>VMKM01000111.1:0-628308 GCA_008360985.2 Macquaria ambigua | reverse complement strand
ATTAATGGAAATGATACGTTATTAATTACTATTTTAAATAATAATTTGGATATTCAGTGATGTTGTGACTCTAACAGAATAGACTATGCAGAATTAAAAATAGGTTGCTCTCACGTTATGCATATGTGGAATCATTTTTTCCATTTGACCCTTTGTTCCTCTCTAAACTGCAGGTCTGTGTCTAAAAGTCACTGTTTTTGTTTGTGTATTGTCATAATATGATTCATTTTGAACATCATCATAGACAAAGAGCTTGTTGAATTTGCTTATTGTTTTATTTGATTTTGAGACAAAAACAAAGAGCTTTGAAACAAATGATCAGCATGTGATGGTCTTCTGTTGCAGCTCTCTAGTGGTACTGCTTTCCCAGGGAGGACACCACCACGGCCAGGAACTTCTGAAAAGCTGCCTGGATTTCACCAGTGAACTCTTTACCCAACTGACCAGCAACCACAATGGTCAGGCAGTCAGACAGCAGCTGCAACACAGCAAGCACACGTCAGGCCATCATCCAGAGGAATGGTTACTTTGTCATTCTTAGCAACAATGATGTACTGCCTGGTTGTACTCTTCAGATCACCGATGCATATCAGCTGGGGTTGGTGAGTTGTGGATGATGCTGCAGGATCGCTGCAAAGCGATCCAATACTCGTTCCAGGCTTAAAGACAGGAAAGAGAAAAATACATTCTAGTGAAGTGATCAGCTGCATTTAGACAAATACTGTCCTTGAGTAAATGCAATCTGAACTTGACTGGATACATACCGGTGCAAAATCAACCAGGTGTGTTATTGCGGATCTCAGACTGCAACGACTGGCACCAATCGGGGGGAGCAGGTGTGTTAGCAACACAAGGGTTGTGTAACAAGTCTCATCTGACAATGAAAAACATGATGTAACATTCATCAAAATATAGAAATGTCATGCAATAAATTATGGAGTGTGCAACTGGAATGACTTTTATTGTCTCTACTTTTAATGTCATATTCAGAATTGTTGAATGCCCCGTTTGGTGGATGGTTGAAATCAGAAATGTAGAGACTAAGGTCACCTGATTTGGCTTGTATGTGAAAAATAACTCCCCATCGGACAAAGCTGGACAAAACTTGAAAAATGTATGCATGCAAGATGGCTGCACAAGGACATAACTTAAATTCACTTACCAACCATCTCCATAGGGCTCATTCTACACCATAATCAATGAACACAGTGACATTTCAACCCATTTACCAGAGGGGCATCTAACAATTCTCAATAAGATAGTCAAACATATTTTCAAATCATTTGTGTGATATCTTTTTAACATTCACTTATTAATCATGTAAAGACAGAATAAGGAGACTCCTAAATTTTATGATCTATTTAATTGTTTTACTTTCTAGTGGCACACTCAAGGCTTCATAATCATTTCCTGACTTGGATGGGTTTTTGTTTACACAAAAATACCTTCAGTCTTCTCTTCAATACCCTTCAACAGAGAGGACACTCTTGTTTCCAGGGCAGCCACTGATTTGAGCTTGGGAATGATGTCGGCCTCCCATCTTCGTAAAAAGAGGTCCGTCTTTCCACCTGTAAGCTTGCCAAACTCTGAGTCCAGCTTACACAGAGAAACAAAAACACATTTTGAACAATCAATATACCAAATATTAACAAACAAATATTAAGGCCTTAAATCAGGGAAATGAAAGTAAAGCTGAATTGATTTCACATTTTGGCCACTTGGTGACAGCGGGGCAAGCTGAAAACACATCTTACATTATCACCTAGAAAGAACACTAACACATTTCAGCTACCCACTTCCACATCAAACAGACACAGAACAACATTAACCTTTATTTGGAGTGGTGTTTGAATGCAAGTCCAATAGTCCCTCTCCTTTTAGCTCTGATTTGGTTTCCACCAACTCCTGAGAAACATATCTGGCTCTTTAGCTGCTAAATGTTCCAATTTTCCAGCAGCTACTTTCTAACTTTGTCTGTCTGCTGTTTGCTGCTGGGCATGTTATGTACAGTGGGTTTATCAAAGCTTGTTTGCTGAAAACAGCTGCCTGCTGCTGAAAGCATGGTTTCTTACAGATTTGGGTTATTTTTTCTGTGTGTTTGTCACTCTGGGCAGCACCTTCTACATCGATTCATTTGATCCCTTTCACATTATATAGTAATCTGGATGAAATGACTATGTACAATGTGAAAAGCGATGCTCAAAATAATAAAACCACTGTGACTTATGACACAACTCTTAAAATACATTTCAAAACATTCATCAGATGATCACAAACATGACTCCAAATGAATGATAACATTGCTCTGTGTATGCTGGATGTGGAAGTACTGTTTGCTGACATGTTCACCATAAAACTTTATAAGCAAAACACATTTGAGAGGAGCGGGACTAAATAAGCCACTACCAGGGAACCAAGCAACTTACCAGACTTGGCATGTCCAAAAACCGTGGATACTCGTTGAATATTTCAGCAACAGTGGGGGAGTCTTTGGTAATCCAGACTCTGCGACGGGTGTATGTTTTCTCCATGCCTGACTTGATAGCTGAAAGGTTCTCAGCTGAGGGCCGCAACCTTTTGATCAGGGTGACCCACTCATTTGTGCTGCTGGCATGCCCATCCTCCGTGTTATCAGGCCTCTCAGCTCCACTGCAGTCACTGGTCACTTTTCGCTTACTATAACGCTTCTGCCCTTGCTCGAGATTCCATCTAAGGTTGCGCAGTTTAGTCTCTAGGAATCCACAGTGAGAGACTGGATCATAGTAGTGCTCCTGAGAAAGAAAGGACATGTCAGTGAACAACACTTTCTAGTTCTCCTTAGTGGTATGTGGGTATACTTAAAATATTGTGCTTTTTTCAACAATTTATTACAGTAAAAACAACAATACTTCTACTTTCAGCAGTGTTTTGCAAATTCATTTCAACATGTTCAACATTTCACATTTCTGCATTTTCAGCAGTGTTTTTCAAATTCATTTCAGCTGTCAGCATTCACACGCATTTTCTGCAGGAAATGCAATTTTTCTAGTTTTAACTGTTATGTATTTTAATTTATTTCATGTTCTACTTTTACTTTAATTTTATTGCCTTAGTTTACTTGTCACGGTCTAAATGACAGTGTTTTGTGTCAAGTCAGGGCCCATAATTGGTAATACCATACCCACAATTGAGAAATATCAGATTCATTACATTAGGAAAAATCTCTATTCAAATTTAGTAAACAAGACACATGTTGGCCCAAATTAAATTATGAAATATTTGATTTGGTGAGGATTATGATGAGGGTAAAATTGTGAAAAAGACCAATAACTGGACATTTCATTCATTCATCAGTTTATATAGTTAATATATAGTTTAATAAAGTAAAAACATGGCCAACACATAATTACTGAGCTACTTGTTTTAGGTCAGGCTGTTGTTGGATTCTGAAAATAACACACAAATTGTGTTAAACTCTCCAACACATGAAGTGTGTTAAGCTTTTTTACGCATTTTATACACATCTTATGTTGAAATCCACACAAAATGTGTTGCGCGTGTAACAACACATTTTTTTGTGTAATTTTTTAACACATCCCTGTGTAGATATATAGAGAACTCCGATTTTCTTTATCAACGCGCATGCATTGAGAAAATCCCACTGAATCAAGGCGGATTTACGCTGGATAAACTTGATTTTTCGCCATACGCTTAAAGGGTTTTTGCATGTGCAATGTCTCGGATAGGGAAAGTATTGCTGCTATAGGTCGATTAAGTGTTTCTATGCGAATGGGATTCATGCCAACGAGTAGGCTATACGCAGTGAGAAAATCTAATTACTATGAAAAGGCAACAGACTGAACAGTTTGAATACTGTCCGAGAAAAAAAAATCTTTTGGATGTTTTTTTTAATATGATCTCGTAATTATGCCATTTTGTTCTGTCATATAAGGGCCTATGTGATTCAGAGAAGTGCAAGGAAGGTTAAATAAATAAAGGTTTATAGTAATTTCAATGAGCCACTTGGATGAATGAAGAAATATAGTCCTGCCATGAGAGATTTGGTTGGTTAGATTTACAAACTCTTTTTACATACACTGAGAACACTGAAAAGATATCTCCTGGAAATGAATAGTTATGGTTGTCAAGAGTATGTGGTTGAACAGATTTGTATTCTACCTGGCAAATGTGAGGTTTCCATTAGACCTCTGCAGTGACGCTCAGCATCTGTTCATTCTACCTTAGTGTTTTCTGACTGCGTGACTAGTGTGTCTCCAGATGTGAACAGATACAGCCTATTGTTTCAAGCCCCTGTCCTTAATCCTCCGCACCAGTTTACTGAGCCGAATCGGCTGGTAGCGTGGTGGTGACTAATGTGAGCATAAATCAGCAAACAAATAGGACTTGAAACAGATTTTTATGAATAGCCACACACAAGGCCTAAAAATGTCCAATCAGGACAGTATTACGTATTGGAGCCATTTGAGTTTGTAGAACAATCATCGCGCCCCAGTGGTTCTCAGCAGTCCAATAAAGCTTTAGCCTTAAAGAAATTACTCCACTGAACGCCAGGTAATCGATTAAACCGTGGTGCAATTAAATGAAATAGACAGTGAAGTAACTTCAACTTCAACCACACGGAGAACGAAATGTAAGTTATGCTGCTGTATACTTTCTTAAAATTATCTTGTTCCCCTCTGAGCGGATCCACCCTCTGAAGGCTCAAGTTGTCCTTCAGATAAGTACATGTATTGGCAGCAAACTTCACCGCGGATGAGCTTAGTCTTCATGTTGCAACTGATAACCAAATCCTTTAATATTAATTAATTGCAGAGCCTAGATTTCAAATCAGCCTGGACTGTCAAAGATGTTTACACCGTATAGGTTTAACGTTTCATACGCCCATATGTTTATTTGTTCTCTACAGATATATGCAACATTGCAGCATTTTACTTTTAATGTGTCATAGGATATTTTCGTGATGTGCTGTAGATAATGAAACTATTAAAAGCTTTAATTTCAGGAAAGGTTCAAAGTCTGTCATTACAGTGGATAAATAGCTATAAAGTCAGAAATCATTTTTCGATTTATTTAATCTAACTGTAGGAACCGATATATTTTGGATTTGGTTCAAATTGAAAGTTATTTATAGATGTATGCCACTTCAGGATTGTGTTAACACTCTTGATTATGTGAAAAAGCTCACAAAGCTTATTTCCAGTTTGGCACAAATCTGAAACGAGCTCGCACACAGGAGCCGATGTTGCTTTTGGCCAATTAATTTAATAAAAGTTTGAATTTCTTATAGACTTCCTGCCCTGACTAGTTTACGTTCGTCATTTTCAGTGACTGCCATTGGGAATTTGTGTTTTGGATTTTAAAAAAGTATGCACATTTAATTTAATTAACTTCTTGAGTTTCATAAGTGAAGAGAATTACTTAAATTACTTATGATTAACTTGTGGTTTCGTCGTGTATTTCAAACTAGTCCTCAGAGGCCTCACAAGAAGGTTTTTTTGTGTTTATCTCATGCAAGCTGCAACATTTGGAACCCGTCCAAATGCCACGCAGCCTATCTTGGAGGTGGCCCGGGTGTGCCCATGCTCTGTCTTATGTATAAAACCCCCCACGGTTTGGGCTGATCGCGGCATTCAACTTCAACCAGACAAGGAAAGATGAGTCTCACTGCTAAGGACAAGGACACAGTCAGAGCCTTCTGGGGCAAAGTATCTGGCAAGGCGGAGGACATCGGCTCCGATGCTGTTTCCAGGTAAATATGACCACAAACTGACCTGCTCCTAAAAATCCTTTTGATTTTTTTTATCCATGTATTACTTACTCTCTTATTCACTTACTCACATTTATTACCCAGGATGCTCTGGCCAGGTACATATGACCAAAAACTGACTGATGCAACCTGCTCCAACATTTATTGATTAATTTAAATACGCACTCACTCATATATTTCTTTTTATCCAGGATGCTGGTGGTATACCCGCAGACCAAGACTTACTTCTCCCACTGGAAGGACCAGAGTCCCACCTCTCCCTCTGCGAGGAAGCACGGAAAGACCGTGATGTCTGGAGTTGCAGATGCTGTGAGCAAAATCGACGACCTGACTGGGGGTCTTCTGAGCCTCAGTGAGCTGCATGCCTTCACTCTGCGAGTGGACCCTGCTAACTTCAAGGTAGGTGTCACTGATGATGATCAACACATGGCAGTGTTTCTCAAACAGTGGTCATTTTTAGTGTTCGCTCTGTTGCGCTGCTACTCCAGCACATTGGAAACTTAAAGGCGCGCCAATTTATAAACTTAGATTGAGACCCAGTAGTTTACTATAGTCTCCATCACAGTGCTGTTCATCGCAGTGAGAGGAATAGAGAAAGGGGAAGATGGAAATCAGTGATGCACAGTGTTAGTTTGGTGTACTTTGGTCTTCTCTTCAAGATCTCATTGAAATAAAAGAGCACTTGTTCTTAGTGTCATTATCCTCTTTTCACAGATTCTCTCTCACAACATTCTCGTGGTCATGGCCATCATGTTCCCCAACGACTTCACCCCTGAGGTCCATGTTGCTATGGACAAGTTCCTGGCTGCCCTGGCTCGTGCCCTGGCTGAGAAATACAGATAAACTGCAAACAGGAGCAGGAGCAGATGACGGACAGCAGCATGGGCTTGGATACTCTCTGTCTCTCTATCTGAATATGAATAAAAAATCAAATGCAATGAAACTGTTTGTGTGGAGTGAATTTCTATCGTGCAGGTATATATTTAAAGGGTTTCATGTCAGATCAACAGCACGCATGGTATCAATTTAGTGGAATTTAAATTGGAATAACGCATGTCAGCGATATTTCATCAGTAGCATGCTACTTATATATGCTCAGGAAAAATTCAAAGAGCAGAAGGTTTTTCTTACAACATCTAAATAAGCATTGTAGTCGTTTATGAAGAAGGTTAAAGACCTATTTGAATTTGCAAGAATTAATACAGAATAATTCTCACACATAAAACTGAAGAACAAGAGTTTAATAAACTGTATATCTATTAACACTACTACTATTACAACAACAAATATTCTATAGGCTATATAGTGTAACATACTATGTATGGTATTTACTGTTCAGTGGTATTCAGATCATTTAGCCAAAGTTGCAAGCTGCTAAATCGCAATGTAAAAATAATATTCAAGTAAAGTTCCTGCATTCAAAGTTTTACTTATGTGACATTATCAGCATTATATAGTTAAGTACTCATGCAAAATGACCACTTTAAATGCTATATTATGATGTCTTTTCATGATGACTTGATGTCTTATTATATATATATATATATATATATATATATATATATATATATGTATATATTTACAAGTAGGTCCTACTGTGACTTAAGGTTTTTGTAGAGTATTTTCATAGCCTCTCTTCTACTACTCCACTACGTTTCAGGGGGAAATGTTATAATACTGTAATGTAATAATAATACATTATAATACATCATAATATAACATTTTAAAAGTGGGCATTCTGCATAATGAGTACTTTTACTTTTGATACTTAAGTGCATTATGCTGATAATACCAATGTACTTCTATTTAAGTAAAATATTTAATGCAGGACTTTTACTTGAATCTAATTTTTACATTGTGATATTGAAACTTTGAATGGATTTAAATACCTAATAAATAATAAATAATTCCAGTACTGAACTTAAGTAAACATATGAAGGGTTCATTTGCAAAAAACAGATATCTCCGTTTTTATTTATTTTCCTAAATCATGTTTTTTTTGTGCACTTTAGGGAATATCAGTCAAACTGATGTTGGGTTGTTTTGCTAAGATTTCTCAAAAATGTTTAATTTTCATAAATCGTGTTTTCAAGCGAATTTTAATCAAACTAATGTTGGTTTACTCATTTTAAGAATGGCATTTATCTAACTCTTGAACAAGGCTTTCACAATATCAATTTTACATCGTCCTGATATGACCATAACCACAGACATTGAAAAAACATACAACTTGTAAAATATGCTCATTGTTTTATTTATGTATGCTTTTGAGACATGATAAAAAAACAGAGCTTTGAAACAAATGATCAGCATGTGATGGTCTTCTGTTGCAGCTCTCTAGTGGTACTGCTTTCCCAGGGAGGACACCACCACGGCCAGGAACTTCTGAAAAGCTGCCTGGACTTCACCGGTGAAGTTTTTACCCAGCTGGCCAGAAACCACAATGGTCAGGCACTCAGACAGCAGCTGCAACACAGCAAGCATCAGAAAACATTAACATGCAAAGTGGGGTGTTTTGGGGATAATCATTGAATGTGGATAACAGTTCCAGTCTCATTTATTCTATTTAACGTTACCCTGAAATTGTCGGGATCCACGTGCAGTTTCTCGGAGTGCAGCACACTCAGTTCTGCATATGTGGCCTTGATGTTGTCCATGTTCTTCACAGCCCGGTCCAGACCGTGGAGGATAACTTTTCCGTGAGCTGCAACCATCGGATTTCCAATGATAGCAGCGGCGTTGTAGAGGTTTCCAAAGTTGCCGAAATACCTCTGAGTCCAGGGGTAAACGATCAGACACCTGAGGAAACATGTAAAAACATGCATAACACTCATTTTTTAAAAATTGAATGCAATAATTAATTCTTTTTTGCGCATCCATGTTAAAGAGAAAATATAAAAACAGAAAAGATGTCTCACCTGGAAAGAGCTGCAGGGCCCACCACCTCATAGTCCATCTTGGAGAACATGTCCTGGATGGTGGCGCGCTCGAAGTCTGTCCATTCGACCATTTTGCCGGCTCTTGATTTGTTGCACTAGTCCTGCGTGGGTCAGTACCAGATGCAACTTTTAAAAGAACCGTTTCACTCCTCCCATGAATATGCGATTGGATGGAGTAAGGCGGTGGGCTGGCAGGCACTAGGGATTTGCAGATAAGGAAAGGGCAAAATGATAAGGAAAGGGCAAATCTGCACTGCTTAGATTGTGGTTGAAGCTGAGGAAATAGATATTGCTGGTTGTATTAGAAACGTGTCTGCCATGACCAGAAGTAAAGGATATATTGCTTGTGAATTCCATGTGCAGTCAAAAGAAGACAGTACTAAAACGAATTACTGTTAAAGGATGGGCTCAGATTTGAAAACTGTTTGACATGCTTAAAAAATGACCAGTTTTACATTTTAAATACTTTTGCTACTCTTTTACTCTCAATCTTGTCACTAACTTTTACAATTTTTACAAAGGCTACTTTTGTCTACAGTAGTGTAATTTAGCTCTAATTTAAAAGAAATAATAACAGCTTTCTATCTTACAATACTTTCCATTAGTATAACCACTTGTGGATCTAATGTAAATGAATAACTGGTTTAAGACTTATCCATATCCAAACCTGTGTTCAGACAAGGAAGTAATAAATCCAGTAGAGGGCGCTCCTACACGATAGGAAGCACTGGCCGCTCCATGACCGGACTTAATGCAGCAATCTGCTCATGATGAGGATAATGCAGCCTGTCTTACTACATTGAAACATTATCAGTCAATTAAATCATGTTTGTAAAATTACAACTGATAAAATGCCCTTCTTCGAGCTCAATTTAGACCATGCATTATCAGAAAGTGGTATGTGCAGATCTACATTTTACACAATACACACTAAAATGCATTTCTGTATTACCTATCATAATTGCCATTGACGTCCAATAGTATGATTTATCGCCATATTTTGTTATAACGCCATATAGCGTCATACCCAAATCCAATTTTTTCCTCTCAGCGCACTTTTGATGCTATGAAACTGTAATGGATGTGCCATAGAAATGTAGCTGCTCTGGAAAACATCCTGCAGCGCCACACATTCAGACATTAAAGAAGGGTATATTGTTGTAGGCTACTCCACATTATTTCTGGGGTGTGCCCTGAAGTTGACTATTGTAACAGAATGGTGGCTTAAATTTAAAAGGACAACATATGAAAGCATGTTGAGATGTACTAAAGACTGGGTAACAAGGAGAACTGACAACATACAGAATACAGTATACATACAGTATGTAGTCTATAACAACAGAAACAGCTCTTTCACCTCTCGCTGATTAATCAGGCCCGGTCAGCGCAGGACAGTCGCGGGAAGAAGAGCTGTATGAGAAACCTCGGACAGCTCCCTCACCACCGACAGAATTGCAACTCCAATAAAACGTTGTTACCATGAAAGCAGTAATAATTAAATGATATTTTATAATATCTATTTAAGTATTTGAATATTGAAACATGCATGTATGATTAGAGTAAGAAGAAAATACAAAAAAGAAGAGACGGACATCTGGACATTTCATATGTATTTGTTTTATTCACCAAGCCCTTGCGGTTTCCAAGACAGTTGAGATAAAAGTAACCACTCCCTGTTCTCAAATATATTTTAGAGTCGATTATTTTACATAATTTAAAATATGATGGATTTGAATTCGTCTGCAGATATAAACATAATGCTGAAATATTCATTCAGCAAGACAAAAGACAATACTTTGTAAGTTTGTGAGAGGTTTCACTAAATGGACAGTGTGGACAGCTGATGAACACCCAGGGCAGCCCTTTGTAGCCAATAAACACAGTTTAAAATAGTATAGATCAGTGTAATTAAGGCTGAAGATTAGCGAAACACAGGACAAATTAGATTTTACAATATATCACTATGTAGGCCTACATGTTATTACCGGACGTATAAAGACGTCAGCCTATATTTAGATTTCGCAACCTTTAATTCTGGTGCCGAGAATGAATGAACATTTAGAAACTGATGCAAAAACTTCACCTTTAATTGGAAAATGTAATATAAAATTAAATTATTGTATCTAGGCTTTATATTGTATTGAAATTACATTAAGTCGCATAACGATCTATCAGTTTTAAGATCCTATCTAACTTATTATAGGTAACAATATTTGGTTGTCTCTGGTCCGATCAGATGCTGCAGGGCTGAGAGATGTGGCATTGAGTAATTAACAAAAACCTCCAAAAGACAGGCATTTACAAAAGGTTTGTTCGGAGGTGACCTGTCTATTCTTTTGAGATACGAATTTATGAGAAAGTAATTTTATATTGGTTGTTTCCAGTTTTTATGTTATTCCACACAACAGTAGTGAGTGTTATTAGGCTATTAACCCTCTACTTTGAAAACAATTTTATGTGTTGTAGTATGAAGTTTTTCATGATATTCATATAAATGGGTGCGGTCATCTGAAATGAAAGATAACAGTGCCAAAATACTGTATCATGAGGGCGACAAACTGTAACTGTTGCCAATACACACCGAGTGCCAGTATTAATAATAATGACTGAAGAGTTTAAAATAAAACGTGGCTGGATAGGCTTATCCTGTAATTTAAGAAATTAATTAATTGAATAGATGATTACCTATTAATGATTTTAAAGCGCACTGTCGACGCAAAGAACCTGTAACACAAAGCAATGCAAAGTATATTCTCACATAAAAATAGGTCATAACTAACTGGAAGGGGGGCATGCATGCACACACAGTTGAACACAAAATACTTCTCATAGCCTATTAGACTGATTATTAGACTGACATTGAAATGAGTGACTCCCTGGACCCTTGCGTTACGAAGTAATGTGGATATCCTGCTATGTCTGGGGTATTTATTTCTGGAATTAAATAAGTTTTTAAAAAGCATCGGCCTACATGATCATACTTTCAGAATGCAGCCTTGAAGCCTCCCACAATCAGCCAAATGCGCCATCTAGCGGATATAATGTAACATCGAAAATATCAGAAATGGTTCTTCATAAACTTATCTTTTAGGTATTTTTAAATTATAAATATAAAGAGCATATTTGAATTGTAGAACAATTTGCAAATACACTGTATTTGTGTATGATATGAATAGCAATACTAATTTGGAATTTGTTGTCAGATTTAATCATATCTTAAAATCATATTAATCCATGTTCTGACCTTCTATACTATGACCTGGATATTTTGTTTTTATAGCCTACAGGACGCTTTATGAGACCTCATTTTAGGCAACACGTTGCGCGTTGAGGAACACACTGACTATCAGGGGGAATCTAATAGCTGTCTTCTCTGTTTCACCCGAACGTTTTTCAAAGTGACACAAAACAATCGCAACAGTACATGGATGTTCGGGAGGGATGACTTAATGGCCAGGCCTCCAAGTTAAAACAAGTTAGACTGTAATTTGTCCAGAGTCGGTGTTTGTGTGTGTCAGACATTAATACGAGCTTCGCCTGCAACAAGCTAACGTTCACTGTTTGGTCGTAGGTAACAGCTCGTTATTGCGTCGCAGCTAACGTACAGTTAGCTAGAATGCTAACATGATGTTCAACCCATTAGCCGGGTTAATACCAGATGACCGAAAATCCATGTACAGCCAGTCACAAAATAGCCTGTACAAAACTGGCGATAAAACAAGCCCTATTAGCGTCATACTGGTTAGCTCTGGCAGCCGAGGGAACAAACTACTTTTTCGATACCCTTTCCAAAGAGTGGCTGAGTGTCCGTCATCTCTTACAGGTAGGCGTAGCATTAACCATTCACCAGAGAATCACCTAAAGCTACCGTTAGTTGCTCTTTATTCAGGGAAACCCGTGACTTCAAGTTCTCAGTTTCACATAATTATACATTTACATAGGCTGGACAAAGTACCAAACACCTCCCAATGTAATTCAGTCCAACACAACAGCCCAGCAGTATTTTACCTCTACATGTAATAATTAGATTGTTACTGTAGTCTCGTTATTTAACGTTAGGCCACAGTTTTCGGTTAAAAGCAAATATGATGTTTCTTTCATTATGTGTTGGTAAGGCCCACTTCTGTCCACTGTTCCTCTTTCTGAAAAGCAGTTTTCCTGTTTTTTGTTTTCGTGGTTGTGATTGTCGGAGCTTAGTATGACAGATGTCGATGAATTTGATGTAACTGTGATTTCGTTCCTTCAAATATAAATGAGTGTCCTTTTTTGAGTACTTGTTATTTGTTCACACCTTGAAAAACTCAGTTATCAAGGCAGTCACACTGAACACAAACTAGTGGTATGTCTGAGGTCTGACTTTTATCTAACTTTATATAAGTTAGTTTTCATGGCAACATAGGGCAACTTGGGGGTACACCTAATATGGCGAAATAGGTTAAAAATAACTGCCAAACACTGGAAACTGCTTTGGCAAAGAGCAACAGTGGTCACAAGTAGACCCTTAACAACAACAAACTGTGGCTTCATACAGTAAAAGAGCATTGAGATCACATAACACCTCTCTGACACAAGTTTGACAATCAGATTGTTATTTGAACATCTTGTTTGTTGTGGCTCCTAAGGGGGCTAAATCTCGAACCCATGTGTTTGTTTCTAATTGGCATCAATAATCATGTGAACTAATACTGTTATATCTGTCCACAAGCAAAACAACGAAGTCCATATGCACTGAACACAACTGGGGATGGCCTTGAAGATCAGGATGGTGATTCAAGGTATTTTTTTTTGGTCCTCATTTAATATTACTGGGTTTATAAATTTATTATAGGGAAATTGACTGTAGACGGATACAGAGCTCATTCTAAGATCTGCATGTGCTACTTACTCTCCTTAGGTTTTTCCTCCCTATTGCGTTGGATCTTATTGGATTTTATTTTTTCAAAAACCTCATTGTATTTTTCAAGAGGAATTGAGGAGCTGGTCCATGTTTAATTGAACCCATGTGATTGAGCTTTATTAAACTCCTCAAAATGAACTTAACTTGCTGTACGGGTGGTACTTTAAAACCTAAATGTATCACCTCACCATGTGTCTAAATGTCCCTTAAACTGTGTCACAGTCCCAGCTGCTGTGATATGCTCACTTATCTGAACTGGTAATAAAAACAAGCCTATAAACCTCCACTTCAGATTACTTTATTTTTGTTAGCTCAGGTAGTGAGAAAATGGGGCTCTGATTGTTTCTACAGTGGGTTGTTAGACCACATCAGACTTGAATGTTGAAACAAGAAGCTGTCAATCATAGAAGATGGTAAGATTACAAACAGGAATTGGTCACAGGTACAGAAATATGATGGTGGCAATGCTGCATCATTTCATGGATTTACAAAAGCTAAGAAATTAAAGAAGAGGGGATGACTTCTTTATTCACTGATTAAAAGAAGAAAGAGGGAAACTGTTGTACATGGATGCAGCAGATATGACAAAAGTTAAATTGAGTAATGTTCAGTCCACAATCTCTAAACCATGTGTGAAAATGTGTTTTGTTATTAAAGTATGTTAAACTAAGGTTCATCTGTTGTTTATGGTATAAACTGTGCTGGCAGTGAGCCACATGAGAATGAATGTAATCACCAGAATTAATGCAAACATGCAGCATTTAAAAAAAAAAAAGCCATAAACCATTTAACTTGGACAGTTTATTATTGTTATTGAACAAACTACTCTACAAATAGATAGTATATAATTAACAAGCAGTGTAAGAATTTCACAGAACAATTTGCCAAAGCAAAGATGAGCCAGTAAATAATGAGATGACCACTTCGTAGTTGAATATTTCCTGCAGTGTGTTGGAACACCAGCTGTCTGAGTTCAAGTTAAAAGAAGAAATAAAAATGAAGTGGAACAATACTGACTGTGGCAGACGTTGTATCAAACATGAACAGAATTTGCAAACCACTTGAACTCATTCCCGTTTGCACACACAAAGGTGTTGTCTGTTTCTGAAAAATACATAAATGTCAGACAGAAAACCTTTCAGTCTTGTCAGTTGTTTTCCAACAGCATTTAGTTTTCATCATGCCACCGCTTTATGGATGGTGATGCTGGTCAGTCGTTGGTTGGTTGAAATTACTTTGGTCACAGGGCTGTAAGAAGCAGCCACAAGTGATCATGTAAAGTATTTTATCAATTCAGCTCACCAGGCATAATCAGATAAAACTGGCACAAGTTCATCATGGAATCTTTTTTTTGCTCAGTTCTTCCCTACTGACTCCACCTCAGACATGCCTTTATAGCGTGTACTACAGTTTTTTAAAAATATATGACATTTTAGAGAGATTATACAGCGATATCGAACTGCTAACAGCACCACAGAGCCTTATAAAAATTATTTGACTTTAAAATCAGTTCTAGCTGACACTGGGAGCCAGTATATAAGATAGGTGTTATATGGCCTGTCATTTTTGTCTTGGTTAAGTTTGAAGTCATGTAGTAACAGCTTTAGAAAGACCAATATAAAGTGGTTTGCAGTATTTAAGTGGCTGGTTGTGACTGCATAAACTAGCTTCACTGTATCTTTTTGAGTGATAGTAACATTTTTAGTTGCCTTTTTGACAGTTTTAAGTTGGCATTTAAGCTCACATATCTATATAAACTGTTCTAAGATAGACATATTTTCAACATTAATGGCATCAAGGCTTAGTCAGGATAATTTGCTTGAATCAACATGCGGACCAGCATTTTCACATCACAGTATCACATGTTTGTTGGGGTTGTTTTGATGTCCATTTTATGCATTCAGCCCAACTGTGTGTTGCATTTTCCCTTTTGTTTGCTTTTTTCTTCTTTTTATGGCCCAATTCCCATTTCAGAGAACAATCTCCACTAACTGATGAACAGTTGGTAGCAGGGTAAGACCAAATCATTCTAAACCACCTTTCCTTCGCTTAGATCACCCCTGTCTTTTTTTTATCCCCTTCTTTCCTATTTTGTGTCCTATATGGATCCCCAATCCTAATCTCAGTAAAACTCCTTGTTTATTATTAGTAGCAGATCCAGTGAATCAGTGCTTTGGTTAATTCAGGATTTCAGTTTTGCTTTTCTCTGTACTGTGTGCCCTTTGAAAAAAAAAATCCAACAGTTTAAAACTATAATTAAAATTTTAATTACCTCTAGCATGTAGCATTACAAAACAAATGCAAACTACAATAAAGCAACATTCTTTTCAAATTGTGTTTGTGGGGTAAGTCTATAGTGAGTTTAATTTTTTTCTGGAAGTTAACACCTTGATTTTATCCCTTTGATTGCAGCATGAGTTACTTAAGACAAACCAGCATGAGTCTTTCACATTCTTCATTCATACAGCGACTTCACTGTTTCTGCAAGGAAGCCTCTTCCTCTTTTCTCCTCTCCAGTAGCCACACAAGCTTTTTTATTTATACTCTCATTGTTGAATTACATTACAGGCAGTTGCATCTGATTAACGCAACCCCTCTTATAGACAGGAATGTGAAAAATATAAACAAACAGAGCTAATTTAAACTTTTTTACTTGTCCCAGCTGTCTCTGTGCTGCACCCTCTCATCCCACCCTGCACACTTTTCTTATTGAGTCTGTTTTTCCTTCTTAAAGGTTCTCTGACATCATCCTTGCCACCATCCTGGCCACCAAATCTGATATTTGTGGAAAGAAGTTTGAACTGAAGATAGACAATGTTCGATTTGTGGGTCACCCTACTCTCCTTCAGCATCCTCCCATCATTCAGGTATGGAAGAAAATGGCTCCTACTAAAAGCATGCTAAGTCATTTTTGAGTTCCAGTAAGTGTAAACAAGATGTTATGCAATGCAATCCTCTGGTCAGATATTCATCACTGTTAAGAAAAGAGAAATTGATTCAATTCAATTCAATTTTATTTATATTGTGCCAAATCATAACAGAAGTTATCTCAGGGCAGGTCTAGACGTACTGTTTATAATATTTTGATGATAAAGATATTGATATTGATTATGATAAAATTCATTGTGAAGGCACAGTATAAGAGCATAACAAAACAAGTGTGATATATTGTCTGGAAAATCACTACGTTAAAAAGTTTTAATTAGTAGGCATGGCCCTTTGCGATGTGTATTATTATTATAAACTGTTAGATACCTGTGATTAATAATGTCAATTAAAAGGTGAACAGTGCCATCTTGAATTCTGTTGTTATTATTGTAATATCTATGTGTCTTGCCACCTGCCATTGATGAGGCTATAAGGCCATTTCTCATTTCACCATGGCCCTCTACATTTATGTAAGCTTTTACCTTTGGCAGATTAGTCTTAACTTCAGCAGTGCCCCCTACTGACAGTTGTTTTGTCTGACGATTCACTGCCCCTGTTGCACGAACGTATTTCACAGGGGATGGAGACAATGACAAGAACATGTAAAAAACAAACAAACAATTCAATTCAATAACATATTCTATTATAAGGTACTTCTGTGAATATAACAGGAACAATGTACATTATACTGTAATGCAATACAACAACACCTACTGTACATGACTTAAATATAACCATAGAGCTCAATTAGCACTTCTCTGACAAAGTTTCTACAAAATCTTTTCAGCATTTCAGGTTTGACAAAGGTTGATTTATTGCAGAGCTATTGTACATTGTACTGGTGCAGCTTTTATTGTGTTGTTGTCTGCTTTTTAAATTAAATATTGATATATAGTACATTTTATATATTTTTTGTAAACACCTTGTTTACTTCATGCATCTTGTGCAAAAAATGTTTATCTTTCTATGCAGGTTTCTAAGACAGATCCTTCACCTAAGAGAGAAATGCCTACAATGATCTTGTTTAACGTGGTGTTTGCACTGAGGGTATGAAAAGACTTCTTATAATTTTGATTTAAAAGTGTAATTGTTTTGCATTTTGCTCTACCAATCGAAATAAGTTTTGTATAAATGGTAATATTAATATTTCAAATTAACTTGATATCTTTATTTTAAAAGATGGCACAATTAAGTCAGATGGCTGTGGGTGGGACACGTAGATTTTGTGTTCTGTTGATTGG
Organism: Macquaria ambigua; assembly: GCA_008360985.2. Lineage (NCBI taxonomy): Eukaryota > Metazoa > Chordata > Actinopteri > Centrarchiformes > Percichthyidae > Macquaria > Macquaria ambigua. The sequence goes on along the minus strand of VMKM01000111.1, from coordinate 610,536 downwards.
TGTGTGTGTGAGTGATAATATTCCAATATACACTATCTGTGAGAACTCAGAGGGAGGAAGGGCCAATTTAGTATGCTTAATCATGCCGCCCGACAAGGCACAGTCTGTTCCTGCCCATGCTGAGTCACTTTACCCAGTAAGTCCCAGTATAGCTAAGATGGGGCGAGAAGTGCTCAGTCATGTTTTATCAATGATATCTGCCCAGCAACTGTAGTATTTGTACCCTGGAAATTTCCATAAGAATAACAGTCCCATTTGGTTATTTTAATATGGCAGTGTTTTTAATGGATTCACAATTCCACTTTGTACACCAGTAAATTATTTTATATTATTCTACATGTTCATTCATACAGATTAGCTTTGTTTTTTGTGTTTCTGTCTACTTTGCATGAAAATTATGGCAACTGCAAAGAGATGATGTTGGTCAGTGACCACTCATTTTATCATTTTGTCAAAAACACCTCTCAGTATAATGCAATGCAACACCACCTGAAATACCACAGAGATGAGGCAAAACCTTTCCGACACAGTCTCAATAAAAACTGAACAACAAGCTTTACAGTGATAGGATTTATTACAGGGTAATTGTGTTGGATTACATTACAAGTGATGATTGTACAAGGTGAAGCTAATAAACGGTTAACCCTGGCAATTGACCTTGGCTGAATATTTTAAAAACATAAAGAATACAAGCGTTCTATATTAAATATATACTTAGATATTTAGCACAAGTGTAATTATTTTGAATGATGTGTTACATTCATATCTTTTAAAGTTTCATTCATTTCAAGTGTGTTACATGCTAAATTCTTTTGGAGCTCTAAAGTCATTTAAATTTTAAAGGCACATACGTATGTTTGACAGTTTAACAGTTAACAGGCTGGTAATGTTTGACATGAATGTTAACTCAGCTGTAAATGAAAGCACTGATGTTGTAAGTGCAATGTAATAGGTAATCACTGAGTTGTATTAGTATTACGAACATGTTTCTGTCAAAATTACACATTTTAAAATGTGGCTCCCTCTCATCTTTGGCCTCTACAGGCGAATGCTGACCCGTCCGTCATCAGCTGCATGCACAACTTGTCGCGCCGCATCGCGATAGCCCTGCAGCACGAGGAGCGGCGCTGCCAGTACCTGACCAGAGAGGCCAAACTGATGCTGGCAGTCCAAGATGAGATTACCACCATGACTGAGAGTGAGATACACACTTATTTACTGCTCTGTCTCAGTCAATCTATAGAATTTCACAGAAATCATTGTATATGATGGCATATTTATTATAGAACAGTGTAGCTTAACACTGCGATGTTGAGATTTGAAACTCTATTTTGACAGTGTTCTTTGTTTTTTCCAATCTAAGCGGATGGAAGCCCCCAGTCCCCATTTAGACAAATTCTTCCCAAATGTAAGCTGGCCAGGGACCTGAAGGAGGCTTATGACAGGTGTGTGATTAAACACATAACACATTGTTATTTTTGTTTTGTTATTCCTCCCTTTTTCTTACCATGCACAATGTAAATTGTTCGTACAACTGACTCTTAAAATGTATGTTTCTTAGTTTGTATTGTGTATTGTATTGTGTCTTAGTGCTTAATGTAGTTTTTAGAGCTTGATTTTATACTGACATCTATTTTATCTTGTACAGCGTCTTTGAGCACTTGTAAAAGCGCTTGATAAATAAAATGTATTATTATTATTATTATTATTATTATGTTTCTGCAGCCTTTGTACAACTGGTGTGGTGCGACTACATATTAACAATTGGCTCGAGGTGAGCTTCTGTTTACCACACAAGATCCACAGGATTGGCGGCAACTATATCCCCCCAGAGGCATTAGAGCGCAGTCTTAAGGCTATAAGGTGTGTTTTTACTTTGTATGTCTTGTACTTAAATATAATATTTGACCAGAAGAGTAACTCATTTACAGTAAATCACACAAGGCAGACACCGGCTTCTACACTGTTCTATGTGGGTTGAAACTTTTAAAATTACACTGGCAACACCCCAATCAGCAGTTGTGAACTGTGACACAAAAAATGGCTCAGCCCCCTTCTCAAACATAAACACAAGTAGGGAGTGTTATCACAGATAAAGACTTTTTTATGCAATATTTAAAATGATATTCAGATATTACATATAAATTGTCACATTTTAATTGACTATGTAAGAAATGTATAACAATTACTATTAGTTTTTAATATAGTTTCCTTCTTTTCTGCCCACAAATGCAACAACACCTCTTGGGGACAGAAGAAAAACTTACCCTCATTTTTATATTGTTCATTTATACTCCACATAATTCCTCTAATTCTGAATGGAACCTAAAGCAGCATAGTGTTCATTTTTTTAATCTGACTTGGTGCAAATCATGCAAAACTGCCAAATGGGTCAGGTCAGAATATGAGCAGTAGAATATCCAAAGAACGAGAAATCTTCAAAACTGCCAGTTCAATCCTTATCAGGTTATTATGTCAAAGGAGTATTGTGTCTTTAACAGCTGAATAAGGGCTGTTTATTTTGTGAGCTTCAGTATTGACTCACGATTTAAAGCATCTAAAGAAACCATGTAAAGTTTTCTGTGGGCCATACTGCCACCTATTGTTACTTCAGCATACTTACATCAGAGTTGTGATCAATGTCTACCTTTTATTCCTGTCCTTTTAAGCTGAACAATACAGTACATGTAAATGTGAAATTAGTGCAGGTGCATTTAAGCCTGCATAAAATCCTAATAGCTGTGCAGAAAGATGATTTTTTTAATCAGTGGTCAGTTTGTGTTCTCAGATACACATAGTTCTTCTGTGCATGGATACATATACAGACTGTTCTGTTGTGCAGACTGGTACTAAAGCTTCTTCCTTCTGGCTTCTATTGAGGAGGCTTCTCTTGATCTCTAAAGAGGAGGTCTGTTGATTCAGAGGCTGTATCATATGTTGTTTGATCCTCCAGACCCTATCATGCCCTGCTGCTGCTGGAAAGTGAGAAGGCACTGCTGAGCCAGCTTCCTCTTGACTGCTCACCTGCGATGGTACGCCTCATCAAAACCTGCTCAGCGGTGAAAAACCTTCAGCAGCTCGCACAGGATGCTGACCTGGCCTTACTTCAGGTGCAGAACAGTCACACCACCTGCATCACCACTGCACTTTACAACACCAGATGTCATTCTCTGATCTCAAAAGGCTTTTATCTTAAAATTTGAAGCACTTTTTCATAATTAAAAATATATATTTCTAACTGCATGCAATGATTAAGTTCATTCAGCAATCACAAATAAAGAGTTGTAATTGTATTTTCAAAACCTTTTTCATTTAAATAGAATACACAAAAGGAAATGAGTCTCATCAAAGTACGCAATGCATATATAATATTGGGAAAATCAAAGAGCATGATCCCTTTAGCTGTATGTAGCACTTGAACAGAAGTTGATCTATTAGAAAATATACCAGTAAAGTCTGTTTACCCAGAGAGGTTACTGTGTTCATGGTGTCTTACTGCCATCTAGTGGACAATATATGTACATTCAAAGCAAATCTGAGACTACAAAAGTGTGAGTAGTACAAGAAGTTCTTATATCTTCCTTCTACAGTTTGTTTTAGGTTGCAAAGCACTTTGTTGTTTAGACTTATTTCACATAATTTACATCATTTGCAAATAATTTTCCCTCTTAGATCTTTCAAATTGCTGCTCACTTGGTTTATTGGGGCAAAGCGATCATCATCTACCCACTGTGTGAGAACAACGTCTACATGCTGTCTCCTCATGCCAACATCTGCCTGTGAGTGTTCATGATGTGATGTAAGCCGTTTGGCTGCACTGAGAGCTAATTAACCATAATATTGCTGAGCACCCATCCATGTCATTGCCTCATATACATAACAAAACACATCTTTACTGTTATTAAATTCAGATTTCCAAAGCCCCTACTTTTTTAAATCACCTCAAAATGTGTTATTAAAGAACTGGGTTGGGCCACTGGCAGCACTTGCCATAGCCTTTCTTTTATAACATTGTGGAAAATGAATTTAAAAAAGCTGTGTTCATGGAAAAGCTCTCTGTTGTCGAATAATGCGTGCCATCTGTCTCTGGATAGATACTCACCGTTGGCTGAGCAGTTTGCCCAGCAGTTTCCTGGTCATGATCTGCCCTCCATGTTAGCAAAGTTCTCCCTGCCTGTCTCACTGGCCGAGTTCAGAAATCCTCTGGAAGCTCCTGCACAGGAGGTAGGACTATTGTACAAGTACAAATACACAGCAAATCACCTTACCCCTCCACACTGGAACACATACATGTACCTTAGGCCAGCCAGTAATTAGTATGAATGACTGTGAAAAAGTGAGACAATCCCCCTGGTTTTCAATTTAAGTCTTTATTTTCTTATTATGTTTTTTTTTCCTATGTTGGTGAAATAATAATTTATATGTATTTTTTTCCCAGAAAGAACAGAAAGTTTTTTTTCTTCTAAAAAATGGAACAAAGTGAACTTACATGTAAAAAACTTCAATTGTGACAAACAAAATTATAGTTTGAAGAAACATAACATTTTTAGATTGAAGAATAATTGACTCTGACATTATGAAAAACAGACATTTGTGCAAATTAAAACGAAACAAAAGTGAAATTATGGTGTCCTGGTAGAACCCTAGTATATATAGGGCTATTACTGTAAATTTAGATACTGGATTGTAAGAGCAGAACCATTTGGTGTTCTCTGACGACCCATCTTGTTTTGGCAGAGCTGCTTGAGCGTCGGTGATGAATTATTAAATGACGAAGGGACATCAGCTCCGGCGTCTGCAGCCTCCATTTTTCATGAGAGCAAGATCAGAGCCATAACTCTTTCTTTTGGCTCTGTTTTGAACTTGTTTGGTACCCAGGACTGATTGAAAACATATTTGACCTGGTTAGGGTCATGAGTGTGTTGAGCTTCACTTGTTCGATGTTTATCCTGTGCTCAGCTGTGATGCAGTTTGCTGCTCTGCTCCTGACCAGGTCCAGTTGATCCAGATGGTGGTGTGGATGCTCCAGCACCGCCTGCTGATCCAGCTGCACACTTATGTCTGCCTGTTGGTACCGCCCAGCGAGGATGAGCCCGGGTTGAGGGATGAAGACCCTCCACTGGCTGCCCGAGTAGGAGCCCGCAGTCTCAGCACCCCTAGCGCTCTCAGCTTCGGTTCCCCAAGTATGTCGTCACTCAGCTCTCTCCTCTGCCCAACTCTTAGAGGTTTAACAGGGTAATCGATAATCTATGATTATCTGTCTGCTTCCTGTGTATAGCCAGCAGTGATGACATGACCCTCACCAGTCCCAGTATGGACAACTCTAGTGCAGAGCTACTGCCTGGTGGGGACTCTCCGCTCAACAAGAGGATGACAGAGACGCTGCTTGCCAGCCTGTCAGAGCACGAGAGGCAGGTTATTCTTAACATCCCTGCTGCACAAAATCCAGAGGATCTAAGGATGTTTGCCAGGTAATTAAGCCTGCCTATAACAGAAGCCTAAAGCATATCCTGTGCTTTTTTGTAAGTGCATTAAATGTTTCTCAGCTCTCCATTACTCTCTGCTTTTAGACAGTCAGATTAAAGGCCCCTTCACACTGTGCGATTTTGGGCTTTTCTGAGACGAAAGTTGACAATCGTGGGAGAAATGTGGTAAAAACATCAGTCGTCAATTCAAAATGGTAGTCCTAGATCGCACTGTGAGACATGTCCACCAGTGGCCGATTTGGCGACCAAAGACTAAAGTCACAATGTGACTGCCACTACGACCCACATCTACAAATCAACCAATCAGAATATACTTGCCGGCACGTCATTTCATAAGCACCATTTTTGAATAAAGTTTAGGGGGAAAAAACTCACACAAATCAAAACGATGGAGGCGAAACGACAAACAAGCTTCTCATATGCTGCTTTTTTTTTACATCATGGTGCTACAATTCACCTCGCATTCGTACAGTCTGACACAGATTGCAACCAAGATTGTATTAGACCCATCTCGCACAGTGTGACTTGCAATAAACTTAAGATGATTGCTGTTGTCGCACAGTCTAAAGGCACCAGTGACTCAAGATGTTATAAATCACTGTTAATGCTTTGTCTCTTGGGCAATAAGAAGATATTTGTGCATTGGTTTGGAAAATAATATTAAGTTAATTGCATTCACAGAATATTGGGAAATCTAAATGGAAAATATTGTCTGAAGAGTTGCTCATTGTTCTCGTATTGAAAATAGAAATTGTCTAGAAAGCTTACCAATCCGGTGATCAGTGTTGTGTGCTACTATTGCTCAGTATAGAAAAATGTTTTCAGAGCTGCAAAAGTCCTGTCTCATGGTTGATTTACACAGCTAATGACTGAGTGAAACCCATTTTTCTGCCTGTTATGTTGACTGCTTCCAGGCTGCTTCACTATTTCCGGGGACATCACCACCTGGAAGAGATTATGTACAATGAGAACATGAGGCGCTCGCAGCTCAAGACACTGTTTGACAAGTTCCGCAATGTCCTTGTGGTGACCAACCATGAGGATCCCATTATTTCAATCTTTCAGTCACCCACGGAGTAGTGGCACAGAGACGGTATCAGCTCTCACCAACTGGAAAAGATGTCAGTTTGAGAGCAGTTAATAGCCTGCTGTGCTCACAGCTAAGTGCTATTGCTCAACAACATTGTTTTAAAGTGAACTGACACAATGATTGCATTAATGTGTGCAGATTTACAAACTGTAGAAAGTTTTCCTTTATGAGCCAATGTTTGTTTACAATATTAAATTATTTTGTACATACCAGAAATGCCTCGTGTTTACTCTGAATATTGAAAGATTGGTGTAGTGGGGGTTTAACTTCATCTTCCCCTATCCCAGATGTGTTAGATCATCTGTACTGACCACAGAGGGGCACACTGAGTAATGATCATTCCAGACCTCCAGCTACCTCTCCTCAGGAATCCTAGAGGTGGGGCGAGAAAGACGGCAAGAAAGGGAAGACTCTAAACATCAGACTGGCTGTTTTTGCTTTGAGGGAAGCAGAGCGTTCCAAACATCTGTGAAATCACTGAGAAGAGAGTTTCTCAAGTATGTATGGTACATTTATTGTACCATAAATACACTGTGTCGAAATAAGTAGCAGCTTACAAAATGGATGTGAAACATTTTGTATAATTTATGCAGATTAGAATTTAGACTTTCAACCAGTCATGGAGGTTATTCTGCCATTTTGACTTAATAAGAACTACAAAATTATAAAAAAATATAATGGAATTATTTCAAAAAGTATTAATGTGATATGTGTAAGAAGTAGTTTATCCCAGCAAAGCAAACAGAAAAGTTTGCTTTGCTGGGATAAAAAGGAAGGAAACAGATGGCAGAGTAGTTTAAGGAATATTCCTGTTAAGTCCTTTTGACATTGTGCTGTCCTGCGTCAGACTGCACATCTGAGGGACCTAAACCGTTCATTACATTTCCAGACAGAGACTGTCTTTCTGCCTCTTTATTCACTACGCTAACACAGGGGTGCCCACGAAGATAAAACCGCCACGGCTTCTTGGCCCATTCCCCATGGCTCTCAATTCCAACGCGTGGTGCTGATACTATATCGTGGGGTTCTGCTGGGTTTGTGTTGGGGCCCCCCTCCAGCCACACCTCTGGGTCTGAGGCTAGGTCTCGACGGTCAAAACAGCGGGGTATATCTAGAGCCTGGCACAGCTTCGAAGGCCCATTGCAGAGCTCTTTGTCCTTCAGTTGTCGGGCTCCCTCTTTGCGTCTGGCTGCCCTCAGCTGCCTCATGACGGGCTGACCTTGCAGGGGCTCAAGGGAGCGCAACAGCACGGCAGCACCCTCCCCTGAGAAATACCGCACACAATATGCATCAGTCAGCAAGGCTCCACTCTGTCTCCTTCCTTTCGCCCTTTACCCACTGGAAATAAAAAACAGCACTGTATAGATTTAATGTCGTATTAAAGATAAACACTTGGAGGAGGACACATTAAACCAAAAGGCTTTATAATATTTTTTTCTGTTTGGATGAATCATGCTTTTACCTTCACTAGACACGTTCATACAGAGGTAGATGCCATAGATTGGATACACATAGATTGTGCCAGGCTTCATGAACATGGCTGTGTTCCTCTCAGTGCGTTTGCCTCCTGCTGAGTGTGAGGCTTTATCCTCCCCTCCAAGGTAGGCTTCAGTTTCCACTATTCTCCCTCGCAGCTCAGTACCATCTGCACACCTGTGGACCAACACCTGCAGGGCCAAGGAACAAGACAGATTATGTTTTATTATGATTAGTCAATTAATTGAGTAGTCAATCAACAAAAGATTAGTTGGCAACAATTTTGATAATCAATAAAGGCAAAATGGCTAACAAAATTCCCTGGTTCAAGCTTGTCAAATGTGAATATTTTCACATTTTATGCCTTCTGTGATAGTAAACTGAATATCTTTTGGTTATGGACACACAAAACCAGACATCTGCACATTGGCTCTGGGAACTTGTAATGGGCATATTTCACTATTTGCTGAGACTTTATAGACCGAACGATTAATCATAAAAACAATCCTTATAGGGGGGAGTGGTCTGGATGCATTTTATTATGGTTTTGGATTTTGCAAGACCATGTAGGTTGAAGTGAGATTGAGTGTAATTAACTGAAATAACTCTGAAGTGTTACAATGAAGGATTTAAGAGACTGAACTGTCAGGTAACTTAAAGAAGCTCCTGCATGAAAGACAAAGAAACCAGAGGTGGCAACACTTTCAGATAAGGCTGTCTTGTCTCAGGTGCTTGTATTTCTCGTTGGAGTCCACGTGGACTTTTCAAAACGTTTGAGCTGAATTGACACATAACCGTATTGCAAGCATATCCCTACAGAGCATTGTGGCTTTCAGAAATCATCCTGACAACATAAATAGATGTAAAATTAAGGTGAGATGGCAGCATTACCTTGCCGAGGAATGCTTTAGCCAAACTGATGCAAGATTGGTTGAAAAAATCCTCTCCCAGTCTGTGCTGCAGGTCCTTCTTGGTGAAATAATGGCTTCGCTCTGTCTCAGCACTCTGAGCATTTTCACAGTGAATGGGCTTCTTCAGCTTGGCAGGTGAAAGCTTTAGTTTCAAATCCGTCCGGTTTTTATGTTTATTTACTGCTTGTTCAGGTGCTGCTGCTACTGTCAATGCTAGCATCTTTCTTTTTCTCCCTGCCATAACGTTACCGTGAAACACTTCGGGCTGATAATTAAAAACACCTTTACGACACCGACACTGTCTTTTCTGCTTTAAACCATTTAGTTCACTTACTTGAGTAATAGTAGATCAATGCTAGTGCTAACATACAGGAAGTAAATGATTGTTTTGTATTTCTTAAAGGGACCGCGCAGCCTTTCGGACTCACGGACGTTAAATTAGTGTTTGACTGATTATTATTGATTATGTTGCCATTTAGTATTTCCTGTTTAGGGTGTCTGTCCAGGCTGTGAGGAGAAAGGTCCATCTTGTGTTTTTTCCACAAAATTCTCAAACATGACTTTGCAGTCCAAAGTGTTCTTCCTGCTACACATAACAGCCACATTTGCTGATAGGTAAAACAGTGGCCTTTTCCTGCTGCTGTCTTATCTTTTCAGTCTCATTTGAAAACAGTCCGCTCTAATAAGAGGTTATAAATAGAGCTGGTGTGCTCATGCCTGCCTGTGCCCAGGAAGTGGATGGCGCCAGTTTGGCCCCAGGCTCTGTGGCTGCATGTGGCTTTCTGGAAGACTAACACAGTATGTGACATGGTGCCATGCCACAGACTACAACTTTATCAGGAAAGTACAAGTATGCTGTGCTGTTCCTAAAGCTCATGCATTGACTAATATAAGAATGGATGGATAGGATAGACCTATAGATAGATGGGTAAATGCATAGAGGGTGAATGAAGAGATTATTATTGTATTTTAATGTTTAAAACATATTTCTTGTGTCAATGAAATTGTTGAATTTATACGTTTTTTAAGATATATTGCTATATTGCTTTTGTAGATGACTATCATAGTTTGCAATTATTTTCACATACTTCTAAATTGTGCTTTGTTTAATTAACATGCTTAGCTGCAAGGTTTAGTAGCTGCAGCCCACACTGGTTCTACACGGCCTCTTTAAGTTCATCATCCTGCAGTTATTTATCCTTCTGTTTTGCACTAGCCTACTGGTACTTCTTAGGTACTCCTTTCCAGCCATTTTGAGCTGCATTTAAGGCTTTTTTAAGCTGCAGATTGGCCTTCTCAATCTCTGCAGTTTGTGCAGACTGGGTCTGCTGGGAGATGGCTTTGTTCCCCACATTGCAGGAAACAAACTTGAGGGCCTCCTTCATTAATACTGTCAGTTTCTGCTGCAGCTTTACACATAGGGTAGATCCTCAATGCCCTTTTTTACAGCCTGGGCATTTTCTTGGTTCTGATGTTCAGCAGCCTTGTTCTTCTGCCTGCTGGACACAACTTTCTTTGTCAGTTTTCTTCTGCAGATCCTCCTGAGCTTTCTTCAGCTGCAGAATGAGTTCTGATATATCCCTGTCTTTGTGCTCTGACTGTTGCATTGATGATTACATTCAATTACATTATAATACTTTATATTACATTACCAATTGCCAAATACTCAATACTCAATATTTTGCACAATCAAAACAAACAAACAAACTAAGAGGCACAGACTAAAGCAAGCCTTATATGTATTAGTGCCAGTGAGGCGTTGTTCACTCCACTCTTAATTGAAACTGTATTTTAATCCAATTGGTTTTATGACATTTACTTTGCACTGGGCATTCGAAATAGGTTACAGCTCTTCAAACCTCTAAAGAGTTTCAGAACGAATGCAAAAAACAAATCTAATTTCCACTTTTAATACTCCAAATATTATGCACATTCTTTGTATAATGATTTGCTAATAAAGCATAATAAGGATTTTTGTAAATGTCCTCAGTCTTTTATTCATAAATTTGAAAGAAGAAAAGACATAGATAGCAATATTTCTAAAAAAAAAAACTTCTCCCCCCACAGAGGCCTCTCGCCTTCGGTCAGCCAGATCTTTGGAGAGGTGCCAGAAAGTGCAGCGTGCTCATGAAGTGGCCTCCTTGTGTGTGTGTGTGTGTGTGTGTGTGTGTGTGTGACATTGCAGAAATAGGTGAAGGGCATTCATCATTGGATTGTGGGTAAGTTGATATACTGCAGCAACATAAAAATGTGCCATAAAAATTCCCCGTTCAAATATTTGCATGGCTAGTTCTTGGATGTCATCCTCTCTTATCGTTTGCTTTTGTTTGTCAAAACTGCAAAACTTTTCAGAGTAAAATTCCTAAATGATAAGAGAAAATTAATATTTTTTGAGTTATTGCTTGTTCACAAATAGTAGGTAACATAATGCTACTGCAGGATCAGAGCAGTTGTATTTCTGATGGAACCAGTTGTGCAGTAATTATGGACATAAAGACCTGGACTGACTTATTGAGCCAGGATATGATCCAGACAGAAATGTGCTGAGCATGTTCAGTAGAACAGTCCTGGCATGGGTTGTTGACTTTGTCATGCCTGGTGGACCGGTGAAGGCCATTGTTTGCTTTGACTGTGTTTCCACTGCCTGTCAGCAGTGATGGTGAGGTCTGGGCCGGGCGGCTTTCATTGTTGCTGCCACTGATAATCTTAGCAGCCACAGCTTGGCTGTAGCGTTGCATTCTGGATCACTTTCAACTCCAGCAGTCACCGCAGTGATAGTGACGCTGAGCAGGGACGCCAGAGACTCATCTGTGTGTGCAGATGGACGAGCAGAATGCAGGCAGTCTGAAAATATCTTACTACACCATGAGTCAGAGAATCCCATGGAGAATAAGGGTTGATCTGCTGGGTATAATATCCTCTCATCATGCAGTGTTTAGAAAGGAAGAAACTCCTGATATTTGTTTTATTAAAGTTATGATTATTTTGATCCATTTTATGTTAATAAACATGTACACAGTGAAATGTTTCAATTTGTTTCATGTACTTTTCTTGATTCTGTAAATATATATTCATGTCCTGTATATAGTTTCAATACCGCGACAGACTGTCATTGCTATCTTTGGTTTATATCTGGCTGTATGAAAATATTACATCAAACACATGACTGGAATGGATCGACCAAAATAATATCACTAGTTTGTTCTGCCATGTTTATGATATCTAAAGTTTGAATGCTAGTTCCATCAGTGCAAAAGTCTAAATGCTTTCCCTGAGTAAATTAGCACTTAAAAATGTCAAAATTGTATTTATTTTCTTAAAGCTTTACTTGTTTACTTTTTTCTTGATGATGTCTTCCATGGTATTTTACAAGAGTGACAAACCCTTTACTGTTCCCAAACTAATAGTTACCTGCATCAGCGTGGCATGAATGTCCTCAAACAGATAAACTATCACATATGGCATATAAACAAATCAAGTAGTGGTAATGCTTCAGCAGTAGGTACTGTACTGCAGTCATAACTGTGTGAGAGTTTGCGGTTGCATCTCTTTTATATGAGAGTCATGACTTAAAAAAAGACATCTCTGATGTTCCTTGTTGTAAATAAACACAGCAAACTATTAGGGGCAATGTGTCATAGCTTTTGAGCTGCTGAGATAACCTCTTGCTTTATACTGTGTTTAAATTTGTATTGCTTACATGGCATCATCATATTTATAACAGATTTTAGTGTTAGCAATCCTCATTCCATTACAAGGTGTGGCAGTAAAGAGTCTTATTGTCATATACTAGTCTAAATGGCCTTTCAGATGCCTTTTCACTATGAATTGCTGCATTCTTGATGTTTTTTTTCTATGTTATCATGTTCTTCTATGGATCATATGTCCACAAAAAGCAGATTGATTGAATGATGCAAGTTTAAAAATAGCAAAACATAAACACAAAGATCAGCTTTCAGTAGGCTGCTTTAAATACAAATACTGCATTTCAGCCCCTGTAATGGCTTCCAGGAAACCCTTCCAGTAGCATCTTTAACTAGTCATTTTTTCTTACCAAGCCAATGAGTGGCATAACCTGGTAGTCATCTGCATCCTCAGTATTTGATGGGATTAATTATTAATTGATGACAGTTAATGATTCATGAGTCTCTTTTCTTGTTTGCTGCAGAGGTGTGGTGTGTGCTGCACAGGTGGCTGTGTTCTCACTGGGAGGGGGAAGCAGGAGGATTACTCCATGTGAGACCCAGTTCACACACCTGCACAACAGAGACATGCTATGGAGAAACAGGTTCGTCTTTTTCCACATCTGGGATCTCATGCCCACAGGTTTTAACAGAACCACTGGTATATAAACACAGGTTGGGGAATACCATGCATGCATGTGTCTACTGTATGTCTGTGTTTTCCTTATATTTGTCTAGACCACATATATGGTTTTGTTCTGCATTATAGAAAATTAGTGATGCATCAGTCGAGTTGAGAGTTGGGTTCAGTGAGTTTCCTTTTCAGCAGAAACACACTTGAGAGAAACACCTCTGCAGAATCTACTATTTAAACTTACCAAGTACAGTAAATAAACCCATAGTAGTTTTTGTAATACTATATAGCAGAGAGAGAGTCAATACCAGTTTGAGGGCTGTTTTAGTAGATCATTAAAAGACAAAAACTCCAGCTTCCAGCTGTTTGGTTTATTGATTGGGCCTGCACTAAAATCTCCAGCCCCCTGACCTTTCCCGGTCTACTCTGATAACAGTTTCCTTGTCTCAGCTCACACCTGTGGCTCCCAGGGAACAACCATTGAGTGAGTCAGGCAGGCAGGCAGGGAGGGCGGGTGGGAGGGTGATCTGTCTGCAGGATCTTACTGGTCTTATCACAAAAACAAGGGATTATAAATCTGCACATGACCACAAAGCGAAAGCTTTTCTGCCCTCCTTGATTTTTTTAACAGCCTCCTTCTGCTGCTCTGATGTTTGCAGCAGTACACTAGCCTTTCTGCCTTTTGCCAGTAATGCACCCTATGTGGTCTATCATTGAATGAATACCAGCATGCACTGTATTTTATCTCAGCTCTATCCAGCTATTGATTGTGTGATCAGTGCTAGTTGCAAACAAATCCTTAAGTTAACATATTTCATTGTGACATTAAATGTCTTTCCTGTAGGCATGCAAAGCTCCAAAATGCCATATATTCTGACTGAATAAACATTTCTTGTTGTAGCAAAATCAGTAGACCCTTCAAAACATCCTTAAAACAAGTCATATGCTTGTTTTTGGCCTCTTATGAATATTTCTTTGGTGTGGTAAACCATGTCACCCATGTACGAGCAAAAGCCTGTCTGTGGTCTTAACCCAGAAATGTTGGTCTCCCCTCCACTTCTCTGCTTGGTTGAAGAAAGAGGAAACCGTTTATGGACCGTCTGACGATGTCCTTTTGGTTAAACATTACCCTTCCACTCAGCCCTTTTATCTGTGTCTGATTGATGGGGCTTCAGGGGGCCTTGAGTGCTCCTACAGGTCCTACATCGCTTCCTAATTGCTGCCTTTGCCCCAGCTTCAACCCTCCTCTATCCCAGGGGAAGCTTCACCATTAATTACTACAACTTCATGGTATATCAATCAGAGAGTCTCAGTAGGCCACTGAACGGTCCTTACATAGCTGAGTACATGTAAAAGAGTTGATGAAGTCCGATCAACTCGTTCCTGTGATGTCTCTGAATCAGCTCGATTTGCAGTGTGGCTATCTGTCATGCTGGCAGGGACAAGACCCGTGGGTGCAAGACGGAGAGGAGACTTTAGCTGAGAGGAAGCTCTTGCCTTTCATACTGTGAAATACAGACCAGTTGTGCGACCTGTCTGCTGTGTGCCTGCTGTATATTGTGATTTAGCCTCACATTTGAACCGACTAAATTCAGTCGTGATGTAGCAATTAGTTTAAAAAGAAAAAGAAAAAGAAAACGGAACAGGATGTTTCATGCTAATTACTTACTGTATGGGAGGAGAGCTGCTGGTGGTGTTTAGCTGCGGAGGAGGTGTTAAAAAAATTCAAAACCACATTTTAGACACTTAGCCTACTATATTTCCTGTAGTGAGAATCCGGTTAGTTATAATGAAAGTATGTTCACTTTGCTGAGTGAGTATGCAGAATATATATCTTAAGGAATAGTATCGCTTCAGTGAATTTTTACAGACCCCCCCTAATTGAAATTGTGGCAAACAAATGTACAACAAGTGAGCAAATGTGCAACAAAGTTGCTGAACAAGTGGTGGATAGTAACTAAGTACATTTACTCAAGTACTGTACAGTACAGTTTTGAGGTAGTTGTACTTTACTTAAGTATTCTTATGCTACTTTATTTACTTATTTATTCTTGTTATTTAAACCACTGAACTGAACTGAAAATAGTTCAAATTAGCTCAACATTGGTGTACCAGGATTAATAAACCATTCATATAATAGTATATACAGTAATATGACACTCTGGAAGTGGACCTGTTAATACTACTGTACTTTTACTTAAGTAAAATCTGGAATGCAGGACTTGTAATGGAGTATTTTTATAGTGTGATATTGCTACTTTTACTTGAGTAAAAGATCTGAATACTTCTTCCACCATTGGAAGACTCACTCTTATGATCCCCTGTTTTAGTAGCACAAACAAATCATCTGCCCTGTCAGCATAAAAATGGAATCATATTATGTCTTCCTTTATTTTAATAGCAGAAAGGCACTGGCTGCCACTTTCAGCAGAGAGTGTCTTAATTGAGAAGTACATCAAAGCAACCATGAAGGAGACTTTTCCAGGAACCTGAGACGCTTGTGCCCCGAAACCTCATCTGAGGAGAACTGCGTACTTGGTGCCCCTTGTCAGCACCTCAGAAACCTTCTGCTTCCTAACATCCATCTCTCTCCTGGAGAATATTCCCAGGTGGATCTGAGCTTTCACTGAAACCATGATGGAATGCACTGTAATGGTCTTTTCATTAGATGGAGCAGCAGCAGTAGAAGGGCTCCATTTTCTCTAATGAAAATCTTCTCTTTTACAGTACAAAGCAAAGTGATTTTGTAGTCAATTGTTGCAGTCTTGTTTTTGTTTTTTGTTTTTTTAAACAGATGTAATGTATTAAATGTATTTATTAATGTCTTAAAAACAAAGAAACTGAAGCGACTTGTCAGAGTCTGTCTTACTGGTGAGAGATTTTTAAATACATTCAAAATGTCTCATAGATAATTGCTGTGAAAATGCCTTGGACTACAGTTTCTGTAAATGGTCTCACACTTGGAAATGCCCCTGAGGTTTGGGTGTGAATTAATGATTAAGACATAGCTGCAGAATCTCACAGGCCAAGTATGGGAGGAATCTCAGCAACAACAATGTGAAAATAATGACATGCCATGCATGCATGTGAATCTCATTTTTGTGTGCATTTGTGGTTCTTCCCTCTGCATCTGTCTGTCATAATAACTGCACAAGCTAATGCAATAGCTTTGCAATAAATTGTAATGTTCTGTTTTTGTAAGAAAGTGCTTGATTCAATTATTTGCCCATTTTTCAGGCCTACATTCATGGACAGATTATGAGACAATGGGCAATGGGCACAGGCATGTAAAGGAACCGCACCCCTCCTAGATAGGAGCAGGACACCCAGGCGGAAAGAGATGCAAAACGACTACAAACAACTTTCAGCGTTCAGAACAGGTGCTGCTGTTGGTTCAAAAACTGCACCTGAACTTCAGCATTTAGTTCACACTGGAGATAAAAAGAGATAAATGCTCCTCTGCAAAAATATTGCACAGAATACTACAGCACACTATATAAAATATTATAGGAAACCATCAAAGAACGCCAGAGATGCTGGCTCTATTTTCTTAATGCAGAGATATTCTGTTCAGAGTTCTTGACTAACTAAAGAAGGCCGGGCAGTTAAGTTAGACGTGTACACAGACAGTGTTCAGGCCTAGTTTAATAGGCCTCAGTCAGCCATATTAATATCAGCAGACCCAAACCCCAGGCTCATATGACACTGGTGCAGTCTGTGGATGGTCGCTGATTTCTAAGAAGATTTACTGGATTTAGATAATAGTTAATAGACAATCAGTTTTTTCATTGGCTCAGTGATAAAGCAGGACTGTATAATTCAACTGAAATGTACTGTGAGCACAGGGTTCATGGTTGGTTGCTCTACTGATCATTGATATCATGTCATGTGATCTCATGATCATCATCATGTCATGTGGCAACATTGCATGGTTTGTCTAAACACGGACCAAAAATGGGGGAAAAAATATGAAGGTTTACATAACACATTTGTAATAGTCCTTTGACCTTTTACACAATATATTTATCAACATTTATGTATTTATAATTATTCATTTCAGCTTCAGTCTCTCTCGGGTAGGCTTGCTGAAGTATGATTTTGAGGGGGTTAAAGATTACATGATGCTCATCAGTTATTAGAAAATCCATCACTTGGAGTTCAAAATCCCAAAATTTAAAATGTAAGCCCAGAATAAACATATTTGATTAAAGTATGCAAAGGGGAGAAGGATTGTCACATTTCAAAGCTCTGGTGACCCCTGCAAGTGTGTTAAATGTGATGCATAGTTAATAACCTCAAATGAGTCAGGTGAAGTTTCTTTTTTTGTATAGTATGTGATCACTTCAAAAATCTTGGTCAGTCACAATTTTATTCGATTTCTGGCCTTTGTTTACAGCACTTACAGCCAAACTATTATAATAAGGTTGTGCAGGTCAGCCATTTATTGGACAAAAATCTGAGGGCAAACACTTGAATCTCTATGAACTTACCTTTGTACCAGATGAAGTGCCTTATTGTTTTGTGGGCTCACTGCTGAAAAAGTCACCAGTATACTGTATC
Organism: Macquaria ambigua; assembly: GCA_008360985.2. Lineage (NCBI taxonomy): Eukaryota > Metazoa > Chordata > Actinopteri > Centrarchiformes > Percichthyidae > Macquaria > Macquaria ambigua. The sequence continues at coordinate 592,696 of VMKM01000111.1, read as the reverse complement.
ACCAGGTTTTGATTCAAGATTGAAAGGTTTTATCTGTCACATGCTCGTACAATATGTGCAGTGAAATGCTGTGCTAAAGACTAGTGTTCAATTAAAATATAATAAAGCGAATTCTGCTACTAAAACCACAAAATGGGAATGTACCACCTTCTTTTTTGTAATGTTGCATCATCGTGGCATGTCACTGAGACTTTTATTTTGAAATGTGTGTTGTTGTTCTTGTTACATGCTGATTGCTCGTTCATATAGCGTAAGCCATAAAACACGTATTATGCCCATATTAATCAAATAGGTCTGTGTAGACACAGGTTGCAGTGATATCCCAGGCTGAGGACAGCACAGACAAAATAAAAGCCATTTATAACAAGTAATTTGGTAGCCAGTGTGTTTTACTATGCTTTAATCTAATTGGTCAAGTTGTAAATATGACTGTCTGTCATTAATCATGATAACCTCTGAACCTCCAGGAAACAAAATCAGCTGCATTTCAGACAAATTATTGATATTTTTTTCCTTTGACACTGTGATTTTTACATTATTCTCCCTCATAAAGGTATATGTCAGTCTTTAAAAATAATCCACAACTATAAACTGAATTGGGTTTACCTTTCTCCCATTACTACAGATCCCGAAATTATTATGAAATGCTTAGCCTATTATAAATTATTGTTAAATGAATTAGGCTACAATTTAAATGTAGTCACCAAACATTTAATTTAAGGGGGGCCTACGGAGAATTTTACATCTGTGGAGTGAATCACTGCAGATGGAGAGAGTTGAACCCCGGTTTCAGTCCCCGGACCCCTCTCTGGTTGAGGATATCGCTTAGTCACCGCCGTTAACCGGGAGAAGCAGCGCCTCCCTGTGTAGGCTACACACCCATTGGTTGGTGATCTTGACAGGCTTGCCTTCTCCACAGACCGTCTCCAGTCCAGGGCGGGGCTGACTCTCCGACAAACTGAATTAGGCTACAACCGGCAGAAGAAAACTTACCCCGGTCGATCCATGGAGCAGCAGTGTGGGAATGCTCTATCCGTAGGTGGGAAGCAGAGAACCGGACGGCAGCCACATTTCGGCCACATCACCCTGGACTGCCTCTGCTGCTGCTGTGATCAAGAGTGACCAGATTTGACACCACGACACCGGGCTTGGCTTAAACACATCTGCGGGTTGGAAAAGAAGCGCGTTTATTCCTGCGCCGCTATCAGGATGATGTGACAGACCACTCATCTGCTGCCTGGGAACAAATCTGTGAAACCGGATTTGTTTGTTTCACTGCTGGAGATCATCTGAGCTGGTTGTTATAAGGGTAAGTTGTGTCATTATTTCATGACTGTCTCCAGTGGTCGCCCATACGGAAGGCAGCACTCGGAGGAAGCGCTCACGCGTCGTGATCGAGGAGGATAAACGAGCATAGACGGGTCGATTGAATTACTGGTCAATTGGTCAGAATGGGAATCCTTTACATAGAGGCTGAACATAGTCAGAGCATCATTTAGGTTACAGGGTGCTGTGCTATATCTGCCTTTAGTGGAGTTTTCATAGTGAAAGTAGGCTATTTAAAGTGCTCATGTAGTAGCCTATAATTGGTCCTTTAGGCCCAGTCACCTTTTTTAAAAATTGTGAAATACCCTACACATTCAAGAGATGTTGAAGTGAAATTAATGAGGTGTGAAATTAGCCTCATGTCCAAAATGAGATACAGGCCAGTAGCTAAATTACTTTTTTTTTTAAACTTAAACTTCAGGAGACATTACCTTCATTAGAACCACATGAGCCAAAGGCTTGATGATTTCATTTCAATCAATTTTAATGTGGCTGGAGGCTGATGGAAGATAGCTCAGCCTAATTGTAATTTTGGACAAAGGAATGAAACTAAATGACTATGTTGTTGAATAATCATGCAACACATCATGCATAAAGTCACACCATGACCTCACTCATCCTTGCCATCCTCCTCCCACTCCTCCTCTTCCTCCACCTTCTCCCTGTCATCATCAGCATCACCACCATCTTCCTCAAAGGCAATCATGAATGTTTATGCATGTTTCTGTGAATCAACAAATAGCAGCATCACACATGTTGCATAATTCATGATGAAAATGTACTTGCATGTGCTTCTCATATCATCTCCCTGCACTCGACCCCTTTGAACCTGAAATATTTCATCCTTAGGTCTTTGTTTTCTTCTGAATTGTGGGTTTCATGAGGCACTAACATACGGTGACTCAAAGTGAGTCATGGCAGACAGTCACAAAAGGGTACAAATTCCACAAAATCATGGTCATCACGCATGGAGGGGCCACCTAAATGTCTAGATTTGACTCATCAGAGGTTGAAAGCTCCAGGGCGGCAGCTCACATATTAACAAACCGCAAACTTGTTGACATCGGAAAGGTTACACGCTCCAATGTCCTACAATACCTGGGCAGACTGAAGTGAAACCATAGACGTACTGTATTAGAAACTGCTGAGTTATTTTGGCAGACAGGACATAGGAGCACATGGCCTGGTTTGTGTGCCCAGTGTTCCTGAAACCTTATCACATGGAGGGAGGGGGATCATGGCTCGGGGTGATGTAATCACACCAATAAAGCAGGGCCCTGATGTGTGATGGTGGCAGTCATGCTCATCCTCTGTATCTACTCCAACTGCACCCACCCCAGAGAGTGTGTGTGTGTGTGTGTGTGTTTGGATGTTTATGTGGGAGCATGTGGGTACGTGATACTTGGAGGGAGCTGGGAGTAGCTCTGCTGAGGCAGGTGGACCATCCAGGCTGGCCTGTGTTGACTGGCTGGTATGTGAGTTTTTTTTCAGGGGGCACACTGTAGTCATGTCTGCATGACTCATGGCGCGGTATCTGTCTGTCTGTCAGTCTGGCCAAGTGCAGAGTCCTGTACAACTGCTTCATGGTGTTGCCTTCAAAAGTGCTACAGAGCAAGATTTTTTACACTCAGTGGTTATGTCACACCTTCATTCATTGCCATTCTTCAATAGATATTTCTTTCCATACATCTCAAAGCATGCATCACATGCAATAGCACCATAGTGACGTTTTTCATATGTGGCCTAATCACTTCAAGATGATGCATCTACAAGCAGGACACAGTTTTTTAGTCCAGAATGGGCTCTCTTTGTAAATTCGATGCACTGCTGATAAGATGACACAGTCTTCAGTAGGACTAAAAAGCAGCTATAGATTTCCTGGAAGAGGCCTTTTGTAATCTGCCTGTTCCCGAACATGGGTGTACTCTCTGTGATTGTTGGTCATTTTCTGCAGTCTCTGGATAGAGCTCTCTCCAAGTTCAGGCGAAATGAGCGTCACTGGGCTGAACAGTCCCATGTGTGCCGAGCACTTGCTTCTCTAAATAACCTCAGGCTGTTTCACCAACAAACACATCTGTATCACGAGTTGAAAATGTGATCACTTGAAAATCCTGTTTTCCAGGCGACCTGAAGTTTACATTTATTACTGACCACGTAGAAATTTTCTCTGACCGTATGTTAAAGGAGTAATACTAAATAGTAAGGTAGTAAAACATACTGTATTAAATCTATCTATAAGTCTGTCTATCTGTAATATTTAATGGGCATGCATTTCGAGTCCACTATATCAATTTCTATCCTTTAGGATAATCTGATAATTCTGCATGCTTTTCATTTAAGCATTTCACATGTTCACATTCTGTTAAACCCTAACGGGACGCTGATTTTCCCAAGCTGAAGTTCCCTTAAGCAGTGTTTAAAAAATCCACTGTATAACAATATCACTACATTAATATTCCATATTCTGTATCTGCTGTATCAAAATATTAAAACAAGTCACCATGTTTTTTTTTATGGCTGCGCCATTACACCACAGGGAATCATTGTAGAGGTTTTGTGCCTTATTTTATACTCCCTTTGCAAAAATTAATCTCAAGAAATTTAGTATCACTTTGGGGTTTGGACTCAAATTTGAAATGCATTTCTCTGGGTTTGAACAGTGGTGTTCCACTCATCCTATGTTTGTAATGATTGACCTACTCCCTGTGAGTGTATAGTGTTGAAGAGGTTAACATCATGCAGTGTTTGTAAAAGCTTAATGAGTTTAAGTATTATAGAGCTGAATTACATATTACTCTGAGACTATCATGTATCTGTCATCACAGCCAGCGTCTGCTTTGTGTGAAAACTGCTACAGTGAAGATTGTCTCCTCTGTTGATTTGTGAATGTAGGGCACGGCAGCATGTATCTGGAGAGGTCAAACATGTTAACCAACTTGTTCTGCTACTTTAGAGACAATGCGCATGCCTTCCTGCTAATATATTGGTTACAACTGTTCCCACAACTGAGCTCAAACAGACATTAGCTTAAAAGGCATGTCAGGTATGGTTTTACAGGGGCTTGATGGTGAGAGAGCCCACAGGCAGTCTTTGATCTAGTCCTCATGGGTACTCGCTCAGCTCGTACCTATTTGACTTTGATGTGGTTACAGTTTTGACTAAGTTGTCAGGAGCAAGAACAGTGATTTTTCTTGCATGTCAAATAATGTGGTATTTGTGGAAAAACAGAAACCGTGTTGTGTCTCCCGTCCATATGCAATAAGGAATGTAAGAAGATACATCCTGCCTTGTTATCAGAGGAAAAAACAAACATGTATTGGTTTGTGGCGCATTGATTTTAATTAAACAGGAAGTGTGGTGTTTATTGCTTGACAGATCATCATCCTATGGCTGCTTGTTTGTCTGCCTGGAAATACAGTACACTGGGTATTGCACGATCTCAGAGTGCTTCCCCTGTTGACGGCTCGGCTGTGTGACTCACAGCCGTTGCATCCAATTGTTCCCGTCCCATGACATCCTGGCGGTGGCATGATGCAGCGGCGGCCATGACGGTGAAGTCAGTTGTGATGTAATGCAGCAGCAGGGCTATTTCAGATCTACCTCTGAGCCTCCAAGGCCTCCGTCTGCCAGCATGCCACCCAGCCCTTCTCTCAATCAGCACCTCATCTGTCATGAGCCAGACGGCCATACGTGAACCAGCATTCCCAGAATTTACTAGAAACCTTTGATGCACATGTATAGAGAAAAGTCTGAGGCATGACTAGATTGAAAATACAGGTTACTATGAATTGTTTTCACAGTTATTTGGTGTAGGCCACCATTAGACTGTAGCAGAGATGAAAACATCTAATTTGGGGTTGGTAGTTACAGGGTGTTTTGGTCCCAGAGCTTGTGTTCTAACTGAAATGGTGTCTGAGGCCGGTTAACCTCAGGACAAAGCTCATTTTCAGGACTGTGGGAATGCTGTATGTTTTTTCTCAGTAGGCTGGTGCTTAAAGACAAGCAGCAATGGCTCCTTGAACTTTGATCTTCCTCCTTGAGCATGAAGAGCTCTCAGAGGGCATGTCCGCAGATAACCCAATAAATATCTTCCTTTACCAGGTGCCTCGAGACAGAAATATAAATACGTCAGGTATGTTGCAATTGCGTAGTCTTACCTGGGGGAATCCCTTGACAGAAAGTTTTGTTTCAAAGTTTACACAACAGTAGTACAACTTGATGGTCAACCTTTTATAAGTAATAATAATAAGTTTGACTTATTACAGAAGAGTTAGACAGAGCAGAACTTAATACTGAAAATACATACAGAAAATGTTACACTTTTTTGTGTGTTGCTAATCCACATTGGATACTGTAGTGCGAGGCATGCAGCACAGGCCTCAAGTGCTATAATGACAGCACTGTGTTGTGTCTGTTTACTTTTTCTAAGATCATTGTCAGGCCAGAGGACCATCTCAAGGAACACCCTGACTGATACAGTATCCCAGCACTGTTACAGCGCCGATGAGAGTGCAGTTTTAAATAGGATAGCCTTCCCCCAGCCCCCATTCACTCCTCCCCTTGCCCCTCTATCTTTGGCACAGTCAGTCGTCATACCCAGAGGCTGTGAATCCTCATTGTGTACCAGACTGCTAAACTCAAGTTGACTGTTCCCTGAATGGAACTGCACACACACAGTTATATCTGGACAGCTTCAACAGTCCCACCAACATCACATACCATGCTCCAAACTCACTCCAGCAGCTTTCCCAGAAATGAGGGTGTGTTTTGGACTCCTCTGTGACTTGTCTTTTACTGGCTTTTTTCGGAAGAGGTGGATCTTAGTCAGTTTGAACGCTCTTTTCTTTTGAATGAACTTGAACCATTTAGGTGTTGAAATACCAGTGCTGAGAGGTCACCAAAGTGTGCCATGGTGCATCTTAGGTCCTATTTTATTATTAAGTTCTTTTTTATACAAATACATTTTTGGTTAATCTGCTCGACTGTGTTTAATGTTTGTCAGTCAGACGGATTGACGTGGCATCAAGCCAGGCGCCGTTGGCATATTTGAACAAGTACCTGACCCTGTAACTCTCAGCTTTCCTTTTCAACTGCCTCTGCTTCTCTTCACACCCGTGCCAACTTTCCCTTCGATTTGCCAGTTGACAGAGCTTGTAATGCCACGTGCCAGGGAAAATGATGTAAAGCCTCTCATTTATGGTGCCCAGTTGATCACGCCCAGATATAGTGAAGGCATCACACTTGCAGCCTAACATGTGGTGAAGCATATTCACTCGGAACTAGGCAGTGCAGAACAGTAATGCAAATCAAAAGTAATTAGTTCCTGGAGCCTGTCAGTGTTTGTACTCTGTTAGTTTCACTTCTCTCATCTCGTCTGAATTAGACATTCTGTCTCTTCACCATTATTACATTTCCTGATCATTTGTTGCTCCTGCGTGACAGTATTTGTTTGCTGCCAAACCATGAGCAGAGTAAGGAAATGTCCCTACATGTGTGCTCTGTGACCCAGGGGGAAAACTGACTTTATTTCCTTGGACAAAGAGTCTGTGTGTTTTCTTCAGTTAAATCAGGACTGAGGAGGCTTCCCCCTCACTGGGACTGTGACTGTCCCAGAGGACCTGCCCCAGCCTTCCCAGTTTTCCTGTGCTTTTGTTGGGAGTTTTCCACAGATCTCTTTGCCCAGCTGCATGTCTTCATTCTGCCTCCTTCCTCCCCCATCATCCTCGCTTTTATATGTCCCTGATCCCAGCTCGGAGACCCAGGCTTCACCTCTGGGTGTTTCCCAGGATGCCCCCTCACTTCTGCAGAGTAGCCTATATCAGAGTCTAGATCATTAGCTCGTAAATACATGATGTGATTATGTCTTGGGTGAAATGCAGCAGTGGATGGATGTCAGAGAATTGAAAATCTTGGAAATGAGGTTTTATTTGCTTTGATCACTGATCTGTTCTGTTGTGGAGTTTTGTGCTCTTGTGTGCTCTGCAAATAACATCCTGAATGATATGAATGCAGTGGGCCACAGATTCTGTTGTTATTGTATCCTCTTCATGTTGATAGCACTTTGGCAGAAGAAACACAGAAGATATCAGAGTTTGTCTCTGGGGAATGTCTAAAAAAAGTTAAATTACATTGAACAGAAATCCAGTTATTTCACCCCTGAGTCTAAAATATTCAATTGTTTAGGAAAATTAAAATTAAATTGTAAAAATGTTGCTGCTTATATGAATTAGTGCATGTAATGCGACCGTTCTGAATTCAGTGCTATTCAAGCCATTTACCATGTACAGAGTAACACATGGATCTGTGAATGTTTTTTATTATCTAAGGTTTTTCTGAGGGCTGTCTTTGAATACCAGTCCTAGAAATGGCGCCGCCTTGATGAGTGATTCTCACTTGTTTTGACAGAGACCCAAATCTCACCTCACATTTATCTGAGTCATTGTTCACAGCCTCTGCCAAAATGTATTGTGACCCACATTTGTGTTCCCACCACAGCGATGTGTAACCGTCAGAGCCACAGATTTCTTCTGTGGGTTGCAAATGTGAGAGACCATGTCAGAAACACACTGTTTTTAAAGTTAATTTTATCCCTTTTTTTTTTTTTTTACACAATAATTTGTGCAGAGGGTATGTTGTAGTTGATGTATGTGGGATTAATGTGTGTGCTCTTCCCACCACATGCAGCACTGGGAACTAGAGCACATACAGTAGCTGTGAATAAAGACTTATCCGTTGGTCAAACCACTTTACCTTCAATAAGTAATGCCCATCCAGATAAACTTTGTGCGTGTAAGACTCATTTTACTGATGGGTCTCTGCCTCTTCTGCTTCTCTTTCATTCGCATATTTGCCTGTGTAACAGATGAAAGAGATTAAAATATGGGAGCTTTATTAACATGACCTAGTTGTTCTGTGTGGAACAAAAACGGTTTCCCCTTCCTAAAATCCAGAGGGGGAACCTGAAGACTAAATAGGTCTCTGCGGCTGTTGCCTCTGCAAGAATAAAATAAAATCCTCCTACCTGTGACTGAATCAAGTTTGTATTGTCATCCCAAACAGAAAATCTGCCCCTATGTGACAGTGATACGTGACACTAAATGTGTTTTGGTGCAGAAGGAAGATGCTGGCCTCAATTGATATTCCCTGTCCTTCACTTGACTCTTAACTCTGGCTATGCACACATACACACTGAACACTAGTAGACACACATGCACACGCTCACCCACCCACATGTGCGCATATATTCACAGCCTGCAGTGGTGAAAATCAATGCAGTCAATAATCTGTACTCTGGGCTGTTACATCTTTCAAGGAGACATTTTCTGAAATTGCATGTGAAGGTTGCAAGTGTCAGAGGCATTTTAATTTCAGCAAGTGCATGAAATTAAATGTTTAAAAGATTTAAGGGCAAAAATAATTAGACCTTACTATGAAGGTTGAGTCAATCTATAAAAAACATTATAGAGGCTTTGAATCAAATGACTAATACAGTCGAGGGTGATTCACGTGGAAAATAATAAATTAGTCAAACATTTGAATATTCTAATATTACATTGAATGATTGATACCCTACATTCATGACTAGTGAATGCATTTATGGATGTTTGATGTGTTTTTATTACAGATAGGTTTTTTTCTCACATCCTTGATATGGGTGTTCCTCCTCTCTTGTTTATACAGGTTCACTTTTGTGTGCTTTTAGAGAGATTTAGCAGCTCTTGTGGACGTGGAAATCCAACAGCTGCTGTCAACTAGAAAATGAAAGCAGCTGAAGAGGGGTTTTTAAACTTACTCAGTCCTCTTTGACCGATTTTGAATGGGGAAAAAAATCAGCATTTATTGTTGTTATACTGACCAAAAGTGGACTGAGTGTGTTTTGGAAAATCCCTTTTTAAATTCATCATTTTGTTAGAGTCTAAAGTCCTTCGTCATCATGCTGTGGATTACTTTTCCCTCTGAGAAGCTAATTTTAAAGTAATGGTATAATTTAATAAGAATTCAGTTTAATCAATCACCTTATTGCCTTTGGAAACCCTGTTAAGTGACAACTTAGGGGTTGACTTCGGAAAGCTCTGTGTCATGAAAAACAGCCTCAATCCTCTCCTCTGCTTGAATCCATGCTAATATGGCAAATTCTCATTATCCCAGTGCTACAGGCCACACTTCATCTGCTCTCTTCAATAGACATGTCGGCTTCGATGTCACACTACGCTGAGATCTCACTCTCTGGCTGCTCTGTGCCAGACCTGAATGGGCGGCAGGCCTGACTCAAACAAGGCCCTTTATTTTCTGCATACAGTGACGTATGCTTCATCATGGCCAGGGATGGGATGTGTATGTTTACATGTGCAGTGTGGATGTGTTCCTGTGCATGTGAGCAAGTGTATGTTGTTTCCGTGGTTGTGTGGACCGGACACGGTTAATGCGCCCGGTCTGCAGTGTGTTTCCTGCCTTCGTTTGCACGTATCCCCCCTCCTCTGCTCTGCACTTCCTTCCCTCCAGCTCCTCAGTAAAATAAGCAGTAACCTGACCTTTCTCCATGCTGGTGGTCTCCCACAGAGGATGTGAGATGACAGAGCTGATGGCTCTCCTTTGTGAAATATTTTTAATCCTGTTGATTGATTAGATTGCAAAGATAAACCTAAACACTTAACATGGCACTGTGTGCTGTGTTTTCTCTGTTTTTATGACTTGATAAGTTTAGCTTGGATACAGCTTTTTTCCATTAACCATAGACACCAATACGATGTCTCTGCTAAACCACAATGGAGTTAACTCATCTTGTGCCTCACCCTGAGTAATTATCTCAGCTGAGAATTTGCTTAGTGCACCTTTTCCATTGATGGAGGAATGAAAACTTCAGCCTGCTATTGCTTTTTTTTGACTACGATCAGGCTGCACAATGACCCTTGTTCAGCCCAGTCTACATCAGGCCATACAATGCAGCCTTTTGTAGGCTTGATTCAGGCTGATATCATGCTGGAAACTATTTAGATGGGGATCACATGTTGTTAGGGCACGCTGTTTCTGAGATTCTCCTCTTACTCACTTAACGAGAGAATGTCAAACCTCCGGTAGACAATGAGGTGCTTGTTTGTAGTCTCGGGACACATTTGGGAGGACTGGACGCTACAAGAAAGATGGCTTACTTCCCCTTTGTTGTCTAAAGCGTCTTCTCTTAGTGAGCTATAAATCTAAGATGTTGTATCAAACCAGTGCAGGTCAAGGGGTGAGAAATACACTATAACCTTGTCAGAAAGTCTGATGCTCGTGTTACTGATCTCCTGATTACGGCAAGTAGTGCAAATAGAGATCTTTGACATTTACATCTTTGACAAGGGCTGTCAAACCAGACCAAAATCATCAACATTTTGATATGGTTTGACAGCCCTTGTCTAATTTGGAAATTTAATATGGAAATGAAAGTATTTCCATGCTTTGAAAAAGGCATTCAGATTTATGAGTCATGATTATAATTCATTACTTTTTATTATGGAGACATAATCTTAGCTTAATCTAATTGCTTCTCATGCCTCTCCACTCTGTGAGCAGAATAAACTATAGCATTATACATTAGACATGCCCATTCATTGCAGAGCCAGATGTGCAACTGCAGCCATATTTTTATTTGGCCACTGTAGCTGTTGGTTTTAAACATCTACCACAGTTCTCTGTTAGCCTCTGAGTTGAGGTTTCAGGTCCTCTCGAGTATCACAGTCATGTTGAATTTCATTAACAGTCCGTGTTTGTCATGCTCATACTCTCTTTGCCCCAGTGTGGAGTTGTACAGTAGGTTTCAGGAGCTGCTGGATTTTCCCACTCTGTGGTAGGCACTGAGCTTCCTTGTAGGGTGCAGCTGGAGATACAGTGTTGAAGATTGTTGAAGATAAGCTTCCACAGTAAACAAAGAGGTTTCAGGTCTGGTAGCTGTCCCAGCCTAAAACGAAATGCTTATCAACTGCTTTATCCCAAAGTGGTGAAGGCCGTTTCACTGTGAGCTGGTTCAACAGGGTGTTACCTGATCTAACTGAAGGGGTCATGGAGTACACACAAAAACTTGTTGTTGTATTGTTATTGTATTGAACCATATCTAGTTGCCTTGGCCTATGAGGTATATATAGCCCACACCGAGGGAGTTTTTTTTTACTGTCAGCTTCTTCCTCAAGATTAGAGACACAAACACAGCTCTGGACTGAGACATGACACAGATTTAGTAAGTGAGCCTTATTTTTCCACTGAAGTGAAGACAAGCCTTTACTATCTGTTGTGAGCTGAAACAGACCCGTTAACAATCCTGAGAAAAGAGGCGCTTTAGCTAAGGGGCCTCGGCCATGTGCACAGTAGCTCCAGTAGGAAGTATGTAGTAAATAATTCACCTGTGCAGAATAACTAAATAATTCAAGTGCTGACTAAGCCACGCATGTAATAATGTTTCACCTGTATTGCAAAAAGGAAGAAAACTTTGCGCTTAGCAGAGCTGATATTCTGTTGGCTGATGTTCTGTTTGTGAGCACACTTAGATTAAAGTAATCATATATCTTGGTCTGTTAACACGTCTCACCTCTCCTTCATATTGATTTCCTGTGCAGGATATTGCTGCACATAGAAAGGCTGGGTCTTGTGCTGATAAAATAACCAAGCGCAATTTTCCAGGGACTGCATTCGCCTGGCAATATATAAGGCTTTGTAGAGGTAGACGGGAAGCGGTGCAGGCAGTGGTGAATACAGATATTGCTTCTGGTGGTGGTTATTTCTTGCACAGAGATAAATGGACGCATCCAGTTCCATAAAACTAGTTTGATGTGCAGAGCTTTTGAGAGGTGTTGTCACGTTTGCTTTTGAGAGAGAACAGCCCACTCCAGAGATCTGGAGCAGGAATCTTTTTATGTTGGTCTACAGTTTCATCCAGACGTACATTTGCAATTGGGCTCTATAAATACACCACATGCACGCAGCCCGCTGTTAGGAGGCCATTTATACTTTCATGAGCTATTCATATCTCTGGCACTCGATCCTGTCATTTAGTAAACACTGTTATGACAGTGAGGGAACCTGGCAATGGACCCGATACAAATCTGTCACTCCAGACTGAAACCACTGAGACTAAAAGGTTAAGTCTCCATTGTAAAATCCCACCTAGTGCTGACAGCCTGAAGATCTGTGAAACATGGGAAAAAGCATGAGCTGCTCCACCCTTCTTGGCTGGGTGTCAGCCATGCCCACTCTCAGCCACCCACCTTACCAGTCACAGCAGCCCCGCCCGCCTGCCCCTCAGCTAGCTGTGACACTTGATCTCAGGGTCAGCTGCGGCAGATATTTCTGCTGTGTGTGTTTTTTAATGTCGTAAGGGCTGGTTTGATGTGACAGCCTGTCACATGTCACTAGTGCCAATTCAGATGACTGCAGCTTTACTGGTGCTCAGTTGCACTTCACTCTCTGGCCTGCGGCAGTTTTTTGCGGAGTATTTTCTTCCCTGTAAGATGGGCAGAAAGAGAGATAGAGAGAGGCTTTAAGCCTGGACTGTGGACCACAGCTCAATTTTAGGGTTGTTGAGGAGCAAATTGTGTGTGGTGGCCATGTGTTAAAGTCACACTGTTTTCATAGTCGCCAGAGCAGCCAGAAATAAAGAGACACATCAGAGAAATGCTCTAATTACTCCCTTGGTTATATAATAGATATAACTCTATATCCAAATCAACTTCCACAACTGGTTAAGTCACCTGGCATTAATGTCTGCTCTGCAGTATAACACGTTTATTTTAGTGCCTGTTTCTGTGTTCTGTTTCTGTTCTCCTCACCGGAATGAAATATCAGTAGCTTTGTAGTTTTGTCAGCTTCTTAATTCATCCCGGTTGGAAACACGATGTGCTATATAAAGATCAAAAGCATCGTTCTGCAATTAATGCGCAGATGGGCCTCAGATGCCTGGAGGAACTATACAAGACACATGCCTGCAGTGTTATTAAGTGCAAATGCTTTATGTTTAGATCGTCTGTCGGGGTGAACTGCCAGATCTGTTGCTTCTTCATATTGTTTCCCACATGCCTCCACCCAGTCACTAGAATGACTATGTGGTCTGCTAATCATTATGAAATCCCATTTAAGGGAACAACAGCTACTGTATATTGAGGTTGATTTCATAATGGCAACATTTGTGCAAGTGTGTCTGATCTAAATGGAATTTCATTTGAGAAAATGTCTGATTTGCTTTGTATGTCTTCTTATATTAGCCTTATATTAGCCTTTACCAAGAATGTTTCTTGTTATATTAGTGAGAGAATAGCTTAGGGAGAGTGACTGCCTGAATAGCCTAGTTTCCCTCCATTGTTTCCAGTGTCAAGCATTGCCTCCAGCATGGAGTGAAACATAAGAAACAATGGATAGTAGGAGCATTTATAGTGAATGACTAACTGTTAGAGCACGGGGAAAACCAAACATAACCTGTTTGTGTCATTAGGTTTTCAGTAAGAAGCTGTTAATCAATCTGGAACCTGCTTACTTTACACACAATTGTAACAACATATTGAAAAGCTTGCTAATACATGGAAAATGTTTAGGTAACACTACAATACTAATTTGAGTCTAAGTGGTCAAAAAGTTGACTTGTAGTGGACAAAGAAGCAGAAGCAACATGCTGAAAGAGAAAGAGGATGAAAGTGGGAAAGGAGGAACGAAGGCCTGAGGCCAGGAAGCGCTGCAGCTCTTAAGAATGAGGTATCCGAACTTTTCACTACCCAGATTAATGAGGTCATCCATCATGGCGCCTGCCCATGCATGCTAGGCGGCAATTCCTCCAGCCTACTGTCCACCCTGACTCTATAATCCCTGCCGGGAGCAAGCAGAGCCCTACCTGGTCAGCTATCTGAGGCTCTGTCAGCCTCAATGACACAGCTCTGTCAGCCACCCTCAGTGTGGCTGCAGCTAGCCTGCCTCCTGTAGAGTAGCGCATAGCAGTAGAGTACACACAGTACCCGGAAACCAGCCAGCTCCTGTCCATGATGGTTAGACTTCATGTGGTTTCCTTCTCTGCCATTTCAGCTTGGTTCAGTTTCAGCCAGAGATCTTGAGGAATGTGAGTATGGCATGCACTGAGATTAGAAATGGCCCCGGATAGAGAAGATTTCAAGGATCTACAATTATTTCACAAAACCATGTCAGAAATGTTTAATTCATAAATTCTTTTTCTAAAACACGTGATATGGTAGAGTCATGTGCGCTTTGTAGATAATATGTGTTTAGTTTAAAAATCTCTTTGTGTACAGTAGTGAAGATTTTAAACAAGGCATCTGCAGAAAAGATGACGGATCCAATGTAAAAGAGGCCATGGCCAGATTACTATTTTATTTATGATGAATGTGAAACAGGAGGGCAGTGCTCCTTTGCAAGCCTCTGCGCATATTTGAAGTGTGGTTGTAGCAAACTGGTTATGTTGTGCACAATGAACGAGCACAAAATGAAGCAGTAGAATGGCCCCCACCATCACTAAGCTTTTTTTTACTCCGTCTTGAGTGCGTTCAAGGTGGCACTTAGAGCTCCATCCACTGAGCCAGTCTTCTGTTTGACTTTAACCCTCACCTGTGACAGCTGGGCCTCTGTTGTCATAAGCCAGTGCCTTTCTCCGCACGATTGGAGACCATTACTAAGTGATTATATTAAATGATGGCATGGAAAACTTCATTGGGCTTGAGTTTGTATTCAGAACATATTACAATAGATTGCAGCTCCCCAGACAGAGAAAGAGAGTGCTGGTTATGCCTGTCAACCCCAGTCATTATGGCCTGCTGGACATCTTTGCACCTGGAGAGATGTCAGCTTGTCCTCTGTGTTTTGTCCTCCTGTCTGTCTTCCCTTGCTTAATGGAGAGAAGAAGTGGCCTAGAGAGGCAATGTCAGCCCCAGAATTAAAAACAATCCATGCATAGTTGTCATGGGTCTCGTGACTAAGTGGGAAGTGTTAGATTTGCACAAGGACCAAACGACGGCAGGAAGCCAATCTTGCGAGGCGCAGTGCAAAGTTATGGGAGTGGGTGTTTTCCCTCTTTTAGATGTGAATCTTGAAGTCAAAACAAATCTTTTTGAGAAACTAGATTAAATCGTGGTGGTCTAAAGAATGCAAGCCTCAAATCAGCGCTGGGAATGTAAACACTGTTTACACGCTACTATTACACGCTTCGAATTGTTTCCATACAACATCTCAACCAGAAAAAAGCACAATCACCTTGAGGGTAAGATAAGACATTGCGGTGCATTAACTAAGCAGTTGGTCAGGTTGAATGAATTCAATAGTATAATCTTGTCTTGCTGAGCCATTGCTTAACAGATTTTCTTTTACCGTCAAACTTGACCATGAACAGATAACATGCACTGTCAAGGGAGGGCTAATCCTCCAGCCTGGAAAATTGCCAAACACAGAATTCAATCAACTCTCCTTCCCCCAAGGATATCTTTCCTTCTGAAGGACTTCCTGCCTATGAAGACCCGTCTTTTCAGACAGGGACCAGCCTTGAGTCCTACCTTCTCTGTGCAGTGATTTCTAATTATCACTTGATGGAGAGATGACTGACATTTTGAGTACTCCCTCACAGTGAGAAATGAGTCGGTGGCTGTCGTAGCCATGCTTGCGTCTGAGCAATGACTATGCCAACTGTTCCAGCTAAACTCCTCCTGAGACACGAGTCACAGGCCCATGCCAGTTCAGCTGCCATGTTGACTTTGGAGGAAGACGAGAGAGAACGAGGGAGAAGGACTTCTAAGGCACTTGGCTTGGCCGTCTGTCGAACGTTGGAGGTTTACCTTGGGCTGTGACCAAATGCTCGTACAACCCACTGATCAGCAGGCTAATGGAAAACCATAACAGTGGCTGTATGGCTGCATTAATGCATCAAGTTTTGCTAGCATCTTCTGCAAGACTACTTTCCTGGTGTGTGAGATGCTGATGTTTAGTAATGGCTCTGGTCTCACTCATTTAAAGCTGTCAGATATTTCAGCCACCCTCTCACTTCATTTACATGGTTTGACAGTTTTTTAAGTCTGTCTGTGTGGGTTTAATCTGGCTAGCAAGTAGACAGCAGGCATAAAGAAATGATGAAGCTGTAATTGCCTGTAAATGGCAATCACTCACACAGAGACCACATGCAAGTAAAGACGAGAAGAGTGAGACACAGCAGGAAAACAGCGCCTAAAGCAGGAGGAGAAGTGCAGCGCAGGAACAATGAGAGTTTGCTTCCACTGTCCCTCCTCCATTCTCTGGAGGCAGAAAACAGAGTTAAAGCAGGAGGAGCCAAAGCTTAAGCAATCAAACAATGTTTTGCATGGAGGAAAATTAGGCTCCCTCACTGTCTCCTTTCAGTTCAGTCCCAGTCTGTTCCAATCTGCCCCTCCCTTCACTGATCTGCTCTATATCAGGAGTCCCGCTGTTTGAACTAATGGCGAAAGTAATTAAATGCCGGGTGTTCTAGCCTGGGGCAAGGTAGAGGGCTGTTGTGCACAAGCAGAGATATTGGTGTCAGATTTGCATTTCCCTATGTTAGTAGCCGGTCCATAAGAGAGATGAAGTCTGTGATGATTGTTCTCAGTGCATTTACAGGCAGATGACTTTGCAGTATTTCTTTAATAATACAAAAAAGCATGAGTGAAGTCATGTTGACCCCAGTTGAATGGGTTAAAGTAGAGTGAAGCAGAATCTGTCAGAATGTGTCACTTTTCACACTATTTAGTGGTCCTCATCCACCCCTCTCTCTCTGTTTCCCACACTCTGGAGTCTCTGACTCTGCACCAGCCAGCTTGGGTCCAGTCTGTCTTGCTAATCTGGTATCACAGTCCAGACAATGTCACTGGAGGTCAAACACCATTCAATATAAAAGCCTAATACGTGCACAAGGCCAAAACCTTCCAGAGTGACAGTGAATGAAAAATGAAACGCCACTATAACAACTTCACATGCACACTGTTGTTTTATAAACATCCCATCCAGTTTTTCAGCACTCTCAATAACTCTATTGTGGCAGAAATGTCAGCATATGAACCCTCTTTCATCCTCTGTGAACTGGTGAATTGAGAAACATCTGACAGCGAGAGCTAGACTGTGTTTAAATATTAACACATTGGTGATGACCCCTGCTGCCCTCAGTCTGAGGTTTTCCTTCCGTCTCTGCTGAGATCCACTGACAACACTTCCCATCATCACTTGGGCTAAAACAGAAGCCTGTGGTGCGTTAAAATGGCAACGCGAAGCAGATGTGGTCACTGGAATCTGTGGACTTTTTTCAAGGAGCTGGATCTGTAACAGGAGAAGTGAGGACGTGACCTGTTGTGACTGTTCAAAGCTCAAAGCCCCTGATGTGACAGTGTGTGACGATGTCATCTTGTGAGGCATTTTAATTAAATGAGGCTCTGAAACTGAAATAACTTAAGGACAGGAAAGGGATTTTTTCAAATTCATTTGGTTTTGTAACAGCTCCATAGCTGAGGAGATGCCCTCTCACAAGTTTACACATTTGTGCTTTGCAGAAAGGCGGTCATTATTTTGTACATTCCTCTTGTCTGCAGAGTGAAAGATTGCTTTAATCATTAATGAATGCATAACTGTGCATACACTTATGTTTGTGGGATGCTGCTTGATCATTTGAAGAGCAAATGGCGGCCGTGTACTGGGGGTAAGTTCAGTTTTCCAATTAAGAAAATGACAGGAAATGAACCACCAGGCCCAGAGTAGTGAGGTTTAGATGGTGGGACAATAAAACGAGGGGCTGGTGATAACAAGGCTGCAGCTACAGGCAGGCTGTCTGATGGTGAGGTTTACTGTGGACCTCCTTTGGTTCACAGGCTTTGTCATGGGAATGCATATACAGTCATTAGTCTCTGATAGATGTCTGCAGGAAGCAGAGCAATTTTTAACCACAAATAGGGATTATGTTTGATTTTAACTGTAGAATTAAAGGATTACTTTTAAGACTGCAAACTTCCTCACTTTCCAGCACAAATATTTTTTGCTTTTTCCAATGGCTCTGTGAACTGTTTTGGGGAAGGGGTAAACAGCTGTAGACTCTACAGTCTCTCTCTTCTCAGTGGTTTTCCCCTTTACTATCTAATGAACAGAAATATGTGAACGCCCATGCTTGAAACAAATAAGGGGCCTTAGCACCCTCTTGTGAAACAATTTTGCAGCACAAAATCATTGTGGCCATCATGTTTATAGCTGCAAACAATACCTTTAAAATGTATGTGTTGTAATGGGAGTAACTTAATATTACCTGTGATTCACTGAGACTCAAAATAAAAACATCTTCTTCTCCTTCTCTGTCTGTGTAGCTGGCAGGCCTGGGGTGGGACAGAGAACATGGCTGAACCACGGCGGGAGAGCACCAGCAGCCTGCAGAGGAAGAAACCTCCCTGGCTCAGACTGGACATTCCCACGGCTCAGATGTCACTAGACGAGCCTCCCACTTTTGTTCAGGTGTTCTTTCTCGCTGAATCCTCTTCTTGTTTTTTCGTCACGTTTGTCATGGCTTTTGTTCACACTTATCCTATGCTTCTTTTCCCATCTAGCCGGTGAAGAGGCAGGGGTTCCTGCGCAGTATCAGCATGCCAGTGGAGACCTCTCACCTCCAGTCCCCACCCCGCGACCTCTTTGACACCCGGCGGCCTGTCTTACAACGCCAGTCATCCATCACTCAGACTATAAAGAGGTAAAGCCAGTTATCGATACACCGGATTTACATGTATATATTGACATCTCGATATATGTGGGTTTTAGCATGCTTCAAGATTATAATATGAAGAACTTCACAACGCTTTTTCAGAGAAGCATGTAAATATTGTTGTTGTTTTTTTCATCTGATAGGCTACAGTATGTGTCTCGAGTTTGCAGATTATGGAATGAAATGCTATGTAATATAAGCAGCACATGCTTATATAAGATTCATGAGTGAAATGGAGGATGATGGCAGCCTGTGTCCTATGGCATGTAAAAGAACTACAGTGTTTCTGCTTTCCTTACCATTTTCCAAATTGCATGGCTGTTTCTGATTAACAATCTTGATGTAATCTGCCTGGTAATAACTTTCCTAATGTGGTAAATCTCAATGAAAAACAAGTCTTAACCTGCTTTGCTTCCTCTGCATGATGGCTACACTGTCCAGCTGCACTTTTCCTTCTCACTGCCTGTTGTCTTTTCTCTTTCCTCCTCCTTCCTTCTGTTCCCTCTCGCCACCTTCCGGCCCTGCTCTGCCTGGTCACAGCAGCAGAAGGGTGCACTTTGAGCGGATTAACACTGTGCCCATTAAGGGGCAGCGGGCTGCTCGCCGCAGCACCAGGAAACACCACTCGCTCTCCAGAACCCTGCTCAGGTACGGCAGGGTTGCATTATGTGCATTATGACCTCACATGACTGCCAGTGTTAGGGTCAGATGTATATACTCCTGACTCCAATAAGTGAGTATACTGTATGTATGTTTAGCTTACAATGTTAATTCTAACATGATTTTAGATTTTTTATTCACTTTGAGTGTTACATATGAGACACTTGTCACAAGATTCACAAGAATTGTTGTTTATCACTCAGTCACTGGGTGTTGCAGCTGTGAATCATGTCATTGCCACAAAGATTTCTTTTTAAATGAGTCATAAGAGGACCCGAAACCAAAAGTGGCAATTTCCCTGTTACAAATTCCTCTTCATTCAGAGTTACAGTAATGACCCAGCCAGGCAGTGAGAGGAGCCACACATTTCCCTACAAACAGCATTCATCACAAGAAATTGTTGCTTCTGAGTGGTACTTATTAGTGAGCCAGCGTTTTAAGGCTGACATGCCACATCTGATGGCTTCTTCAGTGGACACTGATTAGATAACTCTGGGTCATGACTATGTTCCACCATACTCACAGAAACCAAGGTTAGCGAGGGCATGTCCACTATTGCAAAGAAAGGCACACATATGCTAGAATATTAGCTGTACAATCATGTCACTGACACATATTTTGAGAGCAGAGGACGAGGCAACCAGCAAAATGTATTCACTGAAAGAAAAAGCGAGCTGAGCTAGTGAGAAATAGATTTACTGAACTTCACTGAACATTCACTCTGCAGCTGGTAATTAGTGTAGAAACAGCTAGCTTGCCTGAACTTTCCTTTGAAGAATGTTTCCACTTCCACTTCCTGCCCTCAGGGTGCAGTAACATTGTTTGCTCTGGTACTTATTAGGCTTCAACTTCAACAACGTGATTGCATGTATATTCTTCAAGGTCTGGTGGAATAGGCCAATATGGAGAGTAGAGTAGGGCACAATTAAAACCTCAGAAAAATCCCTCCTTCTCTGTTAATTGGATTGGCTCTCTGCTTGTGTCAGTTAAGATTTGGAAAATCTGAATAAGTTGGATTTTATTTGCAGCATCAGAACTCCAGTAATCCCTCTCTTGCTCTCTCTTTCTTTGAACATTTAGACTTTGGGAGAGTTTGTGACTCTCCACCATGCATTCAGTGAGTGTGTGTGTGTACCTGGCTACCTGTCTTTCCTGGTGTGTCTGGACATAAACATGCCCAGGCTTGTTCCCTCTACTGGCACTATTACTTGCACTATCTAGGGCACCTTTTTACACCCCGGGAAGTGCGGTCTTATCAGTCCCACACGTATTTGCTGACCCACTCCTCCATGCACAGGGCTCTTAAGAGGGTCATCAATGAGTGCCTCTATATATCTTTGGCAAGTTTCACCATGCCAGAAAGCATTTAATCTCTCTGTGAGAAATTAAGCATGTGTGTGAGTTTTGTAATACAGAGCTGAAAGGTCAGTGTCTGTGGTGTTAGGGGAACAGCGGACTGGTTTGGGGTCAGTAAGGACGGCGATGCCACCCAGAAATGGCAGAGGAAAAGCCTGCGCCACTGCAGCCTGCGCTACGGAAAGCTGAAACCACAGGTGATCCGAGAGATGGATCTGCCCAGCCAGGACAACATCTCCTTAACCAGCACTGAGACTCCGCCTCCTCTTTATGTCCCCACCTCACAGCATGGCATGCAAAAGGTAAAGGAATATATGGGTTGCTTTGCTAAATGCTGTTCTTATTTGAATACATTTTTAATGAAAATATGTCATGCAGATGGTGGACCATGTACTTTACCCTGAAAAAAGAAACAAATTAGAGGCTTTTATAAAACTTGCCAATACCGGTATTGATCATTCTTTAACTGACGTTCTTGAATATATCAACTAGGACATCATCTTGGCACACGTGTGCATCATGACCAAAAAATCTCCTTTTGTGTTGAATTGATCTTATTTGCAGCATGTATTGTGTGTGTGTGTGAGGTCAAATATGGCTGTCTCTTGATAATTCATATTTTTTGGCTCTTTCTAACTACCACTTGTTGAACCCATTGGCCTCCAGATTGTGGACCCATTGGCGCGAGGACGAGCCTTCCGTATGGTGGAGGAGGTGGATGGATACAGCGTGCCTCAGACCCCCATCACCCCTGGAGCCACTTCGCTTTGCTCCTTCACCAGCTCCCGCTCAGGTCTCAACCGACTGCCTCGCCGACGAAAGAGGGAATCTGTGGCAAAGATGAGCTTCAGGGCTGCAGCAGCGCTGGTCAAGGTGAGTGAGAGGGATGAGATCTACTGAACAGATTAAATACAAATATCTACAATGCTAAAGATAACATATATACAATAAATAAAAGGAAAATAAGTGTACCAAAACACTTGTTGTGTACATGTTCCTTTCTGTACATTATTGGACTTCATTGGTATTGTATTACTTTACCTTACTTTAACCTGCTGCGATTGAAAGATTACCAGTGTGAATGTATATATGTTTATGTGTTTTTCAGGGGCGCTCATTACGAGAGAGCACTCTAAAACGGGCCCAAAGACGCAGCTTCACCCCCGCCAGCTTCATGGAAGATGACATGGTCGACTTTCCTGATGAACTGGACACATCTTTCTTTGCCAGAGTAAGACAGGAAAAACAACAATGTTGTTATGCTGTCGTTACTATGTAACATTTATTTATAATTGAAAATAAACCCACTGGATTATGATATTTTGCACCTCTACTCACTATTTTCTTTCTACTGTGTTCTTTCTAGGATATTCTGATGCAGGAGGAGTTGTCCACATACGCAGACGAGGTGTTTGAGTCACCGTCTGAGGCGGCCGTGAAAGAGGAAGAGCCCAGCAGCAACAAGGATGAGACGGAGCTGACAGGCAGCGCCCTAGATAAGACAGAGCTGGAGAGAAGTCACCTCATGCTGTGAGTTACTGTACTGTGGCCACAGTGTTAGTCATTCAGGCTGTGCTGATACCAACATTTTTAAAATAATGATTAATACCGATCACAAGTTACTGGAAAACAGTTTTCACTGTGAGATTTGCACATAATGTCAAACCAACAGTCATCAAATGTACAATATAAAGAGATTGGTGATTTGGTTAAAAAAAAAAAATATATGTGTGTGTGTGTATATGTGTTTGTGTGTATGTATATATATATATTTTTTTTTTATTTAAAAAAAAAGCTCTATCAATAACCAATCTGACAAAAATATGAATATTATTGATCTGGTTTGTGATATAGCCAGATGATGCCCCTGAACCCTTCAAAGTAATCAAGTGTTAAAACTCAATGTCAAAAATCCCAGATAATGGGTGACATGATGAAGAAACCTAAAGCTGAGACACCTCTTCACTTTTGTCTCTCCCTTTCTGTTAACTCTTCCAGACCTCTGGAGCGGGGGTGGCGTAAGGCCAAAGAAGGAACTCCAGGCCCACCAAAGGTGCCCTTGCGGCAGGAGGTGGTGAGTGTTACCGGACAGCGGCGTGGCCAGCGCATCGTTGTACCTGTCAAGAAGCTTTTTGCCCGAGAGAAGAGACCTTATGGATTGGGCATGGTAGGGAAGCTCACAAACCGCACCTACCGCAAACGCATTGACAGCTACGTCAAGAGGCAGATAGAGGACATGGGTGACCATAGGTACTGCACCTCCCCACATATCGGACTAATGAGCACTTTCTCTCTGCTTCCCTCAGTGGATGACACTGATGGATGATGAGTGCTACTATTCCTTTTTTAAAATACATACTCTCTGTGTCCTCTAGGCCTTTTTTTACATACTGGATCACTGTTGTCCATTTGCTCATCACTATCCTGGCTGTATGCATCTATGGAATTGCACCAGTGGGCTTTTCCCAGCATGAGACGGTTGATTCTGTGAGTAACAGCTCAGTTGCGATGAGCGTCTTTGTTAACACACCTTAACAATATTTTCATCTCATTACGACTCCTTTCATATTGATTGTACTCTTTGCGATTTGGATTTCTTCTGATTTAGGTTTTAAGAAACAAAGGTGTGTATGAAAATGTCAAGTTTGTACAGCAGGAGAACTTTTGGATCGGGCCGGGTTCAGTAAGCACTCTTCTCTTGATGTTTCACAGATTAAAAAAAGAATACAAGCAATGATCATGTGTAAATGTCTTTAAATAAATACTACATTTTAGATGTTTTCCTATATCTATCCATTGTTAGGAATCTCTGATCCACTTGGGGGCCAAATACTCTCCGTGCATGCGGCAGGACAAGCAGGTGCATGATCTTATCAGGGAAAAGAGAGCTATCGAAAGCAACTCTGCCTGCTGTGTGCGGAACGATCGCTCCGGCTGTGTCCAAACCTCAGAGGAGGAATGCTCGGTCTGTAAACAAACCCAATTCAATCCAAAATCCAATCGTGTTCCTTGGCCTTTAGAATTCAACTACAGATAGAAGCTGTGGGCAATTCTAACCCCTTCTGTTTGTGATTTTATTTCTAGAGTACTCTAGCTGTGTGGGTAAAGTGGCCAAGGCATTCCAGCACTCCCCAGTTAAATGGTAAAGACAGACAGTATGGCTCTGTGTGCCATCAGGATCCCAGGTAAGATACACTAGAAACGCATAGTATAAATTAACTGATACTGGTTGGTAAATATAATGTGTGCATATTGTTTGTCTCATTACAGGATATGTCTAGAGCCTGCCTCAGTGTCACCTCATGAATGGCCTGATGACATCACCAAGTGGCCAGTGAGTACACTAAAACCCTGTTTGGTATTTAGACATAAAGAGGGGACTCAGAGGGTGGAGATTTTAGATCAGGTTGTCTGAAAAGTTATATTACAGCTGATCTCTCACATATGATCTGACCTTGACGAAATGCTTGGAGGAATAAATTATCTTTGTCCCAGTATTAAATAGTAGTAAAAAAATAACTCTGATTTGTTTAAAGGACCGCAGTAAAGGTTAGAAAAACGTACATTGTTGCTGGCAGGGTCTGTCCTTCCTGGAAAATATGCAAATGTGTTGCACGCATAAAAATGGAGATAATTTGCTATTGGGTAATGTTACCAGCAGCATGTTTCAGTCTTCTTTCTCAGTTTAGTCCATAATTAGGATTGTTTAACAACAAAGAAAGGTTAGTCTTCTTTCTTAATGATGTGCTACTGTTTTATTATCTTCTCAATAAAACCTTCAATTGGTTGGCAGCCCTGGAAACAGGAAAAAAACCACAGCAGAGTGAATCAAGCACGTCACAGCACGTACAGTTTAAACATGCCAGTCTGTGGGGGGTGTAGCAGAGACTTTTCCTAAAAGTTTTCTCTCCCGAGTCAATACTGCATTATTTTGTTCTGAGTGGAACTGGGATAGATTATAAAACGGTACAAATTTAGCTTAAAATGTGATACCTCTTTTCATTTTGATGGATCCGGGAAGGATATCACATTTTGGCACTGTGCTCTAATGAAGATTTAAAACTAAACCAAAACAATCTGCTCTGGCATTTAGATTTGTACCAGGTACAACACAGGGAACCACACCAACCTGCCTCATATAGACTGTACCATCACAGGCCGACCCTGTTGCATCGGAACGAAAGGGAGGTGAGAACTCATGACAAACATTTATCCTGGACTAGTAAAACACATGATGTATGACTAGTTTACTAATTTAGTAATTGCTGCTTGTTTTCTTTAAGGTGTGAAATCACATCCCGGGAATATTGTGACTTCATGAAGGGCTACTTTCATGAGGAGGCTACTCTCTGCTCTCAAGTAAGCATCTTGAACTCCTTATTATACACAAATGAGATATTCTCTCGTGGGGAAAAAAGGAGAGAAGCTGTTTAATGCAAAAACTGCAAAACTTAATTTGTGCTGCATATGTTGCTATTTTTAATCTGGTGTACTATTTTGTGTGCTTCCTGAATAAGAAAACAGATTACATTTCTGTGTAGAATCTGTCATTGTGATCTTTGCTTGTCACATTAATAGTATGTGTCATATTTTTCCTTTCTTGTGTGCTTTTCCAGGTGCACTGCATGGATGATGTATGTGGACTGTTGCCTTTCCTCAACCCTGAGATCCCAGATCAGTTTTACAGGCTCTGGCTCTCACTTTTCCTGCATGCTGGGTGAGTCAGAAGAAGAAGTTTAGCTTATTCTGAGATTTGCCTGGCAAAAGAAACAGACAAAAAGGAGAGGGGGTGTATTTAATTGTACTATTGAAAGTTATATTCATAGAGGTTTTTTTTTAATGATTTTGTTTTGTGTAGTTGTTTTTTAAAGTCAGCTTCAGACATGAGTAGGATAAAAAAGAAAAAACTTAGTTAAAACTTAATTTAGCAGATAAGGTAAAAAATAACAAAAATTTAAAAGAGCTGAAAGTCAGCTTTGTCTCAGCCTAATATATGAGATCAGTGTTTTCAAGGACTGTGTTTGCACCCAGCAGTGAGGAACAGGATGATTAAAAGATCAGAATCAGAGTGAGGTTTACTGGCCAAATATGTTTGGCACATACAAGGAAATTGACTCTGGTTGTCAGTAGCTCTTGGTGTACTCATAGTCACATCACAACAAAACAAATGAACAGAAAGATAAAGACACATTCAGCTAATATGTAAAAGACAGATATAGAAATAGAAGACAAACATTAAACAGCAGAACAAAAATGCATACAGTGGCTACAGGTGAGGTTATTGGTATTGGAGTGCATGACACAAAAAATGTTGGAAGTACATGTGTAGTCCAATAAAATTGTACAAAGGATGGCTAAATGCATCACTGGCTATCAGTGGTAACTGGAAATATTATTTCACCAAAGTACTTCCATATTCATGTGATATAAGAAGTCAGTCAGTCAGCACAAAGAGCTGACCTCAATGTTAAAAGGAGCAGTGCTTCATCTCCATGCTGTCTGTTATCTGTCTCCTGGGTAATTAAACAAAGTGCCCTCGCTACACGAACTCATTAAGCTTCAATGAGATAGAGGCCGATTTTGTTGATGGGCAAAGTCATCAGTCTGCTGAGGGGTTTGGCTCTTCCACACAGAGGAATTATCTTCCTAACACGTGCTGCCTTTCACCCACATACACACACATACGTCACATTGCACACACACACATACGTCACATTGCACACACACACATGAGCACTTTGTTCATTTCTGTCCTCCCAGGGTCCTTCACTGCCTGGTGTCGGTGGCTTTCCAGATGACCATCCTGAGGGACCTGGAGAAGCTGGCCGGCTGGCTGCGCATTTCAATCATTTACATCCTGAGTGGCATCACTGGCAACTTAGCTTCAGCCATCTTCCTGCCCTATAGAGCAGAGGTGATCACCAACACCTACAAAATATCAGTGCAGAAATATCACAGTGCATTTATGAGTCGTATTATGTGTCAGAGATGAGGTTTACTAAGAACACCTTATAATGCAAATAAATCATGTTATAAATGTTTGTGAACATGTTTTTGTAGGCTTATATCCCTCTCTCTGCTGTCTTTGTCTCAGGTGGGGCCAGCCGGCTCTCAGTTTGGGATCCTGGCCTGCCTGTTCGTGGAGTTGTTTCAGAGCTGGCAGATTCTTGCCCAGCCCTGGAGGGCCTTCACCAAGCTGCTGTGTGTGGTGCTCTTCCTCTTTGCCTTTGGGCTGTTGCCCTGGATCGACAATTTTGCCCACATTTGCGGCTTCATCTCTGGCTTCTTCCTGTCCTTCGCCTTCTTACCCTACATCAGTTTTGGCCGCATGGACCTGTACCGCAAACGCTGTCAGATTATCGTCTTCCTGCTGGTGTTTGTCGGGCTCTTTTCAGGCCTTGTGGTGCTCTTCTATGTCTACCCAATCAAGTGCGAATGGTGCGAGTTGCTCACCTGCATCCCCTTCACGGACAAATTCTGCGAGAAGTACGACCTCAACGCTCACCTCCACTGAAGTGTGGACACTACGAGCACTACAGGAAGGCATCAGGTCAAAAGATGAGGACTGACAGATGGTATCAGCCAGTCTGTGTCTCCACTCTGTGTGACTGGGGGACTGTCCCCTTCCCTGTGAACAATGACAATATACTTGTGTTTTTTTACTCTGTCTGTATGAATACCTATGCCACGCATCTTAAGGACTTCCTTTAATCACCTCCCTGTTCACCGGCAGTCATTGTCACTCCTTCACTGTCCAGTGAAACAAAGGTATGGCACTTCTGAACCTCATCAAATCTCCCAGCTGCCCTTTACATGTCAGGCAGCAGTTAGAGAAGCCAGCTCTGGTACAGAGAGAAGGATTTTGTTTTTTTAACATTCACACTCCAGACATAGGTTTTATTATTATTCAGGCAACCTCATACAGAAGCAGGGACAAAAATAAAATCTTGATACCTTTGGTGCCTTGTTGATAAATGTACCAACTACTGCCATATTTTTGTTACATTATGCTGAGCACTCGAATGTTTTCTTTTGTTTGTTTATTGCTTCCCAAGAAGTGATGATTCATTTGAACATGGTAGTGTTTTAGCTACCTGTCTACTCACATGTAACTGAAAACAACAGTAAAAAAATCTACAAATTAAAATGGTCTGTGACTTTCTCTTACCAGGAAATGCCTGTTGAAGATCGTTTTATAGTTTATTCAAATCACGCAACAAAGAAAGAACAGATTTCTGCTACAAATTTTTAATCGACAAGCCAAGCATTTTTAGTGGCTGCATGATCAGTATGTACATCCTTAAGAAACTCACTTTTACAGTAATGACACTATGAATTCATCACACCTTTTTGATTTATATGGTTTACCAAAATAGAACAGTATTTACATCATAACTGCAGATGTAACACTCTAAAATATTCAATGAATTGCCTCGATTACTTTACAAACAGTAGATTGTGAATGATTGGACAAATAACAATAAATAAATGAAAAAACAACATTAATTTCACAAAGCCAAGGTGCTATTGGTAACAGAAGGAATATAAGTTGATAAGTCAAATTATCAACTGCAAAGCCAATGGTTCCTTTTGTTGCATGAATCCACTCTTGGTCCCCTCTGTCCTCACACAGTCTTCTCTCCTTGTTCAGTGGGATACTGTGAGGTGCTGACATTAGGAGGTCCAGTAAGACCTTTTTACCAATACTGAACCCAGTCCACTGGTTTATACTGGCCTTGCCCTCTATCCGTCCATCTGTCGGCTGTGTTTTGTTAATCTTTTCTACCCTGAGTCCATTAGAGGTGAGAAGGGGAAGGAGGGTGGGGTAGGGGCTGATGGACTAGCAGCCGCTGTTCCGGCGTGCGTACGCCTGCCCACCGAGCGCGTACTCCATCTCTTGGAAGTGCATGTTGGATATGGAGATGGCTGATGGCCCTTTCTCCTTGAAGCCGGCCTTGAGGTAGAAAGGCACCAGGAAGTCCTCACAAATCAGCAAAGCTCGGCGGAGGCCCGGCATACAGCGCAGGTACTGCAAGTAGCGCCACAAGAGGATGGAGCCCTTGCCTTGCTGGCGACAGTGACGGTGCACTGACAGCACATGGATGTGCACAGTGGGGGTGTCTGGGACATGCTGAGTCATTGCCTCCTGGAGAAAAGAGATTACATGGAAGTAGAAATTATGTCAAAGCACCCATGAGCCAAACTTCACACGCATTAGAGTTTGTCAAACTCAGTAATTTGCATGGAAAAGCAAGGTTAGTGATATTGTATTCTTTACATGTTTTCTATATGTTTTCATACCTGTGAAAGCCTCTCCTTGTCCCAGCCAGAGCCGATGATGAAAGCTACCAGCTGTCCCTCCTCAAACCAGCCCAGCGACAGCTCAGGGCACTGGCCCAGGAAGTTAAGCACTTCATCCAGGGTGAGTGGACACTCTCCAGACACAGAGACAAATGCTGGGGGGTGAAAAGAACCAGTTTATACAGTGGGTCAGGTCCTGGGAGTAAGGATGATGAAGATCAGAAAAAGAACACAGGATGAAAGAAACAGGTTCACCTTCAAGTTGAAACTGGCACTAAGATGATACTGAACATCCAAAAGCAGTATTTAAGATATGATACATTTATATCTTTCCCAATGGCAGAATGGAAAATACATGCATAAATTCCCTTTATACACGTAGAATGTCAGTCAAGTTATTACCTGATGATACATAGTGTTAAAACACATATCAGATTAGGTATACGGTGAGTGATTTTTAAGAAGTACTCTGTGAACAGCAGAAACTTGACTTACCTTCTCTCTCAATTTCAAACACACTGATGGCGTCCTGTGGTGTGAGGTTCCTGAACTCGCTGGCGGGGAGTGTGTGTCGTCTCTGTTGCAGGGGGCTGACCACTCTGACAGGCGTCTTCAGAAAGAAGGGCTTGAGGAACGGTGAGCCACTGACCTGCTGAGTCATGATGCCTCAATAATACAACACAGGGGGTTCTGATTATTTGTCTGGATTTGTCTTAATCTGTTTTCTTCTTTTCCAGCCTTTTGCACCATATACAGTATTTTATACTGATGCTATAAAGGAGCAGTCAAAATAAGTCAAACCCTGCCACCAAAACTTTCCGTGTTCTCTGTTTGTCCTACAGCTCTTGACTGTAATGTAACTCACTTGAGCACGCAAGATGCTGACCTTCGTGTCTCTCCTGCTCTCTCCTCCTCCACCTCTTCTTTCTCTCTGATCTCATATTGTAAAGTGATCGTCTCAAAGTAGGATAGCTGTCTGTGCACGTGTCTCCAAAGTCTCTAAATCCCCTGCTTTCAAATGACATTTTGTTCTTGGGGTATTTCTTTTGTGATTTATATACTTTTTAAACATCCCTGTTCAAAGACAGACAACTCTGTAGTTGCAGCTTTTCAGTGTGCATCTTATAATTACACACTCATATGGATTAACCTCAGTTTAGGGTGTTGACAGCAATCATTTGTATATTTCCCACACCTTAATTAAGAAAATCTTTTCATGGTATTTGAAAATATTCACTGTGTGATGAGTATCTTTTCGAGATGATGAGACTTTATGCCAGATTGGGTGAGAATTGTTCAAGCAGTTTAATTATATCACTGTTCACCTTCAACAGGAAAAAGCTGTTGTTGAGATGTGATGACAGATGAGTTTCTACCTAGCACGTGTATATTGGCATGTGGTGAACTTACTGTACATTCAGGTATGTGCTTTTCAGGGTGATGATGAGCCAGACGTCGTGTGACTGGATGTGGTGATACGCATGTTTTCGGAGATCAAGGGCATGTGGGCTATTTTAACTGTAGGCTATAGAGTGGGGATGATTTCATGCCTCAAAGAGGTTTAGCACAGACTAATTAAATGAGAGAGCACTGCCGTGACCGCCCAGAGGTAAACCTGTTTACACAGACTTGTTTGACTATCAACACACGTTTACTATAAATTATTTTTTTATGGAAAGATAATCCTAAAGCTCTATATCATAAATTGTCATCTAAAGAAAAATATGGCCCTGTCTTTTATTTATAGTTTCGCTCAGTGTCTAATAGTCTAATAAAACTGTATTCTTGGTTGATTTAACTTTTCCAGAAGCTTTTCTTTCTCAAGCATGTATAAATTATGAAAGTAATCAACCTGTTTTTGAAGTGGTCTCATCTTATTTATTTCTCTACAGAAAACACCACAATCGCCTGGCTTGAGGCTTAGCCCTAATATTGTTTAATGTAGCTTCAAGAGATCAAACCAAAATAGAATTGTTTTAAGGATTATTGTTTCACTCCACTGCTTCCTTTTGGCCTCCACTACAGTGATGAATGAGAAATCTCCCACGTCATCTGGACAGCTGGCTAATCACAAATACAACAACAACTCTGCTCTTGATATCATCGGATGTTAGAGGCGAACACATACACGGTTGTCCAGAGATGAAATGACCTTTTCTGACCTGCAACTCTTTTAATCTGTGTGGCCTGTGAGGGGAGGGGCAGTCTGAAATAATTCCTCAAACAGCCTGTTATAGCCAACCGAACGACAAGGTTGAGTTTTGAGAATCCCAGAAACGTGTCAGATTTTCAGACAAGGTAATAGTTGTTTGTTTGCGAAAGGAGATGGGACTTTGGCTTTATGAGAGCTGATAGAAGATTAAACTCTGACTTTATATAACCTCACCCACTGACCGTCTCTAGCTGAAAGTGCCATAGAGCCTAATCTCATTTACAGCATGTGTGTGTGTATACATACACTTGCACACACATTTTCTCAGTGTATTATGTTTTTACAGGCAAGCTTGAGGCCATAGTGTAACTGAATCCTCATTAAACTTTACACTGGCGTACACCTGTTGGTCCAGCTGAGCAGAGAGCAACAGTTAACCATTACAGCAGAAGAATGTCATTATGTTTGAAATCTGAAACACTTTACAGACTTTCAGAGCGCTCAGTAGCAAGACATTTTTTTTAATACTTAACCTATCTATAAATAACACACTCTCTACTCTTATCAATTGAAAAATAAAACAGTATGGAATCGTGTGTGTGAATTTTAAAGGTACAATCCATAATTTTCTGACCATATAAATGACAGGCCTAAATCTCCATATATATTTGTGGCGTTTATCTTATAGATGGAAAACCAGCATTTTGTATGTTTCACAGCT
The DNA here is from genome assembly GCA_008360985.2 of Macquaria ambigua. Classification (NCBI taxonomy): domain Eukaryota; kingdom Metazoa; phylum Chordata; class Actinopteri; order Centrarchiformes; family Percichthyidae; genus Macquaria; species Macquaria ambigua. The sequence goes on along the minus strand of VMKM01000111.1, from coordinate 560,482 downwards.
TACAGATTTGTAGGCTACAGTAACAAGGAAAATGGATTCACAAAAGTATAGACTAGATGTCAAATTAGCTACATAGTGCTTCATACCAGGAAGAAATAAGTACCAGTGAAAGATAAACATTAAAGTAAAAAGAACAATTATCTCAACAGTAATTCAGCCTCTATTTAGCTAGAATGCTGCACTAGCAACACATTAGTTCCAGACAGCTAGCTAGCTAGCTAGTATAGTGGCTAGCTTTCATCACTGAAAAACTAAATTCTACTAAATCTCAAATGAGCAATCACAAAACAGCTGTGATTAAAAAAAATAGTATACCTACAGATAATAAGCTAGATAAAAGATGTCTGACAAAAGGATGGATTTAACAGTTAAGTAGTAACTGCTAAGGTGAGGTTGCTACTAGCAACAGAATGTTCAACTGAAGCCAACTGCTGCTGGCAGAATACAGACTGTGGCTTTAATAATGACAGTTAGTAGCTATATTATTAGGATTTAACAGGAATTTTGATTTCTATTTATTGCCTGTCGAGACAGAGATTGTAACTGAGCTTAGTGTGTGTGTGTGTGCGTGTGCGTGTGCAAGTATTCATCCACTTGGCTCTGAGTCAGCTCTAATTAATTTGTTGTCAGGTTGTACTGTTTATCCTTCAGCCTTCTGTTACCAGAGGTGGTTTATTTACCGGCAGCACTGCACGCAAATTAACTAAACAGAAATCCTAATCATTTGTTAATCAGAAACTCACCGTTCCGTAAGGCCTTTCAGGTGGAAGATTAACTGAGAGTCTGACTTCACAGTTTTACAGCAGTCCATGGTCCATGTGTTATACAAAACTGCAGTGATCCAAAATCCACAGGACAGTTTTGTTGCCTGCTTTGCCAGCAGAGGGCCCTGCATGTCCAGATAGAGGACACATCTTTGCCATGTTTACACAAGGTTTGGTTTACACACAGTATGAGGCAGAGTCGAAACACACGTCTATGACTATAATAGATTTGAATTTAAATAGTTTTAAATGTAAAATTATGAGTCTATGTAGTCTTAATCTATGTGAAAGAGGGAAAGTCTATGTTATCACAGATGTTATGTCATATGTTATGTTATCCTCCAATATATACCTGACAAAACAGATTTTTCCTTTTAGGACATGACTTGATAATAGAGCAATGATTTAGTCCCTAGTTTTAGATGTGATGTTTTTCTTTCAGAAACATCATACGTTGCAGATGAAGCTTGACAGATTTGCTTTAAGGCAAGAGAAGGCGATGACTGAGTTAACTTAAAATCAGTCTGCAAATGTATGGTATTTGTTTTAAAAAAGTAAAAATCTGCAATCCGTACTGTATAGAGTCCTTAAAAGGACATGCTGGGATTTTTATAGAAAGAATTTTTCCCTTGCCATTTTACATTACCTTGTAATACTTTCCTTCCTTTTAACTTGCAGGCAGATTTATCAACATTTAGCACACATTACACCTCTCCATAAAGTCTTCTAGAGTATTACTCTGGTCATGGATGAGTCATATCATCTCAACAGTACTCATTTTAGAAAGTCCTAATCTCAGCAATGTCTGTGAAATGACCCACTGTCATTATACTTTAGGCCCCAAGTTCAAATGTAGGCCAAATAATTTCACCAAATATCTTGGCATTGCAGTGGGTGGGCAACAGATTCTAATTTGAATAAATTAAAAGTAAGTATTGTTACGGATCAGAAAAACAACTGGTTGTTGAAGTATTGAATCTTTGTTCTTTATTGTTATACACATGCTGCTATACACACGAGGAAAGACAGGTATTGATTTTACAGAGAGCCACAAACCACCTACTGTGGAGTTATCCTGGATACCAGGTCAATAGTGGTCAGAACAGGAACAGGAAGGCACAGTGTCAAGTTGAAATGGCACAGACGAGTAAGGGGGAAAGACAAAATAACCATGGTACTTAAAAGCAGTGAGGTTTAAGCCTCTACAAATTCACATGCAAATGCTAGCCCAATTATTGAAATGCAAAAGTTTGCATTTATTGCATTGGATGTGTTTCTTCTAAACGTACATTAAGAGAATCCACTTGAACCTAAATACTAAGATTAAATGCATAATTGATACATGGCCATAACATAGTAAATGAACAGTTCAATTTGATATTGCAATAACAATAACAAGATACATTTTTCCAGTAGCATGAAGTTTGCGATAGAAAAAAAAGGCTCTGTACATCAGCATCAAAAATCCTGTCTACGGGCTGAAAACTTGTATATTGTAGCATTTATAAGAACACTAATGTCCAATGCAACAAGCAGGCAGCCATATCAATTCAAGGCACATAGATCTATATGCATGGCGCTACACATACAGGACCAAGGTAAGTAAAGGCGTTATAACCACACAAACCCCTGACCCCTTTTTTTGCAGCTACATCACATAAGCAGACACTGGCATTGCCACAAGAAGACTGTACAGAGATCTGCCACATCTACGACAAGCACACTTACTGTGCCATGCTGAGTCAGCACACATGTAGCTGGAGCATCTATGCTTGTTGCAGGCTTTAGCTATCTTTGAGTTCAGCTGTTAGGATGTGAATCTGTAGCTCTTATCGATTATCCAAGTCTTAAATAATGTGCATGTTAACTGAATCTAGAATTACTTCAATATCAGAGTTTTTTTTTCTCTATCTAATATGCAAGTATACAATTTCGGAAGTAACTACACAGGATTCTAGTACATTATGATACACAGATATCACATAATTTGAAATAATAAAAAAACTGGCATGTAGATGTTTAAGACTGCATACAACTTAAAGTAATCTCATCATAAACTCTTGTTATAAGGAATGGATTATAAATGATTTTGTCGGAGTACAAAATCACTTCAAATGGACACACAGATACATAAGTAATATGTTGTCAAATTTCAGCTCATAACCCAAATTAACCTGACTGGACAAACAAGTTCTCAAGTCATTAATGAATTTCACGGATGAATACAATATCTAAACATAAACTGTATTTATAAATTTTTTCTGAACTTAGTGTCAAGCAATCGATAGTTCATTTAAAGTAAGTGTGCTTAAAAGCACCACTGTGACAGGTAGTGAAATATTTCTGGAATCCACATTACTAGACCACAACTCTGGCCAAGACACACAACTGAACACCATCTGACTGTTAATGAAATGTTTTCAAAGCTAGGGGAAATCTCTTTTTTTTTTTTTAACATCAGTCATAGAGTAAGGTATCAAGAGCATCTTTGCAGGAGTCAAATTTCTTTTCTAATGTCAGAGACATTGATGGAATAAACAGAGTCCTCCCTCGTCCTGGTGGGCTTCCTTTCAGGGCCATCGTCGGCTCTGATCACAGAAGCAGAAGACTGGGCTAGAGGGTAAAAGGAATAGAGGGAATGGATGATCTTTGTAAAGCATAAATCTGTTCTGATGCATGGGAGGGAAAAGGTGGGATGAGAGTCAGGGGTTGAGATGCTCATCCTCCAAATGAAGGCTGCTTGTGGGACACAGGAGAGGCTGGCTGGAGCAGTTTGTGCTCTGACTTTTCAGGCTTTCTGTTGACTCTGATGACCCTGGAGAGGAAGAAGCAACAGATAAGCAACATGGCTCAAAGGGAAGTGTCCAGTCAGACTTCACATAAAAAGAAACAGTGCCTATTCTTGATAAGATAGGCCTTGTCTGCACTAAAAACTGTCTAAAAACAACTTGCCGGGTCTTTTTTTTCCTACCTGTGATAAATGACAATGGATATATTTATGGAGAACAGGATTCAGTGAGATCAGTAGAGCTCATACACAGAGAAGCAGAGCAGACAGGAAAGCCTACATACCACAGTTATTCCTCCAAACCAATAGAGCAGGAATCGGGACCTAGAGCTGCCCAAAGTGAGGCGGTACGAAGTGACAGGACAGCAGGGAGTGTTAGGAAACAGAGAAGCACAAGAGCACACAGGTTAGATGCAAAGCAAAGGGAATCACAGCCTTGAGTCTTGGATTTAAGAAGAGAAATGTTAGAGAACCAGAACAGATTTATCAACTAGAAAGAAGTCAAAAATGAGCAAGAACCAGACGATGTGTAATTGACAATGCTATCAATTTTAGGAGGTGCAGTCAATGGTCGATCAACTGCTTTGCTCTAAGGTGTCATCAGAAAGTACAGTATATACTGTATATGACTTTATACATAAAGAGATTATATACACAGTACATATTCCACTCCCTTCCTTTTCTTTCATCTCTTTCCTGTTTGCAGGAGCTTAAAGACTTTTCTTGACAGTCTGATATTTCTTCTCTGTTCCTGACAGAGGATTTCTCACCTGGCAGAGACAAGTCGCCCGGTGGGTCGCTCTCTGTTTTGGTCAAGCTGCTGTGTTCACTGCTGCAGTCCTGTAGGATGTCTCCCCCAGAATGCATCCTGTCCTCTGGATCACCCAGGAAAGTAAATGTCAATTAATCTAACCCTCAAAGCCAGCAAATCTTTACCCCTGGCACATAATTAACTGTTCACTGGGTGCCAAATGAGAAAACTCACCATCATCTGGAGACAGGGATTCTGCCACGTCTTCGGTCGCGGTGGCCTGGAAGGAGAAGGAAAAAGATCTTGTTAAAGCTTTTGTTTGCAGCAGAGTCAAAGTTTAAATGTCAGAGGGTGAAGTGGCGGCTTACGTCTGTGGGGGCGGGGCTGCTGGACAGCATTGTGTGAGGCTGAGCGTCAGACATCTCGGACAGCTTCTCCTCATCTTCCTCCTGGATGGGAGAGGATGGAGACCTAAGGGTGCTGGATTGGGGGAGAATGCAAATAAATATTAATGAATAAAGAAAGATACAAGTAGAACAGGTAATCACAGATTTACATGGACAGATTTTCACTCTAATTACTCCACTACCTTTCAAAAGAAATGATAATGGCCTCCAGATATTGTAGCCTTTAGAATAAATTAAAAAAACAACAGGCTTTAGGCCAGCAGCATGGTGAAGCTGCGTTACAATTACGTCATGACTCAACTGCCGTCTTTGCAGCAGCCATGCCAATTTACTAATGGGGGAAAAAACTGTATTGTATGAAAGGGGTTAAGATGTAAATCTGATTACTTACCAAGCCGTAAGTGTAAAGTGATGTTTTGCACTAATGTTACACATACAAACATATTATGTAATTTCCTGTCCTAACCTGATTACTTACATAACGTTTGTATAAGTGTGTACAACTAAACATACTCATTGTGAGGTTACCTGTCAGGTGACTTGCTGACTTTGCCTTTCTGCAGACTCCCATCACTTAAATGCTCCGGGGAGCTCAGCTGTCTGCTGTCACCTCCCAGACCCCCAGAGAAGTTGATTTCATCATAGAGGGGGGCAGATGGGATGGCAGGAGACACTGACCGCAGACCATTCAGAGCCTCCAACAGTGAGATGGGTTCAAAGCCGGGAGGAACCGAGTCTGTGCCCTGCAAAGAGACATAGACAAGGACCGGTGGTGACATTGCACAGCTGATAAACAAATGGCTACAGTTTCATGAAGAGCACTATAAAAAAGATTCAACTTTTTCATTCAGAGATGGGCTTTTGCCAGTTTAGGTGTCAGATCCGTAGCATACAGTACACATATAGTATAACATGCCTTACAAAGCTGCAATAGCAATATGTGATACAATCAAAGAAATTGCCAAAAAACATGCAAATCTAGATTTCTGACCATCTTTTCTGGAGCAACAAGTTAGCTTTCAGTGGCTAATGCAGCATTTCATGTTCATCTCTTGTCTGCCAATGTTTAACAAAGCCATCCAGCAGCCTCTCGCCTTGCTTTCATCTGGATCCTGGAAGCTACAAAGCTTCAACTCTGAAGCAGCTGCAGGCGGATTATTACATGGAGGTATTGACTTAGCCACAACTTGCTGCTCAATAAAAGCTATTATAAATCTAGATCACGTTAACATGCTAAGGAAGGTATGGACTTATTTTAATAACATTTGTGAATTTCAGCTGTTCCAATGCTGCACCCCGTTGCAATGTTTTTACTGCAGAACTTCATATCGCAATAAAGCCAAAAATATGTGATGCAGCCCTAATTCAGGCCCAGTTTTCCCTTGATGTTGCAGCACATCTTAGCCAATTTTAGCAAAATGTAACTGATCGTACACAGATGTGCATGAGACTTACTGAGTGCTCGTCATGGTCCATTGTCTGTGCCAGAACAGGGCTGAAGGACACGGGGGAAAGAGCACCAGGCTTTTTCCTCACAGCTCTGATCTGCAGCAAGGCTCTGAAGGCTGGTAAGACGAACACAGGGTCAAATTAAACACAACAGTAATGTAAATTCATTATGTTAAGCTTTGACTTCTCTTCAAATAGCATTAATAAAACACATCAAAGAGCAGAACTTCAAATAATGTAATGCTTCTTACGCAGCCTGCAGATCGGACAGTTGTTGGCCTGGTAACGCAGAGTGTCTGCGCAGGAGTTGCAGAGACACAGATGTCTGCAGGGCAGGATGAGCGTATCTCGCAGGTCAGACAGACAGACAACACACTCGTTGCTGTTGTCACTGTTCTCGTCATCTGATGGCTGGAAAAAGAAAATAAATCAGATCAAAAGTCACACAAATAAAACATTAATTCACTTTTACAGCATTGTGATGCATGTATAAGGTAATATTTTCACTGAAACCTTGGTTTCTTGGTTGTTTTTGTTCTCAATCCCATAGATCTCCTGTAGGAGGTAGCTCACACGGTCCACCTAAAGATAGAGGAACAGAAATTTGATATTCATGTTTCAGAAACCCATGACTCTGCATATTCAACATATCCTCTCCACTGTCTTGTTTTGTCCTTGTTTTTTTAATTTTAGAGAAGGATGAGAGCAGTGATACACAAAAAGTGATTCATATATTTCACTGCTAAATGTTATTTACAGTCTGAAAATTAAAACCATCTGCCTTAACATTTACTTGATAAAATCACTGTAATGTTTCATTTTCAAAGACAGATTCAAATCACAAAAATCAGAGAGCCTATGTGAGATTACTTTGAGCTCCCTGTAATCTAAGTTTACATCCAACATCTACTTTAGAGATCTGCGTTACTGCCAGACTCCCAAGGGTCTAGGCACAGATTTCTGTGGCGCTTCGTTTTTTCAAAAGCTGCAGATGAGTATGAAGGTCACTGATGCTCTGCGTAAAACACCCTGCATTGCATTAACAACATGCTGTAGCACATACAGTTCACAATTTACTGACTTGGATTCAGGGTGATTAAAAAAACAACAAAATGATTAAAGTAAAAGGGAGTATATCCACTATACACTCCACTTCTAACTTTAATAATTTGCTAAATAATAAATTTTAAAAAAGGCAATATTGAAATGAGAACATTCTTAAACCTACAATTTGTTTCTGCTTCAGAGGCTTGACGGAGAAGCTGCCATCAACGTGCTGGAGGTAGAAAAAACAACATATTTTAGCTCATATAAAAACATGTTTTACACAGACTAAAATTACTTTTATTTAGATTTATACATACTCTCTCAAAGGCTGCCAAAAGTACGTGAGCATGTCCAAGGCAATCTTGAAAAGAACACACAGTATCCTGGTTAATACAAATGTTGACTCAAATGTGTATTTAAGCTTACAATTCAACTGCTAACGTTGACAGTATTGGTGCAATTCCTTATAACTACTATTTTATGTTACTATATTTTACTATTTCATATATGCCTTTTACATTTATACAGCTAGTCTCAATGGAAAAGATATATTGTCCTCACTGTTATGCAGCTCTAGTGACCTACCGTCCCCTTCATCAACCACAGCTTGGATCACCATCGGAAACACTCCTCGGTCAAGGTCAAAGTTCAGCTTTAAGGGAAAAGAAACATCGATTTTATTATTCAATGATGCAGTTATAAACAGAGGACATGTATCCATCTGTGTAATAAGTCAAAAGTTATGTTGATCCACTGGCTACAAGTGTGTAAGCAGAGGATATTTACAGACATGAACCAACACCAGTGGAGACTACTTACATCCTCCTCTTTCCACTCGCTGAAATCCATTTTGAAAGATGGCATGGAGAACTGTTGGCTCACCCCTCGCTTGTAATGCACAGTTTCAGAGACCATTAATGGATTCTTTGGGCTGTACCTGCACACAGTATGTTACAGAGAAGAACGGTCAGTGAGTGGGAAGGCGAAGGAATCTTGGACTGACAGTGCTCCAGCAAAAGTTGACATTTAGACATCTATCAGCAAGGAAAGCCTGCTGGCGGCTGTCATCTTTAAGTACTAAATACATTCATTAGTGTGTCTAGACAAAATGAAATAAAGAACACTGAATAGCACGACAGTAACAACATCTGATCTGATTCCAAAAAAATGTATCATCTTTCAGTCTCATAATAACACACTAACTTCAGTTCGAAGTATTACTTTCATCTTCTTCAAAGTCTTATCTGCAGTATCCATGGTGACTGGTGGTTGCTAAGGACCCACCGTATCTATTCTAGTCTTTGTGTTCTAAGGCTTGAATCTCGCTACCCATAAAAAAAGAGTTTAAATGTCTCTGGCACAATGTTTTCCACTAAAATTATGCCGCTGTGTCAGTTAGATAAATCAGTTTATATGGTTAAAGTTTGAACAACTGATCCTCTCAGACAGATTGATGTTTGTTTAATTCAGACAGGATTCATAAACCGATTTAGACATGACATTTAACTTTAATGAATAAAAGACAGATCAATTCAGATCATGTTAGTTGAATTTTTCATCCTTTGTGCTACTAATAGCTAAAGCTTCATCGGACTCATCTGAGATCAAATTCTTACACTGCCATCCCATTGGAGAACTCCTCAAATGCTTGGCAGTAGAGGGTGATGGCCACCCGAGCATCAGCATCAAAGGTGAACTCCACGCCATACTGAACCTTTGGTTTTCCCCCATCCTCCACCGGTGTGTCAGAGTCATCTTTATACCTACAACCAAGAGGTTTGACAAACATTAAGTCGGCACAATGGAAACTCTTTAACAGTTGTTTACTTTAACTGTGGTTCGTATCGTAATATTGCCTTGCTATCTTTACCTGACCAAGCGTAAAGAGTCCTTTCTAATGTTGACCAGACTCCGCAGGGTTTTCACAGGCTCGTGGGGTGCAGGCGTCACATATGGAAACTAGTGAAATAATAACAGCAATATGAATGATAATATTTGATTTGAAATGATCGACATGGTTTGATGAATCCTATTACTGACAAGAAATCTAGCACTGCATCATAGTAGTTTTAAAGCTGTGGAAAATATGCAGCACTGAATTCTCAGATGATTAAAACAAGTGGGAGGAAGAGACATCCGTTCTCACCTGCACTGGCCTATTTCCAAGAAAATTCAGGTCCATGTTTTCTCCAAAAAGGTATCCCTCTGGATGTGGTGTGTCGAATTTCTCTCCTCCCATGAAGAAGTGGCTTGCAAAATAATTCCCTGAGGACAAGAGAGAAAAAAGATGAATAGTTGTTTACATTGACACAGACAGAAAGAAAATGATAACTCAATTTATATGCAGTTACTTCAAATGATCTGCCTATAAAAATAAAATGGTTTAGCTGTACAAGATGCTGGCTGAAGTCTAATATGACTCTTTTGAGCAACACTGTTTTTAGCAGAATATGATGGGCCCATGTTTAATAATGCAGTCATTTCAGAGGCAGGAGTACAGTAGCATCAACAAGTCTTACACCCCAGAACAACTTCAGACTGGCAGTGATAACATTTTATTGTCAGGTTCTCTTCCCTGCTGATTTTTTAAATTTAATGTAGGTCTATAATTCGGCTGAGGAAAAAAGTTGATAAAGGCTGTTGATTTAATGGGATCAATATATAAAACTGAGGTACATCAGCAAGTCACACAACACCACGCCACTGTTTCACATCAATACCCCCCCAAAAATGATCTCTACCTTTAAGTAGCATGAACATGAGTATTCAAATATATGAAAAATATGTATCTAAAGAATATTTTTATTTAAGTGTAGTAACTTTGACCACCCATAAACAAGATTTCCAGTAACTTCATTATCACCATATCAGTCTTCATAGGTGTATACTGAGATGTAGGAGATTATATGACCAGCTGACAATGAAATGTCTGGTGGTTTTTATGGGCGTCAAACTGAGTCAGATTTCTTGGTCTCACATTGACATATCTTTCTCCACACTGTGTTTTTACTGTTTGAAATTATATTGATATTACAAAATTAAGTGTAAAAACAACGTAAGCCTAAGACGTACTTATTTAAAATACCTTTGAAATTGTACACTAACAGAAAAATGTGCCTTAAAGGTTTTTTTTGGAAGGTGAAAATCATTTGTTGACATGCGTGTCATGTCTCTGGATGTCAGTATCGTTTCTCCCTCAGATCTTGTAGCATCAATTTAATGTGTATAAAACACTTAGTCGAAGTCTGCACATTCAATGTTGATGTTGGACACAATAATTCATGCATTATGATCACAATGCTGTAATAGCTTAATAATAAACCAACTTGCATTCATCTGACAGTCCTCGGCAATAGGACGATGTCCGATACATAATGTAAATATCACAGGATTTTCTGAGTAACGCGTGACCTATCGGCAGCAAACAGTCTCACTTATTTGTTTCTAATCATTATCTAACTATATAGCTGATGATAGTCACCAGAAAAGAAGAACTAGCTTAGCTAACTTAATGTGTACTCGGTGCCTCAATGTTTGCTCTTGCTTTATTAGAGCCATCATTATGGGAAATCTGATTTCGGCCAAGAGACACTGCCGATCACTTACCAGATTTCGGTGGAAATCGATAGGCCGAGTTGGCCTGGATATCGATATCCTCAACACCAGCGATTCTGCGACTCAGGATGGACCCCATCTTTCTCTGCTGGATCGCCGACGTTAGCTACAGTTAGCAAGCAGCTTGGCAGCTAACAGCGGGTCCGCAGCTCCGATTAGCTCTGCCTTCGGCCAAATACTAACGCCAAAGCAAAGATAACATCAACCAGAAATAAACGCTTTCGTTAATTTAACATTGTACACGTTCAGTTCATCAGTGGCTATGCTGCGAATGCTAATGCTAACAGGAAACAAATTGAGACGGGCTGTTGTTTTGCCAAAGCTGTGCTAACGTAGCAGGGAGTCAACCTGATTGGCTGTCTCCGAACGTTTCCAGAAACTCAGGGCGTTCGCTCTGTGTGATGGGACCGCCCGGCGGGGAGGAGGGCAGGAGGTGAAAGGGTCAGTGTAACGGCGTCTGTTGGTTTTCTACATTTTGAGGGAGAAAGTAGATGGAGACTGCGACACCATCCCATCAACACCGCAACAATTGAAATAGTAAATAAACAATGAATACGCACAATAAATTTAAAATAACTATATAAATGTATACCCCCCCCCCCCCCCCCAAAAAAAAATCATGTTAGTACTACTGTCAGTATTATATGTAATAACATACACTATATTATCAAACAGTATGAACTGGGTCCCTGCACCATTGATTTTTGGTGAAAAAGTTTGTACGTTTTTATCTGAAGTGTTAGTATGGTATTGTGTCTGCCTTGGCCTTGACACTACAGGGCGTGACACAAGGAGGCGTCGATTGTTGGTCGAGTGTGTTTACTGCCCTCCAGTGGTCATAGTGAAGAACTACACTATATTGAATTAATAAAATTAGCGTCAATGCAGACATTAGAAGACTTCCGGTTAGCACTTTCAAAATAAAGTAACCAAACAGAAACAAAACAATATAAAAAGATAATTTCAACACTACAACATTACACACATTCGCTCAACATTAAATTCGTAGCTTACACACTGGGTTAATATCTGTATAATAATTTAATAATAATAATAATAATAATGTATGACATGATTTACATCAATATGTAATTAGTGTGATTTGTGTAAATAACGACAGCATCAATTTTGCTGATAATCCTTTTAATTTAATGTAGTGTAGTTCCTCACTGTGACCACTGGAGGGCAGTAAACTCTCGTCATTGTAGAATAAAGTAACGGTGTAAAAATCCGGGAAATCCCCATTCAGTTGTCTTACGTCGGCTCTCCTAGCTTGCTAGCTATTCCGGCACCTGCTAACTTACATGCTGCCAGCTCCCTTCACCTTCACCAGCCACGTTGCAAGACACAATATCATACTAACACTTTTGGAGATCTCAGTGCTTTACTCTGGACGTCATTATTGCTAACTGTGAGTCACACATAAAAAAGTAAAACATATCCGTATAAATATCTGTATTATTCTCATTGAAGGATGTAGAAATGTAGTTTCTAACTATGACCACTATAGAACAATGACTGATAATTTCATGGTCATTTCTTTTTTTTCATTTTAGCTTGGTCACTTTAATTTGAAAGTATTCATCGGAAGTGGTAGCACTGTTTTATGTCTTCATTGACGCTCCTTTGACAAATGTAATATTGCAATTCCTCACTGTGACCACTAGAGGGCAGCGAACACTATGATTCTAAATGAACTGGTCAACTATCTTCTCCGGTAGACTGTTCTTCACATGAGTAAACAGTTATTAAACAGTTCTTTTTATACAATAATTACCAATTCTGGTGCTACTGTTATTTACATTAATCAAACTAATAATGTGTTTCACATTTGATTTTATATTTGAATATCTTTTATTTCGCTGTGTTAGCTATTAAATAGTGTTGCAGTTCCTCATTGTGACCACTGGAGGGCAGTGAAGACTCATGATTCGAAATACACACAGATCAACCATCATCTTCTCTAATGGCAAAGGGTAGACACATTTTTAATTATTATCCATACAATTTACCGTTGCTATTTATAATAATGACACTAAAAATGTACATATTCATATTAATAACGATTATATTTTTATGTTAGCCACGAATTTATTGTAATGCAGTTCCTCATTGTGACCACCGGAGGGCAGTGAACACTCGTGTTTCTAAAAACACACAAGTCAACCGTCATCTCCACACAGAATCTTCTGGTGAAGGGTAGATTCGTACACCTGCGTCAATGAGGCTGACAACCAACACTTCCGGTATATACTTTCAAAATAAATAGATTTATTTGTATTTTTGTTGTTATTTTTTGATTATTTACTTACTTTATAAGGTAATATTATGTAATGATATACATTTGCCATGTGTCACCTTTTTGATAAATCCCGTGCCTGTGTAAAACATAATTAATGACGTCGGGTGTGTAAATCCGTCTCAGCGGATGTTGACTCTCATCAGGAGGGTCGAAGCTGCTAACGTCAAACAACTTCAGTTACACCGCGGGCAGGCTACCTTTCCCACAAAACCAGGTAATTTGGCTTTCAGCACACTGACAGCTGCATTATTACAGCCGCGACCAGGAACAATTTTTCACTATGCTATAGACGTCCACTCATTTGCAAGTTTCGGGCATTATCTTCAGTCTGTTGTTTCTGTGTCTAGAATGGCGACGCTAGCTAGCTAACGACAGCTAGCAAACATGCTTTGCTTTGCTTTAGCTGAACAAACACATCCTTGTCTTCCAAGTTACCTAACCAGCTGAGTACAAAGAAAGCACTCGCTGTCAGTCGTTCCTCAACTTATTTATAAGAGCTAAGTAAGATAAGTTTTCTGCGACCTGCCAATTAGCCAACCCTAGTAACATTAACACCATTCCGCGTTATCTCCGTTAGCTACAGTGTCAATTAACGTTAATAAAAATGTGAGATACTTGTACCAGATACGCGTCCCAATTTAAGTTAACATCAGTGCTGGCTTCCGTTCACCGACATTACGTAACTAAGTTATTCATGGATAGTTGTGCAAGTAGCTTTGAGCTGGATTATCTGGGAAAGGATTTAAAAAACAAAAGCCAGCTAGCTAGATGGTTAGCCGAGAAGCGTTAGCATTAATTCGACGAGGGTTGGTTTGGTTCTAACAGACTTGATATTGCAGTGATGTTTGTTTAAACGTTTTTCTTTTTGGTGTCACTCAGCTGGTGTTTTATTTAATTGAGCTCAGAGGGCAGTTCTGTTGAGACTTAAAAAAAGTAGATTTTGAGCTGCACCACAGAAATTACAGAATGAACACTAGATTTTCAGAATCCCTTAAATCTGTGCAGTCACCCATATTCATTCATTCATTCATTCATATTCACAGCCATTTTAATTGTTCTTATGTTGCCCATCATTGCAGGTGTAACTTCTTAAAATAACTTGAATATTTTCGTTGTATTACAGGTTGTGGCACATTTGCCAGATTGTTCAGGTGGAATCTTTCTTTTCTCAGTAGCAGGTACATTTTCGTTTTTTGTTTATCAGTTATTTGTGAATATGTTCAAAGTTGCACATATTAGTATCTGTCTGGGGCCCATTTTACCATGAAATATACTATGTTGTGTTGGTGGACATTGTACCTACACTATACATAGCCTCAGTAAGCCTCAGTTGAATTTATTTCAGGGCTGTTATATTAGATTGTGCACAGGCTTTCTGTTATTGAACACCTGTATACATATACACACATACTTGGGATGTGCAGGTTCATACACAAATGGAACAACCTACCTACCTACAAAAGTGTAAATCCCCTGTCTGACTTAAAAGACAGAAACCGAAAGAGCCTCAGTCTGTTTCCTGTGATAAACATTTGCTTTTACAAACAAAGTTTTGACCCACGGGACGTGCAGTTATAGTGCTCTATTTTGCTGTGTTCAAATTTCCCATCATAGCAAAATAATAGTGCAGACTTTACTGTAAAATCTTAAATGTTTTTCCCCAAATTCCATTGTTGTTTCTCTGACACATTTTTTGGACACTGCATTCAGCCATGGCATGCATTACTTAGCCAGGGAGAAAACCATGCGTCCTGCTGAAACTTCAGCCCTGAGACAGGACCAGGGAGCTCTCACTTGTGGTGGTGTTGTTTTTATTTCTGTCCTCTTTTCATTCAGACCTCTAAAGTAGGTGCATTTTTAGCCTGCAAGATCCTTTACATCTTTACTGTGCTGGTGATCTTTCTTTTTTTTTTTTTTTACATCAATTCATTCATCAACCTTGCACAAAAACGGGCTGTGGGTGTGTTATACTTTAAAAAGTGAGTGTAAGCTATCACAACATGATAATATTTACTTCACAATGTCACTAATAACTGTTCACAGCTCACTTAGTCCTTTAATCGAACATGTTGTTTTTTTGTCTCGGTTTGTAAAATATTTTACAAGAGCAGTTTTGAAAAGCTCTATATTTTTATTTGGATTTCTCAATAATATCAGGCATTTCTCCCGCCAAGGGCAACAAAAGGACATAAGCACTATCAGTCGCTGTTCTCCATCACAGAGTTTCTTAAAACTGCGCTGCATTTTACTTCATTGTTCTGAAAATTGCAGTACATGTGCAGACTGACAACAGCAGAAGCAGCACAAAGTACTTTATTAGCCTCTCTGACTATTGTTGGAACATTTTGTGACTTGGGAGAAGTCTGTGTCAGAGAGTAATGAGCCACGGGACTCAAACTGTGTGGTTTTTTTTTCTTCTCACAGTGTAAAAGTCCACAGGAGAGTTGTGAGGGGAGCTCCGTGTCCAACCCCTTTCCCTATACAGACATCCGGCCAGAATGTCCAATGACCCTCCTCCTCCGTACCCCGGAGGTCCCAGTGCCCCTCTCATTGAGGAGAAGAATGGACAACCAGGTAATAAAACTAAACATGCAGGATTGTGCTGAATGTTAATTAGCACTCGTCGATACAGTATTATTTGTAGTGACTGAATTCCTACTTTTAATGTGAGATCAGTTCAACAGGATGTACAGTTGAGGCTGTTTTCTTTGCTCAGCTGTGTGTCGTCTAGTGTTAAAGTTTGTATTTGGATTCTATTTTCATCTCCTTGCCCTGTGAGACTGATATATTAGACTTTTAACAACAACCTGTTGTTATTTAGAAATACGTTCTTGTAATTTGCCGGTTTGCTTCATGACATCACAATTGGTGCAATCAAACTCCACAGTATGCCTCTGTACACCAAATTTTAATCATTGTGGCTTGAGTAAACTGTCACCATGGAGACTTAGAAATATTGCAGTATGAATTCTTTGCATTTGTTGACTCTGACTCAAACCTGTGTACACCTGTCTTCAATGCTATTTCTTTTCTTTTTCTTTTCTGTGAGAAACAGTAAGAACTGCTCCAATACAGGGACAGCCCTTGCCTCCAGACTACGGTCCTCCACCCTATGAGGCTTCACAGCCAGGCTTCCTTCCCCCACATGTCCCTGGAGAAGGACCCATGCCCATGCCCATGCCAATGCCAATGCCTCCACCACCAGGTGCTGCAGACAGTCTACATATATAAATAAACACACAAAGCATCAGAACAAGCTGGCAGACACACTGCCACAACATATGACTGGCGTATATACAGTTGTCAAGGCTAATGTGTTAGCAAGCAATTCTCTACTTTCAGAATGAGCAACATTAGCTTTCATATGGAGCCATGTTTTTGGCCACTTGACATGATATAATTCCCACATTTATTCATCTTTTATCTCAGTCCAGCCCAGGTTCAGTCCACCCTCTTCAGAAAACTATCTGGGACTTTGGCTTTCTAACTTTCTTACCAGCCACTTGTTTTGGGCTCGGCTTCAGTTTCAGTTGGTAGGAGCTGAAAAAACCCAAAACAAAGAGTATGAAATGGCTGAAAGTTACATAGAGCTGCAATGTTGGATGTTAATTCTTAGTGGGTTTGGCAGCATTAATGACACTTGATCATCAGTCATTGGATTCATTGTTAATATCACTTATTGGAGCTTTAAGGTCGTACTAGACATTGATTTGTACTCCCTGTTAAGTATGGCCCCATCACTGTGAGCCCCTCACCTTAACAAATCAAATAAGAAACCCTAAATTTCATGACAAATAATTTAATTGTAAGATCATACAGTATATTAAGTGTCATTTCCTTCTGTACAGGTGGCGCCTACCCACCTCCGCCCGGTCACTTTCCTCACCCGATGCCGGGACAGATGGGTCCTGGTCCCAATCACTTTGTCCACATGGGAGGTCACACAGCGACCGTCCTGGCTCCTCCAGGAGCAGCCACCACTGTTACCGTATTGCAGGGGGAAATGTTCCAGACCTCACCGGTGCAGACTGTGTGTCCGCACTGCCAGCAGGCAATCATCACCCGCATTTCCCATGATGTTGGACTCATGAATACACTCTTCTGCCTCTTCTGCTTCTTTGTAGGGTAAGTAGATCACAGGTCAGAGGTCACCGAACAGCTGTTTATGGTGGGTTTTGTAGCATCGTGGAAGGTTTTTGTTGGCCTCACACACGAGAATAAAGAAAGTAACACCTAAAAGTGACAGCAGTTCTAAAACACTGGGCTCCTTTAACCGGCTGGAACAATTTAGGTTTTCAGGGCTGGGCTTCTGCATGTACAAGTCTTTGAAGATTTCATATTGTATATTTTCCATAAATTATATATATATTTTGTTGCTGTCTCAAGAATGGTAAAACCAGTTAATTGATTGAGATTGAGGCTCAACATCAGCCAGAACTTCAAGCTGGCAATTACAGACGTTTAAAAATACTGTACTGTAAAAATATCTCAGACAATAGAACTCAAACTCACGATCATGCCTTTTAAACTGACTGTTAGCTCACCCTGTTCTCAGTAACCCATTCATATGCAAAGCAAGTGCACCTGTTTGTGGTGTGACGTGCAAATTTATGCTCTGATGCTCTGAATATACAGACATCTGGAGTTAAGACTTTCACCAACATGTTCTTGATTCAGTCAACGTGTTTATCTTGTCTATCTTGTATTGTGCACTTGCATATTTTGCATACAGAGCTGTCTGTGACCTTTGTTCTAGCGGGATGCCAATAGTTACTCGTCTTCATTCAAATCGGGGTAAACAAGCAGACGTTGCCTGTCCCCAGGCAGAGAATACACCGGCTATAACGATGTAACTTAAGTTGCTCTTGACTCCAGATGTGTGCATGTTCAGACAAAAGTATTTTTTCTCCCACTTCCTCTTTTCTGGGCATTTATAACCATGTGCAGGTGTTTAAATTTGCAACATAATATTTCTGTTCCTTACTTTCAGGTGTGATCTCGGCTGCTGCTTGATTCCCTGTATGATTGATGACCTCAAGGATGTGACACATACCTGCCCTTATTGTAAGGGCTACATTTACACATACAAGCGTATATGCTAACCACCGACAGCTCTATGCTACAGAGACACATACATGCACACACATAAACTCACAGCTCCTCCTGCTGGTAGTGACAGGCTCCCCCTCCCCCCATTTTTGCAAAGTGTTGTGTAGCTCTCTTAAATTGTAAGTGAAGTTTTCTCATTAGTTCACAGAATATTTACTGTATATATCTTTCAGCATAATTCTTTCATGTATAAACCTGCATTTGAATTGTACAAATCTCACTGAACTACAGAAGATGTAGGGCACAAAAACATCCACAGAGATGGGTAGGCAGCAGTCACACAGGTGCATTTGATTCTGTATGGAAACCTGAAAAGGCTGGTGATGTTACACGTTAATGGGGGGAAGAAAAAAAAAATAACATCTTTGGATAGACAGACAATCTCAGCTAGAAAAAGCTGTGAAAACAGTCACTTTATTTATTTGAAATCATCTGTGAATCTTGCTGAGAGGCAAGTGTATTGAAGTAAAAAATGTTGGGTTAGCTTTCTTTTTTTTCCTTATTTATTTCAAATATTTTACCCACTATTTTATCGAGCTAATATTGAGAACTGTGAACATTTGTCCATGTCTGATAATTTTGTTCTAACAGACCTAGTTTTTCCTTTTATCATAATCCCTTTTTGAATGTGAGCAAACTAACGAACCATTTTCAGCTCGGTAAACTGATGTGTTTGCTTGTTTGGGAACGCCCGAGATTGATGTTACTTGGTATATTTAATAATCTTCTGGGCTTTAAGAAGAAGTCACAAAATGTTAAGTGATTTACAGTTGAGCTGTCCACGATGTACTTAATTTTGATAATATAGCCAAGATTTGCACTTTAAGTTGGAATTCTCATTTCCCCCTCTGATGCATTCATAAAAACTACCAACCTCAGCTGTCATTAATCTTTGAGAGAGTTTGGCTTTGAGGAGAAAAATGTGACTTGCAGTGTCATGAGTAAAAAGCAGTGTATTATTTTAGCTTTTACTTGGGTTTGCTGTTAGTTGAGTGAATGCCACCATACATGCACTTATTCAGAGTATAGTAGACTTTTACTGTTGGAGACGCACTGCATGACATCCTTGTGTCCTCTCTCTGGCCCGTGTGTCAGTCTGATGCACCGCTCCACACAAGAGTGTCTTCTCACTGATACTGTTGGCTGATTGTTTGTTGGTGCCACAGTAAACAGGTAGCTAGTTTTAAAATAGAAAAGTATGTTGGCAAACAAATTACAGTGATGGCACCATCATCACATAACAGTTTAGCCTGTAACCCTCCTGATAATGGCATCAGCCCTTAAGAGTACCTGCATTGCTCAGATGCATGTTAGATAATAAGTACAGATGTCTTTTTGACTAATACTAAATAGTGACCTCTCTGCTAGGAATAAGCTTCAGATAAATGATTGTACCAGACATCTTGCAAAATGACATTGTGATTCCATTGAGATTACTACTAACAATGAAACGACCATTGTTCCACCACAGCATGCCCAAACTGCCATTCACAGTCACCCATCAAGTGCAGAGATTGTCTGCATGAGCCACACATCAAAATGAGTAACTCTCACTGGCTAGTTCCTTGACTCTATGTGCATTTGATTTTTTTTTCTTAAGGCTAGCTAAGCTGTGCAAGAATGTTTTAAGTTGAAGAATTGCATTGAACTTTTAATACAAAGTACTGGATGCCATAGTTGTGGATAATACTGGTCTGCATTGCTCTCTAAATGTCTGTGATATGTATAACTGTAAGTCAAAATTTGTTTGACTGTTGTATACAGGTACTATTTTATCAATAAAAATCAGAACATGATTGTTCCTTGAAACTCATTTTAATATCTGTAAAGTGAATACTGTTTGTAAATATCTAGAAAGACAAAAAGAAAATTAAAGTTTCTTAAGCTGGGCCTACAAAGTGGAAATCAGAAGAATTTCCATAACTATCAGTCTGTTGCCAATACATATAGGCTCAAAAATGAGGGACAAGGTATGAGGGGAGTAATCTATGCCACATAAGCATTAAATATGTTAAAGTGCAACGGTTTCAGTCTCTCCATCTGTGTCCACACTGGGCATTGCAGCATTTGTAGAAAGTCGTCATTGGTTCATCAGCTGATCGGGTCTGAATCTGCATGAAATACGCCCGAGGGTGCTCACACTTGGGACAAGTTTCTGTGAACAGATACAATTAGTAAGTGTCAGTCTGGACAAACAAGAACCCCCATATTTGGTTTATACTGTGGAAAAGAGGAAGACAGTTTGTGTGGGACAATACAGGTGTAAAAGCTCACCTGATAAAGATTCAAATAAAACGAATAATCTCCAAGATAAACAAATTCAAGTGTGTGTGTGTGTGTGTGTGTGCAGCCTTTATTTATTCTAGTAAAGATTTGCTTATACAACAGAACAGCTTTGCCAAGTAAAACAGGCACTCGATGAATCTGATGCTTAGCTGATAAAGATTTTACTAGAAAGTTCAACAGTGCGGTATTGATACAGAGCAAAGGCTAAATGCAGTGCTGTGAAAGAAATGGACAGCCCATGAGTTATTGTTCAATTTTATGTGTTCAGATGATTATAAATGGATCACTTTTTGCTGAGATCCATAAAATCTGTTCGATTTTAAGTCAAAATAAGTTATGATAAACTAAAACAGCACATGCAGAATAATGCACACCCCGTTTGGCATCAGGGTTTTGCAAATTTACATTTTATGCTTTTTAACAATTAGCATTAAAAGTAATAGTTAATCTAACTTTTAAATTTAAAAATGATAATGGATCTTAAGGGATTTTAGGGTTCTAGTTATTGTTAAATAAAAAGCTGGATTTAAAAATGGCTGAGAATCACAGATTATTATTATTATTGATCTGTGCAACCAAAGAATGATGATCTAATGAATCTGCTCATATCACTCAAAGATGTACATACCTTTGCATCTCCTACTTTTCATTTGTGATTTTGATCTCTCAATAAACACAATTTGCTTATTACTTTAGTGTTAATAAAAACCACTGTAGAGATCTCAGATAAATATAAACGGGGGGTATTATTTTGCATAGCACTCTGTGTCATGTGTCGCTAAGTAAACATGCATTACAGAGAAAGTAAAGGGTGTTAGCACGGACATGTAGGGGCGACACTGAGTGAGCACCAATACAATAACCACAGGCATCATATAACCCAGACAATGGAGGGTTTTTGGGTTGATAGACAACACTTGCTTCAAATTTGTCAATGTAATGGACCCAGGATTTATTTATTGCCTCTGATACAGAGGTAACTGAAGCCTATATACCCTGAATTGTTTTAATGTCACTTACCTGCAGTTGAGTCCACGTTTTCCCAAGCTGCAGCGCCACCAAGAACATCATCCACCTCTTTCAGCTTCGGATACTTTCTGTTATGTACCTGTAGAAAATAAAATTATGTCAAACTCACAGAAACTAAAGCCACCTGTGAAACTAGGAGCAGCATCTTCTTAGTCTAAAGCGTAGACACTAACTCTGATTTAAAATAAGACTTTGAAGTGACATAATGTGTGCCTGCCGTGGTATTTCATCTTGACATAACGTAACTCACCTTTCTTGTGACGTTGTGTACATACGGACAGGTGTTGCAGGCGAACCTCATGCACTTCTGTCCTTCCTCGACAATTAAAACATTTCCGCAGGTTGGACAAAAAAGAAGCATGTTAGCCGGGAAATATATATAGCTAACAGCTGCAAACTAAAATAACAAACCCAGTATAAGTACGCTGTTTTACACAGCTAACAAACGGTTTAAGTTTCCCTGCTGTGGACAGTTTGGTACATGTGGAACAGCGGAAGAGGAGCTGATGAAAGCAGGTGCTACTCTTTTTATCGCTCGGTCAGAAACAAAATATAAAGAGTGGTTTTATATACATTTCACGACGACACCCCAACATAGTATAATCGATTAATAATATTGAATAACGCTAATATTTGGCGGCTCAAGAAAATACTAAAGTGGTGTCTGAATTTACGTCCACTAAGGGGAACCATTTGTACCGAGCTACGGTTGCCTTCCGGTATATGCTTTTAACTGTACACATTGTTTATTTACTTCAGGGCTTCATGCAGCGAAACCGTTTCTAGTTAAAATGTTTGGGAATTGTATTTGTTAAATCTGAGTCTCACACTAAATGTTGTAGTCTTTTTACTGTAACATCGGTAAAGAACAATAGTAATTTTAACTTAACAAAATTGAACATTACCCGCCTGACAAACCGGGCTGTTGTTTGTTGAATGACTTGTCTGATGATGGAGGAGCAGAGTCAGGACACTGTTGGAGGAGGGCAGTCTGTAAAGGATGAAGAGGTGGAAAACGAGAACCTGACAGAGATGGCAGAGGAGGAAGACGAGGAGGCTCTTCCTCACTCAGAGATCCTGGATATTTTCGAGGAGGGACTTGCTCGACTTGTTCAGGACCCTTTACTCTGCGATCTGCCCATACAGGTTGGTTTGATCCGTCAGTGAAATATGCAGCTTCCTGTGATGAAAAAGCAAAAACACATCATAACGATATTTTGTTAAATAGTTAGTGTTAAAATACAGAAATGTTAACTTTACATGTGATATGTTTTAACACTCCTGGTTGTGATGCTTCACATTAGATCCATCCTGTTTTCTTTAATCTTTCTTGAGATATCTTTCAACTTGACTGGAGTCCACCGGTTGCAATTTCATTCATTTTCATCTGGTTTGGAAATGCTCACAGCTGGTTAAATTAAGTTTCCTCTCCTCACAGTGAACGTCAGAACAAAAACAAACCACAAAGTCTAATGAACTGTGCTTGTACTTCTGAGAAATAAGATCAGGTGCTAGGCACCAAAACTGCTAAAGAATTGAAAGTTGCCATAAAAGCTGAAAAGTTGATAGTTTAAAATCATCAAGACTCACAAAAATCATCAGAGCTCAAGGTGACAATGATTACTTAATTATCAGCATTGCTGGTGATTCATTTTTTGTGGATCAATTTATGAAGATGTGTGTTTATTACACATTACCTGTTTTAGTTGCGCTGCAATCACTGAACATGCGTTTTGGTTGGTTTGTCCGAATCTGTACTGATGGATAGAAGAAGTTCTGTACATTTTCCTGAAACCTGATCATCTTTCTCTTCAGGTGACTCTGGAGGAGGTAAATTCTCAGATTGCTTTGGAGTATGGCCAGGCGATGACTGTGAGGGTTTTAAAGGCAGACGGCGAAATAATGCGTAAGTGTTGAGATTGTTTTTTTGTTTCATTTTGGAGCAAAACAGTAGTTGAGTACACAGTATGTGTTTTCTGATCACATAATTCTATTTTCTTTCATTTGTGAACATCACTACACAACTTGTAGTCATATTATTATTAATTTATTTTATAATTATTAAGTTTTCTCATGTTTTATTAACTATTATTTGATAAAAAAACGTTTCCTCTCTAAGCCATAGTGGTGGTGCAAAACGCCACAGTCCTTGACCTGAAGAAGGCCATTTGCAGATTCATGGAGCTGAAACAACAACGTGAAGGTGGAGTGAAACATATCAGCTGGTAAACACACACTCACAAACACAGGAACATAAAAGGGATTTAAAATTTAAAAAAATGGCCAAACATATTATTCGTTACTTACATTCCCACTGTTTGCTTCCCTCCTTTTACAGGAGATATGTTTGGAGAACTTATCATTTAGTATTTCAAGGGGAAAAGCTCGAAGATGACAAGATGAGGCTCAAAGAGTAAGTGCATAAAACAATCACCCTCCTTCACTTGTGATGCTGTTTTCAGCACTGTTTTGACTATCTTTTTCTTTTCTTTACGTCTCTAGCTACGGGATCAGGAACAGAGATGAAGTGACGTTCATGAAGAGACTCAGGAAAAAGTGAAATGTCACAGCCAACATTTGTCACGTCAGGAAAGAAAAACCCAATTCCTGCAGTGTGTGCTGGTGCTACCAGCCTCTCAGACTTGAAATGACTTTCACAAAATATTTATGATTGTATGACTTGTTTTATTTTTAAGTGTTTTGGGGCAGTCTTGACATGATATCTCTGTACACATTATAAACCCTGAGTATTTATCCAGAAACTCAATGTACGAACTGAACAGCTTCTCAAAGAGGCTACATGTAAATAAGATATCTGAGTACTAGATGTTAAGCCCCCCTTTTACAGTGATTTTGTATAGTTGTCTGCAAATATTAAAATATATTACAGTATTTTATTTTAAAGTTTGTGTGTTTTTCTTTTTTACTTTAGCTTGCATCTCAACAAGAGAATTCATTAACATTTTCCAGAGAGGGCAGTAAATGCAACCTGTTGATTTGAATATTTCCTGGTAGAAAAGAACACTACATGCCCTTGTTGACCAAGTTTGAATAATAGCTGTACAGGATACACTGGGAGCAGCTGAGGAAAATAGGTAATACACACATGTTCTCTTTTATATAATATTCCCTTTAATACAGTTTAAAGAAGTTAGTAGTTGAAATGTTTGAGTAATGGCTTTAACTTCTTACAGTGTGGTAGTGAGTACAGTGCAGTTACAGTTATGAGCATTGGACTTGAGATTTGTGTTACGTAAGTGTTGCTTTGAAAACTAATTCCAGCATTTTATCAAGTCTAAATGATTTATTTTATATATATTTTTTCAACTTTCTCTTTAGTATTTATTATATAAGGAAAGGCAGTGTTTGACTCAATATATAGTTCACAATCTGTAGCTTGTTTTATTAACAACCAACTTAAAAAGCCACTCAGGAGTTTTTAAAGTATGAATTTAATCTAGGACTTGATATGAAATGTAGTAAAGGTACAATGTTTCAGTCAACCTTTGATGACATTTACCAGTTTGCTTAATGTAAATTTTTCTTTATTACTGACAATTTGGAGATCACCCACTCACTGTTTTATCAATATTCAGCCATAAATGCATAACACGGAGGACATCACGACAATGAGTCTTTTTATGAAATAAAAATAAATATATATATAAAAAAAGAATCTGAAACTTGTCATATTACAGATGGAAGAGAAATATGCAAATGATACCTGTAAATAGATTGGCCTGTTAAGGATTTAAAGATTGTTTAATTTAAGAAGATTAACCTAATATGGTCTACAGATTTATTTATTTGCGAAGAATAAGTCTCTGTAGAAACCAATCAAAAGTTAACTGAGTTATATATCCTCTCACTCCACTGTACAGTATTTGTACTGTGTTTTATGTCAAAGAAATGATGCTAAAGAAGCCCACCAAGCCTGGTAATGATATCGTGCAAACACTGCCACATTAGATGATCCCATCCAGATTTTTGGGCAAAGAAAAGGCCACATGATGTGTGTGAATGTTAGTCCAAAAAGTGTGGAAAATTGTTTGTAAAGTTTTAAATTCTATTCATCTCGCCAATATTATCTATTGTAGAATTAATACTTTCAAAATTGGTCTTTGTCACTCCATAAAAAATGTGGTCACATATGAATATATCTTTGGTATCCAGTTTTCTTGTTCTGCAATTTCACTGCTTCCATTCCACATACACCATATGGACACTGTTTTATACACAAAACAAGCATAAACACACAGTAAAGAAAATATCAGACGTAGGCTTAAACAATCCAATAATTCCCCCTCTCTTTTCAGCATCCACCATGAGTTCTTTAGACAGTGAGCTGAAGAAGATATCTACAGAGTTGAAACATCTTTCACTCAAGAGACAACAATTTCTGGAAAGGAAAAAAATTCAGTGCATATTTCAGGAGCTGAGGAATCGTGCTGAATTTGGACAAACAGGTGGAGTATTAAAGAAAGCAAGGCATACATTCCTAACCCAAAATGAGACAGATATTTGCGGCATGCAAAGTAGCTATCCAAAGTCTTTTGCATATTATATTATCTCATATGTATGCATTTTCTTCTACCAGAGGAGGCAGTCTCAAATCAGCATGAGATTGAAAGCATTGATGACAAACTGAAACAGCTGACAGAAAGGAAGGCTGAACTCCAGAAAAGCCAAGACATCCTCAATGCCAAACATCAGAAGAAGAACAAGAAAGGTGAAATTTATTGCAGCAAATCATTACTCCAGCATACTTTGGTTTTGTAACCATTTTTTTTCTTCTTTGTTGTAGAGGTTAGTTTCACCTCCAGTCAGAAGTTTGCACCTGGTGTTTCTGCTCCTGGTTCAAATATTTTCTATGTTGAGGCTCCACCTACTATCCCTGGTGAGTGAGTGATGCACAAATGCTCATTCTAACTGTTCAATTTGGGGCTTTTGTCTTCACATAGCATGACCTGCACCCTAGAGAGTGAATAATAAGCTCCTCACAAATCTATAGCGAGAACAGGCTTTTCACCCTGTCCATCAACGTAAAGTTTTGAGCTTCATCAGTGCAAACATGTTTTGTACTGATCAAGTTCCCCATTAATTTACTGGAGTGCAAGTCATATGCCATTTGATATTTACTGGACCTTTGTGCCCACACACCCAACAAAAGAACAAAAACAAGGTTGAGTTCCAATGGATTTATTCATTAAGTAGCCTAACTATGCAGTTTTAGGGAAAAATTGGTGAACTGCCACCTAATTAACTGGTGACTGAGTACTCTATACCCCATGAAAGTTTGTTTTCATATTCTCTCTTTTATTTCCTATGCAATTATATCTTACTTCATGTACCTGCAACCTTGTGGCACTTGTGTTGATTCAACTGATTCTTTCACAACCTACAAAAGGTCCTGTATACAATTTATGTTACTGACACTAAGTGGAGATTTTTAATAGCTACTAAAGTGTACTCACTATGTTCTAAGTGCCTGTTTTTCAGGATTTTCCTTCTGGAAGGTTTAGAGAAATAAGAAATTTGATTTTTGATGGGAAAACTAACAATGAATTCTTACTTTTCTTACCAGCCCCTACAGTGATTCTGGACCTGGAAAACCTTCCACCAAGTCCGTGCAGGACACAGTGTCCAGAGTGTCGGCAGTTCATCGTGACAGAGACTTTCACCTCTGTCAGCAGTGTGACCTGGCTGGTGTGTTTCATGATAGCTTTGGTCGGGTATGAAACCATTCCCTCCATCCTGGTGATATATTTGCATGAGAATATAATCAGACCTTGTTGAGCCTGTTTCTATTTGTGCAGCCGGTATTACAGTCATATGCTTCCAGGTTTGTTGACTTTTTATTTTGTTCCTGTTCCTTCTTTTGCAGCTGCGTTGCTGGTTGTTGCCTCATTCCCTTCTGCGCCAGTACCTGCAAATCTACCACACACAGATGTCCTAAGTGTCGAACGTCAATCCATACTGTTAAAAAGCTCTGAGAAAAAAGCAGCTGGTGAGAACTTGAAGCTCAGACTGAAAGAGCACCAGACATCGACGTAATAGTGAAGTAGTATTTCAGCAGCATGGCTCCCTTGCAGAGTTTATCTGTTAGCATTCGGTATCATCATAATCAGTCTCCACTGTGCAGGATACACTGAATATCGGTGGTTGAGGGATAATGTTTGTCAACTCAAACATTCAGATACCATCACTGTGGTTTTAATGGAGTACATGTCAGAAGGAACATGTGGTGTTAACTAGTATAGTCTGCCTCTATGTAAATGTATATTATATTAGATTTTTAGGACATATCTGTATATTCAAATTGATCTTTCACTGAATTAAAAAAATCTGATCAATATGATTGTAAATAAACTGTAGTACTTCAAATCTGTGAAATTATTGAAATCATGTAAACATTCAGTTCTCTATTAAGGCTTACAAATGTGGTGAGCCGTTCAACGAAACTACAAAATTAAAGCTTTTCCTTGTATAGTTTTTTAATGACAAGCAAGGGTAAATGGCATACTGGGGATGGTCATAGGTCTACTCTGTATTTACAAAATGACTGCTACATTTCTAAAAAAAAGGTAACATATATACACAATGTGTAAAACATATAGCATTTATATAGCCCAGTATCACAAATCATAAATGTGCCTCAAGGGGCTTTACAATCTGTGAAGCATACGACACTGTCTATCATTTGGCCCTTGATTCGGATAAGGAAAAACTCGTTTAACGTGGAAAAAAAATGGAAGACACCTCAGGAAGAGCAACAGAGGAGGGATCCCTCTTCCAGGACGCAAAGACATACAATTGATGTTGTGTGTACAGAATAGACCAACATTGTAAAAGTACAGTATGGACAATCAGCATGACAAAATTATAGATGGATGGTAAACATATATGAAAAATATGGATCCGGGAGGACGTCAAGCAACTTCCAGGTATCGCCAAACAGATAGGACCTGAGCCACGCGACCTTCTCTCCACCATGGAGACCTAGAAAAGGACAGACTACACAAACACACGAGGCAAAGCTCAAGCGCTCCATTCACACAGATAGGAGAAAGGAACAGACACACACAGGGGGAGAGAGAGACAAGAGAAGAGGCTGCATCTCCAGCAGGACGAAGATCCAGATCCAAACATCTGGAATGAGGCACCGACAGCCAGGCGAGAGAGAGAGAGAGGTCCCTGGACGGCCGATGGTCCAGCACAGAGAAGCCTGAGTGAAAAGAGAGGTCAAGGAGGAGAAACTAGGGAGAGAGACAGAGAGCTAGGCACACAGCTTGGATGCTCATGTGCTTGTGCGACACAAACAAACAGAGGGTTAGAGAGATGCAGTGGTTTTCAAAAAGTTTACAGTATTGTTATTGGCAGGACAAACATGGACTCTAAGTACTGGGCTTAATAGATCAATTGAGACTGAAACCGACCTGCTGGCCCGGAAGGATAATGATAACAGGCATAAGGCATGAAGTAATCAAGGAATAAGCAACTAACTGAAAGTTAAGGCGAAAAGATGAGTTTTAAGTTTGGATTTAAAGGCCTCAACAGAGTCAGACTGTCTGATGTCAGCTGGGAGGTTATTCCAGAGGAAGAGCTAAAAAAAAGTCCCTCAAAACGGCGTTCGAAGAACTACGATCGTTCCCAGTTCTTGCAGTGCAAACACAATAAAAAAAGACTTATAATTCAATTCACATCAGAAAAGTTTGATTTAGTATTATAATAGGAAACACACTGTGTTCTTTCAGATAAGTGAGACTTTCACCACGCGAGAGGCTGACCAGAGACAGTAAATTGATTTTCCAGTCAGTCTAGGAGTATACAATGATCTATGCTCTCAAAAGCCGCACTGAGATCCAGTAATAGAAGCACTGAGATGGAATCTGAATCCATAGTAAGAAGATCATTCACCACTTTAGGAAGTGCCGTTTGAGTGGAGTGACAGGCCCTGAAAGCAGATTGAAAAGGTCAAAAAGATTACTGTGAAATATGTGGGCTGAAAGTTGCTGACACACAACTCTTTCTAGTACTTTTGTAAACAATCAAAGGTTAGAGACTGGTCGATAATTATTCAGAGACCCTGGATCAAGGCGTGGTTTCTTAAGTAAAGGTTTAACCACAGCAGTCTTGAAGCTAGTGTGGACAGTGCCAGTTGTAAGTGATAAATTAACACTATTCAGCATTGTAGGTCCCAGAAATGGCCAGAGATCTTCAAAAAGTTTAGCTGGTAGGGGGTCAAGGAGGCAAGGTAGTTGGTTTAGAAGACACCAACACCAGTTTAGACAACATTTTAAGTCTACAAACTATACATAAATGTTTCTTGGTGTTGCGTTATACTAGTATAAATATAAAATAGTTCTCATTCCAGCAACCTTTTGAAGGGTGTCAAATGAGGCACTGATGTGAAAAGGACTTTTTTCCTGTCAACATTCAGATGAGTTTGTTAGCAATGCTCTGGTTAACATGCAGAGGCAGACAGTGAATCCCTAATAATTCGACAAAATAACAGTCAGTGCAATGACCTTTATGCTCAAACGCACCCACCCCCCCACTGCCTAGAAACTATCTGACTAACTGCTGTGGTGCATCATGTTGTGCATAATAGTTTCTTTGACACTGAATTTTATTGTCTTCATACCAGAAGTCATCTTTTGCAATTTGCTAAAAAAAAAAAGGATACCAGTCAGACCACAGACTTTGCTTGCTCAAGCTGCTTAGATTCGGATGTGGCCAGTAGATGTCACTACAATACAAATCAACTGTAATGCATTATGGTTCTTTTAGTATGAAGTGAGTGAATAACACAAATGAGCAGTGGTTCATATATTATTGATCGTTTTCTGGAGGATGTGTCTGTATGTCTGTTGTTACACTGTAATGCTGTGCACAGAGATTGTATTCTTGTTTCGTCTGCCATGATCCTTCAATAAACTACCTAAACAAAAACCAAGCAGACCTTAATACAATAATTTTCAACCCTTTAAGAGTCAGTCTGCCAGTCTTTCAAACAGTGAATGATGTTCTAAGAACAATTTATTATTATTCATTTGGATACAGTCTTGACAGAGCACAGCGGATGACTCTTGTGACTAGTTGGCAGTATGTTTTAGACACTGGAGATGCAGGAGTGGCTAATCTGCACACTGCTAGAAATCTTGTTAGAACTGGCAGATGAAACAACGTTGACAGAGTATTTGTCCATTAGTTCTTTAACCAGGGTTAGGACATTTTCCTGCTGTTCCTTTCCTCTATTACCACCATCAATACAACACTGTACATTCATTAAGATCAGAGGACAAAGAGAAACCAATAACATGAGAACAGATTGATAACAAATACATGGCATAACTTAAGATTGAAATTTTAAAAGCTACTTCCACTGTCAGCTCAAACTGCCAGTACCAGTCCTACTTTATGTCAGTCTCCCCATACAATCAGAGGGTTTAAAGACCTCAAAGGAAGCAGTGCAGCAACTTCTAAACTGACCCTGCGCAATTAGATTATTACTGAGCTGATTTATATGGTCAGAAAGCAAAACAGATCTGCCTCAAACTCCAAAAGCTCTTATTTTTCCACATAGGACATAAAAGCCATCCTCCCTTGCATAAAAAAGTAAGTTTCTCTGAAATGGCCTGATAGGTGTAAGAATTCACCTTGACAGCACTCAGTCCCAGTTCAAGTGCAGTTCATGCGAGTCCAGGAAGTCAGTAGAGAAGACGCCCACAGGCGTTGATATGTCCAAAGGGTTGACCCCCTCTGCTGGCACAGACATGGTAAGGTCCAGCCAATCCATATTGTCCATGTTGGTACTGTGCAGGTTCAAAGCAGAGGGTGGTGTGTTTTCATTCAAGTCCACCTCCATGGTAACCATAGGTGAGTGTTGCTCCTCCATCAGCTTCAGTGTTTGTCGGCCAGTGTGAGCAGCCAGCGTGCCATCCAGGAGGGTTTCCAGCTGGGTGTCAGAGGTCAGGGCTGCCAAGCTGGTCGAGGGGTTGAGCGATGCTGCAGGCAGCTGGGCCACTTGGACCACGGGAGGAGGGCGGGATAAAACTGTGTTGATGGGAAGGGTGGTTACACTGGCTGTCACAGGAAGACGCTTGTCCAGGCTGGGAGGATCCTGTCTGATGAAGGGGGAGATCTCTGGAAAACAAGTACAGAACCTAAAGTGTGAGAATCCAGTAATCATTAGTACTTTATGTCTTATTTGACCAGTGCCCCCCCAAAAAGAAAAGTTGCAGTATTTCTCACCACCACTCTCGATTAACACATCAAACAGGTCATCCATCTGCTGGCTAGCTGCAGTGGGACCCTGCAAAGAAATAAAAAGATGACTAAATGTTTGAGTGGCTAGAGTAACAGTGTAAAGGATATACTGTACTAAAAAGTGTATTTATTTGTCACCTGAACAGCTGTTAGCATGCTGCGTGTCTGTTTAACTGCATCCTCGTAGCGGGGTGGGTCTTTACACTTTGACATGTGGTTTGTGAATTTTGGCCGCTGCAAGATCAAAGATGGCTGGTTGGTACAGGGAGACTGTGCAACAGGAAAAGACAACAGTCCCTTAAACCACATGATAAAGAATACATCTGATACAAATCATCATTCAAATGCAGTTGACAGTGTACAAATAAGTAAGTAAATCAAAGCAGAAGAGACTAAAGCATCATCCTCTACCTTATTTGTGTGTCCTTTAGGACCAGCTTGACTAGAAGAGACTCCCACAGGACATCCACTTGCTGGGAATGTGTTGAGTAAGCTTTGTGCTGCCCTATCCATCCTCCAAGTCTGCAGAGAAATATAGACAGGTCAGCATGGAGGCATACCATTTATGAATGCATTAATGCCATCAATGTTGTAAAATGCTCTCTCCCACATGCACGGAAAAGTAGTGCATCACAACACCCACTTGTGGGAGCAATAAACGCTTCCTGTTGTAGTAACCAAGTTCTTTTGAGGGACAAAGGCTGGGAATTGTGGGCAACCTAAATGAAGATTACTCTGCACTCCCTGCTTTTTAGCAATGTTACTTTAGTTGAATTCCATTGGCCCCTCTTCATTTGAAGCATCACCACCTTTCACCCCACTAGTGACAGCACTGTTTGCAGCGCTATGCAGCGTAGCATGTTCTCCTCAGTTAGCAATGAGTTGTGGTTTCTGTTGCTAATTCTGGCTGGTCGTTTGGCGCAGAGCAGAGGGACAACAGAGGGCAGTCAGGGCACTACTGTCAGCCCTCACTCAGCACCTGCTCCAGTAACCCAAGTTTCCACAAGCCTTCTTTTGATGTGAATAGGGAAGGATTTCACCACCCAGCTGAGGCCTGTTATTACTGTTACAACAAGAAAGATGCATTACCCATGATAGAGCGTCAACGATGTAAAAAACATCTGACGTGTGATTAGACAGTGCCATTGAAAACACTGCACCAGATGTGTGATGTGCAACCTAACCTGAATTTACAGCATAGAAAACAGAATTTATGATTTCAGGTGCACACACATTGCACATATGGATGATCAAATACGACTCAAGTTTGCACATTTTAAATAAATCCAAAACTACCAGAAAATCACAGCTGATAGTGATGACTAATAAAGAGACTGTGTTTTCTTACCTTTGTCAGTGGCTGAGTCTGAGTGCTGCATTGCTGTTGTAATGCTGCTGAGGCTTCTATTTTCTGTGGCACCTGTCCAGAGGTCTGGATGAGGCCAGGGGTTGCGCTGCTAACAGTAGTGTGTAATTTGATGCTGTTGGCAGGGAGCTGGATAGTGACTGCCGAGGCAGGAAGGGATGCAGGCAGGAGGATCTGAGCTCCAGTCTGGACAGGCTGAAGGCTTTCAGGGTGCTTGATAGTCTGGTGGCTGATGATGAACTGATTTTGATGAGCTAAGTGGCTCTGATCGGCCACCTCCTCTTGTTTGACCAACACTGGCAGACCAGGAGAACTACAGGACGCTGAGCAGTTTGATGGGGTCCTGTTTTCCTCTTTGATCTGGATGGGAGAAAGAGGGCTGAGCCGAGGTGGAGAATCTCCTTGCTGACTCCTCTTCTCCACCTCCAGCTGCATCTTCAGCTCCTCCACCAGCCTCTGCTCCCGCTCCAGCTTCCTCATCAGCTCCTCAATCTGACGCTCCTTCTCGTGGAGACGTTTGTCTCTCTCAGAGTCCCTCCCACAGGACCTCGTCTCTGTGGGACACTCCTCCTGTGGAGCTCTCTGTGGGGAGTTCACACAGGGAGCAGTGTGAGCTGGAGACAGGGCATCTGAAAGCTTGGTGGGGCTGTCTGCTATACTACTGTCCTCTATGCCCAGACTGGACACCTTGGAGGCTATAGGGGACACAGGCGGGGTTAACTTTATGTTTTCAGACTGTGATGCTGCTGTGACGGCTGTTGTCTCAATGGCAGCAGCAGTCTGGATGTTAGAGTTCTCTTGATACAACTTTAGCCGCTCTATCAGATCTGTCTTAGTCCCAGAAACAGGCAAAGATCTGAGTTTTAGTTCCATTTTCAGCTCAGCAACCTGTAAAAATAACAGATTATTATAAAATACTACTCAAAATTTACCTTTATCTCCTCTGCAGCATGCATGAGGTGAATATAGTCAGACTGTGTGCAGGCAGCAACGTGTCACCTTCATCTCATCCAGATTAGCTGGTAAATGATCCGGCTTGCGGTTTCTCTGAATGTACTGGGGCTGCACAGGGGTAGACGCTGCGTTTCCACTCAGAACAACACTGGAACAGCTGGTTTGCACCTCAGTTGTTGGTCTGTTGTAATAAGACGGGAAGAAAAAGGGAGTAGAGATTTTAGAGGGAATCTAAACTATTATCCATTTTTCACAATCAACAGCTTCTGTGGAAGAAGCCATAGGCAGGAAATGTAAAGTATTTGAGACAAACAGCAGCTGTGTTTAAACAGTTATTACTTTCTATAAAACCAGGTGTGAGCTTTTGATTGAGTTTGTTAAAAATCAATATTCCAATGATTTAACTCTGAAAGGAAGCACCATTTGTACTTTAGAGTTGTTTCAGTAGTAATGAACTGAACACAAAGTTATCAGCCTATATACATAAAGGTAAACTATGTGGGTGAGCCAAATCCTATCTCTGGCTGTGTAAAAGGAGTGTTTGTGTAGCTAAATAGAGCCATACTTGAGTGTGGCAGGCGGGACGGCCTGGTAGTTGTACTGCTGCTGTTGCTGGCTCAAGATCTGGAGCTGCAGGAACTCCTGCTGCTGCTGCAGGAGGCGGGCATAAGCTGAGTCCATCTGCACTTCATTGAGCTCCTGCTTCTGGTCCGGAGGGATGTACTGATGGTACTTTAACTTTTTCACCCTTGGTTTGGGCTCTTTGCTCTTTTTGCTGCGGCTTTTATCACCAGGCAGCTTGGGCAGGCTTTGCTGCAGAACACAACACAGAGAAGGGCCATGTAAAACCAGAGAGGACCATCTGGAGGATATTTGATCCCTGTGACTGATCTCAGTCCAGTTTATCAGGGAATACAGTTAGCATTGCCAGTACCAACACTGCAAGACTTGGAACTGATACTGGAGTTTTATAGCTTTAAGCGTTAAGGTGGAACATTGTTCTGACACTCGTTGAGAACTGCAGGATGAGGAAACGGTTAGTGGAAATGTGACCCTTATTGTTTTACCACCTGCAGTTACAGGATACACATGAAAAAGGTTTGGCATTAGAGCAGTGGGTTCTAGCTATGAAACCAGAAACTCAAGCTGGGTTAAGGCAAGCACACACCCTCCAATTTGTCATACTCATTCCCCTATCGTATTCCAAGGGAGGGAGAGTTCATCTTATGCTCAGAGGATAACTGGATTATGATAAATGCACAAGTTATTGCTTCACTCCCGTCCTTTGATTTTTGGCTTACATTTTACACAGCCTGAATGAGGAAGGCCAGCCTGTCATTTGACCCTAATTGAAGACAAACTGTGGCTGGCACAGATTTAAGCCCAATGATTTGTGAAATGACTTTAAACCCTGTTGTTCTTTGAACCGAGTTTGACTTGGCTGAATGCTGACATTCAGTTCACCCCAAAACTGATGTGACTTTCAGCATGACAAAACACAGACTCTGTGTCTTCTGACTTTGCATCTCTCATCACATTTCCAAAGGAAACAAAAAAAACAACAGTCAATAAATCAGAGAGAGAGCTGGTTATAAACATTAGAAGACTGTGAGTGAATAAACTTAAATTAACTCATCCTTTAAAAAATACTTTAAAGAAGATTTTGAAATGACTTCGGTCAAACTTGGAGCTGTTAAAAATCTGAATCTCACCTTCACAAGAACTGGCCCCGGTGTGATACTCGGGACAACAGTGGTGATTGGCTGAGGTGTAGATGCTTGGTTGCTTTGTTGCTCACTGGTGGAGACAAGGTTGACGAAATCTGATGTGGACTGTGAGTTAGGAGGTGGGGAGAGCTAAGAAAAGCAGAGACGGAAAGAAACCACATGATCCGTTCAGTAAGAAGAGTGAAGCCGCTACACCTGTTAATCATCATTCCACTTCCAACTGGAATAATATAACCAAAAACAGGTTGACAAAGACTAATAAAAGAATGGGTACAAACTGTTTCTACAAATGATTAATACATTATACACAGTTAGTACACTGTGTGTGCATACAATAAATAAAGTTAAATTAAGTCTCAAAACACAATTTTTCTCATAAGTGAAAAATTCTACCAGTGTCCAGGCATCCTTAAAACATTCGTTTCTTCACTTTATTTAAAGAATTGTAGGATTTTAAGACTCTGCTAGATAGCTAGATAACTTGTCAAGAAGGCTAGTTTGTCTGCTGACATTGACAGTTCATGTTTTGTAAATTGTAATTGTTCAAGGTATTGGTGTACCTGTATGGGAGAGTTTAAGTTAGAGGAAGTAGAAGTGGCCTCAGTCCCTCCAGAGTCCCTTGGAGAGGCGGAGGTGGAGCTGGGAGATTGTTGGCTGGCAGGCTGTTGTGGTGATAAGGCATCACTGCTGTCCTCATCAAAGTTGTAAATATCTGGTGGCTTAGAGTAGGTTGCCTTACCACCTGCGGGGCCAGCATCAAACGTAAGAAAGTACAGATTATTATTTACTGAAAAAAGAAGCTTTTGTCAAACTGACCTTTTAGAATATAGACATACAGTTAATGGTGTCTGTACATATACTATATACCTTTTAAGATTACAAAAGGAAACCTTGAGTTATCAGTGCTTGCTCATGCCAAGTAGGTATACTGTTTACCAAGTTCACCATCTCAGTTGAATGTGTTAGCATGCTAACATTTGCTAATTAGCACTAAACACAAAGTACAGCTGAAGCGGATGGGAATGTCATTGGTTTTGCAGGTATTTGGTCATAAACCAAAGTATTGGACATATGGATATTTTGACCTCATGATGGCGCTAGATGAAAAGTCAGGGGATCACCAAAATTATTACAATTCATCCTAAGAGGGACGTAAATGTTTTCACCAAATTTCATGCCAATCCATCAAATAGTTGTTGAGATATTTCACTGAAAAACAAAAATGTCAACGTCATGGTGGCGCTAGAGGAAAAGTCAGGGGACCACCATAGTCAGTAGGCTGCTTCCTCCAGCTTCCATGAATGTCTGTACAAAATTTTATGGTAATCCATCAAACAGTTGTTGACATATTTCAGTGTGGACCAAATTTGTGGACTGACCGGCAGACTGACATTATCATCCCTTGAGCTATGTCGCTAGCGTGGCTAAAAACCATCAACACAAATACAGGGGAAATTGAACAGCCAGTACAGGATTATAAAGGTACAAATATTGAGTAATTATGATAAAGAGTGAAAGGGTAAGGGGTGAACCACCAGTTACCAGTACCAGATTGGTATTATTGACCTCATTAGACATGAGATAGTGTCAGGTAAGTTGGCCATCACTGAGTAACTATATAAAACTGACACACCTTTCTCGCTGCTGGCTTTTGATATCTCAAACAGAGGTGTAATAACATTAATAATGGCTAAAAAATGTTCCTAATGTGCTGTGATGCTAGTTTGAGTTAACTTTCTGGTTGTCACTGTAAGTGGGGAACTGTTGGTGGTGAACGTGGCACCAAAGTGGGTTGAAACAAAGATCTTGAATGGCTCAGGTCTTCTGACAGTGAGTATATAATAGTGTTGATGAGTACCATTGATGACCTCCTCAACAGCAGACTCAACAGGCAGGATGTTCTTCTCCACCAGCTCCATGGGTCCAGGCCGCTGGGAGATCTTCTCATTGAGATCATCAGCCAGTCTGGCCCTCTTCAGCTTCATCTGTGTGGCCTGAAGGGAGGGTTCAGCCTGCGTCTCTGATAAATACACATCAGGATCATTAGCTGTGATCTGGCCAGCATCAGACAGCTTCTTAACTGCTTTGTCAGGGTGACTCACTGCAGGCTCAGTCAGACCTCACAAACTTATGTCAACCTCAAAGACATTTATCTGGTTCTAACTTTGTAAAACAAATTTAAACAGGCAATAAGTGTGATTAGATGAATAAGCACTATATTCATGTCTGTTATCTAGATGCCATTACTCAGTAAGAACACACAGGAGGATAATTACCTTGCAGGATGTGCATACGGACCAGCTCAGAGCGCTCAGGTCTCCTGCAGAGTTTGTGCTTTAAGAAGTTCCCAGCCTGTTAAAACAAATAAAGGTTTTCTATATATTTGTGGGGCATAATCTAGATTTAGATTAATACAATCGTGAGCAGCAGTGTGATGACATAAGTCTTACCCTGGCTCTCTCCAGGCTGCGAATCTGCTCATGAAAGGCAGCAGGTGTTTTCAGAGCTGTGAAAAGGTGAATCAACAAAATCCATAACTTTTCTCAGTCAATATACTGTATTTCCACACACAAGCAAACTGTTCATTCCATTTTAAAATTAAAAACGATTATTGATTTAAGGTGTTTTTGTCCTTCTTACTATTTCCAAAGGCGATTTCCTTTTGGTTGTTTTTGCTGTTACGACAAGAGTACCTTTAATAAGCAAACCACCTGTAAGAGTGATCTTCAAAACAACATGAAGGATGATGTAACAACTTAAGTGGAATAATGCGAAATACATATATATTTCTACTGTATACACTCTTTGTAATGGATTTGAGGAGCAGTTTAAAGTTATCAAAATTTCTTCGTAAGTTTCCAGAGCTTAAAATCACGGACATCCAGCAGCAAATAGTTACACAACAAAAATGTTTGATTAATAATACACTTAATAAACTGAGGACTGTATAAATTGGCCTGAAGTACAAAAGGAATGATAGTTGATATATATATAAAACCATCTTCTTTGCATCATTAATGTCAAAATATACACAAATCAATATAAGCTGCATATAAGTGATGAGCATTTCGATCATGTTGTAAGTTGTTCTCCTGGATATGACAACAACCACTTTCCACACTAACTTGAGTACAGTGTAATCCATTTTTCATATGATTATTTTCATGTTTTTGTCTTTGTTGTTCTGCATGACTGTGACATTAATAAACAGGAGCTCATGGGAGTCAAACAGGAAGTGCCAGGCTTTACTGACTCAAGCAGAGAGATTGCTCCATGCAGAAAGTCACTCTCTGATCTCACAGAATAAACTCTTCCTGCTTAACGCAAGGTCTGGATCACTGACTAGTCACCTCTGATATGACAAGCACTGTTTGGTTTAAGGACACACTGGCTGAGGGTGTGTGTGTGTGCGTGTGTGTGTGTGTGTGTGTGTGTGTGTGTGTGTGTGTGTGTCTCTCTCAGAGGAGCAAAGCAAAACATTCCTGCTCGTCACCTAAACCTCACTGCATACCTACCATAAAACTATAAGTGTGGGAGCAGCAGAGTGCTTTAGTGGAGAATGGCCTGGGAGGTTTGTGTGCAGGCCACGCTTGGCCAGGGGAAGACTGACCTCCACTGAAGGCTCAGTCGCTGACTCATGTGGCTTTTAGGAGCCAGAGAGGAGCTGAAAGCCTGACTGCAGGAGGCTTCCCAGGAGAGAACAGGACAAAGAAGAAGAGCTCTGTCTTTTTCTCCTTTTACCTTTCCAGCCATCAGCATGATTCTGTCACAGAATCAGCTCATCTTTTATTAGGTGCAGCACGGGGACTGAGTCTGCTCCACTTTTGTCACATCAAAGGATGGATGGTATAAAGTAGGAGCTTGTTCTTTCTGTTATGGCACTTGCGTGCTGCTTGATGGCCTAAGTGTTAAATCTTTGAGTCATTTTCGTCATTGGCTATGAGTACAATTACGCAACTATTAGCAACAATCTGAGAAGGACAATAAACTTCACACTTTCTAGAATAAAGCAATTGATTCATGTGCACACACACACAATGTTATTAAGCCATTTACACAACCTTTGACAGACCAGTTTGAGCGGAGACATCAATTACACAGATGCAGCATGATCACTTTAAATACAAGTAAAGAAGGAGTATGTTGCTGTGAATACACTTACAACAGGTAAGTGCATAATCACAACTAACAACGCAATGTTTACATGGATCCTGCCTTTGTCACATTGTTTTACTGGCACTGCAAATGTGCTACCCAAAGAAGAAGTTGAAGAAGTTTGGTTGATGAAGATGCTTTGGTTGAGTTAGATGTTAGAAAAAGTTGAATTTCATCTCTAACACTATTCTTGTAAGAGCAACAAATGATGTAAGTAATATACAAAAAGGTAGAAGGTAGTTATGAGAAAGAGAGGCACTCTGGATTCAGGACGTATTGGTCCATATTGGTCCTCTTGGCTGTCCTAATTTCTATAGGTACTAATCAATGAACCT
Organism: Macquaria ambigua; assembly: GCA_008360985.2. Taxonomy (NCBI): domain Eukaryota; kingdom Metazoa; phylum Chordata; class Actinopteri; order Centrarchiformes; family Percichthyidae; genus Macquaria; species Macquaria ambigua. Next base: position 520,129 of record VMKM01000111.1, on the reverse strand, counting down.
TGATTTTTTTCAAAGTATAAGGTGAGGGTTTTGTAAGTGTGTGATGTGAATACTCACGAGGCATGATGCCTTGCTCCACAAGCTGCTCCCGAGTTCTCCTCTGCTGCAGACAGAGCTGGAGGACTGTGAGAGTGCAGAGACACAGAGGTCAGAGTTGAACTTTTACCATTCAGAGCCAAGTCCGCTGAGTCAACTAACAACCATCTCTGGCTTTGACTGTGAAACCTGCCAGACATCAAATAAAACAAAGTACTTATTATTTCTCAATCAATACGCTACCCCAAAGGCCCAACAGTAAACCCTGTTCACCACCACAGACATCCTATTCAGTTCCTGTATGGTTTTAACTTGGGTTGTTAAGAGTACCACAAGTTTTACAACAGTTAGACTCAAACAGTGCAATGTGATTGGCCGAGAGCCTTCCCAATGAGAGTCAATATCTCTATGTGGGATGCAAATACACAGAGGAGTCATACAAAGTAACTACAGTACAGAATACAAACAGATAAAAGAGGGATTAATGTTAGGGCTACAGTCACGATAATGAGCAAAACTGGCAAAAGCCAAGTGTGTCGTGTCTATTTAATAAATAGTTTTTAAAATGTATGCTTTGGGTGGATAAGCAGTGATCTGTGATACTTCAACGACATGACTATCTTCCACCAGAAACTGTTGAGTCTTGCATGCCGGCCCCACATCAATATAAACTGTAGTAAGATCCCAGTTTAAACATTTATAAACAAGCGAGCGTGGACATGTTAGTTCAGTAGAATAACACCGCTTCATGCAGAAAAAAAAAAAAAAAAACTGTTTGAAGAGGGAGGTATTGGGTGATGGTGACGAATGAGGCAGCGGTGTGAGGTACATGAGACCCTTATCGTCGCCACTGTAGTGAAGTGAAGCTGGCTTAGCTAGAGCTACTCAGTGGCTCAGGGGAAACAGCTACTCCCACTCACACACACACACACACGCACACACACAACACAGACCTGCTCAACTCTCCTGGGAAAGGCGCTGCGTCTGAACAGGCCTCTGTGACTCACTCTAGCAAAAATAAACTGGGCAGCTGTGAGAACAAGGCCTGGGAACCATGAAATTTGGGGGTAGTTAAGGGGGTGGGATCTCCAGTTGTATGCAGAGCCGAGGGGACATTCACGGGCTTCCACTGGTGGGCAAGGGAACACAGAGTGACAAGTGCTGAGGCAAAGGGTGGGAGGCCGAGTCTACTCTCACAGCAGCCCATCAACTCTGGAGCAGAGAACACAGTGTGCCTGCCCCGCCTGCTGTGTTTCCTATTACAAACCCAGGCCAGGGGGGTTATGGTCAGCCTGAGACAGATCATACCAGGAGATTGTAAAAAATTGCCATTGCTTTTTCTCAATATTCATATGCACTGTGACTTGGGAAACAAATGCCACAGGCAAGAAAATTTATGAGTGCATATAACTGCACATCAATAACACCCAAAGCTGCCTTCCAGCGCCACAAGAGAATGCAGAGTTTAATTTGAGTGTCAGTATGGGGGTACACCTCATGCCCGGGGTCCTCCTCACTTTGTGTCATCTTGTGTTCAACCTGAACCCTGGCTAACCTCTCCATGATGCAAACTGGCTCCGCTCTCCTGCTCACCAGCAGAGCGTAAACAGAGATTGTGGAGAAACACATAGAGAGAGAGAGAGAGAGAGAGAGAGAGAGAGAGAGAGAGAGAGAGAGAGAGAGAGAGAGAGAGAGAGGGTTCTGCTGAAATCCCTGTCTACTGATGTAATCTCTAATCTCAGACCCATGTTGTTCTCAGCAAATCATCCCTGGAGGTCTCCTATCAGACCTTTTATTTTATTTGACTTTCTTTTTTGCTTTTAGAAAGTTTGGTGTGGCTGCAGATACTCCTTGCCCAAACAAAGATGGATTTAGTTTAGAAACAGACTGACACTGGGTTATGTTGACTTTACTGTTATAAATACCAAAGACTCTAAACAGAATCCCATTTCAGCAAAGATCGAGGAATCTATAACCAGAGATAGACTAAACCATGAATACACAGATTATATTGGTTTACCAAAAAAGTCGTGTGTGTGCAGTAGCTGATTCAGATGCATTTTCCTACAACTTGCACTCACATGGAGCAAAAAGTCCACCTGAATTAAAGGTAATTGATAGACTTCATCTTATATTAGAAATAGGAATGAATCAGCTTGTAATTATTTGAAAGGTCTATAAACAGCTGACTTGACTTGACAACTGGGTAATTTACATTCTTGGAGGTGGTTGGTCAAATGCAGGCAGGCAAACAAGTATCAAACACATGTTCTTAAATTAAACTACACCATTACTTATTTTATCCTAAATCAGTTCAACAAAGCAGAAAGGCTTAAGCAGTATGAATTAGGTGATCGTTATATAATGACTGAGAATGTACATAAAGTAAAACAGAGCTGTTGAAAACTGGATTTTAACTATGTCTACCTTGAAAATGAAAATCTGCACAAAATACTGAGTAGTCTGAATTTAAGCTAATTTGTAAACACATCCAAGTCATGTAATATTTTTTCCCAAAGCAAAAGGGCCTAAGATGAAGTCAGATACAAAGTGATAAGAAAACACATTAGCTTCCTTCCCCGTGAGTGGGAGTGTCCTCCAACTCTGTGTTGACTGTTCTGGGTCTGCTTAGAAAGTTATATTTAGTCAGATCATGAATAATAATATACTGACATAGAATTTAAATAAAATGTTATACATGCAAATCATGCATGATGGCCCTGACGGAAAGGAATTTACATTTTGGCTTACTTCTTGCATGCTGCACACTTTTGTCATTTGAGTGTTATGCATGTTCTTACAATAGTAAATAGCAATGTTGTACATTGTCACTTTTGTAGGATGCAAAAATACTACCTTAGGTACCTTATGAACTTTGGTGGTTGGCAAATATTTTCATCAAATGTGACTTCACAGACATTACAATAAATTAACCCTAATCTAATATAGAACCTAAACACCACTAACATTGGTTTTTATCACTGAAAGACAGCTATGTTGTGTTTTATTTAAAAAAGAGTAAAAGAGTCCATATTACTCAAGGCCTGGTCTAATCAAAGGAATTTTCTGCTGCTGATTGCAAACAACAAAGATTAAAATATGCAAATAATGATCAGAATCTTGATCAGCAGCATATCTGTGTATTGCACTTCATTTCAATGAAGCTCATTGTGTGTACTTACATTACAGGTGTGTATTCATGCTTTTATAATGTGACAGAAAATCATAATAGTGTCTCAACAGAGTGCCAATAAAAACAGAGGGAGCATAAACTGATGAGTATTCTCTCCTAAATCTCTCCCACGCAGACTCTGGCATCTTTTCTAAAGCAAGTTTGATTTATCATCCATCAGAAGACAATAGTCTCTCCTGTAAGAATGATGCTTTGAATGACTCATCGTGATAAGCTTTACTGTTGCCCTGTCATTTCCTGTTAGGGCTGCGTCTACGTCACTACAACCCCCCTGCCACTACTGCCTGCATCAGTAAAGATTAACAAGAGTAAAAAACTTGAGTTTACTTTACGCAGATACTCAAATAAAACACTGAAATACATGTAGGTTAGACAAGAAAATGAAAAAGGCACCTGATTTGAATTTACCCCTGCAGATGGAAGGGGTCTCCACATCAAGGCAGGCCATAGAGGACAGTGGTGGTTTGCTTGGCGGCCAGGTCTGGAGTCCCATGGAGTGATGAGGCCAGTGGAGAACGGGGGAGTCAGGGAGAGAAAAGACCCAGCTCTGAGCGAACAACAGCTGCCTATGAGCTGCAAACAGTCCCTCCTCTCTGGCTCTGTGCTGGCCTCAGAGGAGAAAGTGTGTGTGTGTGCTCAGTCAATGTCAGGAGGAGGGAACACAGTGCTGCTCATGTTAACCCTCGCTAGGTCATTTTGCTCTACTCACAGAGGACTCATCATACTACAGCACAAAGCTCCAGGGAACATTTGACATTATTTCGTGAATAATCAGCAGGGGACCAAATCATTCTCTGGTAACCAATACGTAGTTGATCAAAACAAGCTGTTTGAGAGGGCATATCTCCATGAGAAACAACATGTTCTTATTTCTCCAGAAATGTTTGTAGCACTAAATAACAATGACAAGAACAAACACACTGGGTCCTTGGGGAAATGGAAGCTTATCTTTAAGCATTTTGTAATGATTAGTTATGAGTTGTTTTTTTTAACATGCATAGAGATTATTGTTTTCATTGTTGTTTTCCATTGCAACACTATTAATTTATAGCAGCCAATGTCCAGCAACTCCAACTTGTATGGGACTATTCAAAAACTGTGATGAGAAAACAGCAAACTAAATACAAGAGGTGTGTAAAAAGTCAAAGAGGGGACAAATGCAGTGGCTCATACAAAAACAAATAGCTTAGTCGTGGCTTACAATGGTGGTTAGAGGCCATCCATGACTACAAGCGCAATAACAGGAAATGAGATAGAAGGGAATAACACTAATTGTGGTGAGTTCCATGTGTTTCAGTGGATCCAGGAAGGCTGGTTAGAAAATACGTCAAAGCTAAAGGGCAGGCGTCCGATCCCACAGAGGATCTGATGTCAAGGTGAAGCTTCAGAGACACAGGATGCTCTCAGTCCTCCGGCTGTTCCTGTGATGTGACTGAGCAGGACAACGCATGCTGGGGAGGACCGGACTGCTGTGTTTTGGATTAATAATGTTCACTTGTGGGATCAAGAAATATGCATGTCAAACAGCATGGGACAGGGGAAACATGGAGTTGATAAAGTAAATGGGACTGGTACAGTCAGGCAAAATATGTTATGACAGCTCACTGCTGGGATTGAATAATGGTGGACAAGACCATAAAAAAATATGGGAGAGTAGCTGGAGCATTTGGAATGAGGAAAACTATCTTTCCGCATGTCACACCGTCTGTAAATATGCAGAATTCTTTTGAGTTTGACACATTTCGCAAGTGTGTCGGCCACAGAAACAAAACAACAGATTTTATGAATGCCTTATACACCTGTTTTGTCCCACAATCAAAACCTCTCTCCTGCATCAGAGACTGCTGTGGGCTCTCAAATTCCCATCCCAGTCCAGAACAATGCTGTTTCTCATCCTCAGTAACAATTTAAAAGTCTAATCTCTCGCCTTAAACCTCAAGGTAGCTTGTATTAATTCAAGATGTTTTCCATTCACACAAAAATATATTGGAAAAAAAAGAAAAAAACCTCTCCAAACTGTATTCAGATCATCACTTTCATTGATGATCTACAGTCTGAAATTTAATATCTTTTTAGCACTACAACAACATCACTGCATAACTGTTATTAATAGCCATTTTAGCTTGATGATTATCACACTCATTACAGTATTACATCCATCTGCTTCCCACTGGCCAGCTGTTTTTCATTCTTTTAAGACTTCATAATTACTCATTTAGATTAGAGTGAAAACATACGAGTTTACAGTTGCAGTCACTAAGCAGTGATTGATTCATGATGCAGGTTTGTGTTGAAGAAAGAAATGTCCCAACAAGTATGAGAAGATTAAGGGTGAGTTCACACCTGCAGTTCTGTTCATTTTGTTCGGACAAAGGAAAGAAATGGTACAAGTGGTGGGTTCTGGCTGGCTCAGTGAGAACCAGGATACTCAGAGATGGAGATAACCACATTTTTCTGCCTTATGGAGGTACCAAGTCAAAAAACATTTACTTATAAACATTTGTAACATCGAATCAAAGGCAAACATTTTAATGACGCAATAATGCAAGATAGCTTTGCTGTAAATACATAACAAATCCACGTTCCCAAGGAAAATTTTTGATTTCAGTAACTACTTAAGCTGTGATTATGTGTTGGCTTCCAAAGGCAATTCTGATCTAATTCCTAACTTCATTCCACAAACAAACAACAGAGAGAAAAGAGTTTGTTTTCTCAGAGTGGCATTGCTCTTAAATGGTCAACATACAGTATGTGTTAGCAAACTCTGATATTTTGGTAACTGATTGGGCCCCTGTTTAGATCTGCTCACCGATCTTGCTCTCCTCGAGGCAGCAGGGGCTGTAGGGACAGTTCTTCTAGTTGTGCAGGAGGAGCAAGACCCTCTTGGACATCAGTGAAACACGACTCCTGATCATCCAGAAGCTGTGATTCTGCAGGGAGAGCAGAAATCAATATTATTCATTTATACTGCATCATGCATTGTTTGTCTATCTATGTGTGTGTGATGGGGACATGGATATGAATCGGCCATATAAAGTAGTGTATGGACAAACAGAGTCATTAAGTTCTCAAGTTACTATAAATTTAAGCGTTATTGTGAGAGATTTTAGTTTTTTGACTTATCAGTGTCTTCCAAATTGTCTATTTGTCAATCTATATACATTATGTCCATTACACCCTATTATCTATTGTATACTGTATAATATTATTTAGACTAGTTTGTTTTGTCTTTATGTAAAAAACTTAGGCGTAGTGACAGTGGGGTGAGTAATTTCTTTGACACGGATCCAAACATTGCAACAATTGCATTCTGGGCCTCCCCCTCTAGACGAGAATCTCTGTAATTAGGAGCAGCAGATTCCCCAAGGGCGGACAACGCCATTCTCATCTCTCCCATTACCACAGTGTAATGATTTTTCTATGAGGCACCAGCTGCGTTACATGGTTCTTGATGATGGCTCCTTCAAACGACGAGAAGTTAAAATTTGCACAAATGTCTACAAAGTTTGGTAGTAAAGTAGTATAGTAGAATACATGACCTGACATTAGGAAGAAAAAACCTATAAATGAGGGAAGTGCGGCTGTAATGTTGGTGTGCAATGCAGTGTGTTGTTGGTATTGTAGGGCAATTTGTAACATGAGCCTTGAATCTCAGCCAGGAATAATGCCAGCCTTTAATGTGCTGTCCATGTTAAATCCATACTCTCATTCCTAATGCCTCTCATCATCAAGGCTGTTATACCAGGGCCTGAAAAGAATATTGATTACTGTATGATTTGCCTGGTGGGTGTCCATTTATTTCATTGAAAGTAAAGCATAACTGTAGCAATTTTATTCATTATTTCATCTTAGACACAGCATTAAGTATTGTACAGTATAATCCCATTTTCATTATTGTTCCCACTATAAAAATGTAAGCAAAGAAACAACAAATCATTTTGCAGTACTGATGCCGTTGCTGCACTCAAAGTCATGACAGGACCACGCTGCTGCAGGCCACACTACAGCTACTATGGATAAGATTAAATAAAGTTTGTACAAATTCTGTTCCAGATCGTCCAAGTAGGCCAAATATAAAATCTCAGGCACACTGCTATTCTTTCTACTTTACGTTTTATGTGGAAAAAACACAGACACTTCTGGCCTGAAGGTATTTCAACCAAAAGGTTGTTGTTTTTTCCACATAAAATGAAGACGTGAAGAAGTAAGAACACTAGTGTGCACCAGTGATTCTTTAAAGTTAAAGCTGATGTATGTTTAGAGCATACGAAGTTCACTCATTCCTGCAAGATGAAGACATGATTTCTTGTGATTTTGCTTGATATGTATGTATAATTTGTCTGCCCTGTGATTTTACAAGGCTAACGAACACAAGTAATGGGTTCTTAAGAAGACTGAATGTATGCTGGTCTGTCTGATCATCTGTTGATCAGAGAGGTTGAGTTATTGCCATCTCTGCTAGACAGACTAAAGGAACTAAGTTAAACTATCAGGAATTGAATGTTACCTACTTTGACAAGGTTGAGACCCTCCGGGGGATACAACTCCTTGACATTCTTTTGAATGGATGGCTTTTATTAGCTGTGTCTGTGTTGTATTGTGCTGTTCAACTGCTTCAATTACTGGACTCCATACTTTACACCTGTGATATACTGACAGCTTGGTGAGTGACCCTTTAGAAACAGAATGAAAAACACATTCACTCCAACACACTCTTTTATCTTCTTCCCTGTTTTATGACAGGTCAGCTCACAAAAATGTGTCCACATCATGTGCGTTCCTTGTGGTTTAAAGTCTTTTTTAATATTCCAAGTTTAACTCCTATAATGCCTCTTTGACACACTGTTTTAGAGCCATACCGACAATGCAATAATACTCTTCTGTAACTTCACATCCTGTGTTTATCATCCACCTGTATTTGCTACTTATGTCATGACAGTTGACATATAAGTGATTCTTGCACAATGTTTCGTTTGTGTAGTGAAGGTTAAAAAGCACAGTACATGATACAAACAAAAGGCCCATTATTATTTATCAGTCCACAATGTTTCCTGCAGTTATTTTTACCAGTGATGTCAGATAGTTTGTGCTGCTGTGCTGTCATAATGTTGTTGTGGTGAGAAAGTGCACTCCAGCCCCATCACTGTGATCCCGACAATCTCATTAGACTCTTAACCCTCTGTGCCAATGTATTCTTCAGAGCCAAAATCCACACTTCTTTTTCCCAGATAAAGTTTCTTTGAACATCAAAGCACTCATTAACATCAAGTCTCATGTGGGGGCTTCAAACCAGCGCTCATACTTAGATTTACGAAATCACGCTCAGCATATTTTTGCTCACAGTACAGTGTCAAGGTCAAACTAAATTTTGTGACAAACACAGTGAGTTTAACTTCCATCACATGAGAAGAACAACACTAAAGGTCAAAAACACTCTTGAAAGACCATAAGCCGATTTCAAATCACCACTTAAAGGCTTTGGGAGTAACTCTGCTGCTAAAACCGCTGATGGGCACACTGTAATCAAGTTCAGGTGCACTGTGATGAGAGAGTCATCTATGAAGCCCCTTTTAGCTCACATAGGTATTTCCTATAAAACCCAGACTGCGTCAAATTCCTTGTGGATTTTCACGGGGGTGGTTCCAGGAAGAATCCCAGGGAAGATCTGAATAAGACGCACATTTGACGTAATCTAGGTGCAGGTATGCAAAGCAGACAGCTCCTTCTATAACACACATCTCATTTCTGGCCCACTCTGAGCCAAAACGTCAGACTGAGTAAGATCAATCTGAGTTTATCAAGCACATTATTGAGCATGTGCTGCTACACCAAAGACAGATGTTCAGTTTAATCAAACTATTTTATTTATATATGTATCAGTATCAGGTGTTGGGTTGTGGATGACTGATTGCAGGGTTATAAAACATCGACATGTTAAGCCTTAGAGGAGGGTTATTTATCATGGTAGTGAAAAGTCTGGGTGGCTGCCATGGCATTATCTTCAGTAAAGGCATTAGGTGTATCATATTACACCTGGATCTAAGTTTAGTCCAAGACAATATACCAAGAATGTGCTTAAATGATGGGATGCAAGTCAAAATGTTCTGTATGCTGGCTGGTGCCTGAACATTAGCCTGTAAATGGATAAGCATATGATAAATATGAGCATACTGAATGATGTCGAGAGAGACTGCATGTGTTGAAAGAGGATGCAGTAAAACTAGATATTCATTTTCACAGGGGAGTCTCCACAACACCCACTACCATCACATCCCACGAAGGCCTCTGCAGATGGTGGGAAAGCCAGAGGGAAATCCCTGTAGGCCTCCAGTTTTCTTTGAAGCTGCGCTACATGCAGCTGCCACGAGAGGCTAAAAAAGGCAGGCCTGTGGCAGCTTTGGCCACATTAACATCATCACCAAAAAACAACTAATTGCACACACTTACCAAAAAGTAAACATACTTACAGTTGCCCAAAGGCAAACTGTAATTACACCGAAGCATGTGCATCAACACACATGCAAACACATATTTGTATTTACTCGTTTGGACTTGACCATGGGCAATCACAGACATTCCTTCCCACGTTTTAACATTGGCAAATAAGGATGCTGCCCGTTTGACCAACTGTTTCACAAAGATTAACAATCAGTCAATCGGACAACGATTAATGGAGAAGCTAAGGCTTACAAAAATGTTGTTTTTCCATGATATCCAAATACCATGGAAATTGACTGGACTTATTTACCATAACTCTGACTAAAACACAATGGTGCAATACATAACTGAGTCATGTTACAGCATCAGATAGATGCATTGATTTCATTATTTGTGGCATTTTATTGAGACCTCCCATAAATTCTACTCTACTGTTTATTCTTTCACTCACTAAACTAAAGTGAACCAAACTCATGGATTTTATCTCCTAACTTTACTTCTAAAGTCACATATCCTTGACCGAGTACAACAAAGCTGTTCTATTCTCATTTTGTGTTAATGTATACAAAGCTGTATTTATGTTAAGACTTGAGATCATTTGATGCCATGTACATATCCCCTTAATACTACATCTTCAGCAAGTTCTACATCATAGAGGTATCACACATGCATACATCATATATTTTATCTTTTTATCTGTCATAGGACAACTGTCAACACAGAATGAAAAATAATCTTAAGCAGTAAGTCATAGTGCTTTTTCAAACTTCTCAAATCAATAAATATGGAGGAGAAGTATTCAGACAAGTGCGTGACTACAGGAGACAAAGTAAATCAGCTAATAATAGCAAAAAATATACACGATTGAATATGAAGTTACTAAAATTAATAAGTATATTGTGGACAGGAAGGCAAAGAAAGTGTATCTATGATAATGTGTATCTGTCTTTGTACAGTCATACTGTACAGAGTTAGCCAGACTCAGCCATCAAAATTTCATCTGGTTTCAGGCTGCAACACAAGAAGAATAGCACAAGATAACAGTTGTTTTAAAATGGGTTGATGAGGGTCCACTAAATTGAAAGGCATCAGAAAACATTTCAAAAAGTGCTGAGAGAGCAATGTGTACACAGCTACTGTATAAAGAATAGACCAGGGAAATGTTTTAAAAAGGGGGTAAAAAAACCTTGCAATGAACCATATTAAGCAGCGATTAACTCAGGACCATAAAGCAGGCGCAGACTATGCTGCTAAAAATAGCTGATCGTATAGCCAGAACAAGCAGCTGGATGAAGGGGTGGGGGTGGGGGGGATCAATCTGGACATCATGTAAGAAAACAAAATGTTACAACTACAGCAAAGGGCCGGCAACTTCTTCACACTTCCCCTCTAACATTCCCTGTTTCAACAACCATAACTTTCCCATAAGTCTAATTAACCCTCAAGTGGCTGTTACACAGAGCAGTTGCACACAACATGAGCCCTTCCCTCTCTCCTCCTGGTTGGACCCAGCCAGCAGTGTGCTTGGCAGGGGGTCGGTTAGGGGTCGACCACAGACAGAAATAACCTCTTGTTTGCTCGCTGGCATGCTGCAACTCGTGGTGTTGTTCTGGGAGCCACAAAGGGACTCGTGTGTTTTTGTCTAATATCATAGTAGATCCTGAAACCCAGAGACAGTGATACTGTATGATCTGTGGGTGACAGCTTAAAGAAAACAGAAAACAATTACTTTAACAATTGTATTTAAGGCTGCAAAAGGCTTTAATAGAGATTCACTCACATTCTCTCTCTGAATTATCACATTTTATACTGCACAAACTAACTTGTCTATGTTGTTATTATCTGTTCACATCTGCTGAGCGCAGAGGGGAAAAAGAGGGTTAAGATTAGTAAATCCATTCTTAAAAGTAATTCTTTATTACTTTTTTGTGAGATAAAAATAATTCTTAAAAAGCAGTTCTTAAAAGCTATTTTAAGTAGCTTAAGTATATTTTTGTATTACAGTGGCAGGACTGCTAATCTATATTATACTTAATGTAATGCAATCACAGGCCTGCAGCTCTGCTGACTCAAGGGGAACACTTCTTACTTTATGTCAGCTATAGTCTACATATTGCATTAGATGTATGTGCTTTTAATCCAAATGACATTAGCAGAGACCTGGTTTTAGCGTTAGCATAGTCACAGACTGATGTGATGATGTCATCAGAAAAACACAGTTTTGGAGTTCCTGAAGTGAGAAAAGTCATTAATCCAAATTACTGTTAATGCACCGGACTTAGACAAAGGCGAGGTGCCAACATTTGGCACCACATAACTTTTCCATGCCTGAGTGGAAAGTGAAAAAACCTCCTCCCTTATTCAGTTTTGTTGTGCAACTAAAACACTCTGGAAACATGGGTAAATCTTAATTTCAAGAGCTATAATCCAGCATGTAGATGCCTTCTACTGTTCCCTAAATCTTAATTTTGAACATCTTCTTCCTGAACTCTCCAACAATATACTCTCTCTCCATCAACACAGCCAAGTGGTATGCAAACCATTTTTGTGTCCCCAGAAAAATATCAGGAATAGCATTTGCTCATTGGAATAACAGTGTAACCATGGTCTCAGCCTCAGGAGAGACGGACAGTCAGTACAGCAGACCACAAGGGAAGCATTTACTGCTCTATAAATGCCATGAAAAATAAAGTGTGCAGTGTTGTTTTCAAATGGACAGTGTATGATGCAGCCTATACACTAAAGGCAGCACAAGGTAAAATAAAAGTCACATAAATGTACTTCATCCTAGCAGAAATGTGGCATACAAATGTGAATGTGAAATGTGAAATAATGTCCTGTTAATGATGCATATCTGAATCAAATATGATACATTACACTGAGCTGCATTTAAATGCAAAACTGGAAACTTATATGCTACCTAAGAGACCTCTCCCTTTTTCTGTCTGTCAGATATGCTCCCTCTATTCATCTACTGTCATCTCCCTGCAACTGATTTACTTCCTGATTCAGCTATGGGAAACAGTGAAGTTACCCTGATTACAGACATTTCCTTCCTCCACCATTCACAGCAATGCCTGGAATGGCTGCAGTATTTACTCAGGCCTGAAGCGGTAAACTGCAGATCCCACACCCACATGGCATATGCATCATGGGCTACAAAGGCCAAGGGTTCCTGGGAGAGTAGTTCTTCTTAACCCAGACAGAAAAGAATGATATTTGTTAGCAAGAAACATGGTGCAATGCCATTAGATAATCTGATCAACTTGGTTGGTATTTCAAAAGCCTGAATCCATGAGCGTAGCTGTGGGACCCCTGACAAAACCCAAGACTGGATTTACTGTACAAAACTGTACAGGAGCACATTGCCTCTCTGAGCTTCCCCCTCTGGCTTTGGGCCCCCTCAAACTCCCCCACATTTCCCCCAACTAATGACAACTATGTTAGGATCCTAAAGGGTTTTCATGCCCACTTCTTGTGGTTTCCAACTTGAAAAACAAGGTGCTTTTAAAAGCCTTTGTAAGTCCTGCAAGTTAAAAACACCATTCCACCACTCTTGATGTTGAACTAACCCTCACCCTGGATAATAACATCAACAAAAAATAACTTAAATTTAGGCTGCACTTAACAGGCAAAATAAAACACCTGGCAAATGGCAGGACATATTTTTTAAGTTTGCACATTTTGAATTGTCACAAACAATCAAGCAAATCCACTTTCTGCAGGAACATGGAACACCTTGTATTGCTGGACATAATTAGATAAAAACAGAACTGGAGTTCTGCACACTATCACTGAGAGTGTCCAGCACTACAAGTTGTTCCACATTCCATGTGAGACTCTCACCAGAGGGGGGCACTAAGAGCTCATGTTATTTGTGAAACAATCTAACATGATCAGGTTTATATTACATACAGGTATATCAGGAAGGCGTACCTGTGATTGACTAATGCATATTGTCCACCCTCTCATGGTGAGTGGTCAGGACTTATCTTTACAACCATTATCTGAGGATGAATTTATTATAAAGATGAATTTAGTCTAAATATATTGCACAGTAGAGTGGTATCTCTGAGGAGAAGGGTAATTATATTCATTGTCACATTTTACTTTTTAACTAAAGCAATTGGGAACAATTCCTCATTTTACATCTCCTTGAGCCCTGGCCCCCACTTTTAGCTCAGCTTTTCTACTCCATCACATTCACCATGAATATTCCACCCTCTATTGTACCTTATATTAATGAGAAAACCATAACGTAACGTAAATAAAAGCATGTTGCAAAATGACTTCTTTTTTTGTAATCTTAGCTGTATGGTGATGAAATTAAGCTACAATAGGATTAACATATTACAGATTTATTTACAGCCTTGCAAATCCCTTAAATCTTATTTTATTGAATTTACGTGAAGTGAACAAAACAAATCGATGATGCCACAACAACAACTCTAGAGATCTAGGCAGTATATTGAGTATATCAAATATTGGTGCCAAGTGAGAACTCTCCAGATAATCTACATTTGTCGGGCAAATTTAACTCACTTAGTGTTGGGAGTACACTGGGCGGCACAGTGGTGCAGTGGTTAACACTGTTGCCTCACAGTAAGAGGGTTCGAACCTACCAGACAGCTGGAGCCAGTTTGCATGTTACCGGGTGTTTCGGTTTCCAAAGACATAAGGTTAGGTTAAGTTCAATGGCGACTCTAAATTGCCCTCTGAGTGAATGCTTGTCTGTCAGCCCAGTGATAAGCAGATGGATGAGTGGGTATAGCTAATGGATGGATGGATGGATGGATGGATGGATTACACTGCCATCTAGTGTAATAAAAGGGGACCATTATAGGTGCCTTCATCCATTTTCCAGTATAATGTAAACCCATAGGTATATTTCCATTCCAGACAGTGACAGGCAAAGCAGTTAGGAGGAAGCCATCATCTCTGCCCTGTTTTAACTCAAGATACATCATCGTCCTTCTCAGAGACACATAATGACAGAGGCTACAGCAACAGGTGTCATTGTTTATGCAGAATTTTGAGAGGACTGAAACCAAAAGCAGCTGCAGCCTATTAGCTCCTCTATCTATCAGATAAACTATAACCACAATAGCCAGCAAGTGGCCAAGCACATTTTTCATTTTGCTATTTAAATTAGCATGATGAGCAATCATGTATTATCACCTGCAGTGTGGAGGAAAATATCACAAAAACTCTGATGGAGGAGTCAATTACCAGCTGTGGTGTTTTTGTCTACTTAACATCTTGGCCAAATTGTAGTATCATCCAATGTTCAAACTGGCATGTCTAGCCAAAAAGGGGCTACTAGGAAGTCTGCACACCAAATAAATAGCTTGATCCAGTAGTATTGGACCTAGTAGATTTCTTTAGGCTACATCTAGGAAACCACCACCACCAAGATTCATGATTCAAGACAATGCACTAGGGGTAAAATGTTTCACACCACCAAATAATGATGCTTTTCTATATGTACAAGAGTGCCACCATAAGCAAACACCTTGCAGTTTCATAGAGGATTTCTCTGAAGAGTATTCACAGATGAAGTGAGCAGACTGTGAGGCTGAGTATATACCTGGAGGATTGATAGTGTGACAATGAAACTGTTATCTTTTAAATATCAAGTTTCCGATCATCATCAAGTAAACCTCAAGTAATTACTCACAAAAACAAACCGTATACCTCTAAACTAAAAGCTGCTTTGCCTAGACAAATGAGCATGTAAAGATTAAATTAATGATGAAACATTTATACGTCCTTGTCCTTTTAAAGTAGGGACTGAATACTAGCCTGGATTTAATCATAGACACAGGGGGGCAGTGATGTCTTTATGAGATGCAGCTTTTCAGTGGGCTCCTTTGAATCCGGGAGGTTAAAATTATATCTGAAGTGTTGCTTCAGTACCACACAGTGATAATTCTAAAATCTTTTCACTCCATATGCCCTCCATCAGCTCTGCCCAAATATAGAGCTAAGTATGAAGCTACAAGAGTGTGATAATATTAGTCAGTGATTTTCTCCCTTGGAGACGAAACATTGGAGTGAATCCATTCTGATTCTGCAGGACATTATCTGTTCTGAAATGTCCAACTATATTATAATAACGGTTGCTGAGGTACCCATGATCAGGATAACTGCATTTAAATTTCCATTCACATTTATTTCACCCATTTCAACATATTATCTTTATGAAGTGTGAAGGGGAAGGATAAAAAGTTTTACTGAAGTACTTACTGCATTTAAGTCAGTGTAACTCCTATCTTTTAGAGGGGATTTATAAACTGGGGGATGGAGGTCGGTTCCTCTCAGCACGCTATGCTGCTGTGGTGCACTTGTACAAGACTTTGGCAACCACTTGGAAAATGATATGCCAAAATTAAAAACACACAAATAACTTTTCAGACTGGTAAAAATATTTAATAGAATTAGTTAAATTGGTGAAAAACATGTTTTGCAAAAATTTGAAAAATCTGGAAATGGGCATGGTATTTTATAATTGGACACATGGTGGCACAATTGGGTCTAGATCCACATAAAAGACTAAACTTGTTCCTTGGTCAGTGGCCTAAACTTTCATGAAATTTCATTGAAAAATTTGTTTTTGAGATGTCGTGCGAACAAAAAAGCAAATAAACAGAACTAAAAACATAAAGTCATTGGCAGAGGGAATCTGAGGAGGAACACACTCATTTGAAATCAAGTCTTTACTTGCAGTAAACATCAGGCAACTACAAACCTCATCATCAAACAGTTGCTTGTAAACCTTTCAACTAATTGCAGCCTCATGTCTCCTGTTGCTTTGTCCAAAGTTATGCCCTCACCCTTTTCTCCTAACAGACCAACTATCTTATAAGCCCAAATCTTGTCCATCAGTCTCTGCATGCTTTTTTAATCTGAGACAAATTTTTTGTAAGAATGTGCTTGTTGTATTTTCAGCCTTTTTCCAAGAACCTACAGTAAATAAACAAAGTATGACTGCAGTGCGACTGATATTGCAAAATCCCTTTCTGTTGCTAAACCCCTTCACTATTACATCTCAGTTAGGATAGGAGGCATATTGTGCGTTTAGTTTCACCAACCAACAGGCAGCCATTGGTCATGTGGTTTTCTAAAAGCAATTCACGCTGAACTATTAATTGAATGAGTAACTTGATTACTCATGAGTCATTTCATTTTCAAACAGTATGTTGCTCTCTCAGTGTGGCTGCAGTTAAATCCTCCTCAGAGTCTGCAGCAGTGATTAAGGCCTATACAAATAAACCAGCCTTCACTTGACTCTCACTGAATGTAAATGTCAGAACAATTTGAGAGGTGGGACACTGTCATTTCGCAAAAACTTCACTGGAGCCACGAGGTTTCTGAGCGCTATCATCTGGAGAAGCATGACATTTGTTTTAAATAGATAAGAGTTGAAGGGTTGATATGAAATTCCCCTGGGTACAGTAGCTGAAAAGCTTATTAGCCTTTTCCTTTTTTCCATCTATGGTATTTAGTTTATAGTTCTTCATTAGAGTTTCCACAATAACCCAACTTTGACACGAAAGAACACGCTCACATTGTAATCAACCAGCTATTTGTTTTAAGGGGTATTTGGCAGAGGGGATTTTGTTTGTCATTTGCTTTTGTACACTGGTAGTTTACACTTTATCACTTTATCATTTCATTTCATTGACTAACCAGTATAATAAGCATCAATACCACTTTCTAAGGAGCCAAGGGTACAAACTAGGTGTATTAAAATCAACACAAACAACTTTAATTAAAAGTAGGCCTCAACTAACCATTATCTTTATTATTGACTAATTTGCCAAATATTTTCTCGATTAAATAATGAATAATTTTGTGTATAAAATGTCAGAAAATCTTGAAAATAGCCTATTACCATTCCCCAGAGCCCAGCAGATGTCTTGTTTTCCCAAAGATATTCAACCTCACATTTGAGAATCTAGTGAACTAGAGAATTTAAAAGATGAATCAATTATTAAAATCGTTGCTGGTTATTTTCTGTTGATTAACTAATCGATTAATCGACTAATTGTTTAAGCTCCAATTAAAAACATGTCTGGAGAACATTTGTCCAGCAAAGTTTGAGTTTGCTTTTGAAAGCCTGCAAATTATTCTGCAATTCTGAAATGAGCCTTCAGTTTGTTCCCTTTTAGACCTGTTTGTTTCCAAATAATCTCACCTAATACTGTAAGCTGCCCATGAAAGCAGCGTTTTTGGCTTTTTTTTTTTTTAAAGCAGTACTATCAATACCGTTTCGTTTAGTTCTGTCAACAATGGTGTCAAGTCTTTATATAGTCAAAGAACTGACATCTTTAGTAACTTTATGTCACATATACAATACATACTTAAAGGACTAAAAATTGATTGTGAATTTGTAATTTATGTGTTCATATTTCAGGAGTCAGTGGAATCAGTGGGTATAAATGCCAATAATACAACAACATACAAAGACTCACACTTGATTAGTAGTTTTTTAAATTTGCATGTGTTGCTTGAGTGTGGCGGCAAATAAACACGTGAGGCTGTCAGAAAATAAGTTCCATAAAAACAAAATTTATAGCTGTGATGCCTACAGTTGTCAGTTTAAATTCAGCTCCACCAAACGATTTAAGCAATAAAGCTGTGAAAATATTGGGCAGAAGGAAAAGCGTGGAGAGATATACAACTTGGGGAAAGTAAATTTGCAGAGAGAAAGAAAACAGCAGCAATAAATGTCCTTCCTAGCTGCGATGAAATACAGCTCTGACAGGAGCGCAGGCGAATAAAAGGACAATTTGTCGTAAATGGAAAAGTCTTCTGACCCTGACACAAATTGGGCAGCTTGATCATCTTGTCAAAATAGTGTCACAAACCGTGCTTTGACACGTAGTGGCTCATTAAAACAAGCTTTATCTGATGATTGCGCTCAAACTGTTTCTGAATATGCAAACAAAGGAAACCGATAGGGAAATAAACACAGAGATAAACACATTACTGACAGGTTAGAGAATTAAAGTCTATTGTAAATTCTGTTAAAACACATATCAGCTCATTGCGTGTTAATGTAACTAAATGTTTTCACATACTATTTGCAGATAAGGATGGGCTGGGCAGACCTGAGACTTTCCCTCAAAGGTCAAATTTAGCCCCAATTTGATTTGAGTAACCCAGCCAAGTGTCTGCTCTCTCTCTCTCTCTCTCTCTCTCTCTCTCTCTCTCTCTCTGTGTGTGTGTGTGTGTGTGCACGCACTCCTGCCAAATTCTCCCAGAGTGCATGTTAGGGAGATCAGCTTTGCTCCAGTAAAATGTGTGGGCTGAAAATAGTCCTGATCGAAGAATAGTGTTTCATATTACATTGCACAGGAGACCCATGCAGCTAAAGCTCTTACTGATGTCCCCTTCACTTTTCTAGACTGAGGTCTCCACTTCTCCTGAACAGCACACAGTAGACTCCAATAGGACACCAGTCAAGGTCACATTATCACCACAGGAAACTAGTAGAAGCCGAGGACAGTGAAATGTGCAAATGTTAAATGTTCTGTCAAAGGGAACCTCTACTTATAGATTATCTAAACATTATTGTTGGTGTTACTGATGTAGTATTTCTTATGGCCTTAAATAGTAATGAATTATGTGAAGTTATTATATAATTATAATATATTAATGAATTTTTGGACTATAAATGTTTATATAAAAGTTATACATGAGTTTATTATCACTCAGCTCAAAATTGTGAGGCATAAACATCTTGGTCCCTTGAGCAACACAGTGCCTGTTTTTTGTGCCAAGATTGTTTTCTATTTGTATTAAAATGTTTCAAGTATGACTTTGCCGCTTGTGCTTTGAAAGCCGCTAAAAATAATCAAAGAAGCCACAAGCACTGTAAACATAGTAATGAGCATTTTGTGGGCTGGCTCACCTGGGAGCGGACTGGACGGACATTCAAACATTATTGCTACAGTTGAGTCACAATTCTCTGGGATATGTGCCAAAGCTGGCAGCCTTATTCTAGATATCTCTGCTGTGGCAGGTCCACAGTTTTTTTCCCTCCAAGCAGTTAATGTTCCCAGTACCAAAAGCATTACGTCCCCCCCACAGACCCACATATCTGGGTCTCTCACACATAATGCATCGCCTGCAGCAGCAACGTTTTTTGAAAGGCAAGGTGAATAGTCAATGACATCTGAAAATAACCACCTGCAGCTGTGATTCTTGAAATGGAAGAAAAATTCTCCACAGTAAAGCTATGAGCGTACATCTTTTTGTTCTACTGAACTTTCAAATAAGCAGTGGGGCCTCCTGGGTCAGTGGTGTGTGTGTAATGTGTAACTTTTATGTCATGGGTTTGAAGCCAGTCATCCTCTGCCTCTCTGTAATGCACTAATACAATAGCAAAATACCAAAAAATAGTCTATTTTTTTTTTTGATATTTAAATATCTTAACAAAAACATACGCTCATCCTTTGACTGTACATTTCAAATCATTATAGTTTGACATTTTGGGAAATACGATTATTCACTTTCTGGTGAAGAGTTAGATGAGAAGATGAATACCGCTCTCATATCTGTACATTAAGTATGAAACTACAACAGCAGCAGCCGGTTAGCTTAGCTTAGCATAAAGACAGGAAACGGGGGGAAATCGCTCCTGTCTCTGTCAAAATCTGCAAACAAGCACCTCTAAAGTTCACTAATTAAGATGTCATATCTTGGTTGTTTAATCCGTTCAAGTGTGAAAACAACAATTTGCTGTTTTTCAGGTGGTTATGTGCCGGACTATTTCCTGGCCACGACCAGTAACTTCCTGGAGTCTCTGCTGGTTGCCTGGCAACTGCTAGAGCCAAGAAATAACCCCCCATAAAACAGAGAATCGTTGTTTGGTTTTTGTGAGGATCAAACAAACAAGATATAATGTGTTAACTAGAGAGCTTTAGAAGTGCTGGTAGGCCGATTTTGTTACTTTTGGACAGAGCCAGGCTAGCTGTTTCCCCCTGTTTCTAGTCTTAATGCTAAGCTAAGATAACCAGCTGCTGGCTGTAGCCTCACATTTGAGAGCGGTATCAATCTTCTCATTTAACTCCCCACCAGAATACAAATAAGCGTATTTTCCAAAATGCCAAACTTTTGATTGAAGACATCATGGTATTACATATCATATATCTTATCTATCACAGTAAGTATGAAGATAGAATTCAGGAGAGCATGAGAAAAACAACGAGGAGTGAAATCTCCACTGCTAGACGGACTCAAGCAGCCAGACAAGCATTTACTCCCAGTGGTCAGGAGGCTCATTATCCCCTGTGAAGCTCACATAGTTAGAGGAGAAGTGAACTCTCATCCTGCTATAATGAGCCTGGCATTCCACTAGAGACTTTGGCATGAAGCTGTCCAACTTGGAGCGAGGCAGCCACCCTGTTGCTCCGCAGCTGACTGGGGGAAATGAACGGAACCTCTGATGGCGTCCTGAATGGGCTGTTAGTTATCTACTGCCAGGCATCACTGCTTCCACTGTTCCCTGTGGAGCAGGATGACCTGACTTTCAATAGACATGCGCTTTTCTTTTAGAGTTATCTCTGACTTAGTCAAATGCTGGGTAGCTGTTCAATCTTGCAGTTTGTAAGAAGAAAAAAATGAAACTAATATAATTCTCTTTGTTACACGCCTCCTAAATTGTTCTTTTCTTTAATAATCCATCTTAATCCCCAGATATTTGTAATTCATCAGATACCTTTTTTGTACAGCGGCAGACCTTTAAAGATTTCCCACAATCATGGCATCAGCCTTATTGGCTTTTTGTGTATTATATTATTTTAATTTCTCTCTTTTTTTGGAGGGAGGGAAGCTTCCTCATTTTTTATATTTTATTGTTTTAGTTAGTTTAGTATGTCCAGTATTTTCCTTTTGGACCCAAGTCTTTCCTTAGACTATGGGTCCAACAGTTTACATGTTTGATCCTGATGCTTCTTGGTCTGGTGAGTCTGACTGGAGCTCTTCATATATTGTTTTTTGCAAATTAAACATTTATGAAACAGTATATTTAGGTACGGCTAACCTTTGAGGTTAGAGTCATTTGTGGTTCTAGTTCTGTTTTCCCAAATTTCAATTACACCATTTTATTTTTATTTCCACATGAAAGCCACTATAGGACATTCACAATTAGTAAGCTGTATATTGTATAATTAAAGGTTATAGTTAAAGGTTAAAAAGAGAAGTTGGACATGATTGATATGTGATCAACAAGTATTTTCTGCATGTCTCTCTGTCAATATGCTCCACTGTTATTTTTAGTGTGATGTGATTCAGCCTTTTCTTAGAGGTCTGGTTAAAAAAAGTGATGTCTTTTCTAAGGGAGACTTGACCACAACAATAGAAATACATTGACTTACAGAGAAAACGACAAATAAATGCATTTCATTACAGAAGAATGAAGAGAAGAGAAGAGAAGAGAAGAGACATGTTTCTAAAATAGCCATTTTTACAAAAATAACAAAAATGTCCAAAAGTTTCTCCTCACATTCTTTTTAACAACAGCTTTAAACTCAGAAAGAGTTTGAAGTCTTTCCGGTGGCTATTTTCAGCTACTGAAGAGTCAGATATTATGAAGTCTTTCTTACTCGTCGTTGTCAGAATAATAAGCAGACATACCTGCAGGTATGTCAGTGACCGAACACTTCAGCAAAGTTCAACTGTTTCTGGATTGAATATTTTTTCTTGTTAGACAGAGCAGCCTCTCTGTGGGACTGTGAGCACTGAGTGACCAAGAGATTTTGGTTTGTGTGACAATGAAGTTTCAAAAGAGCTGAAGAGAAAAATATGCAATTACAGCATCTGAAACATATAAGAGGTTGAACACTAATCTGCTTATGACAACGTGCGTTAAATGCTTCAAAACTAAGTTCCATGCTACTCCTGCGATATGAGTGAGTTTTCAAAAGTTCCTCTTTCTCATGACAAGAATGTGTATCATCTAAACACAAAAGGTCACTTCATCTCAAACCCTCTCAGCTGGGCGCTTAACTAATCAGATTTCGTTCAGCTTCTTCCTGCTTTGAGAAGACTTTTCTAAAAGACACACAATTTTACACGCTCAATTTCAAAAGCTATCAGTGATTAATCTGAAAAATGCTTTGGACCATTGTGAGCTGCCAGTCCATCTAGCGATTGGTCTGGACACAAAAACCAAATTATGCAGCCACATAGTTTGAACTCAATTTCCGAAAAAACACAAACGATTTGGGAAATAGGCCACTTTGACAGCAGTGACTTCAGTGAAGACGAACCAAGCTCAGAAATATGCTGTTTTTAACAGCTTGAGCAAAATTGAAATGTATTAACAATACATCTCATGGCAATGATAATCTTCAAAAAGCCAGTTTCCAATTGAGTAGTGACCTTGAAGCTCATACTACTGTCTCACTTCAGCATCTTTTTCATCTGTAGGAAATCTCAGAAGTAATACCCTGCAGCTGTAGTATCAGGTCATGAAATACTTTGCACAGTACAGTGTGCTATCAGGTCTGTCTCACTCATGGTCATCCTGGCTATTTTTTCTGTTACCATGACAACATTTCTCTGCACTCCTCTGCCTCTTGATTGTGTGGAAAATGAACAAGAAGACAAAGGGAAAAATGTCAGACGCTGAGAAGCAGCAATTGAACACAGACGAACAATCACCACTGACTGGCCTACTTTGACTACAAATTACTTAAAGGCTCAGCTTGATGTGTTTGAGATGTTGCATACCTCACCAATTTTAGTCTTGGTGTTCTCAGCTATCTATAGTCATGGAAAAGTGTGTCGCTCCATCTTACAGGCCAATCCTTCACTGTCATCCTACATTAATAAAACCAGTCACGAGGTGTGAAACTCAGGTCTGGTTTTAAAGGGTGATCTGGAGGTACCACAAACCCTTGACATCTCATACAGTGGCGTGCTGTCAGAGTTTAGACAGAAAAGTCATTTTTTCCACTACCCCTTAATATCTGCTGTACACACTGGCCATTCACCAAGGCTTACTCTAACTCCAAAAGCCCAAAGGAAGGGCTTATAGCTTTTTGACCCAGTATGACTTGATCAACAGTCAGAACCTGCTGGGTTGCGGAGGAAGGAGGAAAAGTTAAATATGAAGGCCTGGGCCCATATTTATCAAGTGTCTCAGAATCCTTCAATGGATTACACTGAAAGTTAAACTAGGACTAAAAACACAACTCAATTCAGAGACACAACATGCATGCATGTTTCTTAAGAGTTGTCAAAAGCATAAACTATCCTAGCTGGTGTCTCTGTGTAGTGTTTTGTGCAATTGCCTCATGGGGATAAATACTGGTAATATTCCTCACAGTAAACTGAGGGAGCCTTTCAGATTAACGGCTAAATGTCCAGTGATTTTTCTCCAGACATCATAGCCCCTCA
Organism: Macquaria ambigua; assembly: GCA_008360985.2. Lineage (NCBI taxonomy): Eukaryota > Metazoa > Chordata > Actinopteri > Centrarchiformes > Percichthyidae > Macquaria > Macquaria ambigua. The sequence goes on along the minus strand of VMKM01000111.1, from coordinate 496,053 downwards.
TGTTTTAGTGGCTTTCTTTTGGCTTTGGTGCACTGGGAATACATAAGTCATTGTTTTTTTATAGCAGTAAATTAACTCTGAAGCCTGTATCTGTTTTAATGAAATCACATTAATTTTGATCAATTCAGTATGGAGGTCCACACTATTAAGAATTAAAGGGATATTTTGACATTCTGGGAAATATGCTTATTCACTCTCTTGCCGAGTGATAGATGAGAAGATTGGTAACACTCTCAACTCTGTACAGTAAATATGAAGCTACAGCCAGCAGTCAGTTAGCTTAGCTTAGCACAAAGACTGGAAACAGGGGGAAACCGCTAGCCTGGCTCTGCCTGAAGGTAAGAAAATCCACCTTTGAGCACTTCTGAAGTGCACTAATTAACACGTTATAGGTTGTTTGTTTAATCTGTACAACACGTTGGCATTATGTGGTGGACACTTTGATGACAAGACTTCAGTGATTCACTGTGCCCAGCAAAGAAATAGTCCACCACATAACCCCCTGTAAAACCGCAAACTGTCCTTTTAACACTTTAACAGTTTTTGTATGGATTAAGCAAACAACATATAACGTGTTAGTTAGTGAGCTTTAGAGGGGATGGTGGGTGGATTTTGTTACTTTTGGACAGAGTCAGGTTAGCCGTTTCCCTGTGTTTACTTTAAAGCAAATGTGATCAAGTTGATAAAGTTGACCCTACTGGTTTCAATCAGTCCTATGCAAGGAGATTATACCCTTTTCTCTGGCTTGAAAATAAGGTGTTCTGCCTCTTTATTCATAATAGTACCTATCTCCCACTAAGGCTCCACATGTTGTCATATTAGAACAATGAGCAGTTCATACAGTATCAAGAGAATCAGGAGATGAAAAGAAACCACAGAGTTGAGAAAGTCAAATCAGAAGGTCATGTACATTTGTTTGTGTGTCTCACTTTGAAGCGGAGAGCTTCAAGCTACGCCTTCATGAATAACTCATACAGCTGTGAGCAGAGGCCATAACCCTGGGGTCACATGACAAAAGACTGTCTGCATGACACTTCTGCTTTATACTGATTTCACAACCTTTCTCAAAGAAACTCTGTTAAAATGTAGCTGCAGACATTTTACTGTTGTGACTTAAATCTCGCAAAGCATCAAATATGGGTCAGTTTCATCAGAAAATGACTGAAATGTTGAATTTGTCACAGATTTAAGAAATAGCAATATTTCATCTGATGATCAAATAATGCCAAATGAAGGCAAAGTAGCTTATATAACTCAACATCACTTTGTCATAAAGTATCCTCCTAAAAACCTTTCCAAACACTGAGATAATAGAGCATGATGCAGTAATGGACACTGATATTTCAGAATGAGAAAGGTCAGCAAGACTTCCCTAGAGAAACATTAGCTGCTTTTACATAAAACCCTCAGATTTGTGTTGATTTTCATGTTTTTACTTGGATTAGGGGATTACTATAGGTGGTTATCTATGGATTTATAATATGTTTTACTTATAGTTATTACTACTTTGACCTTTGCTGAAAACTCCATGGTGCTGTACACAGAATACAGGAAGAAGTTGTAAATGTTTTCAAAAGCTGTACTCAGTAATACACTGCAGCTGGTTAACAGAAAATAAATAGGTGGAGGCTCCTTTTATAGGGAGGGATCCCTATAAATAACTATTAGTTATTTCTTGGATAGCAGGATTGTGCATTAATATCAAAGGCGCAAATGTGGATTTACTTGTCCAGTGTAAATGTTGTATTAATCTTATTCTGGAACGTACACTTCTGAAATCTGATTCCCTTCAACCTGTTCAAAACACAGATAAATATAGAGCCCTGCAGGATTAGACTAGACTGGCCTTAAAAAAACAACACAAGCAGACGCAGAACAGATGTATATAGTCACACTGCTGCTGACACTGTGTGTAAATGCCAATGTGATTCACGGCACATTTCTTTTACAGTTTTGACTATACCATATTCTAACTGACCAGATCCTTGACTTCATATATAGGCAGTATAATCAAGGAGCTTGGGACTATCTGCTTAAAGAATACAATAGAGAGAAAATACCATATCTTTAGCCATTAGAAGGTGTATACATCTAGCCTTTTAGAAAATTGTAAAATTTACATTAATATTTTATATATACAATGATAGATCTTATTTTAATACTTTTGGGCAAAAAGACCATAAAATATCCATACAGGTGGTTTATTGGTTTCTTTCGAGACAGACCCCCCCTCCAACACACTGGAACAACAGACTTGCCTTTATGTTTTGTCTCAGGCCTGAGCCGATCCATGTGACAGTTGCATTACTCAAATGTAACAAAAAGGGATTACATTAAAATTCCCCACTGTGTGAGCATTTAATCAGGCTCTCTCCCTGTCTGAGCAGAATTACAACACTCTCGTCTGCCCACCTGCTCCCACCCCGCAGGCATGGCATGGAATGACTTGCGCCACTAAATGCTTGGCAAAGATGTACCTGCAAGAGTCATGCAGTTGTCATGCAACAGCCCTGTAGCTCAAACTGTTGAAATTTATGCTTGTACATATTTGATTACTGTAGTCTCAGAGTAGTCCTGCAGAAATATGTCACCTGTTCTTGTTTCAACAGCACAACCTCAACAGATACAGCCCTTTCTTTACAGTGCTGGTCAGTTTTATTGGTGCACTATGTAATTTTGTATATTAATAATTTACTCAGATATAATGTGAAATATGAAATGTCAACTTGGTGTCTCATGCTAAAAAAAAAAAACAGTAATAGCCTAATACTGTAAATACAAAATAATTGTATTATTCATACAGACTCAGAACAACTAAGCTAAAACATCCTGAGAGACTCTGTTAATGCATAAACAAACTAATGAAGCCTCTGCATCAGCATTGCTCATATTAGATTTTAAATTTCTAGATTTCATTCATGGGCGGAGTTGAAAACAATAAAAGATAATTGTTTTTTGTTGTTTTTGTGTAAAAATCTATCATCCACATTGATGAAGCTGTAAAGAACAAATGTTTTGCTAACTTCACTGTATGATGCATAATAACATAAAAATAGTGACTCATCAACAATGAGGGTGTCAATAACACTGACCAGCCCCACAGCGAGAATACCAACTGGTGGAGGGTAAAAACAGCAACAAAACTATTATGTGTTTGTTTCACTTGGCAGTCATTCACTATTTTACACTTTGCGATGGAACATTTAAATGAAATGTCACTGTCTGGAGTTTATCCGGCCCAATAAAGCTGTAGTGTTTTCAGTTTAAAGGAACTCTAAAGTTTCATCCTTGGGGACTGTGCAAACTATTTATAGGGAACTTTAAAGATGCACAAAGACCAGACAAGGAACAACTCCCCTGACAGCCAATTGTAAATAAAAGTAGCCTCCGATGGCTAAGACGATTCAACATCAAAGAAAAAAAAAAGAGTGAGATTTCTCAAGTGGCAGATGGTGAGCCTCCTTTCACTAATCATAATTTTAGATAAAAAGGTTTCTCTAAAAATAAATTGCAAACTAGTTTTTTTTTTGCAGATCTGTGCTTGTCAAGGCTCCTTCATCATCTGTTACTGTTTGTAAACGATCAGTAATTAATAGCTGAGGGTGCATGGCTGACACGTAGTCTTTTGCATGAAATGAACACTGGAATAAAGTGCTCTGCATATGATTACAGTAAATTTGAGAAGATAATTGTAAGGTTAATCAAACTCTAATTCAGATCATAATGTTTACATACAAAAACATTACTAGCAGTAATAATAAAGGCTGTATTTTAATTTCAAGAACATATTCTCTGAATAAACAAGATTCAAAGCCTGTGAGTAGTTGCACTGGTTGGTGTAATATGTCATTTATACAAACCAGGCTGATATCCAAGCTGAGAGTACATTTAAATTAAGCTTAACCATTGCAAAGATGAATTCTCTACAGCAAGGTATCCTTGTTGGAGTGGATAAAACGATGTGTGTTTTCTTAGATATCACTTGTGTTATAACTGTGTGGGAGAGGTGATAATAACAGAGACCAGAAGGATTACAGCTCTAATTAAAACTGTTATACTTTAACATATTCTCATTGTGTTGACTTCTACGAAGTGAAAACTTGTTAAGTTAATCTGTTCCTCATTTAGCTGGAAACAGAATTAGTTTGATATGATGCTGTTACAATACATTTAAATCACTATCCCTCCTAATTTCTGACACATTGGTTTTTGAGATACCTTTGTCACTGATCACTGATTTAATTGAATTTGGTGCAACATGAAAGGTCAGGTGGTGACAGAAATCATCAGAAAGGATGGTCATGTTGCAACCATGAATATATATGTGGCAAAGAGTTTTTGAGATATTTTTCTATGTACCAAAGAAGGACATTCAGATGGATAGACTTCAACATCACTTTCCTCAGGCCAAAACACAAAAAGATATTCTGAAAGATATAATAAATCAGATCCTTGTTACCAATTTGTGCCATTTGTGCATAAAGTGAAATTCACAGCAGAAATGTACATGTTTCAAAAACTCAATCAGTCAACATATAAATAGCATATAAATTACAGAGATATGCACACTGGTTGAGTTTTACTTAAAAGTCTGCATTTTGTGTGTTTCTTTACAATTCATAATAAGAAAATAAAGTCATGTTTTACTCCCATGTAAAGGCATTGCTAATGTAAACAAATATCATTAATAGGTTGGATCTTGTTGTTTCTATTGTTAGTGCCTGTATTAAAGTCCTGTCAATCAATTTGGGAGTGACTGCTGATTCCAATCCTGTGTTTTGAATTTTGCTGTTGGGGTGATTTGGATCACGGATTGTACCTTTACAGACAATTTTAAGACTCAGCACAATAATAAATGGCTGTAAGGGTTGTAATTAGAGCTGTTGCACACAGCTCTCTCTCTCATTGGCTCTCTCTCTCCTCCCGATTCACTCACTCGTCGGGGTCTCTTCTACTTTGCGCTCTCTCTCTCTCTCTCTCTCTCTCTCTCTCTCTCTGTGTGTATCTGTGACAGGCTCTGTGGAGTGAAGAAGCCTCAGAGGTGTCTGACACCCTCCAGCACGGCCAGGTGCACCACTTCAGTGATGCGACCCCTCTCCAACTATTTACTACAGTAGGCTGCCCCTTGGAAAAAGCCTGACAATAGCCGCACAATAACCGTTGTTTTTCAAGGAAAGAAAAGTACAGGGGCGCACTGTGCTTTTACGCATGGAAGTTGGAATCAACCTAATTACATTTACGCATGGCTGTCTCGTCTCTTCGGAAGATGCTTCCGGGCTTATGAGAGCTTGTCAGGGCGTCAAGAGCGGGGCAAAAAGTGAGCAACAATGCGGGGCACTGAGCTGCTGCTCGGTTACTTTCTGGTGAAAGTTATGGTGTGCGACGCGGAAGGCGAGCCGGGTCAGACCGTCGACGACTTCATGATAGTGACCGGGTTTAACGACTCAAAGGAAGGGGAGAGCGGAGTCACGGAGAACCCGCACATGGAGGACAAGTGCCGCGGCTACTACGACGTGATGGGCCAGTGGGATCCGCCGTTCGTGTGCAGGACGGGCAGCTACCTGTACTGCTGCGGCACCTGTGGCTTCAGGTTCTGCTGCGCGTTTAAAAGCTCCCGGCTGGACCAGACCACCTGTAAGAACTACGACACCCCGCCGTGGATGATGACAGGAAGACCCCCGCCGAAAGTGGACGTGGCGCTGGACACCGCGAAGGATAAAACCAACCTCATTGTGTATGTCATATGCGGGGTCGTGGCCATAATGGCACTGATAGGAATTTTCACCAAGCTAGGTTTGGAAAAGACGCACCGTCCGCACCGAGAAAATATGTCAAGGTAGGTTATAATTTTACCAATGTTCGTTCGTTTGTTTTTTTCATTATTATTTTAGAGTTGTGGGTTTGTCTTATCATCACGCTGATTTGATCGGTCAAAACATCTAAAAGCTGATCTGTTATGTGTTACTGAGCACTACCATGTATGAACTTGCCTCTGTGTGGAACAAAGCCCTTAAATTTCTTCAAAACCAAGTCACAAAGCAACAAGTTGTTTTGTAAATAAAACAGTGTAAAATAAGTTTAGTTGCAAGAACATTTTAAAAGTTCAGTTTAACAACAATTTCCTACAGTTAACTAGTTTGATGACACTCAGTCTGTTCATTTTCAGGTGCATACCACCTGCACAGTTATTTGTCAGTCTTACAGACAAATGTATGATGTTTGATGTTCATTGCATTGTCCTGCCACTTTCATTTGAAACTGACTATTGCCAGTGATGTTGCAACATGTTACACATTTCTGCCTGCTCAAGTTAAAACTGACTTTTTTGTCCAAATATAACTCAGTATGTGGAGACGGTTAACAGAAAAATAGGTTAAATTTTAATTTGGGCTTGGCAAGAAATATTTATTTTCGGCATGTTAAAACTGAAACACACAGGGTCAGCTTTAATGTTGCACCGTTTTGGTAAAAACACTTTTTTCTCCACATCAAATTCTGAAGCATCCTTCAGTATCTGAAAGATGTACAACAACAATTTGTTAAAAAGGCACTTTGTTCTGATGTTTGTTTTAAAAATATATGTGAAAATGTAAAAATTGTGCCCAAAATTGCCTATTGCAGACATGCTTGTGAGCATCAAACACTTGCAGATAGTGCACACGCGCGCACACACACACACACACACACACACACACACACACACACACACACACACACCATCTCTCTCAAACACACTTCACATATGCACACTAAGAGGCTTATTACTCTCTTGTAGCCTACTAAGGAGACAGATTTTGGGCTGAACAATGTCTGCAGAGAGGAAGCACTTGTCATTGTCGTTCTGTGAACGAGTATTAGCCTGTAGCTGTCCAGGCTAGTTTCCATCCTTTAAAAGAAATAGGTTACAAAGACACAAATGTATAAGAAAAATGTTTCATTAAAAGGTCTGTTTTAATGATAAAGGTTCTATTGATTTAGGTAAATAATAGAAATGATATGCTTTGAAGACTAATTCAGCTAAGACATTCCTTCGTAAACACTATAACCATAATGAGATAACTTGTATTTTTGATGAGGTGGATTCTGAAGGAACGTAGTGTTTTTAATATGACCTGACAGCTGTGACAAAAGTTAATTACAAGATACCTGGACAATGCTGAACTTATGCCACAAAGCTATAGAATATGTTATTCTATGGAGTCTAAAAAAAATCAGTCACTGACAACAGTGAACATTTTTTTACATGCAGATAGTTTTCCGTATATTTTGGAAGTTGACATACGATAATTTATCTCACTCTCTTGCCATGTTGTACTGAGACAGTTAAGTGTCAGCACTTGAAGTTTGAGAAAGTTATTTCAGAAAAACAACAACAGCAACAGCAACAGCTGTTTCTCTGTGACTTGAAAGTCTTGTTTTTGCTGACCTCCAGTGGTTAAAGTTCTCACCTTCCTGCAACGCTCGAGACGCATAGTCAGCGTTTGGGTCGGTACACTCTGACAATCACATAGATGGTGTACAAAAAGACGTTATTGAGTTGCATTATGGGAAATGTAGGATCCAGAGTTTTGGAGTTTGACCCATACTAAGGACTAAAAGTCAGGATATCTCAGCTTGTGCTGCTTCAATTTTGATCAGCAATACTAAATCGCTGGAGTACCCCTTTCAACCATGGACTGCCGCACAAAGCATGTGACTTTGACACCAGAGACCACAGTTTGTGTCCCGTCAGTTGTTTTCTGTTTACCATGAAGGCTACCTTTCCCCAACCTTAACCAAGCAGATAACTTCTGTAAACGTAGAGGTGGCAGATAAAAAAAATGCTCCAACCATTTGTTGCTTGAGCTGCCATATGGGTTATTTCAGAAGGCACAATCACGCTTTATTTTGTCATTTAGGAGGACTTGTTAGCGAAAGCCGCAGTGCACTGCTGGCCTACACAGAATCTGTTACTTGTTATTTACTTTACTAAGATGTCCTCTCTGAGATTGTTCTTCATCTTTTCAGAGCTCTTGCACATGTTATCCGCCATCCTGCCTCAGAACATGCGGACGACATTGGACTTGGCCAGCACTATGAGAACATACAAACCAGAGTCACAGTTAACAGTCTCCGTAAGTACACAGCAACTAGCTACACACCTACATGCACATTCACATGCCAGAGCAGTTTGTTTATATGCTGGGTTTCAAATATCTATTCACTTATGCTGCTGCCATCTGCTTTTGCTGACCAGAATCGCACCAACCTGAATCGCACAACCACGACCAATTTCAGTAGATACTCATAAACTCCTAGATTTAAAAAAACTAAAACAAATATTAAAGCTGCAAGCAGCGATAAACGGGCCCTCGCACACCTGCGCACGTCGGGGAGTGCAGCGTTCGCCGCCTCACGACACGTCAGACTATAAAACGTGTCATTTCCTGCTAGTGTCATTTCCTGCCGTCAGTAGGTGGCGCTATGACTGTGGCCGAAGATTCGCATATAGACGCCTTCAGGGCGGGGGGGTCATGAAACATGGGAAGTTTGGGGCCTCTAGGACAATGTACAGTGAAGTTATAAACCACTTCCTGTTTGGCGGCGAACGAAAACACAGGACAGTGTGAGTGTCTGTGTGAGCGCGCGTGTGTGTGTGTGTGTCCAAGATGTCAGGTACAACACACAGACACACATAGAGGAGAGGAGAGAGAAGCTGCTGCATGTGAGACTGTAAAACGTGTCATTTCCTGCCGTCACTAGGTGGCGCTATGACTGTGGTCGAAAATTGACATGTAGACGCCTTCAGGGCGGGGGGGGGGGCATGAAACATGTTAAGTTTGAGGCATCTAGGACAATGTACAGTCCAGTTATAAACCACTTCCTGTTTGGCGGCGAAGGAAAACACGGGACAGTGTGTGTTTGCGCGTGTGTGTCTGTGTGCGTGTGTGAGAACACAAGATGTCAGCTACAACAGACAGACAGGTAGAGCAGAGCAGAGGGAAGCTGCGGCATGTCAGACTATAAAACGTGTAATTTCCTGCTGTCACTAGGTGGCGCTATGACTGTGGCGGAAAATTTACATGTAGACACCTTCAGGGCGGGGGGTTGATGAAACATGGCAAGTTTGGGGCGTTTTGGACAATGTACAGTTCAGTTATAAGCCACTTCCTGTTTAAGGCGAAAAGGCGTTGTCATGGAAACGGCGTTTGATGAAAAGTCACAATCTTCACAGTGAAGCATCATGAAGGTCTTAAGTGTATCCTCACCAAATTTGATGTTGATGTGGTTAACCTGCTAGGAGTAGTGATTAAAAGTAGTGGGCGTGTAACTTCCTGTTGTCAACAGGTGGCGCTATGACTTTGATTTGATATTGACCCCTACATGTGTTCAGGGCGGGAATGTCATCACACGTGAGGAATATGGAAAAGATCCGATCATTTTCAGCCGAGTTACAGCAGTTTGATTGTTCATGTGCTGCTGTGACCACGCCCTCTGGTGAAAAGTCACAGTTTTCACTGTACAGCATCATCAACGTCTTTAGGCTTTATGGGCCAATTTTGAGGTAGTTCTGCTGAACCCACTGGGATTTGGATGTCAGACTGTAAAACGTGACATTTCCTGCCGTCACTAGGTGGCGCTGTGGCTGAAAATGACCATATAGATGTGTTCAGGGCGGGGGGGTCATGACACGTGGTAAGTTTGGGGCCTCTAGGACAATGTACAGTGAAGTTATAAGGCACTTCCCGTTTGGCGGCGAAACACCTAACTTCCACGCCACCTCACAGGCACACTGTGTAAAAAAAACAAAATCCACGAGTATCATTTGATGGCCATCTTGTTGAGAAGGCACGGTCCAAGTTTGAAGGCGATCTGATAAAATCTGTAGGAGGAGTTCGTCAAAGTATGAGGGCAGGAAAAAATGAACAGTTAAAAATAACTGACTTCCTGTTGGGTTTGGGGGGGGGGGTCCCCCAGTCTTTTTTGTAAGTCTGGACATGATACACATGCATACCAAATTTGGTGCATGTAGGTGAAATGTGTAGTTTGTTATACATCTATAGGTGGCGCTACTGAGCCATTTTGCCCCCCCCCCATGTGTGAGACCTATAAAATACACAATTTTATGCCATTTGTGACGCATGTGCAAAATTTCATGAGTTTTTGAGCATGTTTAGGGCCTCAAAAGTGCGATTCATTCGGACAAAGAATAATAATAATCCTTAGAAATACAATAGGGTCCTACGCACTGTAGTGCTCGGGCCCTAATAAACCCTAAAATTGTGAGCCCTGTATATTTGCTTACCTATCCTAAATTAGCTGTGGAACTGGATGAGGTGGAAGGAAAAAAAGGTCTATCCACAATCCTGCAGGCTGGTGAAGCAATTAGTCATGCCCTCAGCAATCACTTAACATACACACTAATCACCACAGACAACCTAGAGCTCTATTTCTTAGCCAATACTTATTGTATGCAACGGCCTCACACATTATATCAAACTCTCATTCTCTCATTCATCAACACCAACGCCTACACACACCCACACAGATAGTTCTTATTAATGCTAACCTGCTTACCGCCTTGACAGCTCCAGTCAATAAAGGTCTCCCTCTCTCTGCAAGCTGGATAATTACGGCAAATAGCATCTCATATTAGAATAAAGTTTATAGACACAGTTAAGCAGCATTTTTACGGTTGTATTCTTCATTTATAAATACCTGCTCCAGCTGAATAACTGACTTTTAAAAAATGCTAAATTCTTTGGCTCAACTGAGGATAAAGTTTCCTGATACTGATTAGGTCCAATGTCATGCATCATATAGTGAAAGAAAGTATTTTGTGACTTAGTGCTTCAGTTACAGTATAAAAAGAATTACAGAATGAAGCTAATCAAAGTGAATAAATGACAATAAGTGATGTATGGATGTTCCTAGATGCTTCTCAACATGTTTCATTTGAGGCAAATGCAAATAAAAATCAGTGATTATTATCGTGCTGTGGCAGGCCAGAAGTTTGCATGTGCTCATTACAACTGAGGAGTACAGCAGGTGATTTCACTGATGAGTTTGGAAGGTTTGCTAATTAGTGAAAACACCTGTGTAATCTGGGGTTGGAAGAAAAACCTGCCTGTTCTTGGCACACATCTCAAATTACCTCATCATACATGGCCAGGATTTAGTTGCGCAAATATTTAAGCATTTTGAATGAGCAGACTGTTTCTGTAATTAATCAAAATTCATCAACTCGAATGCGTACGTTTATTGCAAATCAAGAAAATAAACCCAAGAAAAATTACAGACGAGTAACAAATTCTTCTTCAACCCAAACTGCTGAGCCAAACATTCTCCACAATGTTTAGATGCAAAAATTGCAGAAATTCTGACAGATTTTGCAAAAGTACAAGCACAAATAATCTAAAACCCTAAATTGCCCTCAAACAGTAATTCTTGATGAGTAATCCCTAACATAGTAGCAATCCAGGCCCTGTACTACTATGTGGTTGCAGAAATGTTATGTAATCAAACAACTCAGTTAATGACAGGACACAAACATTGTTTTCTACATGTGCTGTTTAACTTATATCTAAATGTGGTCTTTTAACATGGCTGCCACGAGGCCAGTGTGCTTATGTCACCTTGTATTTGCATTTTACTATCCAATCATATTTACTATATATATTACTAAAGTGAGAAATGCAATTTAACTTCAAACAAAACTAACCTCAAAAAGTGAAAGGCGTTCTATTTTAAGAGCTAGATGTCTTTTTTGTTTTAGCTGAGATTTTTTTTTTTGCTCCTTAAAATCAGCTGAGGTGAGGTGTCAGCGCTGACATGATAATAATTAATCATTCTAAAATCAGAGCGCTTTCTGCCCTACCTTGCCTCCTCAGAGAATAATGATCAGTTCATTAAAAACCAGCCGACACGTGGACAGGACTGATCTTCAGAGAGAGATACTGTATGCTTTCATCAGTGTACTATGTACAGTATTATACCATTTGTACCACCATTTGTAGTGTAACATATAGTGCAGCATAATTCAATAAAATAATACTTTGATTAATTTATTTGTAATTGCACATTAGAAAATTGTTTTTTTTACTGTTATTCTGCCTGTATATGAAGTTCAATACTTTGGTTTGTCGACTAAAACACAAGTTAGAATAAAATTCAGTTCACAACAAAAAGATACTGGAACACGTCCCGTGTTTGTACACAACTTTTTGAAAGCAGTATCTGTGCCAACATGGTGAGGTGAACACACTTACATTACACAAACTGTAGCTGAATGCACTAAGGAACTTGTGTCCTGATTTAAAATCCCATTTTCCTGCCAGTCCCTGGAGTAAATGAAAGAAAATGATAAATGTGAGATAACACAACATTACTGTACTGTAAAACAAGTGCAGTCACTACACCTATTTAAAGGTTTAAAAGGTTATATCACTTTTGTGAAAGTGAAAAATGTGCAGTTGTCTCACCCCACCTGCTCCCTTCTTTGAGTCAGAGAATAACTTTATACGTGATGATCATTATATATTTATATTGATATATTTAGTTTTAGTTTAAGTCTGTAATAATCTGGAAAAATACAACAGATGACAGAATGCTTCTTGTCCATAGCAGTGTAAAGGCAATCGTTGCATTCTAATTATACTGTGTACACACCGTACTAACTTACCTACTTGCTCTAATCGACTAGTCTGAGCAAACTTGCAATGCATTATACTTGCATTCATCTTACCCACATATATTCTCAGGTGTATAACTGGGGTATCAAAATAAGAGAAGCCACACTCCAGAGATAACATTTGTATGATGTATATCTCCCACTTGATGGGCTGCACTAGTTGCTGTGGAACCGTAGACAAGCACCTTTGCTGTATAAATATTGAAAAGATTTATATTTTATTCAAGCTGAATATTTGCTATTAAATTCATATATTACTACACTGAAGAAAAGAATGATGTAGCTTTCTTTTTGTTTGGTGACCTTGGAGATGGAGATTTACAGGGATGAATGGGAGGGATTCTGTGTAACAGAGTTGGCAACAGCACAGGGATGATTATTGTTTTCTTGACAGCAATCCTTGCAAGGTTACAAGAGGTGAGGTGATATTTTTTGCCACATGGATCCGTCCTGTATTTGTCCTCTCCAGCTGTGCTTTGTAGTGGCAGTTGTGACTATACCCCAGCTATAACAGTCACTGTATATTATGAATAGTGGTGCAAAGCAGTGCTTGAAATGCTCCAGAGGGAGCCCCTTTACCTCATCTGTTGCCTGTCAAAGATAACAAAAATCTGTTAGACTGGGCTATGAGCTCTCATTCTCCTCAAGACACCAGTAATACAGATTTTGTGAGCTGGGTTTCTTTGGCTAGCAGTACTATCATGTTCATGTCCTGCTGGCCATGGGCGTACATGGGGCAATTGTGAAGTGTGGCCTCTTTTTATTCCAGGCAGTCAGCCAGAGAGAACAAAGTCTCCGCTCACTGCCAACCCTCCACTGGTGCATGACAGTCCATTTCCTCACTGCCAGATAGAAATTTATTTCAGCAGCATTACGTCTGACAGCAGCTGAGAAATCTCTACCAAATGTAGAGTCTACCTATGGCTCTATTTTTTTCCACCTGCCATATACTGTACTCTGAACTGTATACTGAAGCCTCAAATCTTTAAGGAGATAATTACAAACTGACAATACAGAGAGCTTAAAAATATTCGGATGGAGACGCATGCGTTTTTTGTTTCACTCGTAATAGTTTGTGGAATGAGAAAGTGACTATGTACAGATTGTTAGCTTAAATTTTCACCATACTGACCACTGACAACACAAATACAGTGGGGCCATTAGCCACTGAAATGCCTACAAACTTATTTTTTATAGCTTGGTTTATAATTTCTCCCCTCACTTTAATGTAAAAGAAAGAATTACACATGTATATAAGTAATTATTGCTTGCTTCTAGACAAATATGGGTTAAAAATCAGTAACCATCTTGAAAGAATGTAAAAGAAAAAAAGGATTGTGAATATAAGCAATTATGTGCAGGTTGCTAGCTACATTTAAAGTTTTGAATGGCAATTTCCCTCTTTCTCTATATTTTGAGTGGTGCATCTCTAGCCTTTACTCTTAAATTTGACTGATGCAAGGGAAGTCTCACCTTGAATTTATTTTAATAGGTGCCTTTTACACCATCCTGACTGCCATACCCTGAAGCTCCAGCTGTATCATGCATAACCAACAAAATTAGAGACAGTAATTCAGATGTGGCTGTTCCAAAGCAACTTAGGCTATTTCACAAAAGTTCTGCGCCTACTGTAGTTTAAGGTATTATGAGTGGAGATTGTTAAATATTTTGTTTCTTTTTATGAGCTCAAGAATGGAAGTCAGGGTTATATCAAGTCAAGCTGATCTAATCTGAATTGCTTTGAAGGGAAGGTCAAGTGATGGTTCTAGGACACAGTAGTGAGAAATTGTGATATTATTGTAACATAAATATGCCAAATACGGGTTACACAGTATGCAATAATTAAGACTTGCAATTCAAAAATGGTTCTGAATACTGTGAATTTTGTTGATTCATAATAACAGAGAGTTGTGGTGTGATAAATGTGTGATAAATGTAGAGGTGCACAATATCAGATTTTCTTATTATCTGTATCAGTTTGTATCAGGCTACTGGGATCAATACAGCTGAATTTGTCTCTTTTAGATAATTAAGATACTGTGACTGCTACTTTTAAAGTCCTTTGTGATAATAAATATCTGCCACTAGTCAGGAAATGTGTCTGTGGTCTTTACAAATAATGAAGAAGAATGAGATCCTGTATGAACTGGTTAATTCTACATAAACAATAGTTTTCCTCAACTTTTAAAATAACAGTTTTTTTAAACAGCCAGCTCCATTGTTCTCTATCTGATCTAATTACTTCAGTTTGTTGAGGTAAAGTTTTTTGCACATCTTAGGCTATGACGGTGTTTTGCCACAGAGTTATGTTAAGGGTCATAACACATACATTCCTTTCATGTAACATAATTAAAAACAGCATGAATTACTTGTTTAAACTAATGATCAACTTAATAAAAAAACTCTTTCTAATAATGGCATCATCCCGTTAAATATTCTTTTTATGCGTTTTCCTTTTACACAAATCAATATTGCACATTTTCTAATGGTTTATACGTCTTGATTTTTTAAGACATAGTTAAACACATAGAAGCTTGTCCACAAATAGATTACTCATACCTAATTAATAACTAGGTTAATTTATGTCTGAAATTTACACATGAGTATAACTTAGATCAACTAATAATATATATAGTGTTTGATGTCAAGAGTTTCAGGAGTCTGAAAGAAATGATAAGATATTGACTCAGAGAGAATAGAATATTTTCATCACTAACTTGAAAGTAGGCTGCCTGTAAATAAGAGCGCCCTTCTCCTTGTACCATTTATTTTGGGGCATACAGCTCCCAAAATACTCTCTTAAATCTTTTATGAGTTCCAGGGAGGTGTCTGTGTCTGGAGTGTTAACTTGCTT
Organism: Macquaria ambigua; assembly: GCA_008360985.2. Taxonomy (NCBI): domain Eukaryota; kingdom Metazoa; phylum Chordata; class Actinopteri; order Centrarchiformes; family Percichthyidae; genus Macquaria; species Macquaria ambigua. Next base: position 480,529 of record VMKM01000111.1, on the reverse strand, counting down.
ATTTCCCACAACAACCATGGAGTCTTTAACCTTACAAGTCTCCAGAAGTGGCCTACTTTCTTCCAGCAGCTGACATAAAAGCGGTGACTCTGACAACAGTACAAGCGCAAATGACACTCAGTCAACACAAAGTCAGATAAACATTAAAGAGGGAGAAAAACAAGCACATACATCAGCACCTCTGTTTAAATTGAGTTTGGCATCATGAAAATAGCAAAGATGCACCAGATGTTAACAAAAGCCCTGTCCTCATTTATTAACTGCAAGAAAATCTATTCCCATCTTAGACTGTATATAGAGGGAATCTGAGATGCAGGAGACATCCAAACAGGCTCAAAACATATAAATGTTTTTGACAATATTGGGATACAAAATAGTTTGGCCAAAGCATTCAGTGTACGTCAATAATTATTTTTTACTTATTTTTATTACTTATTTTCGGTGGCTTCTACCTTTAAGGGGACACCTTGACCTTGAGTATCAGATAAGCACAATGGTCAGGTGAGACCACTCAACTCATGAGAATATAAAAATAGTTTTCCATGGTTCAATGAGCGTATCTGAAAGAAAAATGCATGGGACTAAATTTGATCCATGTGTTTCATTGTGTGTATTGTTTCATATATCATGTAACATATGTACCCAGGATTTCCTAAAACGCAGTACTAATCATGTATCATCCTGGTTAAATAAATTACAAGTGAAGTAAATCCAATGTATTCTATGGAAGCAGATAATCTAATTTGACTCTTAGCTTAAAGAAGATCACATTGAATGAGAGCCTGTGTGCATGGCCCACTTTCAATGAATTGTATGAAACTGAAACAGGTCAACAAGCCCAGAAAGGAACCTGATAAGGTAACACAGATAGATTTGATGCAGAGATTTCCTGTTACATTTTTTGAGAATTTGATTTCTTTTCTTTTTTTCTTCTTCTTTTTCTTAGTAAAGCAGCTACTATTCCATTGCACATAACTGTGTTCAAAACTTCAGGAATTATTTTTTTTAAACACTTTAAAAATATTTAATGAGGGTTTATGACGACAAATCCATTAACGAGTTTAATAAGTTATCTGTACATGTGAAAGTGCTATGCTGTCTTTCTTAACGACTAAAGTCTTAATAAGGCTTTCAATAAAACTATAATACAGGAGCTTGTTATAAAGAAATCCTTAACATAAGGAGAACACAGTGGCACCATCAATCTTTTGCTACCTTAAATGACCTCAAAATCTGATCTTACTCGGTACACCACCCCCTTGTTGAGGTGTGGTGAAGTTTAAAGAATTGTCAAAGCTGTCCTCTGCATCATTTCATGAGACAGCATTGATAATTTGAGACTTTCCAAATTAATTAGCACAGTAATAAAGTTTCTTGCTGACCAGCGGGGAATAAGAGCCTAATTAACCTATTTTCTGTATTAATGATCTGTTTTTATCAGACACATTCTAGACCAAGGACTAGTGGACTCCCCACATTTTAAAGTTTGTAAACTTTAACCATTAACAACAGCCGAGATGAGTTGATGGACATTTTTTTATCTTCATATCCAAGTTATTGGTGCCGGACTCACAGTGGATTAATACTGGCAACTCCTCTGAGTCAGTACCTTTAAAGGAAACCATTTGCGTCATGACAAATAACAGAATGAGTGCTGATTCACGACCTCATGGCATTTAAAATAACAGTCATTGTGATTTTGTGACAGGTCAAGCTCAAAAAGGAGTAAGTCATTAATGAACGATCAAAACTATCCACATCAAGTATTGGTCCATAAACATGCTGATATCTCTACTCGGATATATAGAACACACAGCACATGCAGCAGTCTTCGAACTGGTGCTATGAATTGGTATGTTCCACTAATCTCCTCCAATCTCAATGAGGAGAAGACACTCTGAACATCTGTTTGTTCTGTCATGCCAGTAGGCAGAGGGCCAGTCTATTTGCTGTGCACCCTTTAATTTACCAGATGTCTACTGTAGGATTAGTACAGTTTTACAAAGAGCAGTCATGACTCTCCAGCTGGGTCCCCAGAAAAGCCTAGTTAAGGGAAAGTGACACTAGCAAGTTAGAGAAACATTTATTCTATACTCACATCCATCCATCAAGCTGATTTATGTCCTGGGAATTCAACATCATGCAACAGTCACATGGAGGAAACCAAGCCAGTTTAATTAAAACAACTGAATTAAACATGCAATGATAAAATATAATAAGAAAGAGGCCATTTGTCAGTACTTGTCATTTCTATCTCACATTAACATATTTATTTTTATCAGATCTTTTATTAGCTAATGCAAATGGTATTTATACACATTTGAGCATATTACCTCAGTGATTAAAGGGAATTTGTCTCTGCAAACAACAGAAACGGTGGCTGAATTTCTGCATTAACAACTTGTGTTTTCCCTCTTTTAGACAGCAACCAGATGAACAACACGGTTCAAACATCAACTTTGATAACACAGCCTTACCCGGCTGTGGGACAGATCACCAGCCCCTATGAACAACAGAAGCCTGTCAAGGATCTCAACAAGTACGCCACGCTCAAGGCTGTGGGTAAGGAGCTGTTTACGATGAGCCATAATGATGAAAAAGCAGTTACCGTTCATCATTTGATCTGATTAGTTAGAACATTACATCCTCTATAAATAAAACTAGCATAATTAATCAGGGTTGAGTGTTGAGGTTGAGGACAGGTTTATAAGGTTATGAGGCAGAAAATTCATCTGAAATGCTTCATGAAATGTTTTATGGGATCCCAGTCAAATTAAATGTGGTTAATACTGGGTTAATCATTGCGTGTCTCAACAGAAGAAAAACATGTTATTAAAATTTTCTGCTAGCTGCAGTTATTAGTGAGCTTCACTGCCATCTCTCTCCTTTTAGTTTAGCAATAAAATGATGTAAGACAATGTGGCTACGACAGTTTTTCAGTCTTTAGATACAGCAAGAACCCTGTTTACCCAACACGTGTTGTTAGATATGTACTCCAAAACTGTCTTTTTCTTTAAATAGGAAGCTAGCAGGTTTGAATCTTCATCAAATCTCTGGCTGAAATCCTTGTCAGTTAATCCATAGTCCATCAATGCCAACAGAGAGGGGAACTGAAAGTTTATTTATAGAAGCAAGTTTGTTGTTCTTCTCATGTGCCAATTTTGGAATGTCTGCAGTCAGTGCCTGGACAAACAGCATTTGAAACAAGAAATAATAGCAAATACCAAAATAGTACCAGTCAGCATGATGGTGCCAGATGAATCTTGAAAAAAAAGAAACATGTTTGTAGTGTCAAAGTATGTAAATAAAAAATACATTCCTGCCAATCATGAAATGAAATAAAATGGATACTGTAGTGCAAAATAAGCATGTTACCCATTTTATGTACATAAGGGAAATAATATGTGTTTTGTGAGTATGATTCCCTATGTTTGAGCTGATATTAAAATAATAATAACGGTTAGAGTGGAGTGGAGCACATATAGTCAGGCACACTTCATAACCAAATAAAACTATCACTAGTAATGAATTGGTCATCTGTTCATGCATACCCAATAATTTTACCACTAAATTCTACATTATATGATTACATTTGCAGAGAAAAACAAAATGCAGAATCAAAGTGTGGAGTGAACGTATTTGTGGATCTGTATTTGGTGCTATTTATCACAGTGAAACGCGAGTCTTTTTATAGAGTCTACCTGAATCAATTAGCTGTGTTTGACAGACCTGGCCATGGAAGGGATGACGGCTATCAGCATGCGTGTAGTAGGTCCAATCACATACCACAGCTCGCTCTCTTTGTGATTCACACGAGCAGCTGAAGCTTCTCCACTACTAATCCACTGAAGTGCCGTCAAACAAACTGATCATTAGGGAAAATAAAAATAGAGCAAATCTTAACTAATGAGACTGGGGACAGGAGACAATCAGGAGCAATCAAAACACAAATGAGATGCAACTATACTGTACACGATGAGCCATGTGAGCCTCTGTGGTTCTCATATATGTGTTCATCTACCAGCACTGATGTGGGTTTTACTAAAGTAGCTGCTGTAAAGGATATCCTGCTCATCACTACATCTCTTTCCTGTACCATGTGATCCGGAGCACAGGCACAGCCTGCTATAGATGAAGAGACCACATTAAAGACTATTTCATTAAAAAAGTCTGAAATGCTCACAAAAGGCTAGTGCTGGAGCATGTTGTGGCCAGGCACAATTAGTGCTGCTTTCGTACATTGTCTGCACCTGATTGGAGACATAAAATCACACCACAGTGGTTGTTATGAGCAAATTAGAGAAGATGATTAAAATGCCAAGAGACAAGATATACTGCGCAGTGGTCTTCTGACAAATATCTAAGCCTTATTGACTTCACTGACCATTCATACAATATATTTGCAATCTTTTAATTGGCACAAATGTAATTTTACTTAATGGCTGAAAGGACGGCATCATGTAAAAAATATATTCAAGCATGTTCTGAGTTCCTGTAATAGGTTGTGTGAAGCCACCACAGTTTAGTAAACACCAGCATTCTACACTACATTACTGTGCACCAAGGGCGTAATTTCCACTGGGGAAAGATAGTTAGTTTTTTTCCCATGTAATTTATATTTTTATTTACAGTTATATTCTTCTAAAAAGACGCCTGAATAAAATATCAAACAAAGACAAAGACAGAGTTCCTTGTTAAAAAGATACAAATACAACATTATCTATTATTTTTATCAAGGAAACTAAACATTATTTTAAGTAGGGTTACGGCATTAACAATACAGCAGAGGTTAACATTGAATTTCTATTTTTGTTATACTACCATTGATATGGAAAATACAATAACCAATCATCATTATTTCTTGAGTGCTAGATTGATTTAAGTGTAACTGTAACTACACATATTTTTTGCATGACTTCATGGACATTTATTTGTATTGGCTGATCAATGTAAGTTTTGCATACAGTAAATTCCTACTTTAATTAGTTACTGTGATGCCTGATGATGTGAAGTTGGACTACTTGACTCTCTTCTCTCTGTGTTTTTTTTTTTTTTTAATGCTTTAGCAACAAAATTTAACTTTAGGTCTAGCCTGTCTAGTTCTGCACTCAGGACACAATGCAATGGCTAATGAAGGGAAAAATGACAAGAACTATCATGTTGTTTATTTGTATTTGTTAGCAGAGAAAGCTAATGACAGCTTCTACAGCAACCGGCGGCAAGTGATCGAGATGACAACCAAGGGCAGCCTTCCCATGGAAGCTGTGGATATGGAGCCAGAGCCGAGTAATCCTTACAGCCCACCCAGACAGCTGTCTGCAAAGCAAAATGGACACAAGTACAAAAGCCCCAAGAGCCACAGCCCCCAAGCGCTGTCATATGGCTCCAACACTGCTGCCAGCCCAGGGGTGCTAAGATCCTGGGATAGCAAGGACACGCTGGGACACCGACAGAGCTATGGCCCAAAGAAACTCTGCATCATAGAGAAGGAGCTGCACACCACTCGCTACATGCCTCCACAACCATACTTTGTCACCAACAGCAAGACAGAAGTGACCGTATGAGGGACTGGGGTCTAAACGTCAGGCTTAAAAGGAGTCTGCATTTAAGAAAGACAGTAGCTGCTGACTGTTGGTGGTGTAAGAAATCAGCATGGACTGTAGAATGTGCAGTTGTGCATGTAATGGGTAGAATTTAAGACGCCACCTAAAGGTGAAGTGTACTATAACAGGACTCAGCCTCAGGAGGGCACAGTGATGAATATATTGTCATCAATATTCATATAATCCAACTGCACAAAACACAAAAAGTTACATAACTCATATATAACAGTGATGAGACATGTGACACATACAGTACTGTCGTCAGTATTTACTTAAGATATCAATGGACCTTAAAATTAAAGTATATTATATAATTTCTATTAAATCAATATTGTCTAAATGAGAAAACATTCCTTATTTATCTAAAGAAGGTTGAGTAGCCTGTGGTTAATTGGGTATTGATGAAATGCTTTACTGGACAATTTATAGATACTGTTTGAAAATGTTTGGCACTGCCACACTGCTAGGTGAAGAAACTTACCTGAATAATTTTAACCAGCCCAGATTCTAGCTATTTTGTTTATGTATTTATTTGAAATGAAAGATCTAGTAGTTCTCAGTAAACAAGTTAATCAGGAAGAACACAGTTACAGTTTGAGGAGAACTGGCGTTTTGAGAGCTCATAGTGCATTTTTAGACTTAAAATTGATTATCAGCGACAAATGAATTAGACCCTAAGCTCTCAACAATCTCAACATTTGTATTGTCATTCAAAAATATCTAAAAAGTCCAACTAAAAAACATGAGCGATATCAGTTGGTCACACACAATTGCAATGGTTATGACTATTACTGACTTAAGTAAGAACTGTATAAATTTAAGAAATAGACATAAATGTTGTCCAAAAGTATGTTTTTCAGGTTTGTTTCCAAAATGCTGTACATCCATTTTGGAGAGATTTATAAGCTAAGTTTATCATTCAGTATTTCTAAAATAAAGAGGAATCAGTCTGTGAAGTGTTACTGTTGACCTAAATGACATAAAATCCATTAAAAAGTCAATTTACATTTTGTGAATGTAGTGTCACTTTTTAAAGTGGTAGTTGTCTCATTTTGAAGGAAACCTTCCAAATGCATTCAAACCAAGTCACTGCCAACAGACATCCTACTGATACATACATTTCTATGATTACTAGGAGAAGTAGCTGCAGTGTTCAACGTGTGTTGTATTGGTGTAATAGTGCCTCTCATCTGTACCAGCATGTGTGTGATTATCCTAGAATATACTGTAGATGAAGCCCCAGTGTTAGAATGGTGATTGGTTTTATTCTTAGTAATCCCATTATGCCCCCAACAAAAGTCATTTTCAGTGTGAAGATGGTGGCTCAGAGTTTGCACCATAGTTAAAACTCTCAGCTTTTATTAAAGGTTTATATGATTTAATTCCAAATCTCACATTTATTGAATGTATCTGGTCTGGACAGTTTGAAACCAGTGGTACAGTAGCAGGTGACATTCCCACTGTTGGAGGTTGACAGTTAATTATGTGAAAAGTTCATTTTTTTTGTCTGTTTCAACTCAAATAAATGGGTCAACTAAAGACATATAAACAGTTTTTGTTTGACTGACCCTAGCATGACAATATTTACCTGCTGTTGTGGTATTTTTGTTAACTATTAAAAAGATATGTTTGAATATTGGTCACTACTTCTTATCTCAGCTGAAGTACCATACCAAGAACTCATTGAAAAAGGACATTAGGATGCTGGAATTCATGCCACACTTGGCAAAATCGGTTTAATAAACAAGGTTTTCTGGTGCAATTGATTATTTGTTGCACTGATTTTCCAGCCAAGCAATATAAAAAGATGCTCACGCCTGCCTGTATGTCTTACTCATGCAGCTGACTATTTCAAGCAGCTGAGGACAAGGCTGCACTCATAGCTGGTACACAAGTGGGAAGTGCTAGTATAAAAGGTGTATTTATGTATTCTCAAGTCCACATCGTAACTGTTAATATTCTTACAGACTTCCAACCAAACTGTATGCACAATTTTCCAAAATATGTACGTATATCTACTGTAGTGCACCGAACTGTCCTTTCACATGATTAATCAACTGTTTCAGTGTTTCACTGTTATATGAAATCTGTTATTCACACTATTCAAACTCAACTATTAATTCTGCTGATTTTTATTTACACAAACAATATTGTATTGTGACTAATCATTGAATGTTCAGGTTCTGTGAATGCAAATTGTTTTATTTTTTCCTAAAACATACTGAAATCACTGTTATTAAGCTACAGTACACCATATTTCATATCATGAAGATCCACTTTAATACTGCCAATTAAAAACATAATGTGTATAATATTTCATTTGCTTTGCAACATCCAGCAGTGAGAAAACCGCAGCAATGTTATATTTTGGTCAAGTTTAAAGGAAAGCCCCTACAATCACATGACTAATGCAGTTCACTATGATGGCAATCATCAATTCTTTGTATCACTGTTTGCTCATTGTTAGAATATGCATCTGATGAATGTTGTTATGCGTCTTTATGTACAATATTACTTTGGTTCAAGATGCCGTGTTAAATATATTCACAACCTCTGACAGTTCACATCCTCCTGTTACCCTGGAAAACTACTGAGCATTTAAATGTTTTCCATACATTGTATGTGCAGTAAAATATAATCCCCATGTTGCCATGTTGCCAAAAGGGGTAGCCCTTTTGTTGTATTGAAGTGAATGAAATTACAGTTAAACCAGTGATTCAGTTTCATTGTGCTATTTTGAAATAGTTTCAGTGTAGTCTGGAAAAGTCCAAGGTTCATGAAACATTTTCTAAATGTGGAAAACCTCTATGGCTGCCTTTTACGGTGATACAAGGTTTCTGCAAGACAGTGCACGACACCATGTCAACTTTTCATGTATTAGATATAGCCTACCATCCGAGTGTAGCCTGCCTTGTACAAAGGAAATAGTCATTGGCAATGAGCAACTGTAGCACAATGTTAGTGGACTTTGTTTACCTGTCAGTTGGAATATTAAATAATGTCAGTAAAGCTACTACAGCTTTTAGCATTTGTAATTGGTTTGTTCAACTGACTTTTTAACTGCAAAGAAAACAGACATTTGGCTGATGGTAGGGTCTGGTGTGCCAGCAGCAATAAGATGAAAGAAGATGCATATAATCCAAAAAACAAAAACAAATTTCTACAGAGGTAAGGTATCTGTAGCATTTTTGGTGCTTAATAAAACTGTTTTGTTATTATTTTTTCCTCTTTAAATTCAGATCCTAGCTGGTTCTATTAGCTGCCCCCTCAACACCACACCAGATGGTATCACAACAACATGGAAGAGCACATAAGTGCAGCCAAAGGACCCCTTCCATATAATATACTACAGTTAATGGGACTTTCTCTTTTAGTGTGCTCCAGCTGTAAAAAGTGAAGTGTCATTATACTGTCTACATTAAAATGATTTTTAATAACTCTGTGTTCTCCAGACTTTCTCAAAGTCCTGTCTTTATTTATCCTTGATAGTTATGATTATATAACTTGACCTGGTTGATTCACACACAGAAGTAATCTTGGCCTTGATGGTCAGTGTTACTAACATCTACTGATTTAGAATAAAATGCTCACATTGCAGGTCTAAGACTTGATTTCTTATAGTGCATTCAAAACCTTTTGCAGGTTGTAGATACATATTTTTGCAGGATGACAATTCTGTGTGTCATTATAAAAATGATGTCTATTTGACTTGGACGTATCTATCTATATTTATATTTTCAACCTGAAATGACTCAGTCCAAAGTTCTGGATCAGGAAAGAAGAAAAAACTTTTCATACAACAGCTCATGTTGTACTGCTTGTTCAAGTGCATTAACACAATCACAATATCAGGCTGCAACCTCACATTCACACTCATTCAGTCCAAGCACTGGGAGTTACGCACATTGTAGCCTTACTACAGATGTACCACTGAGAGGCATTTCTTCAAGTCGCTGCCACTCTCGTGTGAAACGCTCACTGCATGCTTATCTGTCAAGGCCTGGATAAATAAACGAGCTGAATCGATTCAGCCAAGTGCTAATGCCTCGTGTAGATAGTCAAACTAGCCTGAGGTTTGTCTCTTGGGGATAAGTGAAGTGTATGATTAAATAAAAGTAAAACAGCAGTAGAATAAGCAAAATAATGAAAGAACAAATCAGAAAATGAAAGGAGGAGGATTTTATACATTTTTGCTATCAGAAACAAAAGCTTTGCTCTGTTTATGTGTTTGGTATAGCCTTGCATTGGAATTTAAATACGCGATATTCCTGAAATACTTCAACCTTCCTGAAATACTTCAACCAGAGGAAATTATGTTTTTCATTGGAAAAGTAGCACCTGTCTGGCATTTTAAAATTAGTACACACTCACACAAAATTTCATAACCAATTCAGTTCTTCTTTTGTAGTTATAGAGCCTGCACACCTGCAGAACAAAAGCACCAGAACGGTGGAGGGCAGGCAGCTCAGTTGTTTAGAACAATACAGCAGTTGACTGAGGGCACATTTGGATCACTTTTCTTTTCACTCTAGTTTTGCACTTGTTGGAAAATTCAATCCATTTTGGACCTGTTACTGCAGATTACTCCTGTTTACAGCTGTGCTTTCTATCAGAACTTCAGTTTTAACAAGCCTCTGGGAGCACTGTCATTTTCTTGAAAACGCCAGGAGACATTCTTGTTAATTAGCAAATGATGTTTCATACCACCAGGGTGGTTCCCTCTGGAAATTAAATCAGCACAATAACCTAATTCAGTCAGACAGAGGGGCACAGTCCATGTCCTGGTGTGTGAAAAATCTTGATCCTACAGCAATGACATAAAAAAAAACCTGCATGATTTTTCAAACATGAAATAATGCAGATTGTACTCATGAACTACAACAAACAGCCAATCCACAGAGGAAAAACAAATGCACTGTGGTAAAAAAGTGCGCCACAGGTTTTAGTTCAGAGAGTCCTCTGGGAGTGGACAACTTCATGGCCCATGTTCATTGCCACTAATGAATTTATCGTTTTCCTTATATTAAAGCTTCTACAATGTGTTGGGACAGATTTCTGCTTTCCAAAAATCAATTATTTACACTGACAAGAAGCGCAACAGCATAACTTTACATGAAAAATGTGTCAATAGCCCCAGGATCCTTGGGAAATCTCTTCTGCTCCATAATACAGTTGTGCACTCTAAAATCAGAGAGAGAGGACAGATGGACAGTGACAGACCTGCAGACAGACAAGCAGAGAAACAGACCAGCAGAGATCAGTGCAAAAAGGAAAGCCAGTTTTGTGTGGTTCCCCAGTGGCTTTTGCTCCCTCGCCCCAACATGATTTATCTTCATCATGGTGTACAGATGAAAGATGGACGTTTTGCCTTACTTATTAAAGATCCACTATGTAAATATTTGGCATTTTATGGCTTTACAAAGATGAACAGCAATCTACATATATCCTCAACTTGTATTTCAAAAGATACACCTAATTTAGGCCTAATTCAAACAAGAGTTTGGGATGATTAAGATGACAGAGCTTCTGTAAATAAAAATAAATGTCAACATGAGACATGATGAGAATGAGACATTCAAAACTGATTTCCAAAACATAGCTGAATTATCAATGATGTTGACGATTGGTGGAAATAGAAGTCCTCATTAACACATTTCGTCTGAAATATACATATCATTTTTATTCCCTCTAAATATGAATATATAATCAGAATGAAATACAATGTTAAGAGAATTGTTCAACCTTTTGTGCAAACTTTGCAAAGTCAGTGACAGACTGGCCTATGTTTAACAGCTTGCAATACAAGAAATAATGCGTTCCAGCAAAGTTTTATGACAAGATGTGGCACTGTGGCTGGCATAGAATAGTCAGTTTTTCTCTAGTGCAATTTCTTTAGATTAGCTTGACAGGGAGGATGGGAGAGATAAGGGGGTGAGATTAAAATTTAATTTCAGTTTGCCATTAATGACATCTACCCAGGAAAGATGAACATTTGTGGTTTTAAATTACTTTTACATATTTACACAAATACTTGTTGATGCGCATTGTTCATGTCCCTTTCAGACGCACTGAGCAGTGAACTCTGGCATCCTTTTTTCTCAGCAACGATCACACCAATGCTCATCTACACCACACACACACACACACACACACACACACACAATCTAGACTGAGACTGCAACCCTCATCTGCAACATCATATCCAGTAATTTCCAACCTCACCATCAATCTCCCCAACAACAGGCTAATGGAACAGCTGACTCTGCTGGTTTGAAACAGACCCGCTCAGAGGCTCAGGGTGGATTCATCAGCGAACAAAAGACTTAATTGTATGAACGCAATTAAACCATGAAATATGGATTGTGCATGACAAGGCATCTCTGCTACCACAGCTACCAACAAGGATGCGATTTTAGAGGTGTAACACGTGTAATATTATGCCCAATGTAAGTTTTACACACCTTATTAAATTTTTTCACTTGATTTAAGTCCTCCAGAATTCATAAACAACCATACATTTCTTTCATGCATAGACTCAACAAAGAAGGACTATGTCACCGGTTTTCCATGACTGCAATAAAAATAGGAGCCCAGTGAGAAGCTTCGAATGACAAGCTGTCTAGATTTCTTAGTCCCTTACATGAAAAACTGGACTGTGACAGGCTGCAGTTCCTGCTACAGAGGAAGCTGCTGCTTATTAAAAAGTAATAAAGTAATAATTTCCCTACTAAGTTTGAGTTATCATCTGAGATAATCAGGGACATTTCAGCATCTTACTGGAAAACTGTTGCTGTGTAGTTACAAGGGATACGGTGTCCCTGGAAGCAACAGCTGTGAGTGCAGTCCTGATGTTCTTCAGTTAGATGTACCTGGTGTGCCTAGAAATTTGCTCTCTGAGAGTCAGTGAGAGATTAAGACAAAGAAAGAGGAGGACCAAATGTCCGTGTTTGAAAGAAAGTTGCTTTTCAAGCACTCTACCACTTGTAACTAGCAATATAATGAACAAATACTCTAATCTACAAACAATGTGTTATGCTTGTGTATCCTTTCTAATAAGAAAAAGAAAGAAATCTACAGGGAATTATGTTCATTTTGAAAGGAGAGAAGACATCAATGGCTATAATTTCCACTGTACTGCAGTCAAGCTAGATGGTTAATAAGGGAGCAGTTCCCTTCATTTAAATACATACCAGCAGGGACAGAATAGGCTGTCAATGCTCCAAATTAATCCATTCTCCAAGCCAGTGCAGAGTAACATCGCCCAGATCATTGTTCCGCTACAAAAGCAAGCGAAGCAGCTTGGAGCAAAATCTGAGAGTTTCAAAAAAGGAGGCACACAGAGATTAGGAATGTGAAGCTCCTCAGAGAGATGCCTCCACAGCAGACAAAGACACTGGGAAGTCTTTTCTCCTGCCCGAGGCAGGAAGAAAGGTCATGTTATTTTGGGATCGGGATGTTTTCCAGGGTTAAAAGTCTGTGATACTCTGATTACCATAATGGTATCATCACTGCAAAACTCTCACTTTTATAGAGTTTGTAACAACTTGGGCCGAAATATTTTTACCATATTGATATGATTTGCATTATTCAATTCCCCCACCAATTTTTGGTCAATGTATTCCTTCAAATTGAAGTTTTGGTTTAACCTACACTTCACGATTTCCTGCTCCATTTGTGAGGAGATCACACTGATGCCTCTCTAACAGAGATCACATAAACAGAAAGAAATATTAGAGGTCCACAGGGAATTCTCTGCTCCGAGTTCAAGGGTAGTTTGAAGAAAGTGCTGCCTGGGAGGAAGGATTCCCTAACAGAGAGTGTCTCTGTGTTTGCATCTCTGCATGTTTTGTTAAAGAAAGACGAGACTAGCTTCAGTGTCAAGGTGCAAATATCATTTTCAAATTTCAATTTTTAGTCTAAAGAAATTATGTATCACTCCAAAGCGCATTATGCACCTACCTTCAGCCCTTCCCATCTCAAGAGCATTGCTCTTTTCTTTGCTTTATTACAAAAATGAATACAGTTAATTTCTTTAAGCCTTTCGCTTGTTTCCATCTGCCCTTCTGAGAAGCTTTGAAAGCATTAGCTCTCTTTATACTGTAAGAGCAGAATGCTTTTTCTGTTCTGTCCTGTAAAACTTTGTCTTGGGTGACTCCTTAATTTTTAAGAAGCTTGACTATATTTTCCAGTGTCACAAAGCAATGTTGACTGTCTTTAGAGTAGAGTTTTGTTTTAAAAGATGTCTAACAGGTTTGTGAGCATTGTCTTTGATGAAACAGGATGCCAGTCAGTCCTAAAAGCAAAATGCAAGCTTTCACGCTTTGGCTGTTTGAGATGGTAAGATCACTGTCTTTCTTAGTGACTTTGCTTGAGTGTCTCAAGTCCTTATAAAACAGCTAAGTGAGGCAGCAATTTGGATCAATTAGTCTACAGTGACCATTTTATTTCCCAAATCTGTTCTCCAGTGTGGCTTTGGGTCCCACCATCAGACATCAGCAGACGTGATTAACTTTTCAATGAAATTGTCTGTACATCTTATTGCTAACACTGTAACACAAGTCTCCATCAGTGGCTACGTGCTGAAAATTGTACACACAGCAAAAAGAACATGGAAGATGACAGTAAATGTAAATGTGAAATTATTCTATAAAATGCTGCATGGGGAACATCACTAACAACTGAAGCTTGAAACTGAAAAATAACTCAGATGAGTCATACTGGTGACAGACACTGTGAAGAGCAGAGCTCTTAGTTTGACCACAGTTAATCAAGAAATGTCATGGAAAGGGTGAGTGATGGCCAACTTATGAAATGTAAAATCAGGTTTTGTTTAATAAAGCGCAGTGATTTGGAACCTTTTTGCCAAGAGTCAATTGTCGTGATGAGGGAATATAACATAAGAAGACATTTTGAAACAAAACACAAGTCCTTCAAGTCCTACACGGGTAAAGAGTGAGTAGAGAAGGTCAGACAGCTGGACTGTCTGCTCAGCAAAGCCAGTTTTTTCGGGTCAACCACACTCAGGAAAATGCTACAAGCAAAAAGCTAACAGGCTCATGGCCCAGGACTATATACTTTTTTTCTCCATGTGGCTCCTGCCATGATAAGTTTGGACACCATTGATTTACATATTTAGAATTCAATAATTTCCATGCTGATAACACTCAGTAAATGCATACAGAAAAGGTCAGCATCATTAGCTTAATATTGTCTAATATATTCTAGTGGAAAGAGTGATTCTTTTTACTGTTGCTATAACACAACAACAAGTGCTGACATGACAAAAGCATGTTATTGCATGTGACTGAAATATGTACAAGAGAAAACAACGTCCCCACACTGTTCATTGACACTGACGCACAGACAGAAGCCAATTACAGTAAACCATTCTCAGTCAGGAGGGCAACAAAACTGTGACGATTACAGCCCAAATAAAGTCAGATATATCTCTACAGAGGACTAACAAGTTTTCAAATGGCAGAAGCAGGACCCATGTTGTAAGCCAAAATGAGCTCTTCTGCAGTGAACTACTATGGGACTAGTTAATAATTCATTGTCTATAGCCAATTCTGATTGGGGAGGGATCTGATCTGACAAAAAAAAGTTGTTGGAAAACTTATGAGGCCCTTCTAACAATGTGAACATCCTCCTTCAGCTTTCAGAAGCTTTTAAAACCTTTGCTCACTATTATCCTAAAATTCTCTTTGTTTGGGGAGCTGTAGTAGATATATTTTTTTATATAGATCCAAGGGGAAAAATCTGTCCCTGTGTTTAGCTGCTGAGGCTCAGTTATGAAAGATTCAAATAATGCTGAAGGGAGGGCAATTTGTGTATACAATGGTCTGTGATGTGGTTTGAGAAGTCTCTTCATGAGCCATAAGAAAAGTTCATCACCAAACAAGGACACTAGGACTTTACAATAAAACCTTGTCAAAGTGATATCTGTGTGCTACAATCCCTGTCTAAGAAAAGGAACTATCAAAATATTCCCCTCATCCCACAGGCAAAGCGTTATTTCTTATTATTGACCTACACTTCTATCCACATTTATTCACTCTACTACCCTAAATGTGGAGCAGGAGCTCTGGGCTACAGATTGATGACACGCAACCATTTTCATCACCTTGCAATGACACACATTTTTACCTGCTTATCTATGATGAACTTGAAACAAATGGGTCATTTCAGAATAAAAAGGTTTTGAGGAATTGGGTAAGTTTTAGTATGTAACATGAACTGCAACAAGAACAAAATATTTTACATGACATTTGCCTGCAGACTCCCTGTGCTTTATGTTTGGGATTTACATGTTGCCCTAATTGGTTTTCCAAGTTAAATGATTCCTCCAAAGACATAAAAGATGAACAATAACTTCCACTGAGTTACAGAGAAAAACAAGAGTTTCCTGAAAATGATGCCAAATGTATGACAATTTTACTGTGCTTTGTGCTGGCTGTAACCTTCTCTATCACAAGAACAGCTCACTGTTCAGTGTGGATGAAATGGATAGAAGGCAGAATTGACCTGGATAAAGTTAGGCAGGAAACTGACAGGGAGTAAAACACTGTACTCTATGTCCTGGATTCCTCAAATTCCTGATTTTTTGGGAATGTGTAATGTGTGTTGAATGCCAAAGAAATATGGTATTAACAACATACTTAAGACACAATGCACAAAATTGGGCTACAAAACATGGCTAGTGTAGCCCAGCTTAATATAGCATTTGCTGCTTTTTTGGTGGATTGTAAAACAAACATGAGCAGTGAGACAGATACTAATCAGCAGAGAACCATAAGGAATTGCCACAAAGAATGGGAAAAAGAATTATTTCTTCGTCATATCAATATCTTTGCGATAGCTAGTATCGCCACACAGAGGCAACCTCGTACAGCTTTTCAAAACCATGCTTAAATCCCATTAGAGAGATTTTCCAGCCCAGAATAAACTGTGAAAACAAAGTTACAAGAACTAAAATCTCAGCTTGTTGCAGAACAGTCCATTTTTGTAGCAGATGAATAAAAAGACAATTAAGACATGGAGGTTTTTATCAAGGCTGCCTATTCACTGTTTTGGGGTTTGCTAGAAAGACTGAAAACATGGCCGATGTTATCCAAAAAACATGTGACAAATTTAAAAGGAATGTCAGAAAATCTTGAGGATCAACTGAAGGATACTGACGTGTGTGTTTCTTACTCCAGTGAGTCTACTGATATGTGGCTTAGTTTTCAAACTTTTCATCACTTCTTAATTAGTTATATGTTTCCATCAGAATGGCGTATAAGGACAAGAGTACAAAAGAGACAGAGCTAACACCCATTGAAAAGCCACACAAGGGGTAAAAATAAATATCAAGGATTTTTTGAAGGGTGTCACAAAGAAGATCACATTTAATTTTGACAAGAAGTCTTGAAAGGCGGCCATTTCACTCTCATTTGGAGAACTGATGTGGAGCACACCAACATGCTGATCCACACTCATGCAGAAGCCGAGTAAAGGTAAAATTTTGGTGTTATTTAGGGAGCTGTTTCCTGATATCAAAGATTGTCTCAAGATTTCTAAACATACAAATTATGCACAGCTAGAAGACAAGCAGTGGCTCATGGGTTTAGTGTTCATTACAGACTAACTGATATGCAGAATGAACTGAGCATGTAACTGAAATAAAAAAGAAAAATAGACAAGATCATGTCAGTGGCTACTTTTCAAGAGCAACTCGAGCTGCACCTGCTGTCAACTAAGCTGCAACACGAGGATTTGCTCTACTTTCAAACCATGCATTAAAAGCTTCAGCATCATGGCAAAGTAACAGAGGATCTTGACACCTCACATTACACAATGCAAATTCAGATGTCATCAGACTTTGACAGAAGCTTTACTGACTTTGCCTCAGCTGAGCTTGTTGCTATGTATATAAGTTTCCTGTTTGGCCCAGATATATGAAGACGTGGATGACACTGCCTCCAGAATTGGATCACTCTTTCACCTGGACACAGCTGCACAGGAAAATGAAATACTCATACTTCAAAATTACATTCAGATGAAGTGCAAGGCATCTGAAAGGAAGGGTGAGTTCTGTACACAGTACTATAACAAAGGCATCGCAACATAAGAATGTAGACTTGTACTTGTCAGCCCTGTTTTAGGTCAACCTACCTATGTGGGTCTGCATAGATAAAAAAAAACAGAATCTAAAAGTACAAAGTAAATAAACCACTAATTGTGTCCTTCAACTGAAATGTTTGCTTGTCATGCTAAGGCAATGTGACATAGATAAATGAGTTCATAAATAAATGAGAGACCTAAAAGAGGCTATGGATTTTCTGAGTTTCTCCTGGGATTCATCAGCTGCTTTTCTTTCTTCCTCTGAATGGGATCCAGGTCTCCTCCATGATTCAAAGTCTGGCAGCTAATTCGGACAGACTTTGGTGTGTGTTTGAGCGCATGAAGTGTCTTTCACCTGTCCTCCTCCAGACCTTAGAAGCTGACATTGTCTGGGTGTGTTCAGCAGAGTCCGAAGTTTCATCCATGTGAGTTAATCCGCTGGGCATATCTTCACAAAACAGGAGGAAAGGAAGTGTTTCAATGGAGACTGACTGAAGTTTAATGAGGAAAAATATTTTCTTTGACAGCCAACAAAATGGCAGCAAATGTAGAAACTATTTGTTTAAAGAAATACTCAAAAGGGAAAAAAATGGTCAATATCCACTCATGTAATTGAAAACTTCTTCTATTTTACTAGTCAGAGGTGAACGAGAACACAAGAACAAGAAGCATGAGATGCGGGGTAGTTATTGCCAAAATGGGCAGTAGAACTAAATGTGAAAAATAAATGCTAACTGACTTACTGGAAGAGTCTGTTCTTTGTTGAACCAATGTGTATCGACACAGGGCCTTCAAAAGGGTGTTTTACAGAATGGGTAAAAAAACAGCCTCTCTCTCTCTCTCTCTCTGTATATATATATATATATATATATATATACACACATATATATATATATATATATATATATATACACAAAATGGCTGAATCTTTGTCAATGAGAACTAGGCACATGAAAGGTCAGCGTCTAATGCAGCAATGCACAACAAAATGTTACCTAAACAATAAAAATGACCACAGTCACAAAATACAATCTTAGAAATAAGGATAGTTTAAGATCTAAGAACATATTAAAAACGGTTATAAAGTGCAAATACTACAAAGCTCTCTTCTATTAAATAACTATAGAAAATGCTAACGTCCTTATTCATCCCTCTAGGACGCAAGCTCCAAAGATTATAAATCCAGAAAGCCTCTTTCCCCTCTTTTAATGTTAGGAAACAGACAAAATTGATTTTATTTTATGTATTGTTTAATTCAGAAAGACATAATCCCTGATGTAAATGTAAGCCTTGAAATGTGAGCCTTTTGAACCTCATGATGTTATTTGGCAGCACTGTGGCTCACTCATCCAACTGGCAAAATCAAAAGGCTTAATTGGGTCATCAGCTGCAATGATTTGCTCTGGTCACAATGATCACAATCAATTAAGAAACAGTGGCTGAGATCTGGCACCTTCCAGATGTCGAGACATAGCCGATGGATTCTCTCTCCTCCTAGAAAGCAGCGAGTTGACTGTGAGCCTCGAGTGTTATTAATAGCCACTGCAGGGGTGTCGAGGGTCTTTGGCTGTCAAAGCACCAGGGTTCAGAGCAGCGCTGAACCACCATCTCCTCAATGGGTGAAAGGCCACTGAACAACCCTGTTTTAAAGTTGCCTTTCTCAAACAAGACATGTTTCTCTTTGTTCAGTTTTAAATTACTCTTAAGGGAAAACAGTTCAACTATCAGCCAGTGGATGGCAGTGTTGACTGAGCCTGTCAGTCAATATAAAGTAAAGTTGGTGTGTGTGTGACAATAAAATATTCAAATTTAACCTGTTCTACTTACCTTACTTAACTTGCCTGGAGAAGCTGGATTGTTCTCACTTTAAGTCTGTGTAGGGACAAAGAAAACAATTTAGTTCAATTAAAGCTCACACATTCATTCCACTTAGTTAATAGCAGAGAATAAGAAAAGAGCTCCATCCTTTAACCTTTCTTAGTGAGATGTGTGGGCCCTATTAAAGCAACAGAGCAGAGAAAAGAAAGTAATTCCTTTGGCTGTCTCCTGTGGCTGTATGCACCACTATGCACCATGTTATGTGCAACAGATGAGACCAACAGGAGGTTCCAACATTATGCATATCTACTGGCCGACTGCACCAGCGCAGGAGGAGTAATCTGTTACTTTATGGTTTTGTCGATTATAGAGCTAGTTCTTCCTGAGGTTCAGTTTACTGCATTCAGCTGCCGGCTTTTATGTACTTATGGAAGTTCACTTGGGATTGTACTGTGGTGTTTGGCTGTCTTTGCTTTACAAAAATACGTAGCTCAATAGATCTTTTTAGCACTGGTTTATCTCACAGTGTTTTATGTCTGACAAGGTAACTGGAAAAGTCGCATGGTTTCAAAGTAAATTTAGAATCAGCTCTGACCGTAAACCATGTACAAATACTTGGATAGCAGCCTAAACAAAAACTCAAAACAAACAAAAAAAAGATAACAATGTCTGAGTCTTAATCCTACTTTTAATAGGTCAACTGACGAATTTTAACTTCCACCTGTATGTTTGTAAGCATGATCTCGTAAACATTTGTTGCACCTTGATACTTGACCCAATCTGTGGAGCATGACTTTGACTATGTATTGTATTTAAAATGAAAAAAATTAAGTACACTTAATAAACTACACATAAAACCCAGAAGAATCCTTTGAATTCCTCGATTTCTGAGTGTGAGGTTGATACAATAATTATACATCTGTCAATACAAAAGTGACTTAAACAGACCTAACAAAGCAGCAACTGAATTAATCTGGGGACCCATTGTGTACAGTTTATGTTTTAATGGATCCTAAAAGTTTGTGCTGGGCTTCCTTGGCATTACATGTCAAGAGTTCAGACATTTATTTGCAGAGCAGTAGAGCAAAGGAGACGTTATGATGGGTTTCAACACTGATCCGCAAGCACCCATCCAATTTAGATTGACATCATGCCTTTCAGGCCTGTTCTCCACTGCTGAGGAAGCACAAAATGTATCCAGAATTATTTTGGGGAAATTATCCTTCCAGAAGCAAGGCACAGCCCAGTCAAGAATTTACAGCCACAGCAGCCGGCTCTGCTACTCACTATGAAGACTCTTCTCCTCCACTCAGGAAGCCCACAGCAACTGACAAACCTGGAAACCTTTGTGTCTGATTGAGTGCCGGGAAATGAGCCTATTAGAGGTGTTTGTCATGGGAATAACAATCATGAAACAACTCACGATGGCCGCCATTCAGTATGGCAATATTTTTGACTGAAACAGCAGCAAAAACTGCAGTGTTTTATTTCCCTGTTTGTAAAATTACTTGATAAGGTTAACAGCCAAACTCCCTTTCCATTGTTTATATATTGCAGCCTATATGCCTTGCCCAAAGACATCAAGAAATAAGAGAGCAACAGCTCTACAGTGTTAACTGATAATACTGAACTCATTATATGGTCTGTGTTTAAAATGATCTGCTTATCACTTCTGGTCATACTCATTTTAGCATTATCAAACAGTTTCCTTTAGAAGGTTAAGAGAGCCCTTTACAAACAAAGGGCATACCAAGCTGTCAGGCCTAGACAACAGACCAGCAGTGCTCTCTACTGGCAGTGACATAAATGTATGTTATCACAGAAAATGTTCAATATAAATAAATTCAATTAAACATGACACACACAGAAGAGGACCAGATCTGAGTGACAGACATTACAAACTCAAGAGGATATATTCAAAATGATAGTTTTTCTTCATTGTGAATCAAGTCAATCAATAAAATTCATGTGCAAGCACACAGTGTTATCTGGATTTGGCTGTCCTTTAGAGCATGACCAGTTCATGGATGGAGAACCCAGATACCGAGAAAAAGAATAAACAGAAAGTTAGTCATTACAATCACAGATGTGATTAGGAAATGGACCTCTGGAACGTACCTTATCCTGCACTGTCAAATAAGTGAATGAAACAGAAATGGCACTGGCATTACAGTTTTTATGAAGTCTCTTACATAGATCTGTTGTCATTGTGCTGACGGGTGCATATAGTTGATTTCATTCAAATATAACAAGGAGGTGTGGCAAGGGGGATGATTACATTGATATTTAATATGTGTACACTTCAAGTTCAAGTTAAGAAGTGAAATACAAATTTGCCTCATATTAGGCCTACCCCTTGTCAAATGCTTCTTTCTTATAAGCAAAAATGAAAAAGTCATAAATTCTGTCAAAGGTCTAGTGCACTGGGTTCAGCTTATCTTTTTACCACTGGATATCAGTTAAAATCTACAGCAAATGCACTCAGTGACAGAACCCTGACTTTAGTAAACACCAAAGGCCACTTACACTGAATCCCTCATTAGGGAGTATGTGTGAGATATGTTAAGAGTAATTGAGGTACATGTACATATAATTACACCTTACTGAGACAATGGAAAGTATATTCTCATTTTACAGACTTAATAACAGTATAATCATCAAGGACATCTGATTAATGCGTTGGAATTATCAAAGATGTTGGTGGAAAACAAAATAGGTAACTCAGAAAAAAAAGTCAGGTCAGTAGATGAAAAATTACTAGCAATATTCAGCACAAGTCTAATGGGCATGAATGGGTTAATTGTACATATTCAGTGCACCTGACTTTAAAAAAAGGTTTTGGGGGGTTGGCAGACATTCCATTTAGCATACAAACAATTGCACAAGGTTCAGTCATTCAGTATTTCGCAGCCTGTCCAGCCTAATCAAGACCTCTCAGATATAAGGTAGGCAATATAATTTAAGCCTTAAAGCATCAAAACATTTAAAAATCAAAATTTCTGAAAATAACTGCAATTACAAAAAGGCATCACATTTTAACAGCATTCTGTAGTAAATTTACTGAGTATTTATATGTTGATGTTAATATTCTACCCACAGCTGGTATGCAAACCATTGTGCTGTTGGTGTTGTGGGTACTGGGAACATCACTGGTGTTGCCAGACCCCGACACAGCTGGAGAGAAAGTGGTTGAGGAGCCTATTCCATGTTCTAAGGGATGCACCTGTCTGCATGATGACTACAGCTTGGAGCTGAACATGTACTGCAGCGCTCGTAACTTCACACAAGTCCCATCTGACATGCCCACATCCACTCATTCTCTCTGGCTGGATGGCAACTTGTTCACCTCACTCCCAGCAGTGTCTTTTAAGGATCTTACTAACCTGGACTTTTTGAATTTGCAAAGTGGCCAGCTGGGGACACTTGACCCTCAGGTTTTCAAAGGACTTAGGTCGCTAGCACACATTCACCTTGAGCGAAATCGCCTCCGGGTGTTACCAGGCACAATCTTCCAGAACACACCTAACCTTGCTTCACTTAGTTTGCATAACAACCAGCTCGCTCGCATTGAGGAAAGACTGTTTGCAGGACTGTCACACATGTGGCTTCTCAATCTAGGATGGAACTCAATTGCAGTTTTACCTGAGGCAGCTTTCCATGACCTGCAAGGTCTACGGGAGCTCGTTCTTGCAGGGAACAGACTCGCTTACTTGCAGCCACAGCTTTTCCAAAATCTTGCTGAGCTTAAAGAGTTGGATCTGACTGGAAATCACCTCAAGGTCATCAAAGCTAATGTGTTTGTTAAACTCACTAAATTGCAAAAGCTTTACCTGGCCCAGAATCAGATTGTGACAGTGGTACCCAGAGCTTTTGTAGGCATGAAGTCACTAAGATGGTTGGATCTCACAAACAACAGACTGACTTCTCTCCATGACGACACTTTCTTGGGCCTGCACAGTCTTCATGTACTGCGTCTTTCCAACAACTCTATAAGTGGAATTAGGCCCAGGACTTTCCGTGATCTGCAGTACTTAGAAGAGCTACGTCTCAGCTACAACAAGATCCGAGCCCTGGGGGAAAGGATCTTTGAAGGGCTTGGTCATCTGGAGGTCCTAGAGCTAGAGCACAACCAAGTGCAGGAGGCACAAGTGGGTAGTTTCACAGGGCTTTCTCATTTGGCTGTCATCAACCTGTCTGGAAGCTGCTTCAACACTCTGCCAGACCAAGTGTTCAAAGGTCTGTCAAAGCTTCACAGCCTTCATCTGGACAGAGGTTGCCTAACAAGGATCACAGCTCAAGCTTTCACTGGACTCTCTGGTCTACGGAGGCTTTTCTTACAGCACAACAACATCTCTGTGGTGGAACGCCAGAGCTTTGTGGACCTGGTGGGTCTATTGGGACTGGACTTGAGTTTCAACAAGTTGGAGGTTCTCACAACCCATACATTCTCTGGCCTCAAGAATTTGGAGTACTTGCTGTTGTCCAACAATGAATGTCGACAATTTTTGCAGAATGGAACAAAGCAGTTACTCCCAAGGCTGCGCTATCTGGACCTGAGAGCTAATGCCTTGACAAGCATGGTCCCTGATTTCCCAGAGAGTATGGAAAAACTTTTGCTGTCTGGTAACCGGTGGAAATGTGATTGCAGTGCCATCCCACTCAGAAACTACAGCATGAGGAATCCGTTGGTGATACCCCGGCAAGTGGAGACCCACGCAGAGGGTGAAGAGCCTGACACAACTATCACCATATACAACAACATTACATGCACCAGCCCACCACGTCTAGCTGGCCAGGACCTGCGGGATATTGACAGTGAAATCTTCCAAAGCTGCTAGACAAACACGCAGAGATGTGTTTAGGGAATTGGTTGGTACCAAGAGAATATTTTTGAAGACCTGTAATATTAACGATGTAAATTTATTCAGATTCTGATTTCAAGATTTTAACTGTAATATTAACTGCATGATTCAGGATCTTGTAGCCTTTAAACATAAAATGTTTCAGAAAATATTTGAGGGATGACTTTTTTCCAATGAAAAGACCAATATTTCTTTTGCTTCAACTTTATGGAGTTATATGTCAATAGTGAATGTCTACTTGTGGGAAAATGCAACTACATTTGGTGAATTGTCCCCTAGCTGCAGAGAAGAGAGAATTTGATGGATTTTTCTTCAATCTACTACAAATGCTTTGAGATAATTAAGTTTATATTGACATTGGAGAGTAAGATGGACTTTATAGACCTGAGTTTTACCACTTTGGGATCGGGTTGCCAGGTGGGGTTGTTTGATATGGAAACATGTTTGCCAGAGATATAAAAATGGATAGCTTTAAATGTGATGCATTTAGATGTATTTTTTAAATATTTTAATATATTTTGAAGTTCATTGTTCCCCTATAAACCACCTAGATGTCCCTTCGTGCCCTTGAACACAGAGAGTACCGAATTTACATAACAATGTGATAGCACTTTAATTGCTGTGGTCATGAGCATTTTGGGACAATAAAAATGGGGATAGTGGGTCAGAAACTGTTGAAAAACCATGGCATAGGCCTGTAATTTGAAATGTAAACACAGGTGGATTTCTGGGAGCCCCATAAACTTTATGCAAAACTAAGAGCAACAAAACTGAAATGGCATTTTACTAAACTTCAAGTTTAAGCCAATAAGCTATAAGTCACAATTTAGTTGATCATTTATGTGACTGGGCTGGTTGAACAAACGTTTGCCAAAAATGACAGACAGGAGGAAATATCTGTACAACTCAAACACTAAAATGCTTTCATGTATGTTGTAGTGTGTATCATTTGGTATAGTAAAGTTCAATGCCTGTCACTTTAAAAAATACATTGTTGGGAAATTGCCTTAAAAGCGCAATAAATGTTTTGAAACCCGTGTGCCTTTACTTTTTAAAATGCTCAAAGTACCCACAAAATTACCTTACCACATCCAGGGGACAGATGAAGTCACAGTAAATTACCCACCTATACACCACAACACCACTGACTTGTTTGAATTAGCAAAATGGCAAAGTTTAACAGAAACAAACACAATACCATGAAAATATGTAGGCCTACCTCGATATGTGTAATGTTACAGTTGGCTCATCATGGTCGACACAGCACCTGCAAGAGATAAGTAATTTTAGCACAATAGCTAGCCAGCCAGCTTGCCAAGTGCACTATTCCGTTTAGCACTAGAGAATTCATGCATTTCAACAAGCCAGAATGCTAGCGTGTTCATACAGTGGTTTTATTTACTATATTTGTGCAGACAACTGAGCTTAACCTACCTCGAACATGTCTCTCTGTCTCTCTCATGAACAGTCACAGCAGAGGGTCTGTAGGCTAATCGCCAGTTCAGGTGTAAAACACTTTTTTGTGGGGGTTTTTTATGCGGATTATGTTAGTTACGATATTTCTTGCAGCACCTGAAGGCAACATTGTTGACGAAGCACACGTGTTCCACGGAGAAGCTTTCCGTTGCCAATGGTAACTAGGATCCTCAAACAATGAACTGCGACACATAAACGGTAACGTTACACAAAACGCTTGTTCCTGTCCGGTAGTAATGGATATGAATCATTCGTCGTGTTGGGATTCAATTCTGGAGAAAGTGAAACCACATATACCGACCATCGACTTCGATTCCTCATCAGTATGTTTTTTTCTGTGCTAACGGCTGCTAGGCTATATACATAACTTTATTCACAAATGCAAATAACACCAAATGATGGTTCCTCTTAACATTACAGTCCGAGAATGAAGAGATTATCACCATATATCAAAGACCAGCTGGTCTGTCCCTGAAGGTCCCTGAAGACTTTGACAGTTTTTCAATGGATGATGATGAGCTAGAGGTTAGTTAATTAGAGTCTCATGAATGTTAATGGTAGTAATGCCATTAAACATTGATATTTGTGTGTGCTTTTGTGTGTTTTCTCAATCAGGAGCCGTTGAAACCTGTAGCACAGACATGCTGGTCAGAAGAGGCTTGCCTGGAGAATTGTGTGAAGTTGGATGATGATGAAATTGTAGAAGGCACTTCTGCAACTCAGTGGGGTACACAACACTCTGACATTGAGGTGGGTTGTATTAATCTACAGCCACTGTTGTGGGGAGAGGAAAGCACACCAGTGTATCATGGTATACACAAATATGCACCCTTTCCTTTCCTTTCTTTTCTCCTTTCCTGTTTCACCATTAAAGGCAGATGCTTGTGAGAGAGGTATTGTGGAGTTGAACAGAGCCAAGCTGGATGCTTCTGTAAAACCAAATGTGGACAACACAAAATCTGATGGTGGATTTCCCGTTCTCTCATTTGCAGTGAGTTTGGGAATGTAAAAGAGGGATAGTGATAATCTTCACTAGTTATGGTTAATGCAGGTAAATATTCTCAATGTGCCATACCTTCTTATCAAATAGACTGTTTTTTTACACACCAACATTTAGAGGCTTGACCAGTGGGATTTAGACGATGTCCTCCAAAATCTCAAAGAGGATGGGCTGTCTCTGCAGCAACGTGTGTCAGTTGAACCTGCGAAAACACAAGCAGGTAAGTAATTACAACAAGCACCCCTGTAGTTATAGCGAACAAATAAGGGTTTGTAGATAATTATGGGGGAGGTTATGTATTTAATTACATATATTAATATCTTGTGTTATAGTTTCAACCCAATTTTTGTTCATAGATGGTGACAAGGACAGGCCCCAGGGGAATATAATGGAGAGACTAGTTGCTTTCTGTAACAGCCAGTCATCTAAGTCTGTGTCAGAGCCTGTGAAAAGTCCAAACCGCATCAGGTAAGTCATATCACTGCTAAGGTCTTGTGACCAAATTTGCAAGATAATAATAATAATCACCTTTTTTCATGCAGACAGAATAATGTGTGGAACAAATCATCGGAAAGGATGGCAGCAGAATTGCAGCTGAGCCACCAGGAATGTCCCACTGTTTATATTGACCTGCGTTGCCCTGATCCTTCAATAAAACCACCAAGAACATCCCCAAATCTTTCATCAGAGTCCAAGTCACCAGCCAAACACAACAACACTCACCAGGAAACGCTGCCTGCAAAGAAACCCAATCTTAAAGTGCATATTGGATCACGGACGGGGGACCGGTAAATATATCCTGCATTAGAAACATTTGTCATGCTTCAGTCCAACACATTTTGTTGCAGTTCATATTGTCGTTTCTCTGCTTCCAGGGAAGTGACTGGCAAGAGCATGTTGCTTCAGAAAATAAGGGAGATGAATAGAAATGGGACTAAATATCCCAATAAATATACAGATCCTCCATACTCAGTGCTAGGGAATGAAGCAGAAGAACTGAAAGAGAAGCTACCCCAGCCTGTAGAGTTTACATGTAGCCACGTGTCACACCATCCTTCACATGTACAGTTTGAGTGCAGAAACCCTAAAATGGAAAGTCCACCAACATCTCAGCAAGGTCGAATCAAAGAACCAAAGCAGCAGAGGTATGTATTTCTTCTTTATTCATTCAGCACATAATTGACAATAAACCAATATTTTAACCATGGCAATGCTTTTGTTAGTGACCAACAGAGACAACAAGTTAAGCAGACATTACAACATAAACAACACCAGCAAATTCTTAAGCAACTGGAAATACACCGTCCAACCAAATCTGTCAATCAGAAGCAGCCAGCTGCTGAAAGAACTGATGTTCTTTATGATTTTGTAAGTGTCACAAAATCAAAATTTACAGTACTTAAAAAAATGGCCTAGACTTATTATGACTTGTTTTTCAGGAAGCATCTCATCTACAGTCAATCAGTACACTACCAGCAGATATTGAAAGTAAGGGGTGTATGCTACTGATCGTCGACCTCTCCAGTCCTGGTATGGTTGGAGACAGAGCTCATAGGAGGAGAAAACATCTGTATCCAGCTGCAACTAAATCACACATCTACAACACTTTAGTGGCTTGGTTTCTGTCTTTGGTTAGTGAGCAGTGGCTTCTCTCTCCTAATGTGTGACAGCATTTGTTATTTGTAAAGATGAGTTCATGCTTCACCATGTAAGGGTCACTTGTTTATGTGTATTAGGTTGGCCCGGACCCACGTCATGATGAAGATGAGGTCAATGCAAAGGTCCCATTCTGGGTTGCAGGACTTCAGCAGCTGTGGACAGAACATGGACTGGCTTTGCATGTTTTAGCTGTGGCTCGTCACTGTTATACACCAAGGGTGAATAGCGGAAAAAACAAACAAAAAGAAAACACTATCTCTTTAGGCTTTTACGATGTCTAAAGATCTGAGCACTGATGCTGTTCTTCTTTTTGTTTGGTTTGTAGAAAAGGGACGTAGACATCCATGCACCTTTCTATAACCATGTCTGCAGGTTCCTCTCTGAGACCTCACTCACTCTAATTGCCCGCTGGCTACCTCACCTCCAAAGCTTGCTAGACCAACAAGCCTATTCCTCACCCATCCATCTGCCCTATTCCTGTTTACATTGTTTCATCTCTGCCACCTCCAACAAAAAGGTAGTGTGCTTTAGAGAGTGTGATTTAATATATTTTCAAGCGCTCCAATGATTTTGCATTCTGTTGACTGTGTTATGTTCCCTCGGCTTTGTGTTTCAGGTTATAGATAGGACGTTTGGTCTCAGTCCAGGGTTTTACTGGCAGACTATGGAAACTCAGGAGAGTGTTTGTAAGGGGAGAGAGACCACACAAGAGCTGCACACAGAGGTGAGCATGTTGTCCTTCAAAAGTGTACTTTGTAGTAGCAGTTGTTATTTTTTAACAGCTTTCTTTTGATCCTAGGAAGCACTGAATCAGACGCATAGCAGTAAAGGTGGAGTAACTGAATTTATGTTAACTTAATCATTTTTGTTGTAGGTATCAGTTGCTCTGGGGTGCAAAGCTTTCTTCGTACATCCCTTCATAACACACTACACCCTCCAGCTTGTTCTCGACTCAGGACTGGACATTTGTGGTCTGCGGCTCCTTTATCCGCCACAGGGGTTCCTGGGTGACAGTGCTGGTAGGACATAACTAAAGCCATCTGGTCATAAAATACTCCATAACTCTCCTTCTGGCTCATTAGTCTGGTGTGCGTCCTGGATCCAACTGTGGCCTAGGGCCTTTGTCCATGTCTTCACTGAATAAAAATAGTCTTTTATAACTCTCCCTCTGATTCACAGGTGCTATGCCAGTTATCCAGAGAACTGATGAGACCTGCCAGCCTGTTCTTGCCCTAGCTGTTCGAGGCCCTCATGCCCACTCAGTGTTGAAAGATTTGACTAGTTCCTTAGATCCTCTGCTGCCCAGAAAGACGGCTCCAACTTCTCTCAACCCTCTCCACTGCACAAGTCAAGAACCTCCACTCTTCTACTCCCCTCCACTGGCCAGTCAAGTCCACAAGGAGCTGTGCATGTGGTTTTCAGGAAGACTTAGAGGAAGTGCAGAGAATCACAACCGGCCTCTGAATAGGTTTGTTGTCAAAATTTCAAAATGCAAAACGTTTTTTTAAATTGTTATTTATCATTAGACTTTTTTGACCAAATCAGGGTTAGCCCATTCATATTAACTGTGGATAAACTAAAATTGCTTTTAATGTTTTTTGTTTTTGTTTTTCAAAAATGGTGCAACTTTAAATCTAAATCTTCACATTCAAAGAAAAGTGTCTGACACTTTTCAAGAAGCTAAATTTCACTAATATACCTACAAGCAATGTAGGTATATTAGCACCTTTATTACAGTGACACTGTTATTTTATTCTAATTGTGTTATAATCAGTCACCCTCACTTTTGTTTGTAGATTTGTACCTTTGGATGACAGAGTGGGAGGCAGATCACCTTCCTTTCTGTGTGCTACAACAAAAGGTACTGTAACTCAACAAGGAGCCAAAACTGTCACAAGGGAGAAAACTGGCTTGTGTCCACATTTCATTTTCAACTTTCATCTTTACCGTCCTGAGGGAAATTTTGTTTGCAGCAAGGATCAAACATTTTTACTTGAGTGGAGCTGCTAATCCTTCTCTCCCCCTGCACAGCTGACTTACTCCTCGTGGTGTCCCCTGGCGTGCCTCCATGTTGCTACGGCCAAGTGCTGGCTGTCTGTGAACGCAGAGGCTTCAGTTTGAGGGGGCTGCAGAGGCTGCAGCTTCAGAGCAATGGAGCTGCAGTCCTTGGGCTCACCAACCAGCAGGTAGAACTACAAGATAGTCAGTCAGAGTTCAAACTTTCAGAAGAACAGTGTGTAGAATAGAAGGATTTTATCGAACCTCATGACAACAGTCAATAATTGATTGTTTAATGATAATATATTTTATATTGTATACTATTTGACACTTGTAGAGGAGGATAAAGGAGTATGGATTTTGGTTCTTAGACCTTGGAGCTAGTCTTGAAATCCAGGAATGACTCTAATTAAGACATTTATATCATAATGGAACATTTAGCTGTAATTGTGATCTTGATGTGTTTTTCTAATTGTGGGCCAACTTTCCAGCTGTTTGGGTCTCAGGAAACACAGATTTCTCTTTGTACTTCTGTAATTTTCATCACAGTCTTGAAGCCTTTGTTTTCTCTAGGCACTTGTGTTTTGCAGCCCACATACTGTGACTCTGGATCAGAAGGAGCTGGAGCTGCCCTCTCACTGTCTGGTGCTGTTACTGAGGAAAGAAAATGCAATGCACCACAGTGTTAGTCTGCCAGCAGGTCTAAATTCCATCTTAAATTATAATAATAATGTACAGCATAAATCATGTACATAAATTATATGAAAGTAAAATTGTGCATTTAATAATGTTTCAGCCCTAATGAGAGAATTTAAGGGGGGTTGCCTCCACACCAGACTTGATGGTGTCCACACAGTAGAGCCAACCTTCGGTTTCCACACTGTGCCTTACAGCAGTTACCTGTTCCATATCTTTGGTAAGCACTGTTTGTTCAGTGTCAGTAAAAATTCTAGTAGATGCTCCTCTGCTGCTGCTGCCCTTTATGTTTCTTATGTATATTTTCTTTTTAGTTAGGTGTATGTGGGCAGTGCCAGATCCTTTCAGCGTGATCCTGTCCCATCAGAAACGTTCATCCAACCCTGACATGGAGCAGGTGGTGATTTTGACCTTGTGTGGGAAGGACATGAGCCAAGGCCTGAGCCTCCTACACAGAGTGCTGACAGAAGGGCCAGAAGGTGGGTGAAGTTCAGCTGTATTTCTGAGAGAACAGCCTGTCCTGGGCTTTGGAACTGGAGGTGGCAGTAAACAAACAAAATACACTGTCAATTGCACACAGCAGCCTACACAACTTAATGAATAAACAAATTAGTGTGTATGTGAGTGAATTATTTCATCAGCTTCCCACTCCCCCCTTATATTTCAATAGTTTCAATGTTTTTTTAATTTATATTCAAGGTGATGTACGACATGGAGGATTCCAGCTGCTTGGCCTGAAGTGTCTGCCTGCATTGACTCGACTTCAGGCTCAGGAACTGAGTCCATACGAGGTGGGAGAGCAGCTGTGTCACGACAGCCTGGACAGTCTGATGTCCTCTCCTGCCCTAGTGTGTTCTCTTAGACGGGTGGATGCTCTTGCTTCACTGAGGAAGCTCCTACCACAGGATTACCCTGGTAACCTCAGTGTCCTGATGTCACCCACACCTGAAGTGGCTTTCAGACAGGCTGCCCTCTTCTTCTTTGAGCACGAGATAATTCCTGGTAAGTTTGTTGAGTGCTATATAAAACATGCAATCAGATACCAAGTCTAAAATCAAATCTCTTGAGGGATGCTCCAGTTTAAAGTATTAGAGCCTATCACAACATTTAAGGAGAAACAAGCAGACAGTCTTGTGTGTATAAGCCGGGAATAGACTCATCACCCCACTTCTTTCCCCTACAGACCACAGCGTACACCCACTTCTGAAGTTTCTTCCCCAAAACAGCGGTACAAAAGGTTTGTGTTAAAGGAAAACAACCCCATTTTAAATAATATTTACAACAATGTTGGTGTCATAATCAAAAGATAAAATCTTTTAGTGACAGAGTTGTGTTTTATAGTGCGTAAATGCTGCAAGTCATGAATATAATATTGAACATTTAAAATATTACTTAAATACTGGTGTAACAGTAACAAGCTAACTTTCTGTTCAGATCCACAGATGCTGCTCACTGTGTGCCTGTTCAAGCCAAGAATCTGGAATCACGCTCTGGCTAAAATGGTCCGCAAACTCCAGCTGAGTGGCCTCGCGTTGGTGGGCCTGCGTGTGGTGACCCTGGACAAAAGCAATGCTACCTCACTACTGCCTGCAGAAACTGTAACTGAGAATGATTGTTTGACTGAAAAACAGGCTTTCCTTTCATGCAAAACGTAAGCCTTGATAATTCATACAGTAGTTGTTGTTTGCAGGACCCCTCAGACTTGGAAGCCCATGTGGACTACTTGTGCTCTGGCTCCTCACTGGCTCTCTGCCTCGAGGGGGAGAATGCTGTGAGGAGGCTGCTGGATGTGCTGGGCCAAGAGGACTCATCCCTGTGGACGACCTGTTATGGCATGGCTCATTCACACAACGGCATCTATGGTCAGTGACCTACTGCACACTGGTACACATTCAAGAACAGGATTGCTATGTATGCTACAGTACTAGTGCATTATGTAAAGCACTTTAAATTGCCCATGTGTTGAAATGTGCTATACAAATAAACTTGCCTTGCCTTACTGTACGTTTAAAATATTGGAAACCAATGTTATAGGATCTGGATCATATCAGAAAGCAATTCAGGATGTGAAGAGGCTTTTTCCAGAGGGGCTCTGCTGTACTGAGACCAGCACAATGAGACAGGAGCAGGTATGCATGTCACACACAGGACTTAGCACATGGGCTGTACTTCCGACTGATAAAAGACAGACATTCTGTGTTTGTGCTTGGTTTCTTGGTTTCAGATACTCAGCGTGTGCTCAGACCCTTTAGCCTCTGTGGAGCGTGAACAGAGCTGCACACTGGGCCCTGTGGCCCAGGAAAGTCCATCATCTTCGATGGCATCAAGACCAACTGGAGGTTTGGACTACTTGTCTGGTTTTATTTTCATAAACAGACAATTATATATATTGATAACTTTTGTTAAGTGCAATGCTGTAAACTCTGCAGAACTAGGCTATGCCCTATATTCAGGTTGCATTAGTGTTGTACTCATATACACAGGAATGGATGTTTTCCTGAGTATTGTCATTACATTTGACTCACTAAACTCACAGCATTGAACATTGCATGGGTCAATCATTTATTAAAGCAAAACAGGTCCCTTTTTTGAATCAGAGGGAGAGTTATAAAAGACCTTTCATCATTTATTGTGACTTTGGCAGGGACTCCTCTGGAATAGATGTTGAAATATTACTCCGTTCCAGATGACCTTTGTAAGCCATGAAGAAAACAAATGTCCTGTTTTGCTTGTTTATTGGTGCCAGGGTCCCTGATACACAGCGCTCTCTGGCAGACAACCTGTCTGCTGATACCCTTAAATGCTCCACCGCTCAGCCAAGTGCCATCCCAGCTGGACATGCTGGAGCAGCTGCTGAGGTCAGGCTGCCATCTGGTGGCAGGGAAGATGACCATACTTGATAATGAGCAGAGGAAACATATCACTGATACACTGAAAGTGTCAAGAAGAAATGACAGGGTGAGAAGTTTGGCTTTAAAATAAGTGGCTTACTGTCTTACAGAGAGAGCAATCAGCAACTGATTTTCTTGGTCTCTGCTTGTGTCCTTAAAAGATGGCTCATCTTTACACGGCTCCCTGTCTCATCATGGCTCTGCAAGGGGAAACCATTGTGACCTCCTTTAACTTGATCCTTGAACGGTATGGAAAAAGACAACTCAAACCTATTGTGCAAACATGTCAAATATTTACATCCTTTTATTTCCTTCTCCCTGTGCCTTTCATTTCAAGCATTTACAAGGAGAGGTCAGACCTAGAAGAAGTGGGGAAAATGATGATCTACCCCGAGAGTGAGCAAGAGGTAAATCATGAATATAATTCATCTTTTTCTTCAAGGCCTTTATGTATTCTTAATAAACATAAATTGTGTATTTTAGCTGTTATTTGTTGTATTGCCATGAAATATTGTTTTGCTGTTTAGTCACATTTGAACTTACTTATGTTGTGTTCTCTCCTCCAGGCCAAGCAGCTGATATGCTACCTATTTGATGCCTTGTCTCCTGAGAGCTGTCATACCATTGTGCCATAAAATTCCAGTACAAGCACATTAAGGTTACAACTACATCAGTTGCCATTTTCATAATATGTCTGCTCTGAAAAAAAGTGAATTGAATTGTTCAGGAAAGACGTGGTTTAGATCATATTTAAGTCACTGTAACTTAATAAATATTTTTTCTCCTAAAAATCACCTTTCCCCTCTGGTCTCCACTTGACTTTTGAGGGAGAAGCAAGAACCTTATTCTGTAAGTTGTGTTTGAGACAAAAAGTATTCACACATTTCAGATGAAAAATTATTTTAATTCTCAAGATGATAAAAATAATTTTGTGAACTCTGTAAACCATTGCATAACTGTAGTGTAACAATTTAACAAGTGTTAATAAACTAGTAGTACACTACAGAAAATATGCGGTACACAATCCTCAATGTAGAAAAGAAAAATCTAGTATTCTAAGACTTGCACCTATTTTTGTGTTCACAACACAAAAAATATCAATATACCAACAGAATAATTTCTACGATTATCAGTAGAGAATTTCCTACATATCCATACAGCTTGTCACAAAATAAGGGACATATCTTTTAATCTATAAATAATGTCTAAACCCACTGACATTAAGTAAATAAATCCATGAAATGCAGTTTCCTCAGATTTAACACATTCTCCATTAAATCACTTACCCTGAGAAAAACACATTTCTTTCCTTATATTTCCGCATTATGCTGACAAATAGAAACTTGAAAACTTGCATTTGTTTTAGTTCTAATAAATTTTATTGAATAGCAGTTCACAACTAGATGCTACATCATAATGAATTAACTGCGCTCCATAATATCCAGTGACCTATTCATTGAATATCTAATTTAGAACAATACATTCAATATTTCAGGGCTTCAATGTTAAAATAGCATTTCTACTGAAATGTTCTAAAGTATATGGAACAGCTGGTTCCACATTCAGATTATTTACTTTTGACAACACTTGTACTAGTATTTTACTTAATTTGAACAGCTCCATACATCATACTCATATACATGTACAAGATTGCATAAATCTTCAGGCTCCATTTTCATAATATTAAAAACAAAAAGACAACAACAACTAACAATAATGCAAAATAGATTAAACTATTCCAATGCAGAGCATAATGATACATCTATTACAGTTCATTTACAAGATTCTTCCTATTTGGTGCTTTTCCTTACAAACAATTGAGTTTTTGGTGCCAGATTACTAATTGAGATCAGAATTGTGTATTTAATGGTTAAGTATTGCTGTTTTTTTGTTTGTTTTATTATGGCAAATACAGACTGAGATAGACTATTATTAGTCAGTTATAAACTTTGCTTCCTCCTGTGGAACTGGTGAAGCAAATTTCATTAGATTAGCCTTTTTCTTTTCAGCTCAAG
Source organism: Macquaria ambigua (assembly GCA_008360985.2). NCBI lineage: Eukaryota > Metazoa > Chordata > Actinopteri > Centrarchiformes > Percichthyidae > Macquaria > Macquaria ambigua. The sequence continues at coordinate 444,409 of VMKM01000111.1, read as the reverse complement.
TGGCCTGAATGCAGAGGATCATTTAGAAATCACATTGTGGTCCACAAAAATATTGTAAGGCACTGGAATTTTGATTCTAATTAAACATGTTATATTTTCCTCATCTGACTGACAGCAAACACTGTCCCAGAGACATATTCTCTTGATACCAATTAACATTATGTAATTATTAAAGGCACAGATGTACTTGAATTGGTCCGTTAGAGATAAATTTAACACATCTAAACAAATGTAAAGAAATGTAAGCTGTGCTTACCAAGTGAATGTTTGTTTCATTTCTTTTTAGAAAACTTGAATTGGGGTAAGTAGACCACTAGAGAAATTGAGGGCCAACAACAAATTACCATAACAACAACAACTCAGTTTTAATGTCTGTATCTGCCATTAATGCTTGTCACAATCATCATCTGTCACCTGTAATTTTACAAAAAACGAAAACTAATTTGGACCACTGCTTGAAGAAACAGAAAAACAAAGAGTCAGATAGAAAGCACCTTACAGTCACTGTAGGCCTATCATAACAGCATATAATGCATAACCATCAATTTCCAAAGTGAATGAGATTACGTAGTTAAGGAAAATCAACAAAAAACAAACAAAACTTCAAAACAGTAGTTGTAGTGAAGTTTATATGGCCACTTCAGAAGCACAAATGTCATTCACCTTTGACATTCCTTCACTGTAGACAACATTTAAACTGACACCAAATCCTCGCTTAAGGTCAGCATGTGCTAGCCAGTATTGCACAAACCTGCCATAAACGTCAATGTATACTTAACTCAAAATCAAATATACAAATACACATTTTGTAAGGATCTGACCCATGCATTTTTGATCATTTGTGTATCAACTCACTATAGCTAACTTTAGATAGAAAAAGATACCATTAATTATGGTTAATTAACATTATCTATTTAAGGTACTAGGTGATTACTTTTTTAAATCAATTTAGGTTTCTTACTGAAATAAAACGAATGATGAAATGTAGTACAAAAGAAATAACAATAGTACAGGTCTTTGGTAAAACTGCAAAAAATGGGCTCAAGTCCATTAATGTTGTAAGCAAAGCCATTAGCATAGTCCTGTTGTTTACTCACTACGAGGATATATGTCCTACTGAATGAAATATCAAAGCAGAAATCCATCCAAAATTTCTTTCAAAATTCCTGCCACTCACAATGCTGGACTTTGTCTCAGCTTCATATGGATGACCTTGGTGCTCTGACCTGCCATTTATAACTTTGGGCAAGACCTGACCCAGCCCTATTCACAACTACAGGCTGATCTATCAGATACCTCAGCAATTATTTGAATTCTGTTCAAGGGTAAATCTTCCCTTTAGAATACATACTTGGACAGCTACTAGAACACCACTTTGGTTCATTTTTAGATTATCACACTAGACATCAGTAATTTAGTTGGCTTCACAGGCAAAACAAAATAGACTAGAGGACCCTGTGAAATTAGCTGCACCGTACACTGCTATCGAGTGTATGGGGGAAAAGAAATCCAACAAAAATACATTGACCTTCAATCAATTCAAAAAAGGGACAATCTACAGCAGTACAGGTCTGACATCATTCTAAGTGATATACAAAAGTACTGAAACGTTGACTCAAATGCATTTACAAATGAATAATTCAATCAAATTAAGATTTAGTCAAGCAGAAGACAGATTATTTCATAGTTTCTGAAATCTGAGCTGTGGATGCACAACATTCAAACATCTAAATGTATAACAAGAAAACTACATTAATACCTTTTCCAGTAGCAGCGAAGCTTGCAGAAATTATTAAGCCTTTACTACACTAAAAATAAGTCAATACAAATATTCTGGCAGTGTGACACAGTGCGAACTTTTTTTTCTTTCTTTTTTTTTCTAGCTGGTTAATATATCGCATAACATGCAATACCAGAAGTGTTTAGGCTGCCTTTTATGCTGTAATATAATCATGAAAACGCTAAAATACCATAACCTTTCTTGATATTTTTCCTCTGAGTTGCTTAATTGTCATTTATGTGAATGTAAACAATGCATTTTCCCATATTTATAAGTAGCAAAAGGTGTACCTGGAGATACATGATTTTCTATTGAATTTAAAGCAAGAATAAAAAGATTTCTTAACACAGTAGAAGGTCATTCAATTAGAGGAACCTAAGCACAAATCCTACCCAAAATCAAACTTACAGGTTAACTACGGAATTCTTCATTCACTGCAGAATTATTACAATAAAACAAATTGAAGTTACTGAGATGTTTAAAAAGCATGTTTATATGTTGCTATACAAATTCATGTGTCCTGTACTGTTTGCATACTCCCAAACGTTAAATTGAAAAACCTAATTTCAAAGACTGAAGCTGCACCAAAAGAGCACCACGACCAAGGAATGAGTGGGTGGGTAGTTGGAGGGGAGAAGGGGGGGTTCATTTCTAAGGTTAGTAAGTCAGGACACAGGCACTGACAATGTTTGTTTTCAATTATCTTCCGCAGAAATACTTAATGGGATTGGGCCAAATACACTGGTATATATTTATATTTACACATATAGTCATACACATGTCAATGCTTCCCCAAAGTTAAACAAGACACATTATGCAGAAACCTGTGCACAAGCTTCAACTACTTGTGTTTGCTCTGACAATTCTACACATAACCTTTTCAACTAAGGCAAGGCACTTTAGAGTTAGAGGCCGATATGTTCTAGACAAAGTCAAGAGGCTAGATTCCTACAAAAATCACCATCTCAGGCTTTTAGCAAATACAATACATGCTTCTCTAATGGCTAAGCTATATAAATCTCTACAAAACAAAACTGACTGAATTACAGCCTTAACATGTAGCATGTGCCTTACTGATATTACAGCTGCTGGTTATGCCTAAAATGCACTTTAAATTTGCACATTTGATTGAAATTTTATAAATCTAACTATGAAAGTAGAAACTATTAAGTACTTTTCTATGAAATCTTAATAATATGTAGAACCATGCCATGAATTAACAATAGGAAACATGAAATATTCAAATGAAGTTTCACAGTACACACAAAAGCTTCAGACATTAGCTTATATAGAAAAAAAAATTATAAATCTAAAAAAAGACACAAAAGAATACCTACAAAGCAGCTTAAAGCACATTTCTATATACCCTTTAATAAAGTCCCAGGTCAACAAAGTGCTTTAGTAAGAAATCAAACTTCTTCAGATAGTTGGTCAAAATAATGATGCTTGACTGGTTGCATTAAAAAAAAACATTGTTAATGAAAATTTGAGTATTTAAGAAAATGTGGCTTTATTTAAAGAGGAACACTGCATAATATCAGCATTCATGTGTTTTGCTGTTTCCTTGTTAGTCTGATTTACAGATACAGGCGTGGTTCAGCACTAATACCTCATTGGACGTGAAACATTTTACAAATCTGCATAATCATTTTCTATTTTTGGACAATACTTTGGCCGAAGATTACAACTTTTTCATCAATTGCGCCCCACAGTGTTAAATGCAATAATGCCACTGTGTATTCATTCCTCAAAGCATGGAGCTTCTAAACGTTGAAGCGCTTTCCGGTACAAAGAAGTCGATCAGCGAGCCATTTCACACACACACATGTCAGTTTTGGAAGCTCCATGCTCTGTAAATGGTACACTAATCTTTTCTTTTTCTGGAACTCCAGACTAATTAGGCTAAAATAAAAATATGCTGCCTGAATTAAGTATCAGTCACATTCAGGTTCTTGGATGTCTGGTTTCTTGATTTGTTCCCGAAAGCTCTCAAGTGACTTCTTTGATTTAGATGTATTCCTCTTTAATTAAAGAAAAATCAGCTTTGAGTTTTGCCCATTTTATGTTTAACATCACCGGACTAGTTGAGTGTCAGTGAACTCAACATTTCCTGGCAGTATGTTCTCAATATTTACAAAGTGATTTCCAACCTGGAATGCCTATGGCACTAACTATTGTGATAAAATATCCACAATGGATTTTTTTCTAGATTTCTGTATTATTGTGTGGGAAATATACATTTTCAAATTCCCCTATGGAGGTCAGTGGGCTGCAGGTTAACTCCCCTTGATATTATTACAAAGGATACTTTGTTTATCAAGCTTTTTCCACCCTCAAAATGACCTAAAGACTTACAGCATGAGAAGGACATACATTTTTTCTTTTTATATGTATTTTTAAAACTGGAACTTATCTATTTTTAGTTAAGATATAATATTAACGTTACAGTGAGTACGTTTTCTTTCTTCAAACACAAGAATCTGTGATGTAACAGATTTTCTAAAACCTTCTTCTTGGCTTTACACACATTTCCACAGTATTTTCTGAAAAGCTGGGATTGAAATGCCTTCAGATTTGCTGTGGCCAGACTTTAAGTGCATTGAGTAAAAAAGAAGCAACCTCAGGAGATCAGGGATTTATCCACACTAATTCCAAAGTGCAGTGATCCAAGAATCCATAAACAGCAAAACATGGGGGCAGAAATGCAAATTAATTAAATACTCATTAATGTCTTTGTGTATACAGCTTTTAACCAAGTTTATTGGTCCTGTTTTAAAATCTGTAATTTTGTATTGCATTTAAGAGCAATGTGTTAGGTTGGCAATGCATATTTGCATTTTGTTTGGGGGAAAGCACAGCTGCATTCTGTGTTAAGCCTAAATGTATTCATAATAAAGTGTAAACAAAATGTAGATATCTGCACACAAGATTGATGACCTTTAGAGTGCCTGAATCATGATTGAAGATTTGAGAAAAGGCATCGCAAGGTAATTTAATATTCTAATTTGCATACAGAAAGCTATCTGGTTGCCATGGTAATGTGCACATAAAATGAGCAAATACTATAATGATTGAATCCCCTATTCACAATCTGACTCATAATACTATTTGTTTTGTCAGTCAAACATCATTTTATTCTAAATTAATTCAATCACTGTATGAAACAGACATTGCTATTTAGAAAATGTAATATCTATTAGTAGTTTTTCAAAGGGCTAATTCTTTAAATAGTACCTTGAGTAATTGTACATCACCACTTCAATATTTTTGTTCTACAGTAGGGGCATTCTGTTTTATTAGGTGCACAGCTCTCACATAGTACATAATGTTGGCAAGGCTGCAGAACAATGCAACGATCATGCTTTTGGCAAACTATACATTTCTTTGACTGAAGCTGATATATTACCTGTTGGGGAAGAAAAGAATGAATATCAGCTGCAACTTAGGAAAACACAGTTCAGTTCATGCAGACTTGTCAAATAAGCATGCTTGATGACAAAACGTAGATCTGAATGATAGCTTGATAAAAACTATGTAGATGCTACTAATGAAATGCTGTGTGTGATCTAGTCTTTCTTACCCCGTCTATAAGGTCTAGGTCATTACGCAGCTGACTCTGGATGGAGTGAAGCTTTGACAAGGGGAGCTGGTCCAGCTCTCCGTAGCTACGTAGAAGAGGTGTTCCAGGGGTCCGACAAAGCACATCAAAGTCCCCTTGGAGCTCTTTCAGCTTGCGTTCTGTTTCCTCCCATTTCTGTTCTGCCAGCTGCCGCTCTGCCTCAGCCGTTTTTGCGTGTTCCTTTGCTTCAAGAGCGTCTTTCTGGCAAGCTTCACAGGCCTGGAACAAAGTTGAGTCTTTAAAAATGATGATTAAAAAAGAAAAAAACTTGCTATCTATGTAAAGGCTCTAAGACATGTATTACAATGAGAGATCATTTCTAACACTGACTTGTTTGACCTGATGCCAGGCCTCCTCCCATTGTTTGATCTTCCTCTTGGCCTCGTCCAGCTCTCTAAAAAGGCGGGTCAGATCAGCAGTGCTGGTCGTGGAGGTTAGGCTGCTGAAAACTGGAGATGGACTTGGTGAAAAGCTGCCACTTACAAAGTCCCAAATGTTGCTAGCCCCTCCATTCAAGCCTAGGTGAGTGATGTGTTAAAAATCACAGGACCAAGCATAAAGTGAATAGTTAGTAAAGGCTCCCACAGTGTCACTTAGAGCTGTCTGATATTTCAAAGTCTTTTAATAAAGATAAAAATATAATTTCTCACATAATCAAACTCTAACAGCCATATTTCTCAGCTTAATTTATGCATATGGAACTGGATTAAATATTCAAGTAGAGTTGAAGGAAGTGCTCACTAGGAGTAAAATTTCTGATGCTATCAGCTTACCCAAAGAGTTCTGGGAAGATGAGGTGGGTGTTCCCAGAAGGCCATGCTCTTGCTTGGCTAACATGTTTGAAGGTTGATTTTGCTGCGATACCGTTCCAGACAGCAGGGACTGCGACAGAGACTGGGAGAGGGAGCTTAGCGGGGAGGTGGAGAGTGATGACGAGGAATTAAAAGAGGATGATCGTGCAAGGGAGCCAGGAATGTTAACTGGAGCAGATCCACCTAGCACCCTTTGACCTGTGGGGACAAAGTAAATACTGGTGATGCTTTGTGATCAACTGGTCAAACGACTGAAAGTACTTTAACAAACTAGGTGTCCTTACTTGCCAATCCTACACTGTTGTCTTGCTCCTCAAACTCCTTATCAAGAGATGCAACATTAATGTCGCTGAAGTTGAGGTCCAGAGCGGATCCTGAGGGAAAACAAAATCCATCTGGCTGACATTTGACAACAAAATAAAGAGTGGCAGTCATCAGCTCAACTGGTTTACAGTTTACTTTACATATACATACCTATGACAGACTCCACTGTGTTGCTCCCTGGATAGAAAGGAGTGGCTTTTGCATTCATTGTTGATAAGGTGGTGGGTGAAGAACTGTCTGAGCCAATACTAGAGGCCAAGCTGGATGTTATACTGGAGGTAAAGCTTGAAGCCAAAGGGTTCACCGCAGAGAATACAGTATTTTGTGTCTAAAAGGAAAGCACAGAAGGCATTAAATTCCCAATGTTGTATATCAATATCAATATCAAGCTATTAACACAAGGAAACCCATTTAAACACAAACCTGTTTTTCTTGGTCCATCAATTTCTGATCCTGCCCCTTGTTCTTAATCTAAAAATGATCAATTAACACAGAAACAGCACTTTTTAGTGACAAAACTCAAAATTTTACATCCATAATATCAATTAAAAAGGGATTTTTGCACTGCAATTACATTGCAATCCTATTTAAAAACAGACCTTTTGCCCATAAGCTTTATTCACTTTCCCCGATGGAGCTAACTGTTACTTGGTAACTCGGAGGAAGCATTAAATACTGCTGATTTCCAGTAACTCTTGTTATTGTCATGATTTATGTGGTAACTGTCTACTGAACTACATGCGATCAGAATCCAAGGTGTGTGAACTGATCATGCAACTTGACTCTGCCTGCCACTTGCAGCTCTAAGAATGATTCAAACATATTGCCTTTGATTACAGAGTGTCCTGAATTATAGAGACAGGCACATTTTACTATGAGTGGGTGTCAGTCTTCTGTAATTACAACATCAGAAAGCAGTAAAATCAACCTAAGGAGAATTCTTTGTGTAGAGTTACAAATACTCCTAACTGTGAATGCAGTGTGAAAATATTTTTTAGGCAGTCTGATTGTTTGTAGTCAAATCACCCAGGCATAAACTACTTGATACTTTATAGCTTCTTCATATTTCAAGAACTCTCATCGAGCGATACTATTTAGTTTTTTGTTAAGAACCAAAGTACACCCAACACAAATTATCTCAAAACTAAGACCTAAAAACAACACAATTCATGGGAAAATGACTCAAAATGATACAATGAAAATGACATGGCAAATAATGAGTGAGAAATAAATAAAAAAGTGATTCAAAATGAATGACAGAGATACATTAAGTGTAAAGCCTGAAGTTGTTTATGTGTTATATTCTTCCTAAAGCTAAAGAGAGCAGTCTGTGTACCTGATCCACACGTTCAAAGCCCGGAGCTTTAGGATAGTTAGACGTCAGAGAGGAGACACTGGATGTGGTGGACTCTGAACATAAACTACTATTAGTTAAGGATTTGGGCCTGCTGATGGATCCCACTGGGGATAACAAACTGTCGCTTCCTGAGCTTGGAGTTACAGTTGAGCTATTAGAACATGAAACCTGAGAAAGAGAAGTGCACATGGTCTTAATAAAATGATGATCAAAAATAAATAAATAATAAAATAAAACCATTATTCTGAATGGACTATGAAGGTGATGACTGAATTATCATCTTAAATATCGCTTTCAATGACAAATTGCCTCTGTTCTTTCAAAACAATGTAGTAATGAAATGTAAAACAGTAAAAGAAAATAGTAATAATGACAAGGCAATGTGTAAAAAACATGCCAACAGAAAAATAAGAGCATGGTAAACAACATGTGGACAAGTAAATGGCTGATATGCATCAGCTGATCATCATCAGTGATTTATGTAGTTATAAAAGCAGGCATCCATGCATTTTTAAGACATTTGTCTACTCTTGAAACCCAACACCCTGGTTGAGTTGATTCTGATACATTTCCTATTGAAGGACTGACATAGCAACAGAGAAAACATACACTTCCTACTTGTCCGTTGCTACTGGTTGCACTGGTGGTGGAGTTGCCTCCACTGTTCCACTCACTGACTGGACACTCTGGATACTGCTGAGAGCCCAGCTGGGACTGTGAACTGGACTGTATCACTGTTAGCAATGAGCTCATGGTTTCTTCTGTAGAGGGAATTCCTGAAAGGATTAAAATAAATATTAAATCATATACATAATATAGTGTTTACAACCAGGTTGCCAACAGCATTAACATTCCTTGTGGCTGTGTTTAAATCAACCAGAGGGTTAACGGTGCTTATTTTAAAACTTGGGAAAACCAAATAAATGTCCTCACAAGTGTATTATAAAATCCTTAACTCAAAAAAGAACGACAAATTTCATGGATTTGTGATTCTCTACCCGAGCACTGAGACAGTATTCACTTACTTTCTACATGTGCAAACGCACAAAACGGCCCTCTGGGACAGTATCCAGTTTGTCGCATATCATTGCATTTGGTAGATTTGTAGATCTTTAGAGAAGGAAAAACAAATCACAAGCCAATGAGATACAAAGTTACGATGTCTGCCCTTAGAAAAATTAATAAGCCACTGTGTTACATCAGAGAAGCTACAATGTCATTAACAATAAAACCTCATAAATACATTATCTTGAACTTGCAGCAAGATTACACAGTCAAAAACTAATTTCTCACACTACACATTATATTTATTTATTATGGTTGTTTTGGTAGCTAGTCAGTTTTAATGCTTGTGTAAAAGAACCTACACTGTCATTACAGTTTTAGAAGTACTCTATGTTATCAAACTTTATTTTACTTTCTATAGACTTGGCATAAATGCTTTTGAATGGTCAATTTGGGGATTCAATGAATGTCTGCTGTGATCTACTGTATATATCATGCTGCATGTATACAAGGCCAACCCATAATAATACAGCTCATTTAACAAATATAAATAAATAAAAAAACATTAAAAAGTTATCCTCCATCTGTTAATTTGCAGGAAAACAAAATTCACTCACCTCTGGGTGAAACTGCTGTTCAGTGCGAGAGTGACAATACTGGCAACTGTCTCCACTGTCACACTTCGAGGGCTCGCCCCATTCGTCCCCATGTTTCACATTAGGGCAAGGAGTTGACCTGCATTCATAGTCGGAACCTTTAACCCATTGCAATTACACAACTTAATACCATTTGTTATTTTAACTTAAACAGAGTCATATCTTACCTATATTTGAACTTTCTAGGATTTCGTCTTCGATCTCTACTGTTGTGGTAGTGGGGGCAAGCGTAGCCCTGTCTGCATAGTCTCGGGGGTTTAGTACACTGATCTGTTTTATAATTGGCTAAAACAAAGTTGGTATCTGCAGAAAAAGGCATGCAAGTATTAAGTCATTTTTATTTTTATTTTGCAGAACATTAAAAAGTGTGTTATTTGGAACTGTATGAGCCCATTATCATCCCCGACTGGAGGTTACTCACCTTGCCACCGGGGGTCTTCTGTCAGAGTTTTCTCAATCATAGCTTGGCTGGCTAATACACCAGGCTGCAGATCAGGAATACCTTCCCCAGATCCCAACTGTCCATTTTGAAGAGCCTCTTGTGCTTGGATCTCTCTGTGCACATAAAATTAAGGTTAATTTTATTCCCAATACAAAATAAATATCTTGGTTGAACACTCTTAAACGTATTGTCTTGTTAAAGGAAACTTGCCTGCTGTCTAAAACAGTTAAATATACTATAAATTACTAAATCACTGGCCTCTCTAACATAACCAATCACCATCCAATTTTATCATTAAAATGCACATTTTTATCAAATCAAATCTGCTAATTCTAAATTTCAAAATACTATACTAAGACAAAGTGACACCTTATACTGGACCATCTGACGTATAAGATGTCTTAGCACAAGTTACAGGCAGGTGTAACAGCATGATAATATTAATTGAAATATTATCAAAATACTCAGAAAACCAGGAAAGATAATTCTGCAGAGGTTTATCAATTTAATTCCAGGATATTCACTTCAGTAAACATTTTACTCAGGAAAGCCTTTGTTTAAAGTCTTGGTATCAGCTAACCTCACTCTTTCAGCAGCACAGAGCTCCATAAAACATGTTTATCTAGTATCAGGCGTTTCTATTTTTTTAGAAATTAACTGAGCCGAGCCCTAAAAACAGAGTTACAAATCGAACCATGAGTCTGGCGATCCATTAAACCCCCACAATACAGGTATTCTCTTTACATTATGCCTAAATTGGCTGATTTGTTTGTTCCATTGTGAGGCTTGTGAGTGAAAAGTTTGGCAGTGAAAAGAGAGGCCACTATTTGCTTTGTATGTCACCTGATATCATAGACTGGAGGTCGGAGATCATGTGGCCCATGAGCAAAAGCACAGTGGAGGCCATTCTTCACACAATGCCCTCGAGCATCTGTCTCATGGATACAAGTGCCAGTCTTGTAATAGCGTAGATGGTACTTGCGCTCTGTGTCACCAGTGGTCCGGTGTAAATAAGGACAGCTAAAGGAAGCAAGGAAACAACATTGAAATCTTTCATCAGTTGATATAAATAAAACATCTGAATAGCATGACATTAAAATAATGCACAAAAAGTGCAGCCCAAACCTCAAATTTATCCAAAATAAACATTACATATAGAACAAATGTTTAACCTTGTATGTTCCTCCTTCAAATCCAAGATATGACTGTAGATGTTTCATATGAGATGATTATTAAAAGCAGGCAAGCACTGCACGGACATTTAAAACATGGTCCAAACAATTCATTAGAAAACCACAAGAATTATAAATTGTAATAAAAGGAGGGAATTCTTATAGTTGCACACACTTGACAGAGAAATGTATGGCCAATAAGCCTCTTGAATAAACCAATTTTTCCTTTCTTGAGTAGCAACAGTTGCTATAGCAACACATAAGGTCATACAAAAATAGCTGCCATTGGCAGAGGAGGAATTGTAAGGATTGCAGTCGTTCATTTTCCATTAGTTCAATAATCTTATTTCTTTTTTTAAATTTCTATGTGGGACTCAATTAAATGCTGTGCCATTTTCAATTCCCAGTCACACTGAGAGGCTGCTGTCTTTCTATACTACACCCCTTTTGAGAATTCACATATCTGTGCGACTAGACAGTTTAGTCAATACTCATGAAAATGCTTGGCTCCTCTAAAGCCACAACCTGTCATAAAATGTTGAAAAACACAAACAGGATCAAGGAAGATTTTTGAAAATATGAAGCTAGGGATGAAAAGGTTTCTGCACAACATCACACGTCCACATTAGCTGAAATTAATAGTAGCACCAGTGAATATAATGCTGGAGGGCATCCAGAGACAACCTGTCAAGTAACCTTATCTCAAAGACAAAGAGGTGCAGTCATGCCACATAAAGGGCGAGTTCAATCAGAAATGGTGGTTGGTTGGTTGGTACATACTCTACATAGAGAATGCATACACAAAGGGCAAAGAAGTGACCCTTGCAATATTGCATCTGCACTCTTTTCAGTGCTGGAATTTTTTTAAAACAAAAGCACACAGTCCTTTCTTGGCAGTCATTTTAAAATAAATGGCTCCTACATCAAATTGTCTTTTTATAACCAGACTGGAAGTTTATAACTTCAGTTCAGGCCCAGCTGAGTTGATGTGCACATATGCCATTAATCAGAGAGTTTGCTTATCCTACACACTCATGCTACTGTAGCCACAGCAAGTGGGTGAAATAAAAAAAGAAGAAGTTTTAAACTGTAAGAATGTCCCTCAAAATGCACAAACATAATAAAACCACAGGCTTTCAGTACCCTACAATTAGCTACATAGCAGTTCCTCTTTGGTCTGTAAAATACAAATAACACAATGAAAAAGTGCTACAGTTTGTAAAACTGAAGCAATGAAGTACTTGTTTAACAAAGAAACCAGGGGCATATCCACACAATTCAGCCCAAAGCCAAGATGAAATGTCCTGATGGACTGCATTCAGTATTTTTGTAGTGTTGATTTGATTCAAAATCTGATTCGTTTCACAAAGCTGCAATGGCCCTCATCCCAAACATGTCTGCAAAACATCAGCCATTTGTCAGCAGATGTATCATGACACACTGACACTGACACAGCAGGGACTTACTCATCTCCATCTGGGCAAATGCCTGTGGTCTCGTCGTATTTTGTGCAGTACACGTCGGGGCTGTAGTTAAAAGTTCCGTCTCTTCTCCTTATGGGCCGTCTTCGCCGCTGGTTGAGAAAATGCCAATTAAAGCACGTAAAGGGTCTGTGCTGCGTACACTTGTGCTGGAGGAACAACGGGCACTGCTCTGTCCTGAACTCCTTCAAGTATCTGAAACAACAAGGAAAAACAAAACAATTGTATCAGGAACCGCGTTTTAAAATTACTATTAACTAAGAAATAAGTCGAAGGCAAGGCAAAAGTTCAAACAGTGAGGTGTCGTGTTATGCTACTAGTGGTGTAGCCTACTATATATTTTGGGTCACTAACGTTAGCTCGCTATTCAAAGAGCAAACTACGTACGTATTTCGACGTAACACTTGTTGAAAGTCCCTGAGCGTACGTCTATAAATGTGCGTAGCAAGAGGGAACTCAAAATAAGGCCGAGCTATTTACAAGCAGACTGGTTAGCGAGTTTCTGGCTAATCATTTAGCAAACCGAGTTGACGGTATAACATTCAACGGATTATTCAAAACAATTCCTCAACTCTGTAAAACAATTGTAAACGATTCCGTTAACAACTGGCTTGTCAATTAAGCGATTTAAGACGTCCGTGTTTCCCACATTAGGGCTGATGTCGTTAGCGTGCAGTCGCTGTTTGCTATGTAACGTTAGGTAGTCACAAAGCCAGGAAAAGCACCATGTTTTAACACACACACACACAAGAGTTGAGGAATGCAAGAAATGCAAACGCGCATAGGTGCACGTGCAAATAACATTTTCGGCAACGAGCGATTTCGTTGTTTTTTTGCAGCAGCTTTACTCACGTATAGTGGGTAGGTTTCTCGGTTTGAGGGGACGCATTAGCCGCCGTTTTCGAAACCGACGGCATTTTCAGTCAAAACAATGAATTGCGCATGCGCTCGGATCTGTTGCTCGCGTGCATGCACGTCCGCCTGCACGCCAGCGCACTCTCTGCAAACATTGATGCAGGGGGCGCTGCAAAGATGAGACAGTTATGTCTTCTGGTTTGTTATAGTCGATTCCCTTATCTCTATTGATACACTTCCTGCGTCAACATACTGTTTTTTTATTGTTAGTAAATATACATTTGAAATCAATTTAAGGAATATTTCCCCCACACTCGCAACAGTGAGGAAATTCTGCCTTTTTATTTCAAAGATCTTCGAAGCTATAGACTGTATATTCTAGGCTAAACTCTGCAGGGCTGTAGCCAGGATTTTAGAAATACTGATGCTATACCAATGACCCCCAGCCCCATCACAATTTGATTTTATCTTCCGTATTGTCTATTATCTACAGTATAATTATGGTGGAGAAATACAAAAATCATTTTATTTAATGTATGGCCTAAAATAGTCATATTTAAGATCCCTTCTGTAAAACTATAAACAACCTTTTCAGTCATCTTTTCTGGTAAAAATCTTGCACTTATGAAACACCTTACCACCTGAATTAAAAACCCAATTAGAATTTAAAGTTTTCAATGCACAAGTTAAACAACAGGTGGATTAAACAACAACAACGGTGTGAATATTGAATGAAGAAGAATATGAACAACAGTTAACTGTTAATTTAAGATTTCCTCAAATATTCACATGTTGCATTATAATTTAGATACTGAGTCATCTATGTGAGAAACTCTGACTTTTCTTTGCATTTAGATTTGAACAATACATGTGAGAAATCATCATGAAAATCACAGCTCTATTGAAGGTAAAGGTGTGTGTGGTGGGAGAGATGTGAGAAGCCTCACATGTTTTACTCACAGGCACTCATGGTGCCTTCAGTTGCGCTTGTGGCTCAATAATGTTTTTTGTTTGTTATTATCTCAGTGGTCTACATCCTTTAGGCCAATACAGTACATACTGCATTTAGCATACAGGATAAATATAACTTTAAATTATTTTAATTATTTAAATTAATTTATTTTACAACAGTTCTATTCATTTTACATTATTTTATAATGCATGTGTTAATCATGACATGCTTTGTAAGTAAGTGTGATCTATTTAAGGAAATTATAAAGCACCTACTCTGGTTTCTCTTCCTGTTTAATATGATAAAATGTATTTGCATGTGGGGGGTTTTTTATGGTTCACCAGAGGACACATCATGGACATTACAATAAATTAACATTTCTGTTTATTCCAAACACTCCATCATCTGCCTCCAATGTGAATTTAAAGATTTGTGTTTTGGTGCCAACAATCAAATGTTTGTTTTTGATTGCCTTAATATACAATGTATTGTCAATGAGCAATTTGATGGAGTCTGCCTCATCATTACTGCAGTATGTCAAACCTCAATCCTTTCCTTCTGTAATGGGAAGCTAATCTGTTCTATTCATTTTAATTTACAAATGCAATTATACGTCTAATCCATTATTCAGCTGCTGAGGTCCACCAAGTGCACTGCCTTGTAATTATGCATAAACCCTGGACTATCCAGTTGTAATTACTTTGATATGCCCCACCCACACTCAGCTTACATGTCCAGTACCTTTCTTACATAAGAAAAATGTTAAGGGTGCTTACCTTTATGTAGAATTATATTTTGCTTGCTTTGTTTTCTGCATATTTGAAGCAGCTAAAGCAAAGTGCAGATTGTCATAAATTTCATGAACCAGAATAATTTTTTTTTTTTTTGGTAGACTTAAACAACCTCAACTCTCATCTGTGATGTCATCAAAAGTCAAAACCTAAATCAATCAATAAATAATTGGAAGCTGAATTTAAGGAATGTACATTTAGGTACCAGTTCATTAGGAACAACTGTGTAATCTAATATAATCCAATACAACAGCTCTGCAATTAATTGTAAATTTGTGAACTTTATGTGGTGTCAGAAAGGTGTTGATTCAATTTGGACTCCACTGTGCTATACTGAAACGTGTCTAATGTTTTGTCCATCCTCATTAACATGCATGAAGGGGACAACATATTAGAAACATAAACAACACATTTCAACATAATGCAATCCAATACCAACCCTCCCTACAGCCTCTAAAATGATTAGAGTTGAATCAACACCTCTCTGAACAAAAACTGAACATTAAGACATATTGATTGCAGGACTTTTGTGCAATATCACATTGTTTTGCACCTAATAAAGTGGTCACTGTGTGTATGCACTTAGATGTCTTTGAGCAACAGCAGCAGGGATAAAGGGTACAATGAGGACAATGTGCCCATATGCCTGCAAAACTACTGTGTTTTTAATGATTTTGCCAACAACTTTTTCATCCAGTTTAGTCAGTAAAAAGCTCCAGGATTTGTCTCTAGATTACATTATCATCATCATTTGGCTGTGTGCACATGTTCATCTGCCCAACACTATGCATGATTAACCTAAAGATATTGTATTATGTTCTTTTACCGGATTGATTTTTAATTTTTTTCACACACATTTTTTAATTCTGCATCATCCAGAGGAAATATTGAATGTAAGCAAGGGAAAAAGTCACACCCTTTTTCCTTTCTGTGACGTCAGTCACCACAAACCTTTAACCTTCCTCAGTAGTCTCAGCTGTACACACAGTCCACTGTCAACCTCTTCTCACAGCATCTCAAATGTGTGTGTTTGTATGTGTGATGTAAAGATGATCCTTTGCCTCTCCCACAGTGTTGAACTGGGTCTTGGTTCTGGTGTCTAGGTGTTGCTTGTTTATATCAATGAACTTGACAGCTTTCATTGCATTATTACTTGCCTGTCTTTGTGCCCCTGTGGCTCAGATAGATGTGCTGTTTACAGAAGATTCTAGCCTTCACACAGGCGTAAATCCACATGCAAAATACAAATATATAAGCTATACTTAAACCTGTCTTTGTCAAGGTTAACAGTTTAAAAAACAAAACTATGAAAAGTAGAACATGCTGAATGCTTACTTGCACGGTAAGGATGTGGGACATAACATTGTGTAATGGAAACAGCATGCAAAAAGTATCATTTACCACAACAAGTTTAGCATTTTTGCAGACCTCTAATAAACAATCACTCAAACAATCCTCAGCGCTGCTTTCCCAGGCTGCTGGGACTGTTACAGCTGGAATAACAGTTTGTGGTTTGGACTCCTGTTTTTCCCAGTCAGGCCATTATCTCTGGCTGCCTCATGTGCAAACACAGCTCAAGCCCACTGCAGGCTGGCAATACACAGCTTTTATATACTGATGTACACTCCTCAACCTAGACGTGATAGAGTTTCCTGTACTCTTTTTGTTGTTGCTACATAATACATCCACCTCTTTATTCCTAATGCACAGAACCTGTTGTACATGCAGTGTTTGTTTTTGCAAAAATGTAAATAAGAAAGGGAATATTCTGTAAACCCTGTTATATTTCATATAATGCAGATAACTGTAAGCCCTATTGAATTTAAGAAAACAGTGCAATATTACAGAGAAAGAATTTATGTTTGCAGATCAACAAATAATTAGAGGCTGTAAAACTTTATGGCAGGTTTCATAAAAACCTCTGCTATCAAGCCTCTGATGGGATATCATTTAAAATGTTTAAACTGCACCTGTGTATCCTAGTAATCTGCATTACACTAACCTGTGATCAACGTGTTAATGAGCATCTTTGTTCTGTCAAAAGCATTTTATCAAATTGTTAGTGATGATATACTTTAAGCGAATCCACACGTCCAGTGATGTGATCACAATAGGCATTGAAATATGTCTGATGTCATATGTTTGATTTTAGTATTTGTATTAACTGAATAGCAGAAAATTAGTTGAATCAGTTCACAGACAGAAAAACAAGCCACAAATGTGCAGATGAAGTATGTTTTACGTGGAAAATTGTTTGTCACGGGCCCATAGCTTACGTCTAGGTTTGGCCATTGCTGTCAGACAGTGTAATTTATGTTAAAGACAGTTAAGAACAAAAGATTGAAGCATCTTCATGTTGTCAACTGAATGTCATTGAATGATGTGTTTACACAGTCTCATCCCCTCCTGGCAAAACAACACCTGCCTCTTTGCTCTGCCATCATGCTAACAGGAAGTGACAAGTTGGGTAATAACTCAGCCATCTTTTAAATGAGCACTCACTGATTCCTTCATTAAAAACAGTATATATGAGCTCAGACATCAGATTTTGGAGATGAATCCCACGAAAATTGTATCTTATATGTTCTTAATTTACCTCATAACATGACTGTGACCAGAACGTTCAGTATAACAAGTAAGAAATAAAGGGTGTTGCTACATAACCCTTTATTTATTCCATGTAATACTTGCAGACATGTACAAAACCAGTTAGGTTTATTTTAAATGGTGTTTGGTCTTTTTGAAATCTAAGAAACAGAAATTCTTGTCATTAGAATTTTTCAACAACTTCCACTTTATGTTCCTGGAAAAGTGGGACATTTTCTTTATTTCTAAAAATAAAACAAATTTTGTGAACATTTTGTCAAATACATGTTAATATACATAAGGTCATTTTCTTTCAACAGAAGAAAGTAAATGTTAGCTGAAATGCAGAAAGCAAGGGGTACAGTTATATCTTAGATGGGGACTGTGAAAAGCAAATTACTGCTACATACGTTGTGTCAGTTTTGTTCCCTAACTGTGATGTCCTGGATTGTTATTACATTGTTTCATGTTGCGTTGCTACTTGGCAGAAGACAGCAGTCATTTTTGTCATGGGCTGTCATGGTGGTGTTGATGTGGATGGTGGGTATGTGGTAATTTCTTGATGAATGCATGTTTTTCTTTTTACATTATAAAGGTGAAAGTACATGTGGGTTTTAACTGAAACCTTTCTTGCAGCTGAAACGGATAGCCTGATTAGATTTGATGTGATGCAGTATTTCCTTTATGCATGCTGCTTTAGCTGTGACACAGCCTTTGCTATTTCTACAGGTTAACCCACATACCCAGAAAATGTTCTGGCAGATTTGTATTACAGTTCACACAATGTTAAAGGTTTCATTATTGTCTGTCTTACACAATAGTTGGTCTCTTCTGACACTTTTCTATCCATTAGTTATCTTTTCCCACTGGCTGTACTTCAAGGGTAGATGCTGACATTTTGCTCCTCACTAGCATTGCATTTACTTTTGCCTGCCTTGCCATCCAGCTACCTTTTCTTTTTAAGAAATAACACACCAAATACACGTCCACATCCAATGTGCAGATAAACAGATAAGTACTGTATGTGTATTGTTATCTACTTAAAGAGATGCACACATCAAGTTATTTTCATCCTTCTTTGGATGTACATTCTTGGTGCTTTTGCTTTTTGTTCAGAAAGTGAGCAGGTTAACTGAGACACTGGTACAACTATGAGGCAAAGCTAAATAACAGATTAAGAAAGCTGAGGTAATATTTCACACTGGGTGATATATCACTTTGATATGAAGTATTCTTGGTGTATTTTATGCACTGAGTTTAATATCAATTGTCCCTCTTTTTAACAGTCACACCTCTGACACTTCGCTCCCGACAGGGAGGTGTAAATCGAGGCCGTGGTGGCAGAAGCGGTTCACTACTGACCAGCTGGCCTTCTGCTTAATGAAAAGACGCAGCTTGTCCCTGAAGGTTTCTCCTAGAAAGCTGTAGATAATGGGGTTGAGGCAGCTGTTGGAGAAAGCTGCCAGGTTAACAATGTGGCCAGTGAGTGGGTAGTTGTGCCACAGGGTGGTAGCAGTCCTCTGCGATGGGTCAGCTGTGCCCTGCAGCAGCTGGATGCTGATGAAGACGTTCTCTGGCAGCCAGCAGATGAAGAACACCAGAACCACCACCACAATCATGCGCAGGGCCTTCTGCCGCCGTGGCCACAATCCACGGTGCTTCCGGGACCTCATGAGGATTCGCCCAATCAGAGAGTAGCATAGACCAATTATGGAGAAGGGCACCAAAAAGCCAATGGTTACCTCCAGCCACTGAATCTCAAAGACGTTGGCAAAGCAGAAGTGCACCTCACCCCTGTGCTGGGTCTGCACAATGGTGAAGGGGAGAAGGGTGGCCAGGATGGAGGCCATCCAGATGAGGCCACAGCTGAGCTTGGCGTGCTGCATAGTCCTCAGTGGGCTGCTGCTCATGGAGCTAGCCAAGGCAATGTATCGGTCAAAGCTCATCCATGTGAGAAAGAAGATGCTGCTGTACATGTTGACCTGCAGGAAAAGGGACATGAAGGTGCAGAGAACAGCGTAGTCATAATACTTCTCATTCAGATTGAAGACCTCGATGAGGGAATCTGCCACCAGGATGAGGTCAGCTACAGCCAGGTTAACAAAGTAAAGGTCGGGAATGGTCATCTTCTCTCTGTGGTTCAGGTTCACCACCAGGATTAAGATGTTACCAATAAATCCAATAGGAAAGAGGAGAATGGTGTACAGGCAGGACAGGAAGAGACCAATAATGTAAGACTGGTATTTATCTGAGTTTTCAATCAAATATGTTGTGTTGTGCTCATATGAAGCGTTCAGTTGTTCTGTACTGTTAACATATATCCAGACCAGAGAGGTTGTCTGCACTTCCATACTGACTGTGGTTGGACTGTCTTGAATCATGGGCCACATGTAAGTCACCTGTAGCTGCTACATCATTAGATCTTGTTAGTTCCCAGTTATGTCTCTTTAAAGGGTGAATCATCTATGCTGTTGGCATGCTGACAGAAGTCAGGTGAGTGGAACAAAACAGTCACGGCTTGTTTGACCCCATGCTGACATCAAGGTTCATCTACCAATAGATTCCAGACACAAATCAGAAGCACCTCCATGACTTAAAATCGTCTTTGGCCTTTGTAACCTGATGACTCACATCATCCAGACTGTCCATGCTGTGGTCCTGAGATTAGAGGGTGGACTTTTTTCTCCTCTTTTGTGTCATCTGATTTGAGTGCTGCTTTATCTCTCCAAGTCCACGTGCATCTTTATTCAGCAAGCATTGGTCGGAGACGCTATTGCTGTGACACCTAAGCTGTGGAGAGGAGAGAAGAAAAAAAAATCACAACATGAAAGAGAATTAGGTGCACAGCAACAATCTTGTGTGCAGTTAAATGAGAATAAGTAGCCCTTGTTATAGCACTTTAAAAAAACTTCAGAATTTTAAGATCAAGTATGAAAATGACACGAGCACACTTTGGTGAGAGAAGTTTAAAGGGGTTAAAAATGGATGGCAGACAACTAAGTAAGCACATTCACATTCAAGCTTCAGACTTAAACAGATGCATTGAAAGCCTCCTTAGAAATCCTCAGCCAATCCAAGCTCACTCGAAATGGTCTGTCCAGACTTGATGACTATTAATTGGTGAAATAAAAACACATTTGTCATTAACAGTTAACAAACCTCTGTGTGAACCTTTGTGTTTTGATGGCTCCAGTCGACACGCTCAGTTTTTAATGTATATAACACAAAATCTATGTTTTATATTAACTGCTAGCGTTTACATTACTAACTAACCTCTTTCTTAGTTGACGATATTTAGGCCCAAAATCTCAGACTTTACTTGGTGATAGAAAGACTGTATTCTATTTGGCAAACATGACCTTTAGCAAACATTCACAGCCCTTAGGGTTTTATTTTCACCGGAGGAAACCTTTTGCAATATTAATGCATTCTTATTAACAGAAATCTTCACAGCAGTAATTCAGTACATATACAGCATGAATGCACATGAAAGCAAAATGGGATAAATTCATGTATAGGCTAGAAATCTTACAGAGAAAAACCTGCCATCATTTTAAATCCTTGCTTTAAAGCATACTCTCCACCAAACAAATAATAATTATCACAGCATGAGTAGCATACAGCCTTTCCTTTTTAATTTACAGGGAGAGTTCAATTTCCTGAACTAGTTTCATGACCCATCTAAGCTCACATAGTTGTATTTTATCATATAATTTATAGTCAAATATTCCTGTAGCCGAAAAAGAATATTCAGAGAAATGATCTTGTCACCAAAAATTATGTTTACTCTATTTGATATCTGATTGCTTTTTTGAAACAGTTCTGAGCATGTTTTGATTGACATATTTTCTACCAAAATCAGTGAGACCTGAGATTATGTAAAAGTGCTCATTAAGAAACTACAATTAGCCACTCCTAACATGTAATGGAGCAAGATAAAGAGCTAGTTGATGACATAATATACAACTCATTATGCAACTGGATTCACAAGACACGAGGGCATGCCACATCCACAATGAAATTGAGCAGACACCATATTAACTGTAAATTAACAAATACATGGAGTATAGTTAGTGTAGTGTAAATGTCCTTGTTTTTAAGACACTACTTGAAATTGACATAAAACAAATAAAGCACTATTCAAAAGCAGCACTTACTTTTTAAAATTTGGGATTTGATGCTCCTCCATGCTTGTCCGGTGCAAAAGTCAGAAAGCCAGAGATTTGTAAATCCCATGTCCGGGCTTCTCTTCTGCACCACCTGCTGTTTGGCCCAACCCTGTCTGGAGAGGAGAGGAGGGCGGGAGAGACAGAAAAGCAAGAGATGATCTGTCACCCATGGTTTGTCACCATGCTTCATCAGATTCCCTTTTCCTTTTTTTTGCCTGTGATTCAAGATGTCCGCTGAGCATCTAAAAAGATCCAGCTACCGGACTGGCTGAGAGCCGATTTTAATACAAAGGAAAGTTTGAACAACAAATAAGTACAGTGTGGAGTTTGCCTCGAACCAGGTTGTGTTGTTATGGAAACCACTTATATTTTGTGCAGTATTTGTTCACCTGGGTTGTCTAGCTCTTACTCTTAAAGGCAATGTAAACACACTGCACATGACCTTTCTTAGATTTTCCATCAATATGTTTATAAAATAGTTTACGTACTGATCTGTATTGATTATTAATTCGCACACACAACAAATGACATTGACCCTTGCTTATTTTATGTTCATTCTCTATACTACAGTTACATTAAGATAAGGCTTAAAAAGCCTTGTGAGCCTTCACTCTCAATAAGGGGGAAACAGAACAGACTCTGCTCCTGGGCAAGGAGAAACATTAACATTTGAACTAATCTGTGTCCAAGCCGTGACTATGGAGACCTATTTGATGTGGTGTTGGCTAGTGTAGTGTATCTTTGATAGCTGGGGTGCATTAACTGCAGATGCCTGCAATAATTGACATACAATAACCATCTGCTACAACAGGGCTATACACTGTATATTGATATTGAGCAGACTGCATCATATTAAAGCATAGTTGTAAAACTAAATCATCATAGATAATACTATTTACCTAATATATTGATATCATAGGCCTACCATGATTAAGGCCAAGTAGATTTATTCCCAAATGATCAGTATGCAGCTGTTTAAAATAGGATGAAATCCCTAAGAATAGAGGCATCTAATAAGGCTTAAAGGAAAGAAGAGGAGCAAAGGGTCTGTGTCCCATGACAACAAGAATTTTCAGTTTGCCTCCAAAAGACAGAATGTGACTTTGAGGTCTTCACAAGGCGGGAAGGTCACTTCATCCATAATCAGCCGGAGGGGAGAGAGAAGTCAAGGCCAAGGCTGGATCATTGCCTGGAGGTATGGGGTTGCAGCTCCTTTGGCAGCACTGTGCACCAGCTCCAGGGCTTTGAATGTGATACAAACAACAACAAAGAGCCAGTGGGGTGGGTGCATTTCAGGAGTTTGAAGACAGGGCAGGTCACAGCACTCTCAATGTCCATACCTCAAGCTTGGACATAGTGTACAGAGTCCTTGGTATGGTGGGGTACAATTTAGGATTTACAGATTACAGAAGCAGCTTTTGAAAAGTTGCAAAGTCAAATCCCTATACTGTCTGTAATACTGTGTAAAAATGTAAAAAAAAAAAGAAATAAATAAAAGAAATACAACAGAAGAAGACTGAGCAGGTGTGTACATCACTTCAAAAAATAATTTTGTTGATGAATGGAGTGATGCCTGCTAGCTAGTTCAAGCAGACAACTCCAGTGCACTTTTACACACATTATATACTGTTCTTACTTCTCTATATATCTAATGCACCCTTGCAATAAGGCGGACCATTTAAACTGTCAATAACCTGCTGTCTGGTTTGCTCTGTAGCTGCTCATGTAGCATTTTACAAGCCTGCCAACAGTCCAATCACGTTGCCTTAAGACGTTTTCATGGAGGAAAAATCATGTTTTTATTGTTTCCTAACCTGCAGTAGATAAACTGGGAACAGGCAATCTCTTCCCATAGGGTTTGCTGCTAGCGTGGTGTCACTGCCTCACTTCAACATGCTAAGTAGCCTATTCAGTGCATGTGCTAACCTGCATATCATGAGTCTTGGCTCTGTCCAGTCCTGTTTGTGGCTGTTTGCTGCTCTTAACACTCAGAATCCAGTAGGGAGAAAAACACAAGAATATATACACTCCTGTGTATAGCTCTGCAGATTAGCAAGGACAAGGAACATCTGGGGACTCATAGTGCTGAAGATAGGACAAAGAAAGGCAAGCAGGACTGAGGGAGGAGTGAGAAACTGTTCAGTGTGGAGTGATTCAGTGGCATAAAGGATCACAGTCTCTGACTTGAAACCAGATTAGTTGGGGGCTCATAGTAGTTAGAGTCAGTATGTTTAAAGTGTGAAAAAATGAAGGCAGCATCTGACAGATGGGTCAAGAGCTGGTTTGATCTGGGAGAAGTGAAGTACCTCTGATTTGAGTGCAGATGACACACACAGCCTCCTGTCTGGGAAAAGCTGATTTTGGTAGGGAATGGCGCAGCAGAGCAGCAGTGATGGTCTGAAGGAGCAAAGAGGGTCAATACGGCAGCTGGTAGCCCTGCTGGCACAAACAGTTATGGGTATTTGACAAGAGAGGAGACAGCAGAGAACAGTTTCTGTGGGTTAGAAGAAAAGGATTTTAGCTGTGGTAGAAAGTCGATTCAGCAGCTGAGATGAAGAAAAAAGAGAACAGAAAGTCTGAGAGGTCATACAGCAAGCCAGATTTGTGCGATTTTCTCTGAGCTACCTGAACTCTCAGTTAT
The DNA here is from genome assembly GCA_008360985.2 of Macquaria ambigua. Taxonomy (NCBI): domain Eukaryota; kingdom Metazoa; phylum Chordata; class Actinopteri; order Centrarchiformes; family Percichthyidae; genus Macquaria; species Macquaria ambigua. The sequence goes on along the minus strand of VMKM01000111.1, from coordinate 419,767 downwards.
TCAGTCCGCATGACTTCACACAGATAAGGGGAGAGAGGGGATGTAGAGGTCAGTCTAGTGGAAAGGTGCTAGAGACTGTCAAAGACAGGAGGGAAGAGGAGAGGAAGAAAGGAAGGAGAGTGTGCATATTTGCCTGAATAGTGATGACGTGAAATGCAGCACTCAAGCAGAGCAGGTAAAATTGATTATATTTGTCCTAACTTTGGTGAAAATACATATGAGACGAACATGTTACAGACAAACTATATTTAATACCACTGTTTGAATAGTAGAGAACAGACTTGGTGCATGTGTCATAACCCTACCTAAAGACACAAAAAAGGCTAAAGTTGTGAGGGTAGAGTTGTGACATTGATTGATTCTAGGATTTCTCTAGACTATAAAGCACTTCCAAGGGACTGATTAAGTAAGGTAATGTAAGGTTAAGTAAACAGTGAACCTCGTCTGGAAAATGTACTTCCAGGACCAGTTTCCAGTAAACGGATCTTGCATGTGCTGACAATAGCTGAAATTATGTGTGATGGGAAAGGGTGATATAAACCACTTGAAGGTATAGTGAGGTGTGTTTTATCAAAATAATTTAAAGTAACTGGTTGTTCTGTTTTCTGTCAGTTACAAAAAAGTAAGCATGTCATCTCCTACTTTCTAGACTGGACTCAGCTTTTGCCCCTTTGTGATCTCTATGAGTTTACATATTGTGCTTCAACTGCCTTCTTTTGTGAGACCTTTCCAACTGGATTCATTTGCTGAGGGTTGTGAGAGAGGATGCACTCCCTGTTTATGTCCACTGGGTGGCCCACTGGCATAAACAGTGAATAATGTTTGGCAAGGTGAAGAAAAAATGAACATCACTGCACAAGCTTTAGCTGAATAAGAGAAATGACTGATGTGGTTATGAGGATGGTTCATGAAAGTGATTTTCTGTACCAAAACACATGAACAGGTGAAAGCATCATGATGAAGTTTGTATTCTAGAACTTTCAAAGAGGCTGAAGGCTAAATAATTGAATTATACGGTAAATGACAAGGAGACATTGGCTTTGGTCTCGGTTTTTTATTATGATAACCATGGAATCCTACCATAACTGTGAAAACATATTATAATAATAACTTTTGTTTTCTTGTACATGTATGAAAAAGAGGCTCGCCATGAAAGAAAGAAAAACAATACTTCCCATCCAGTGACATCTAATGAACAAGACAACATTACCAGTGCTGTTAATGGGAAGTTGTGGGGTTTAACTGCTCGTGGTTGGTGGAGTGAATGTGGGAGGTCTTGAGGAGGGAGGGTACAACACCCTCATCTGCCTCCACTTACCAGTCTGATGTGCTTCTGGCTCCATCCAACATCTCCCAGAGCCACAACCACAGCCTCTGAATGGAACATCCTGCGCAGTCCAGCTCCTCTGCACTGCTTCCAGGGCCATGTTTGATATTTAGCTGATGCTGGGATTTTATTGTTGGTGTATTTTTTTTAAATTCTCTGCAAAGAGGAAAAGCAAAGACCAGGATTGACAGGGGAGGAAGGGTGGATTGTTTTTAAAGCATCTGCCCTGGTCCACTTGTCTCCCCAGAGCTGAAGTGATGTGGTGGGTCAGAGATGAAGGCTCCTTCCTGAAGTCTCTCCTCTGTGCTTTAGGATTCATAGGGTGGGAAACTTTCAAATATGTCAAGGAAAGCACTGGCCACATCTGAAAATAACTATAGGCGTGTTATTCTGTTCACCAATCACAGGAGCATGTTCTAGATACGGGACAACAATCTGTACCTGTTTTATTGCTCTCTCCAACTTGGGATCAAAACCAGCTTGGCTTCACAGCATGTGGTCTTTTCTATTTGATCTCATTATGTCGTCTTTGCATTGAATCACTTCCCCTGTTCTCTTTCTAGTGTGTACTCTCAAAATTCCCAAAATTTTCTATTTGATTTTTTACATTATCAGTTTTATTACATGAATTGTATTCAGTCTCTAGCGGTATGACACTTTTACTCCCTTCCTGTTAGTTGGTTCAAGGATTCAGGATTTTATTCCACTGTTGCCCCTTCCTGACACTCTCTCAGTGTGAGATAGATTTCTAAAATAAATGTAACCTGTCTCGTCTTGTTCTCGTGTTTACATTCTGCAGCCCAATTTGACCCACATTAAGAAAAACAACAGTGGTCTAGGGGGGTGTGTGTGAAATCTGGTTGACAGCCAGATAAAACATTTAAAGCCACAGGCCAAATGTTCTGGCTACATAGGTGGTCTAATGTGCGTTGCTGTATGTTCGACTGAAGTTGACCCTAATACTTTTGGTCTGGCTGAATCTCCAAAGGAGAAAAACAACATTAAGACTAATGTAGCACATTAAAAACTGCTTGGTCAGCGTTACCCCATTCCCAGACAGATGCTTGTACAGTTAAGAGCTTTTCCTGGTCTACTTTCACTCAGTGCAACATGAGGAAAACAATGGAAAACCTGTAGTTTTACACACAGTTTTTTTTTATTTATTCTTTTATTCTAAACAAATGATCTAAACCAGATATCCTCTTGCATAATGTTAAGAGGTAAAAAAACATAGTTTGGCATTTATGGAAAAAAACTATTAAAATATTATTAGATAGAAGATTGATACCACTCGTATCTGTTCGTTAAATATAAGGCTACTGCCAGCAGCCGGTTAGCTTAGCTTAGCACAAAAACTGAAAACAGGGGGAAACAGCTAGCCTGGCTCTGGAGTCTTTGCTGGTTGCCTGACAACTGCTCCCAGCCAAGAAACAGCCTGGCACATAGCTACCTCCTCCCCTTTTAAAACAACTAATTATTGTTCTATTTGGTTTTTGTACAGATTAAAAATATGAGATATGAAGTGTTGCTTAGTGAGATTTACAGATGTTGGTAGGCGAATTTTGACACTGTTGAACAGAGCCAGGCTAGCTATTTTCCCATTACTACTCTTATTACTTACTACTACATTTGTTTTGAGCTTAGCTAACGATTTACTGATTTGTTGGCTATAACGTTAGCTTTATATTTAAGTTATGCTACCTTACAGACAAGAGAATGGTATCTATATTTCCCAAAAACGTTCCACTGCTGCTTTAAGCTAAGCCCACACAACAAAAGACAGTAAAGACAAGAAAGTAATTTTGTAATAGCTAGTATTCATTTGGTTGATTTCCCTTTTGCTAGCTAGAACACCAAGCTAGCTCTTTCAAGAGTACCTATTCACCAAATATGCTCTCTTTCTCTCCCTCTTTATCTATCTATCTACTGAAAAAAAAGACCTTGAGGCATTTGTGTCAAGTGGAACATGGAACTGAGTGTTGCAGCACACACTCTTGAGAGGCTCTTACTGATCTACAGTGGCTTGGGTTGCGTAAAACTTTGTCTATTACCTTTTGCGACCAGTGCATTTACAGACAGACTAATGATGTTTTACTTTTACAGCTGTATTGCATCTTGGAAAAATCTACCACCCCTTGCATCATTAGCCTCCTGTTCTTTAAAAATGAAAAGAAGCACATAAATACAGATGCAAACTACACTGACTGACTGATAATTGTGTCCTTTTGTGTTGTTTGCTTGAGCTAACAGAATCAAGTGAAAGCACCATGAAACTCCAGTCCTCAGAGGGGGAAATGGCAACGATGACAACCATGTTCAATCCACTCCATTATCATATCATTTCCAGATGTAGTACATATAATTCAAGACCTCCCCCTCCTCCTGCTGGACCTCTTATGTTTGCTCTGTGTTTTGCCTCTAAAAATGTTGTAAATCCACACACTATTGTGCAATCCATTGTTGTTACTGTTGCTGAGTCTGACTGTAAGAAAGGAACAGTGTAGTAGTGACAACAGCCCTGCAACATGGCTGTCTGTTGAGCTTTAATTGTAACCCATCTAATTATACATTTAGATTTTCACAGTGATCCATCACTTCATCATCTCAATCTTGCTAGCTTCCTGTTGCAGCACTTCTTTTCCCCAGCTCCGACTTGCAGGCAGCCACACAGCTCTCAGTGTGCAGCGTTGTTATCAGATGTAGCCTACACAACATTGTTTTCATTGAGAATGGCAGCAGTATTGGGACTGTCAGACCCAGAGAAGACAAAACAATTCCCAGAATGCCTGGAATGTATCTATTTTCCCCAGTCTGAGTGGCGTGGTCGAAGGGTCTCGCCACAAGCAATCTGCTGTTAGCAGCGTGGTGAGCAGGAGGAGAGCTGCCTCACTCCCACTGTCACAGCAGCTCAGAGGGAGGGAAGAACCTCGACAACCTGCCTCTCATCCTGACCTGATCACAGGATTAGACGGTTGAAGAGCTAGAATTATCAGTATTTTGTTTTCATGTACACTTGAGTTGTAGATGAAAGCAAAACCTACAACTTTAGTCAAATTAAAAAGTAAAGTAAGAATAGTATTTTTTCCATTTCAAGGGACATTTTTGGGAACAAAGCACCAATTCCAAAGACAGTCCCCATGAAACTTGTCATGTTTGGTTAACTTGCAAACAGCTTTTCAACAGACTGCATAGCAGATGCTTCAACATATGTTCACATTATCAAGTATTGTCAGACTTCATTCAGATAAGAAGGAGTGGTAATATCCATGTTAGTTTATTGTTCATCAGTCTTTGACTCAGTTGACAATAGAGTAGATTACTTACAGAATCTAAATATATCTCTCAGAAAATAATACTGTAGTTTTGAAAGAACATGATATCTTCCTGTAAATCTCTCACATACAATATATACACATTGTTTTGTATTATACATATACACTTGCATACACAGTCACAAAAGCATCACATCTGAAAGTGGATTCATCTAGACTTTTGAGGTTTTGCCGTTCAAATAGCTAATATGCATCTGCATACATTCGACACACGAGAACTTTGAGGGTTTTTTTTCCACTTGGTCCGTTTCAGCAATTTAGCAATCTCTTCGCACTGATGTGAGCTTATGGCCCCTCTGAAATAATAAACCAAACTCAAGACTTGAGCAGTAATCCGAGTTGGGTGCAATTTTGAGCCCAATTTGATCAAGCTTTATTTGCCAGTTGTGTGCATCGTGCAGTCAGTCCATTTGTGGTGATTGCTAATTATAACCTCTGCCAAAGAGTTTGTTTTAGGTCCTGTCTCTTACTTGGCAAGATATTTCAAAAACAACTTAATGGGTTTCATTGAAAATTGGTGAAAAGTTAGGGCATGGGCTAAGGAAAACAAATTAGATTTTGGTGTTAAACGTGAGGCCTTCTTTGTGTAATTGCAACCAAATTTAGATGGCACATGCACATATAAACTCCAGGCAATCACACAAAACCTGAAGGTATTTTGCCTACTGGTGGTGCTGCAGCAACATACTAAAGTTAAATGTGCAGTTATTCTCCAAAAGTCAGCACAACGGTCATTCACTTTGTGTATCCAGACTGAATTTAAAATCTTCTAAACACTTTTTATTATCAAAATAACACATTTTTAGTTTTGTTGAGTGCCTTCTGGTTGGATGTCTCTTCACGAAATGAATGTGTAATTGACATTAATTCTATCCAGATTAACTGCATAAAAATACCAATGGAACATGTTCAACTGTCACATAATCAGAAAACATTCAATTCTATTCACTATAATTCAAGTGTCATTGTAGGACCTATTGATTAAATAATAGTTGGAGTTTTGGTAAAAATGAATGTGGACACATCTGCAATCTCTGACAGTATATAGTGCACCAGTTCGTAGCAATGGACAGCACCTTAAGAAATGTTGCTTAATGTTCCTCCATCAGATCGTTACAAGCTTTGATTCAAGCCACTTATCATTTGACCATGTACTAGTGTTTGCCTTGCAATCCTAAATGAACAGTAAGCATTAGGACTTTGAGCTGAGTTCAAATAATGATTAACTGTGTCACGATACATGCAAGCTTTTTTGATGGGGCAGCACATACTGTAGCACATAATGTAAACACACAGCCTCTTTTGAAAATAAACAGTACTTCTCACTGATTGATTGTAGATACACATAACGAGGGTGGGGCTATGCAGCGAAAATTAAAATGTTGGACACTGTTTCATACCTCAATCGGAGACAAACAATATGTCACCAGATGTTTAAAAAATACAGTATGTGTATATGTGATATAATGTTATAATTTTAATAATAACTTCATATATGCATGAAAAGCATCAGATTTGTGTTAGTACATCTGGTAATCCCTTAACTTTTACAGTGAAAGCCAAGCACAATTGTGGAAACAGCCAAAAGATTTTAGCAGGTCAGTATTAACGTAAAATTGTTTATTTGAATGTGTAAATTAAAGAAAGATAAGTGACAATTTATTGTTGTCTGTGAGTGAATAACAATAACAGTGTGCCCACCTTCCATTTCTCTTCAAGTGAATGCCCCACCCCGCTGGTGTATCTGTTCACAGGATGATTAATAAACTGGCCCTCTCATTCAGAAAGCAAATAAAAAACTAAACTAATGCAGTGATGAAACAGACCTCATGCAAAAACAAGTTTCAATTTTTCATTTTATAACTGGGGTTCATCACTATTAGTCTGTTCTCTTTTCACTAAGTGGCAGGCAAGAAAGCAATATTGTGCAGATTACGTTAATGCATCTGAGCAGCATTACAGTTCAAAATCCGTTTTCAGGTGCTTAGCAGGCGAGTCTTTTATATTTTGTGAAGGTTTTTGATAGTGCCTCTAGAGTGACCCAGTCAGGCTTCATATTTCCACTGGACACCACTCAAGAGCGCTCATACAATTTAGGGAATGTACATGCCACCTCCTCAGGGCCTTCTCTGTGACCCCGTGGGGACTTCACTGACCCTCTGTGAGGCTCTCCATGCATAATTCCTGCAGAAGCAAAACATAGCTTAACAAATCACATTCTGAGCTGAGGCTCTCTGATCAAGACTTGATTTTTAATGAGTTGATTTGAACTGCTTACGGTTAACAGGTGATGTGATTTCAGATCACAAGAGGTATACCGGTTATGACTGAACCCTGAATACAAGCTTTATATAAGCATTTCATGTAGTTCTGTGTGACTTCAAAGTGGTGTGGATGTATATTAATTCATTCTATGGTATTTGTTGTGGAGCATCACATATGCAAGAATAATCTCTTTATGCCTGCGCCTGGATCAAAACCTCAGAACTCAATCTATAAAAGTGAAATGAAAACACGTCTTCATACCAGCACCTACGTCTAGCTACAGGGTAGTACTGGTATCGAGAAAGAAAATAGCTTTTGAAATTAAGCTACAATTTCTGTAAGAGACAATCAATTATCTCCAGCTTTAAAATGTGAAGATTATTTACCGTGATAATGAGGAATCACTCTGAGCACATTTAAGTAAAAGGAAAATTCAGCTCTGAAAAGGTAGAACCGTCTTGTGATTAGGGCCTCTAGTTTGAGAGCAGTAAACACTGATGTTCACTGTAAGCGCAAAATGTTGGTTTGCAATGTTGACACACAATGCAAGTTCATTAGCTGTGGTGGGTTGTTGATACGGCAGCCACCATCCATCAATGCAGGATTGTGGAGTTTTCTCATAAGAAACTAAATAACTGGAAAGCATCATGTGTCATTTGTTAAGTATTCTTGTTGGGACTTAAATTGTATCTAGTAGCATATTGTGATTCTACAGTGAAAACAAACAAACTTGCACACTTTTAGCAGAATATTCATAACGCACCCATATCAGGGAGGCTGTATCCACTGCAATGGTGTAGTGCTCGTCTTGCTAACAGGACATTTTGCTAGTGTTTGTATAAAACTCAGAGAAAACACTGCACTGGGTAGTTATCAGCTGATTGTGCCAATTCACCACCCTCAAACTAGAAGCCCAAGTGTTGTAGGCTACATCCACACTAATACGTTTTCATTTTAAAATGCCGTTTTAAAATGAAAACGATCTCTGGTGTCCACACGAGTGTTTTATCCCTGTTTCAGAAATAATCTCTGTCCATACTACGCGCCTGAAAACGCATATAACATGACCTCTCACGTATTAGTGTGACTGTAGCCTTAGTGGAGAGCTTCACTCGGTGACAAAAAATAACAGCACTTAGTGGTTTTTGCTTGGTTTGTCCTCTCAATGCAGAACTGGATAGATCAGATCAAGTTCTGGAAGGTGACAGGAAATTCCACAGTTAGCTACGTCGCTCTTAACACAGTCCAGAGCAGCAAGGGAACCCAGTCAGATACTGGCTCTGTAGGGGGAAGATAAGTGCCGGCTAGGCCAAAAGGTGGAAAAGGGGGAGTGGGAGGGGCGTTGGTAATCTCCCAGGGTCGGAAATCTTACGTCACCACTTGTTGCACTGTTGAGCGTTCATGAGGGCAGGACTGGTCTCCGCAGTGCAGCCTCCTGAGCAGCCGCTGGAGCTTGTTGGAGAAGTTTTTGTTCATCTGCCTATACATGAGAGGCATTGCAAAACTGCTAGAGAAAGCCAGCAGTTTAGACACACATCTCAAGAAATAATAGGTAGGTAAGTAATGTACGTTGCTAATGTACCCTGGTGCACCAGCAATGGTGTGTACCAACAGGGTCATGTAGTATGGGGTCCACAGTACAAACTGCACACAGACTGAGGCTAGCAGCAGTCTGTGGATAGAAGGGTCCAAGCGAGCTGAGTCCTGATCCAGAGGTGTAGACTCCTTCCTGATGCGCAAAATGAGCACAAAGGCATAAAGAACAGCCACAGCTGGAACCACGTAGCCGATGAACATCATGATGGCGTCGGCTGCCTCCTTGTTCTGCATTTTGGAGCACTCAACCATCTTAGTGGAGATGTGGTTGCACACGTAGAAGAGCAGCGAAGAGAAGCTAGTGAGCACCGCGCCGCCCCAGATGAACCCACACACATGTTTGGTGTTATACACACTGGACATGTATGTGCGAGGCAGCGCCCGCTCTATATAGTAGTCCAGACTGAGCAGCGTGGTGGAATACATGATGACCAGAGAGGAGATGTTGAACAGGATGAGCAGGGTGATGTAGATCTCATTGTTGTACTCCCAAGCATGCCAGCGGGTGAAGGTGGAGCTCAGCAGCTCCACGGGTGCCACCAGGTTGAGCACAAGGCCCGCAATGGCCATGTTGACGAAATAAACATCCGGCATGGTCATGGACACCTTGTTGGAGAGGTTGACCAGGACCAACAACGCATTGTAGCACAGCCCCAATGGGAAGCACACCAGGAGGTAGATGAGGGAGAAGACTGACAGGATGAGGCCATAGTCCTGGCAGAGCCGGAAGTCCACGCTGGTGTCCGTCTCATTGTAAACCATGCAGATCCACATCGCTGGGCTCTGACACGGGTCAAGTCTCTCAACAGGTGGACTGCAAGCAGAGAGTTAGGGAGAAAGAAGTTATTTACAGCACTGATAATAAATGTCATAGTTGTAATAATAGTAGTAATAATTAGAGCTGGATAATAAATATTGACAAAAATCTAATATTGTGATATTCTTTACTCTGTGCTTTGATATCAGTAATGTAACCGTAATTTGTGTAGAACTACTGGTGCTTTCATATGGTTTTTAATTTAAAGTTGAAAAATCATTTATGTGTATGTGATCATCAAGCAGTTTCATTTCTCATTTCAGCGTGTAAGAACAATGAAACATGTTCAGAACATTGTACCATGTATATTATTTATCGTTGTATATGATCTTGTAATTCAGGCTTTAAGACCATGTGAAAAATAACCAAAACCACATTGTAATTTTTGTGTGCTCATGTGGACATACATTTCTGTTACGTATGTATTTTACGTGTGCGTGTTCTGTGTTTTGCCTGGCTGCAATACAGATTTCCCCTTAGAGACAATAGAGTTTAACCTGAAAGTTGAAAATCCCAGACAATAATAGTCCCTTGCTGACTTATGTTACTGAAGTAGCAATCATGCTTCACACTAGAGCTAACAAATTATGTCTGTTGCTGGCATTAAGTGTAAGTATTACATTTTGAGCCAAGTCACAAAAAAAACAAAAAAACACTTTCTTTTTCCGCCATGAACAGAATTCAGCCCTCTCTGTTATTAGTTTCTGTGCTAGCTAGAGGAGCAAGCAAGGCCTTGACACAGAAACACGTCAGCCACGGCACAGCTATTGTGCCCTGGGTAATGCTGTTAATTTCACTTCACTGCATCTGACTGGCTGAATGCAAACGCCTCACAATATCTTTCATTTACTAGCTTAGCCTTAAAACCCACTATTTCTCCATTTTGAAAGCCACACTGGCCTGAGCAAGTGTTTGACGCCTCTGCAAGCTTTTTCCGCCTTGCTCTGCCCCTCTTTCTCTCTCCGTCACATTCACATGCAGGGGGCATTGCTGCCTGTGCAGTGCTGCCCTTGTGCTTTTCACATGGTCAAGCAGCCAGATAAAGAAAAACACTTTTCTAGCCTGACACTTTACAGACTGCTTTGGTGTTACCGCTATGAGTAAAGCACATTCACCTTCTGTTCAGGTTACAGCCAAGTTGACTGGGGGTTGGGCGCGTGGTGATAGGTAGATTTATAAAGAGTGAAATGTGAAGCAGGCCCTGGCGAGGGGTCAGTGAGGACCGAGTCGGAGGGGTTGGAGTTCAGGATAAGGTCAAAGAAAATGACCACGCACATGTCGGGAGCGTTTGTGATCAAGGCTGATGGGGCAAGTTTTCAAAAAGCTTACGTAATGCTGCCTTGCATAATTAACTCAGGACATTTTAAATAAATTATTCAAATAGCTTTGGTCAAGGAAAAAGGAGATCATAAGGCTATCGCTAAGTCACCCCAGTTCACAGTATTTTATTTCCTCTGTGATAATTTGGCTGTTATGTTTCCACATGTTTGGCTTCACTCCTGAAACTGCTTTAAAGTTAATGATTCTCTGAAGAGAAAACATATTTTACAATAAATGACGTGTGCTAATCTGTGCAGAATTTTCTGGAAACCTACCCCTGTCAAAATACTGTGGAGCAAATCGCAGGTAGGCAAGTTTTGTTTTCATGAAGATGAGTAACGATGCCAGTAAAGAGGAAACATTCTTCCGTTCTCTTACGTAACACCACTACAGAGGGGCTGTTTTGGCCTTAAGCCTCAGACACAGACGCAAGGGCTCAGTCCCTCCTCTGTACTAATCCAATTGGCTGTAATGAGACTATAGTGGATGCTGGAACTCAGAGCTGGACTGGAATAGGATCAGGAGGAAGAAACGGGAGAGTTACTCAGGAGACAGGAGCACTGGTCAGACCTCTTGTAAACATGGCTCTCTAACACAAGCAGCTAGGTGACTCATTTACTAAAACAGGCCTTGACAAAAGTACACAATTAGCTATAGTCCTCCCCCATAGATTATGTGCTCTTTCCTGAATGTACTGTAGATTGTAAGAAGTTTGTTCACCCTTCACTCCTTCAACAGCCTCTGATCACTTAAAGAGAAAATTACTTTCAGAGAAGTTGGTGATAATTAAAGAGAACACACAGCATTGTGGCTGGCTGTCCCCATTCATTAGCACCTGCTGTATACAGACGTTTTAGCCACCCTTTCATTACCACATTGGCTCACTCTGCAGCTTCCGATAGCTGCAGGGTACCTAAAATAATGAAAAACGCCATGGTACACAGTGGAAACTAAAAAAAAAAAAGTCCTACATTTACCTTCTGGAAGTGACAGAAATTTGATATAACATACATGTATTTTGTTTCATGCTGAACCATCAGGCCCTTCTTCTTAAAATCACACCGCCAGGATTTCACTCTTTTAAAACTAGGCCAAACCAATCATGGCATAGCTGCCACACAATATAGAAAATGACGGTTACTACAATATAAGGAAGCAATTTGTCTGTCTGTCTCTGCATATCCTCCAAGTCACAGCAAAGAAGGAAAACACATTCAGTTGCTGTAGTCCATAAATCACATTTTAAATCAGGGTTTTCATATTAGGATTGTGAACAACTACTGTAAGCTCTGTCTGCATCAATTCACTATGGGCAACTTCTACTTGGGCGTTGTGAAAGTCATTGCACTTTAGCGCTGCATATTTTTCCAGCAGCCCATGATAATGACATCTCTGGTTTTCCACTCAACTAAGGGACAAACAGGAAAGGTGAAAGAAAATGTTTACTCCTGACTTGGAGGCACTGCAACCTCACCCCGTAGTATGAGCCATGTCTGTTTCAATTCAGAGCAATGGGGGCCATTTCAGATTCTGCTACAACTACAGATGAAAGTGATGTTGTTGGGGTTGAGTGAAGGTCAGAGATACGCTGTTCACATAAGCAAAACAAGAGCCACTATATTCAGTTATTACAGCATGTGTACTACCTGAGGCATAAGAAGTTGGGGTAGTTGTCTCTCTTTTTAAGGCAATATTTATGCAGTTTGCTGGTCACAGTTTCTCAAATGCTTCAATCAAAAGATTTGAGTTTTTGACATTTGTCCAGACTGACAATTTAAGGACTTTACTTTGACTACATTATTAGTCACTCACTCAAAAAAGAATCTATAACTAAGCAATATGAAAATTATAAGTAGTTGCAGCCCTAGGTATTATACACTTGTGATCAAAATTAGGTGATAAACTGAGAATGAATACTGATACCAACATTATTAGGAGTCGTCAAATGACATTATTTTTCTCTTGCTGGATTGTTCAGTAAAAGGTGTTCCCTTAAAAAAAAAAAAAAAAAAAAAAAGGATTTTGGTCATGTTGCCCAACCCTGCTTTTAAGCTGCATTAATTATTTAGATACTGTTAATTACAAGAAAGATCACCATTTCCAGTATTGTGTCTTTAATGCAGCATGTACACAAATCTATTGCTATAAGCATGTATATGTTAGAATAAAACCAGGAGAAAGATGGCTTCTTGCTAGCTGCTTCCCGTAAAGGCGCCATATGTAAAATGACATGGCTAAGAAAGAATAGCCTAATAAGCTCTTGTCAAAAGAGGACAACATGAGGGCAAATCTCTGTTGAGTTCTTCTTGCACAACTTTAACTGCAGTCGCAGACTTGGTTAAGCCCCATCTGAACTTTTTGCCCTACTCTATGTCAAAAATGGTTAAGTTAAATATTCCCAGAGGGGGAGGTCCTGCTTCAGCCCTACCAAACATGATCTCATAAGAGGGACGCCCATGTGCTTGACGTCTCAGCGTTTTGAAGCCAGATCCCGCGGGCTGATGGGAGTAGTGTGACATACTGGGCCCACACCCCCTCATATGTCCTAACTGGAATTTACAGGCAGAAAGTACTGAGTGATGCTGTCACATGATTCGCTACTCGTGTCTGCAGCAGCAGCGTGCAGTGGAGCAGCAAAAGAAATACTACAGAAAGAAAATAAGATTACATGACTCACATTTACACATGCTGTGACTGTGCAGCAATGTCAGAGGTATAACAAGTATAACACAATGACATTTAATGCACATAATGTTCTAGCAATTAATAGCATATCATTTAAAGTAACTGTCCACAGAACTACCAAACTACTTTCAGCAAGAGAGGCTATTAAGATGTAAATGGTTTATTTAAGAAAGCCCCTAAATCTTTTCTGTTTCTAGTGCGTTTCTCAGCTGCCAATTATTCTTGGAAAGCAGCTGAGAGTATTAATGAGGGATCTGTCTTCAGGTGCATGCTAATGCTGCATAACATTTTGCAAATTAAAATGACTAAGCTCTCAGAGGTGATTAAAATACTTGCCATCGACTCCATTTCTGTGGAGGGGTTTTATATAATTCAGAACATTTTCCCCAAAATCATTGTCAGTCCCAGAATCGAGTCACAGCGCTGGATTTTTTTTGTGGGCAAGATAACCTGTTTTTGAATGGATTCCTTACAAACTGTAGATTTTGTGGCAAACTGTATACAGATCAGTTATCGTCTACCTGTCTACCATCCTTCTTGTTAATCTACAAATCTTCACTGGTTAACCACAAAAAAACTAAAAAGTACAAAATGGTATGATTTAATTGGCTCACTGCCCAACAATGTCAGATTTGCTTTGGAAAAACAGTATTTCCTCATATCAAGTTCTAGTGTAAGAGACTCTGGTCAAGCCCAGGTCACGACCAGTCTCGACAGCTTCCTCATCGTCTTTTCGGCAACAGGTTGAACTCACACAGGAATCAACAAAGTCAGAGTTCAATGGTCAGCACAAAGCAGGCTTACGGCCATTAAGCCATGGCCCACATGCCCATTTCCCCTTTGGTCACATGGATGAAATTTGACGACAACAAGTCCAAAGCCTAAATCTCAAGAAGCGTTTAATTTGGCGAGCGGTAGGACTTATCTGAACAGAACTACTTTGTCAGGAAGTAGCATTCACTAGGCCTGCTAGTTGATGTGAAATATGGTCTGTATGTGCTGGCCATAATTAGTGGCACATAATTATAACTATGGGAAACATCTGTTAATGTCTTTTATTAAATAGTGGCTTTAAAAGCTGATCAAAAGTTTTCATATAATTTATCAAAACAAGGATGTCAAGTCATGTTGAAACCACTGGATAAAAAGAAAACTACAAACTAGTAGAATATATTCATGTAACTATGTGGAGTATAAGAATCTAATATTGGTATTATGCTTTAAGCAGTTTATGATCTTGTATTTTATAAATATATTATATCACAAGACTAAACATATATATTTAAAAAGTAGTAAATACTCATTGATGGCCTGGGATTTAAGGAAGTATGAGTAAATTCACTGATCCAGGAAGTAAGGCTGCCTTCATCTTGCAGTCTAGTTATAAACAATGCATATGGTTAAAATAACAGGCTCACTATGATATCCCATTACCTCTATAGGTGCCAATGGGAGATGTCCTTTCAACAAGGTATGGGCTATTATTCATGCAAGGGGAAGTCTACCACAACTTTAAAACTACACTTTTTTATTGCCGATGAAGGAGCTTTAAACTTAAGAGGCGTCTGATTAAACTGATAAAACTTTTTTTCCCCCAGCACTCGAGAAAACTGATCCCGTCAGAAACGTCTTCAGGTGTTGTTTTCCAAATATAACGGCGTCGTTAGAACTGAGGATCTACTGCAGCTGAACAAGGGTAAGAAAACAAACCAGCCTATCGTGGTCTGACATTGTGCCTCTCCATCACACTTGACTGCACAGATCAAAGCGTGGATAGCTGTCACGGCTTTACCA
Source organism: Macquaria ambigua (assembly GCA_008360985.2). NCBI lineage: Eukaryota > Metazoa > Chordata > Actinopteri > Centrarchiformes > Percichthyidae > Macquaria > Macquaria ambigua. The sequence goes on along the minus strand of VMKM01000111.1, from coordinate 404,631 downwards.
TTATTCTTCCATTTCTGCGGCTATTGTTGGCACAACTACAGCTACTCACCAAGTCGCATCTTCAATGGGGCAAATTCACTTTTCTGCCACTGTAAGGTGAACATTCAAGGCAAACCCGTCACATTAGTATGTCGAAATAATAGAAAAGAGAGGAAAACTCACCAGAAACGTATAGATCTGGGTCGGTGACAAACCTACGGAGGCATAGGGTTTGGATGTAGTATTTCCACTGGCATTTCTCAGGCGTTTCATTTGACAAACAGACGTCCTAAAACACTCGCTTCGGCTCTCCCCGCGCTCCTAAAGCCTAAAAACAGCAAAAAGTTTTACTGTACGTCGGTAGAGACAGGCTTCATCTATCAACTTTTCGGACGAGGCTTGTTCTGAAAAGGGGCCGTCCGTTACAGACTTTACTACTGCTGCTGGAGTGCTGCTGAGCCCTACAGTGTGTACACACGTGACCCTCCCCCACTGTCTCCTCACTCCGCTCTCTGCAGTTGCTGCACTACGGTCGCGAGGCCCGAATAGCCGTTCTCTTCTCTGATTGGACGGAGGGCAGGGAGGTGGGGCGCGAGGGAGACCGAAGGGAACACACACACACACACACTCACACACATAGGCACGTACAAAACCTTTCAGTTCATCAATAGCAATTTATTGGAACAATGTTTGATAAGTAAACGTAAGTATCAGTGTCATCTTCTAAGTGGTGACTTTTAACATCTGTGGCTCATCAGGTACCTAAAGCCATAATTACACTTCACTGGTTTCATGCAGGGGAAAAGCCCTGTTGTGTGTAAATCTGTTTCCCCATTATGTGTTTCCCTCTACCTTAACTTGAACCCTACCTAACCTTAAAGGATAGGTTCACAGTTTTAGTCAGGTGTCCACACGAACATTGTAACAGGTTTTGCTTGCTCTAATCATTTTTCCTTTTCATACTTGCCGTGAAGACATCCATTCCCAAATCAGTTTCACTGTTAGTGATGGGGGACAAAAACCAGTCCTTGTAAAAATACATTCCAAAGTTTATCTGAAGCATGAGGTTTCAGAAGTCTGTACTAAACAAATGGATGTCTTCCAAAGTTTCAGTCTTTTATCACTTACATTGAAAGTGCATTAGGAAGGGATTGCAAATCCTGTTGCAATGTTCATACATTGTTTTTGGACAGACTTAAAAAAATGTGAACCTATCTTTTAACCCTAACCTAACCAGTTATCTTTGTGATGCCTAACCATAAACAGGAGTTCAGATTGAAAACAGCCCTGCATTAAAACAGCGCAAGGGGTTGTGTTGGTGGGGTCGTGTTGTTTCAGGTTCCGGTGAGATATGAAATATGATCCAGGGAGGCAAGTTTGAGTGAAATCCATGAGTTTTAAGGTTTATCAGTCATAAAGTTTACAGTGGAAAGGCAAACAAAGTTCCTGCCTCTCAAAATGAAAGAAAAATAATATCATGTTTGAAAGCACAGAGGCAGAATACTGGTGGCTTTCTATTCTGATGAACATACTAGGAGAATGAGGAAATGAGGAAATGTTTGTAATGACTCAGAATTGATTATCACTTTGGAAAGTACTAAATACAGTATGTTAGAATGCTGATATGCCTTTGTGTGGTTCTGTTGAATGGAGTCTTTGATTAAGCAACTGGAGTTTGCTAAGAAGATTAAGGATTATGATGTAAATTCTTCATAGTTTATGGCACATATCATAATCCTGACATGAAGAACAATGCTGTACAGCAGATGATTCTAAGTATTAAATGTGTCTTGTTTAAACATCAGCTAATTTCACCATGGACTACTCTGATAGTCCATACAGATAATGAGGCAAGTTAGTAACTCAACTGTTTTTATTACAATGGCTAAAGGCTGCAGTGGTTTATGACCAAATACTCTTATATTCAGTGGTTACATATTCTTCATGTTGCATTTTGCAAAGCCTGAGACCATATTGTATTTTAATAACCCAAATAAATCTCAATAATTCCAAGGCCCCATAGCAATATATTATCCTTACAGTACAGTATTACCACAACTTGTAGGTGCTGATGAGTCATACAGAGATAGAAAGTAAATGTCATGTTGAGTTTTATTGCAATTGTCACTGGAAACCTATAAAACCTTATTTGATCACTGCTAGACTCTATCCATGGGCCTGAGATAACATGGCACATGCATGGTAACATCAGGTCTTAATCAGTGCTTCCCTGTGTACAGATCCATCCCTTAATTTCCTGCTCAGCACCTGAGGGGAAGGAGGGATACAGCAACAAAGCCCTAAAGTGAAACCGTGAAAGTCCACAGTGTTAAAAGAACCTGTAAGCAGAAATTTCATTAAACTCTTAAGAAATGTCTCTGTGAACCTCCAGCTCTCCTTGCAAATAATGAATTAGTTCTAGGCCAACAATAAAAATGAAAAACAGTAATGAAAGATTTTTGGAATGCACAGTTTCAAAACAAAATGCCTTGCCATGGCTCGAGCTTTATAGAGAGTGCGTAGGAGTGCTGAACATAAGTCTCCTGTGCCACTATGAAAGAACTCAAGTAGAAATTTTGGAATGGAATAATTCAAGAGCAGCATATTTCACTGATCTTATATTCAAGAGTTTGCGTAACCAGAGTCTAATAGATTCAGTTGTTAGCCTCTTCCTCAGTCAGAGATATGTGCAACCACAGAACTGTAAAGTTTGAGAATATAGTGTCCAATTTGAGAACTGACACTTCAGGAAACTGTAACTCAAAATGTTCCCTCGTTGTAGATATCATTGAATCTAATCAGCCAAGTAAGAGCTCTATGCTCTGGGAAATTGGAAAACACATTTTGTCACATTATCTTCAGAAAGTATAAATGCAAAAATATGCGATATATGTGGAAAATATGTCAGTTTTCACAACATGGCAGTAAAAGGAGATTGGTGAAGTGGAAACATACAATCTTTCCTTTTGCATGTGCTATAGTGATCACTTATGCAAGAAGGAGTACTGCATCTCAGGAGTGAGTCCGCCAAGTGCTACACTTTCCACAGCTGCATCGACGATGGAGCCAAATCAGAAGCAAGGATGGTTAAAGAATAATATTTCCAGCAGAGGAGTGGGGAGATATTCACCAATTCACTGAAGTATGTTGATGACGGTGAGGCTCTGCAGGATCTCCCTTACAACGTATACTGCATGGATGATATGACAACAGTGATTACAATAACACCTTTTACCAACTAATAAGCTAAGACAAAACGTATGTTTAGAGAGTGTATTTCGGTCAGTGCTTCTTGGTAAGCTTAAACTGTAGCACTTTAGCATTTACTGGCTTTGACTGTGCAGAAAGACACATACAGAATAGAAGCTGCAAGACGAAAGCCAGAATGCAGTAGAGGATGCAGTAGAGGCAGCAACAATAGCACTTTGACAGCCAGATGGAAAATCACCTCTTGGCAAATGACATACCTTTCTTAGTCCCCATAACAGGAAGATCCTTCTAGTTCCTGGCCAGCTAGCTGTGATTTCTGTCTATTTAATCTCTGCTTTTCAACTATTTGAGGCACAGCAGTGGAGCAGCACTCACAGGTTTCTGATTCCTGCAAAAGCAAAAGCATCACCCTGGATACAGAGATTAGAGTTGTTCCAGTAATTATACTGTTGACTGTGTTTACAGTCAGTTGTCAGATAAGACATTTCAAGTCCGTCACCATTCAGAATTTGCCATATTGATTGTAGAGTACAAAGTGATCATTCATGCACGTATCTCTTCTGCAAGCTTTTGTAAAGTGATAAATTAGGGATTACACAGTACACAGATACATTATATTGTCATGGAATTACAAAGGTAGATATCAGAGATATAATATTTTCAATTGACAGAGGAGATTAAAAATGTTGCTTTGTTTAATTTCAGAAAATAATTAATATGACCTGAAATAAATACCCAAGCAATAGCAAACTCTTCATCACTTACAGTCTCAGTCCAAGTCACTTGTGTGCAAAGGTTGGGTGTTAATGCAATAATCCTTCACATACAATCTTTCAGTTCCACAACATTAGTCAGATTAATTCTACTGTATATGCACAGCTTAAAGTTTTCTTTCGCTTGTATGATGTGTACTACAAGCTGGTCAGTCAGATGTCCATGCAGATAGCTCTTGGTCACACATTATATGTATCAAACTTGAAGATAATATTGCCATGAATCCAGATATGTATTCAGGTAGCCCTTAAAACATGACACTCATGAGAAATGACTGTTTTTAGTGATTTGGTATGCTTTCTGAATCCTTTGTTTATAGTATATTTTATTTTTAATTTATTAGATATTTGTGTGCCGTCTGGATAACACAAGTTCTTGATTGCATGTTGAAATAGGGAACAACTGTTGATTAATGCTGGTTTGCGTGGCAGTGCCTGTGATGTGGTCATTTACTGCAGCAGGGGAGAAAGTGAGTGTTAGTGTTAGGGGCAGGGTGGACTGTGGGTCTGAGGACTAAATCACAGTTTATCCCCAATCAAACTCTGAAATCTGTTCCTATTCTTGGAAGCCTCAGCACCACTGTAAGTCTCTGGTCTGCATTTACTTCCCCCTAAAGACTTTAGGGTTGCATGACGACATATGGCTTGTTTACAAATGAAAGTCTACGGTCGACCTCAGCTGACATGCCCCGGATGCATGTCAGCTGTTTGCACAGTAACTTTGCCACCAGATGGTCACAGACACGTAATGTGAGTCTAATGATAATGATTAAACCACAGTGTCTGTGGGGACACTGAAATTCTGAAATATTTCATCAGATTATGACTTTAAATCATGTCTTTTCTCACAGATAACTGCCATAATACTAGAGCTGTTACTGTACTGAAAGAGGATGTTGGTAGACAGTTATGACCAATCACAGCAGCAGACACACCTTCGTGCTTGTGTGTCTGACTTTTTTTTATGTGGAGAATTATATGCACACAAATAGAGGCAAATAGTGAAGCAGTACAGTGCATGCTGTGCATATGCCTTTAAGCCCAGAGGCCTGGGAGTGCACATTAAGCTCATTAAATCTGTGGTGGAGATTATGGTGTGTTGCAGACCAGGCACCAGCATCCAGTGGCTGGGACGTCTCCTCATTTTCAGATGGTAGGGAGGAAGTGGATAGAAGAGGGTGGAAGAGCTCCTCCTAGTCACTATCAAGTTAACATTTCCAATTCACATCTTTGTTTTGACATAGATGGCAAACTCAGGATCATGCATGCTTCATTAATATATAAAATAAGACAACATGATGACTTCTGCCTTTTAATAGAAATAACTATTCTAATTTAGATGTAATTTAAAACACACACATTTTATGATAGAAAAAATGCTGCCTAAAACATGATGCATAATGTGGTTGCACACACCCACAGCAAGAAAAACAAACAAGTGCAATGCTTCGTAAAATGTTAATATGTACTGCAGGAGAGCAGAGCTTAAATACAGCGAGCTCCCATGAAATTCCAAAACAAGTTCATAATATAAACATCAGTATGAACCCTGCAGCTTGTTTTTGTTTTGTCATCACGACTCATTCGGCACCACACTGAGGTCTGTCATCCTGTCAGACAGCTTCCTGGAAAAAGGCTTCTCGTGTAGCAAGATGTGTTTGTGTCACCAGGCCTGCTTATGGGGGGAGTGCATGTGTGTGCTGGTTATGTGTGTGTGTCAGTATTTTGCTAATGTAAATGTGAACATAACTAAAAGTATAAAAATGTTTGAATGGTGGACTAGGTAGGTGAATAATTCATACAAATGATGGTGTTGCTGCACAGAAAGAATAGAATAGCAGTGGAGCCTGGATTAATATAACGCTATGTAAGCCTGTCTCCTAAGCTGGTGTCTGTGTGTGTTTCCCTGCTGGGACAGATGATGCTTTGGAAAGATTTTTGATGATGAATTTTGATATTCCCCTCCCATCTGTCTGTCTCCTTTCACCCCAAAGATTCATTAACCTTTGGGCTTTTCAAGCCGAATAATGTGCAGTAATGATTTTTGCTTTGTCCTGGCCCACATCCCTCCTTTTTGTTTATGCTCAAGTGAGCAGTATGCCATGGCAAAAGATGGCAAATAGCACATCTGCTAAACTGGAGCTACTTCTTCTAGTCTAAAAAACAGCCAGTGCAATGAAGGATCATTTTGGGAAACTTCCAAAACTTAACCACTATACTATAATTCATATAGAACCCGTTATGTGGTTAAACATACTATAATTTTTTCAGTAATTTTCCATTGAGTGAGACCATGCATGTCAGTTCTGTGTGCATCAATAACAACTAGATAGCCAACTGCAGAAGAAACTTAATACTGCTGCTCTTTCCTGTGGTATGCCTCAGGGTTCAACTTTGGGCCTTTTTCAGTTTACCTTCTTCATACTTCTCCTTGGGCAGAAAAGTAATACTTTTAAAAGGTACTGTATCTATTATCACTGCTATGCAGATGATATCCATATTTCATATAGATGTACATGACTTGTTAACTCAAGGGTAAAGATGAGTTTCTTGCAGCTTAATGCAGGAAAATGCAGGAGTTTTTTTTGTGCCACAAAGGCTGTTCCTTAAATTAGAACATGAAAACTTTATGCATATTTTGCTATGTTACTTAACTCTATCCCACAAACACAATGTGACCCAAGTCTTACCGTTGTGTAAATCATGAGTGACCCTGACCCTGCACACATCAGCACTTTGATATAACAATCGCCTACAGTACATAGCTGCAGAGAGGCCTGCATAGCTTTGTAACATTCCTGGAGTAAGTGAAGAGGACAGTTAATGTTTTGGTAGTGGGCGTGTTTAAAAAGGGGATGCAGGGTAAAAGCAGGGAGAAAAAACACACAGACAGCTGTTTCCACCCACTGCTCTGCTGTTAGCTTGTCCCCAGCGAAAGAATGAGCACTGACCTCAGGTCAACCTTGTAATGTATCCTTTTCAATAACATCCACCTCAGCTGAATGCTTAAACAGTAGTTTTATGGCACGTTCCTGGGATTTTCTTTGTCTCTCAAGGGAAATTTATTTGTTGCCTTTTGTCACAGAATATGAGTCGAAATCAGATCAGCTTGCATGAAGCTTTTAGTGTAAATACAATCCAGAAGATTGGGGTAACCTCCATTAGGAATGTGAGGGATTAAATAGCCTCCTGATCATCATGTGCTCTGTCTCTCCCTGGCAAATTTATAATCATCACTGTGATTTTTGCCGGTGGATCATCTAGATAGACTCATCAGCATTGTCGTCAGCAATATTTGGACTGTTGTGCACATCGCAGTCTTGTTTTGGGGTGCTTATAAGTTACTGGTTAGTGGTAACAAAACATCTCTCTGTTGGTGCTTTTTGGTTTCAGTGTGAAAGGCTCATTTATGTATATATATATATATATATATATATATATATATATATATATATATATATATATATATATATATACTGTATATGTATACACTCACACACACACATACACACACACACATATATATACTATATACACATACTGTATATATATATATATATATATATATATATATATATATATATATATATATATATATATACTGTATGTGTGTGTATCTATATGTATATATATATGTATATCTGACGGATTGCTAATTTATATGAGGGTAATCAGTATTCCTTCACTTGTCAGTGGTCTTAAAATTGTGGCTGATGCATTATGTGTGTTATTGTGAGGTGTATACACATATGCAGTATATATATACATATGTGTATATCTATATATACATATATATGTATATATGTATGTACAGTATGTATGTATATGTATATAAGTATATACATACATACATATATATATATATATATATATATATATATATATATATATATATATATATATATATATATATATATATATATATACATATAAACACAGTATAACACACACACATATATATACTGAATATATATATATACTGTATATATATCTGACAGGTGCCATTGTAACAAGATAATCAATGTTCCTCCATTATGAACAGTCAGTGGTCATAATGTTATGGCTGATCGGTGTATATTCTTAAAGCACGTCACTGTTGTTGCACGAAAAACGTAGTCAGTAGTCAAAGTAAAGCACATACTTTGAACATGTGATTTAAGAAGTGAAATTGTTCTTATAATAAGGAAAAAGACAATAATTTAATTATTGTGTGCAGGTTAACACAATCACATTGCCCAATACATGTGGGTTAAATCACATTAAACTCTGCAGTCCTGTTCAGCTATTTGCTTTGATTAGAGCTACTGGAGTCTGGGGAGGCCGTGCAAATCCTCTTGCTCCTAATCTAGTTAAGAATGTATTGGTTTTAAACATTTTTATTGTATAAGAGTCTTGTGTTTTTTTGTTGCCCATGTCTATGTTTTTTATAAACGGAAACAATCATATTTAGTTCAAGAAAGGCATCAGCTGACCTGGGTTGATATTTCTTACTTGGACATTATCCTTACAGACACTTGGAAAACAAAAATAAAACAAACAAAAAACAACAACTAGTTGCTGTGCTTGAGGCTCATACAGTGGGACAGAGAGGAGTGGCAGGGCAGCAGGGGATCCGGTGTGGGCCCCCAAGACTCCCGCCTCATGGGCCCCCTGCTCCATTCTGCTGCAGCCGTAAGCCAAGATTATTCCGGTGTTTGGTTCCACCAGATGCGGCAGCGCCACTGGATGGGCACTGTCTGGTCCTGATGAGCAGATCTAAGGGGGATTAGTGGGCTGTTGTGGTGGATCGGCAAGAACAGTGGGAGGCTGTCCACACACAGCTGTGTGCTTGTGTGTTTCATAATGCTCTGGCCTCTGGCCTGTCTCTGGCTTTGGCTCCAACCCTGAACCACCTTTCCCTCCCACTGACCTCACAGTTCAGAGATCTCGGACTGCAGACAGCAGGAACTCCGAAATTTCTGGAACAGCATGAAAGCTTTCAAAGAAACATGATTCTCCCTCAACGGTTGTGGGAGAGAAGTGCTCAGACAGACACACTGTATCATCTGAAAGTGTTGTCTTTTTTCAATGGCTGCAGTTGTGTGGAATTTATACAGCTTCACAAACATGTCAAGCATTCATCAACAAATAGTTTCAGAATGGAATTTTCTTGTGGAAAGAAATAAACCACTATTTTATTAATACTATTTTAAGGTATGTTTGCTGAACAATGAGTCAGTGTAAGTCTTGGCTATGAATAAATAATTCTCTCATACAGAAAGAAATCCTTGTTTGGGCCCGAGAAACGGCTCCTATGCTGGTACTCCTGCTGGCACAGACAATTGCCTCTGTGCAGGTGAAGCTGCCAAGTTGTGTTTAAGTCCTTTCAGAGACTGTGGTCATATTTCAAGTCCCCATAGCAGCCACTGTTAGCTGGTGACAGTTTCTATTTACAGAAAACAATCCCCATGGACAAAGAGTTGGTGGAAAATGTCAGATGATAAATGTCTCAAGGAAAGAAATGTCTCATACCAGCATTTAAGAAAAACAACAACAAAAAAACAAAAAACAAACACTCCCAGACAAGACCATGCTACGTTTATCATAGGCTTTGCAAGTGTTGGAAACCAGCATAATCCAAATAAGTCATGTCATCACAGAAAGGTATTAAAAACTTTTTTTCATTTTTGTAGATAAAACCGTGTTCTCACATTTGTGGTATGTGACATGGAAATATTTTTGTGGATTTTATGGTGTTTTTGGAAACCTCAACCTGACCTAACCAGGCCTACTCAACTTTTAAACATGACCAAACAAGGTTACTTACTACACAATTGTGAGTATTAATTAGAGTCAGAACCTCTGTGGCTCTAATCAGAGCGCTGATTACCTCCTGCTCTTGTTATGTTTTATTTCACTTAACTACTTCTAATCACGAAACTCACACTAAGATAGAAACACAGATATAAAATCCAGCAGCAACATCGGTTCAAAGCTGTCTGATCTCATTTCTTTGTTGACCCACAGTTTTGTTTTTGGCGTGGGCTGCATTGTTTTCTCCACGCTTTTTCTCAAAAACACTTTCCTCAAAGACTTTCCCAATAAATCGGAAAGTGGAGCGGTCAGGAGAAATTGTTGTCCTTCCAAACTTTTTTTCTAGAAGGCCTTAGTCCACACACAACATCGCTAACAACTGTTTGGATTCAGCGTCTCTTTCCTCTCACTCTCTGTGTGTGTCTGTGTGTTTGATGTCGTGGTTTGGCTGTCCTCTAAAGCGTTCATTTCAGAGTGGTTACTTTGGGCCTCATTTTGACTCACTGGCTGTCTGCCTACACCCTGTGGTCTACCATCCACTACAGCAATTGCCTGTATGTGTGTGTGTGTGTGTGTGTGTATGTACAACATTTCTTTTTGTGTACAAGTATTGTACATTCCACAATAAACTGTCTCTGCTATACACTGTATGTTGTTCTGTCTGCAAAATAGGCTTGTTTAGTCTGGAAACGAAGGTGAACCATAAAGAAGAGCCCCTGGCTGTAAGCCAGTGCAGCAACCAACCTCCAGTCAGCTGATGTTTTTCAGCTCCACTCATCTTGCAGAAGCATACAGTATATTGCAGTCTGCTCATAAGCCTATTAATGGAAGGACGAGGAGCGTACATAGAACATGTTCATTACTTTTTAATTAAATCCATCATCTTTATTCACAGTCAGAGTCGCATTCTCTACTGACTGCTCATGTAAGTGCAGAGATCTTAAAAGTGTTATTCATTCACTTTGGCGGATAAAGTAGCTTCTGTTGCACTTCCCCAAAGCCAGAAGCCTCTTTTAAATTCATTGTATCTGCAACAGGAAGACCTTGTTGTATGAGCAATGATGACTGGAGTGACCAGCTTTATGTTCTGGACAGCCTGTTATATGCAAGTATACAAGCCGCCATTACTGATGTGGCAGCTTACTTGTAAACCCATCTTTAACATTTTAATGTTTGTAAAGGACTTCACGTTTTAAGCGCTTTTGCCAAGAAATCTGTCCAGTAGATCCTATAGAAAAAATGTGTTGAAGATTTAGCCATCAGATACAAATAAAATAATGGTTATAATCTACGAAACATAAACTTTTCAATAAAATTTAGTCCAGTTTGAAAAGACGGCAGACATCAAACTGAGCAGCTTGCGGACAAAGGACCGACCAGTGACCACTAAAAGTCAGAGTGATCTGCCTACACGGGGCAGATGGTGAGCCGCTACCCAACATATTTCTTGCTAGCTGGGTACCTCGTTTCCTGGCTGAAATTCTGCTTTTACAGCGTCATGTGTTTCAGATTTTTACTGAATGAAGCTTTTCTTCTGACTAAAAGGCAAGGAATCATGGAGATTGATGATTCGCAAGTAATTCCTAGGGGTTAGCTACTCCACACAGCACTTTCACATGCAGGCTGTGTAGGTCGGACAGAAGCTTTACGTTATTTTTTTCTAAATTCTGCGTCAAAACCAATTTCAGACTAGTGTTTTGAGACTGAAAAACTTCCACATTTACACAGACTACCTTCATCTGCCAGAGGGGACCACTGCTGACCGTGATTCACTGTCAGTGTTCAGTTGCACAGCAGTAACGGTGGCGGCACTTGAGAACGCAACGCATAAATCAGATGCTGGATTTGTCTATATTTTGTGTCATACCTCAAACAGTGTTCAACGATACCTTTCCACAGGCTTAGGTGAACACTTCATCAACATGCTGATGTTATGCCTAATGATGTGTTATATGGACATGCAACCATGAATAAGATATATAGTTTGTATATAGTTAGTAGAATATAGTTTTGGTTACAAATAATGTGGTTTTTCCAAAATACATACTTCTTATTTTTTCGGAGTAGAATCCTCTTTGACTCTTTGAGACGCACATTTTTTTGAAAACAATAGTGTCTTTTTATTTCGCATGTGTGATGCCTGAAGGAAGTTCAGGCCTATTTCCTCTGAAAACATTTTTAGAATATCTGAACCAGAGACTGACAGGAACTGTGTGGGGACCGACTGGAAGAGAGAAAGGAAGTGAACAAGTGTCAGGAACTCTTTGAATTGAGAACAAAGAGCCCATGGACCTCAGCGTTTATGACTCTTGATTTGCACATGGAGTTTGTCTCTGCTGCATGGCTGTTTGAGCTGCTTACTGTGAATCAGGCCAGGCTCTCTGAGTGTAGAGAATTGAATTGGTGTGGATGTTTGTACAAGGGAACAGATGACAGCAGGGGAGGAAATGCTAATGGTCTTTATGGGCAATAAACAGGACATATATCTTCAGGTTGATAGATGCACATGACCTTTGGGGTGATTTAGTTACACTTAGGAATCTGAGTGAGTGTCTGGGGAAGCCTGATGTCAAAAGGTCTTTTGGAGTTCTAGTGAAGCAGAGATGAGAAAACACAGAAGTTGATAAGCCGTCACTCAGAATAAACTACTTAGTCTTGATCTATCCTTTTTTTTTTCCAGGAACCAGAACGTTTCTGCTTCACCTCACTGTAAAAACTATTGGCACAAAATAGTGTCCCAATTTCCACCTTCATTCAGATTCTCACTGACTCACTAACATTGATATGTCCTATTCCGAACACACCCGGGTGTCTGGGTTATTTGTTGTAACATTATCGATCTTTTCAGTCTCTCCCAGTCATTGACCTGTGTGTATTTGTGTGTGTTTAAACATTTAAAGCTCTCTATGTTGTACTTTGTCATCAAAGATCAGGAGTTCTTACGGCAAGGGACAGTTGGCGGCAGCCTTCACGGTGGATATACTTATATACCTCCTGCTGCAGCTCTTAATGGAGCAGAACACCCCCACCTTTCTTGTTTTTCTCCTTCACCTCCCATAAGCCTCTTCGGCCACTACCAAGCCTGATGAGATGGCTTGGTAGTGGCCGAAGTGGCCCATTATAAGATAACACTGCGACTGATAAGGCTGCCATCTGCTGCCTAGACTTCTCTGAGAGAGGCCTTCCTTTATGGTAATGACTAACAAATATTCATGTACAAACAATACAAAAAAAAGCTAGTGTAGGAAACATTTGAAAAGATTTGACTTAGTAATAGTTCAGCATTTTGGGAAATATACTTATTGGCTTTCTTGCTGAGAGTTAGATGAGAAGATTAATACCGCTCTCATATGTGTACAGTAAATATGAAACTAGAGACAGCAGCCAGTTAGCTTAGCTTAGCACAGAGATGGGAAACAGCTCTGTCCAAAGGTAACAAAGTCTGCCTACCAGCACCTCTAAAGCTTACTAATTAACACATTATATCTTGTTTGTTTAATCCGTGCAAAAACCGAAGTTTAAAAACGACATGTTCTGGTTTTATGAGGGGTTATGTATTTGGCCGGGGGCAGTCGCTTCCTGGAGTCTCCAATGGTTGTCTGGCAACCTCACACTGATGACAAGACTCCATGAAATTGCCTGTTTTTGTACAGATTAAACAAAGAGATACAATGTGTCTATTAGTGAACTTTAGCGGTGTTGGCAGGCAGATTTAGTTACTTTTGGACAGAGTCAGGCTAGCTGTTTCCCCTTGTTTCCAGTCTTTATGCTAAGCTAAGCTAACCTGCTGGTGAAGCTAGCTTCATATTTACAACATCGAATAAGTTTATTTCCCAAAATGTCAAACTATTCCTTTATCACTGGATGTTAACAAATGATATGTCTACACTTGCACTTTTTTAATACTGTGTTTTTCCTAACTGCTCAAAACAACTTTACCCTGTTACTCATTTCACAAAACCGGCAGAAAAGATTTTCCAGACATGTGTTTCTGGTGTTAGAGAATATAAAATATGTCAATCCCACATTAGCCAAGAAAGCAAAGTGATCTAGCTTGTTGTTTTTTTCAACTACTGCAACAAAAATGTTTCTGACACCTGCTGATGTCAGTTTTTTATAGAGTAGTGGTCTCCTTCCTTTTAATCACCCAGTGGGGATTTCTGAAAGGCAACAATTTTGTTTTGTTGTACTACATATGACGTCCACATGTATTGTAATCAAAATGCTCTTTACCTTCTTGTTGTGGTTATGGCTCATGTTGTAGCTTCACCGCCAGATCAGGCAAAAACCACAATTTCTAAGAGATTTATCTTTCTACACCCTTGTGGTGTACCAAATGGCAGCCAGCGGGAGATCTAACTTCAACCAGCCATTTGTAGAAAATAAAGCCGCAGAATAGGACCACATGTTTCACAGTCACATAAGGTATATGTTGGCTTGAAAGTGTTTATATAGCAACAGCTCAAGTCATGATTTCTAGATGGGCAAAAAAGAGACCACAACTGTGTTAGCTGATGTATGCCAACGTGGCCTGAAATTACATATTTATGTCACCTCTTTCCCTGCCAGCACTGGTAGGCATAAAACCTGTCAGATAAAAACACACTCATATGTACTATAGTATATCAAGGCTATGGAAAACACTTGTTTCTAATTGGCTGGCAGGTGTCCAATAAGTACTTTTGCAACTGTCAGGTGAAACAGTTTAAAATGACAAACAAAATTTGACCTTTTATACATAGCTTCTTGTTTTTCTTGTAGTATGTTGCCATGGTATGAAATCCACAATACTCTCTGATGTGACAATGTAGAAAATAATGTTCTCAACACAGTTCTTTGCCTCTACCTTGTCTGTTATAACATCTCAGTGTATTATTACTTACCCATACTGTACTACCTGTTTGTATAGAATACAGACCATTCAATAATCCTAGATAGCACAATAGCACAGTAAGCGTGTAAGGAGGGAGATGCTTTTCATTCGGAATTTCGGATTTCCTTGAACTTCCTTTCAAATAATACCAAGCTTTCACAGGGCTGCATTTTTATATAACCAGCTTCAAACACTAATAATCCACATTCCTACACTAATGTTCCTAAAGTTCAAAGAGTGCCTTTTCTCCCTTTGGGGTTATGCTATGTAGTACTGCAGAGCTCAGAGAATATGAAACTACATGCTGATGAAGTTCATTGATCTCGCTCTGATGCAAATGATATGGTTGACTGGCCACATGAAATCTCTCAGTACAGTGGAAAGCTAAAAGGCCATATTAGTACATAAACAAAAACTCAAATTAAAACATCTATTGTGTGCACGATGTCTCAGTGGTCGTGCCACCTATTCCAGCGTGTGACACAGAACAGAGAAAGACTTTCATGCGGATTTCTGAGTGTTCAAAAATGTATTCAATATTTATTCGATATCTCAAACAGGGAACTGCTCTTTAAAGACATAAATGTAGCTCTTAAAGTAGTGAAAGGAAGATAAATAGATGTAAAAATATTTATAATATTCACAGTGTATTCATTAGAGACTAGGTGGGTTTGTGCCTAAATAGTTCCAAAAGGATGAATCATCAGCTTCTTTATGAGGTATACAATGCTGCTCTGACTCACATGAGGATAAGAAAGAAGGAAAAATACTGTTAGCCTCTCTGGCATAGTTAGATTTGCTATCAGGGTTAGGGTTAGGGTCTTTTGTCACCACGCCTCCAGTCACAATGAAGGAGGTCCGGACAAAGTAAAACACCATAGTTGATAGGAAAAGGGCACTAATGCTGTGGGCTATTGTCATTATTCAAATATGTGACATGTCTCTGTTGCGCAGTAACAAACAGTTTGTTATGGTGAAACAATACTAGATGACAAATGGTTCAATCAACAGTAAAACGTTGTTGTTTTTTGGTGCATCTGTCAGAATCCTGACCTAAACATACTGCAGCCATAACACTGTGGCCATTTTGTCTTGATGCTGTCCTGGCATTCTGTCCTTGATAATTCAGGACTGTGTGAGATGTGAAATGGATCTGACATTTTCTAGATCAGTTTTGGTTTGTTCCTCCATCCATATATCACCAGTCATTTCTGATACCACAGACAAACTTGTGATAAAACTTGAGGGAATACTAAAGTTACCCAGATTGGCCCAGGGGAATACTGTATTATTTGTTTGTTTGTTTTAATGGGTCACATGCAATATTAAAGGCGTAAGCTGTGTCCTAATTCAGGGACTGGATCATCCGAAGGACACAGCCAATGAAGGTGGGTCCTTTCAGAGGACCAGAAGGCCAGGCTGAACCTGTAAACCCTCCACAAAGGAGACAGTCTAGCCTTCAAACTAACAGTCCATTAGGTTGGTCAACTTGTAAAGTATACAATTCTACATTTATCACTGGAAAGTTGTCCTCAAACGGCTGACAAAGTGTAGCAATGGGGTAAGATTACTGGATTTTGTTGTTACAATATGTCTGAATAACAACATGAAGCAGCTGATCTGTGAACTGGTGAAAGATGATGGCAAAACACATTTGCTGTGCTGTTTTCAGAGTGGTGCTGTCAGCATGGCGCTGTGTGCCTCCCTCTCTCTCTGTCCTGCTACACTGTGGGCCTTTCAGCCGCCCCTCTCTGGGCCCCCATCCCTTCCAAAGCCCTCCTACTCTCTATTGTTCATGTGTTTGGTGTTTTGTTTGAGTCTTTCCCGTATCAGATGTGCAGGCTCCAACTTTCCTATTTATAAACATCTCAAATATCTCCCTCTCTGACTTTCACTGCCTTGCTCCCTAAAAAACATATCGATTATAACTTTAAACAGCGCTAACATCTGGCAAATCTACGGGCCCTGTCTGTCTGCTCCCATCACATATCCCCATCCTCTCTCTATTCCCTGGACATTCCCCACTCTTTGCCTGCCAGCAGCCCTGTTTATTGGCCTTTTTAATGCATTGTGGGAGGTTTGTGTGGAGGTAGAGCTGAGGTGGCCGCCCTTGTCTGGAAGCCTTGTTTTATGGGAGGTCTACATTCACCACACAGGATTTTCTAGAGACATGCAGACTTAAGCAGACGACAGAGTGTTGGACATACCCACCTCCCTTTCCCACACAGAGCTGGAATCAAGACGTTGTTGGAGCATAATCCATTGTCCTTATGTTCCTCATGTGCACATTATTTATGTATTTAAGGTGGTAGAGGGATGAGTTGTGTGAGCATAGTGAGGTCATGTAGAGGTGGGACTCTATGTAACACATGGAGGACATTGGGTAGGATCAGTGAGCCACAAGGGTGTCATTACACAGCTTTTCTTACATCAGCCACATTTCCTTCACACCCAAAAACACATGACGGTAGTGCAAACAAAGAGCATGCCTCTGCTCGGTCCAGAAACACAAAGACAGACTGACTGCTAGAAAGCCGTCACCACAAAGTTCTCCTGGGTTTGTTCGGATGACATCTTGAACTTGAGTCACTCTGCTGCAGCTGCGCAGGAGAGCCAGACTTCAGGCTTAACCAGCTTGTATAAGAAAGCCTGAATAAATGCACAGGCCTCCCTGTGCTTTCAATCAGATAAGAGTAAGTCCAGGGAGCAGGCATGGACTTCCCTGAGCATTCCTCTGCTTCTACACACAAGGCAGCTTTTGTCTGCCCTCCTTATCTGTGGCCCCTATTCCAGTGGCAATGCAGGATGCATGGTGTTTATTGGATGTAGAAACCTTTAGTCACTTGTTCCTAACTGGATCACACAGTAAGATGATGTGATTAGAGCCTACACCTACTGTACATAATGGGCCACCCAGCTGTAGTATGTGGCATTAAATGGCATGGAGATAGCAGAGAGTCAATCACTGCCTCTACATATTATGTTATCATTATGAATGTTTTTTGTTGTTGTTTTTTTTTTAACACTTTTGCAGGTTAGTGTTTGTTGTTGTTTGTAATGTTTAAAAATGGTAAGGGTAAGAAATTGTATTTTTCTTGCTGCAGCCATTGCTTAGAGTACAACAGAGAAGATCCATTTCATATGTTTGAGATACATCACAATAAATCTTGAGGTGCTGATGTATCGCAATATATCAGTCAACTGAAGCCATAAGAGGTTAATGGTCTCTACTGGGACACACAGGGAGAAAAGGTATCATTATATTTGGAGCCCTCTGGGGCATTTCTGACTTTCTACACCTGGATACATTAAATTCAAAGCAAGTATGCCAAACAAGTAAAAACACTGACAGAAAGATGATTGTGGTGGTAGATAGAAAGTCATCTATACTTCCTCTAAAAAGCTATTTATGACTGTGGTAGACAATGGATTCTTTTAGCCCTTTTGATAAATGTCTCTCAAGCACAAGCAAAAGGGAGAACTATGAGCTGGAACATATCACTGTAGTTAATGTGTCACGTTCTGAATAAAGATTTTAATACGAATAAAAAAGCCGTGGAGAAATAAGAGTAAATAATAGGGCAGTGACAATTTCTCCTCCTCCCATCTCTATAACTCTGGGAAGTAAACATCTTCTTCCTGCCTTTTGGTCGGAATTCAGCATTCACCAACCAATTAACAATCTGTGTATATGACAATAAAATAACTACAATAATCCATTGCTTTATTCTCAAGTGATGTCTGTATATAACTGCTTGCAGAAACAAAATGCTTTCAGCTTTTTAATTTGATTCTAAGTTGCTGATTTCCATGTGTTGAATCCTACTCTCTACTCTTAAAACTGGAAGTTACAAGTTTGTTGTTGACCTGCTTTTATCGCAAATTGCTTAAAACCATTTCTGTTGTTGCACTTGTGAGGTTTGGTTGATGGATTAAATTGTCATGAAAAGGGTTTCCATCCCATTAATATCTGATGTCATTATGCTGGCATTTCTCTTTTTCCAGAATTAGACCTACCATAAATAATACTTCATTATGTCTAATAGCTTGTTTACTGGTTTTGGCTTGGTGCAGAGTTTGATGTATGGCTCTTTAAGCTGTGCACACTGCACTGTAATTCAGCCACTGCACCACATGGGCAGAGATTTATGACACAGATTATTTTATAAATAGTCTGTGATACAAATACAAACCAAAAAAGCTGGTGTACCTTTGCAAACGGTGATCTTTCTATTCTGTAACTAAGTGTAAGTGATACTTGTGGCATATTGAAATCTTAATCTATCAAATACACCGATATTTGACTGTTTAGAGGTTTTTGGGCATCCATTTCTGAATAAATACAGGACATTTATGGAGAAGTTAAATCCTGAGCTAGACCGAAGTAACCCCAGGCATTTGTTATCTTCCTACAGACATCTGCTCCTGCTCAGAACACAAATATAAATGATGGAGGAGAGAGGTTTGGGATAGATAGAAATAGATAGATAGATGAACAGACAGACAACATGGTTTTACAGCAGGGTTTCTTCCTGAGATGCCATGAACCCATCACTCCTCACTTCAAAGGGAGCAGTGCATTATGGGGCAAACTGCAGGATTTTGCTGTTGTGTAACAACCAAGGGGTGTTTCTAGGATTTGAACGAAAGGGAGGCTGTGTGTGTGTGTGTGTGTGTGTGTGTGTGTGTCTGGGCTGGCTGGGCTGGTGTGTGTGAGTGTGTGGGTGGGTTAATGCACTCGATCTGATAAAGTGCAGTCTGTCTGCTTATGCACATGACACTAGTTTTGAGTTTAGTCTCGTTTGCTGCCAACAACCTAATATGCTGTTTAACTCACTTAACGTTAGGTAACTAGTTGCTAAAGTATCGTTAACTTGCAGAAGTGTGTCGTGATAATTTTTTTCTAACGTTACCCCATCAAATCTTTCCCAACCTGTTTATAATGGAAAGCTTGCCAGCTTGTTAGCACGTCAGCTAACGTTAACTTCAGTAAATTGTGTATTACAACCATACAGTCTATGATTACAACGTTACAGTTCAGAATCAAAAGTTTGTTAAGGCTAACTCCCACTGCATCCGTATTGTTATCTGATTTTAATGTCCGTCAATGTCGTAAGTTATGAGGGAAATTAAAATTAAAACGTAAGGAAACACCGGCTCTGGCGGATCATTTAACCTTGACTGGATGCAGTTGGGGTTGGGCTTAACAAACTTTTATGATAATAGAAAAGGAGGCCATGAAGCCATCTGATAATATCTAGACAATTATTTTTCAGAATGAGAGAGTTTAAAGAGGAAGACGCTATTTATGTAGTGCAGCTTGACTCAGGACTGAGGTGCAGATGGAGCTGGGCCTGGCTAAAGGAGGCGAAAACGGAGGTGAAGGGAGTCCAGCACAGCTTCCCACTGTCATAGTATTTTTTAAAAAATTGATAAAGTGGGGTATGCAAAATGCAGCCTCTGCACAAAAGAAATCAATTACAGCAACAGCAAGGGCTCTCATGCCATCTTGGCAAATGTTGTCTTTTCCCTTTAGTTTCTTCTCAGAGTGCACCAGAATGCTTCGTTTACATGTTAAAATCACAAAAAAATTCTTCTAGGGGACGATGCCCCCAGACCCCCCCACAGGGGTTGAGTTTACAAACATCTCACCTTTTTCACCTCTTGTGTGTTTGCAGGTCTGTACTGTTATGTATATAGCCCAACATCACAAATCACAAAATTGCCTCAAAAAGGCTTTACATTCTGCACAACATACGGCACCCTTCATCCCCTGATTCAGATATGGAAAAACTCCCTCAAACAAACAAACACATGCAAAAGATGCTGTGTGTATTCCAACATGGAAAATCAGGATGACAAAATTATAGATGGATTGTAAACAAATATGAGTAATGCAGATTCCAGGTGCTGCCAAACAGATAGGACCTGAGCCAAACAACCTCCTCTCCACCATGGAAATAGGACAGACACGTGCACACAAGAGGCTTTTACTGACTGTCGTTATGTTTTGAAAAGTCTGCATTTACACTACAAATTAGTGAGATATCCCTTTAGATCATGAGCCGGATTTCTCACAGCTCTCTCTCTTTCTGGAGCCATCTGGACCCATGCTGCTGTTTTTGTCAGATTTCTCAGATTTTGGAAAGACCATCAGATACTTTCAATGAACTTCCACCAAAGTCAAGACGTGTATATGACAGATTGCTCTGCTGCCATGAGGGGAGTCAGTCATGTTGTTTGTGGAAGCCAGTCAAGAGTATAGGATGAGACAGTGCTGGTGTTGCCAAATAGCAGGCATCTGGATTGAGTTTCACTCTGGTGGGGCTGGGTCCTCAGCAGATGGTGCTCACCAAACAAGGAACACAACTCTGATTAGAACCAGAGGGGCGGTACTTGCACTTACATGCACTCATTTCATGCATGCTTGTCAAAAGGCCAGTTTTAATAACATGTACCTCAGGGAGAAGAGTGCTTCCACACGGTATTGTGGTGAGGGCAGGGCAAGCTTCATTTACTGTAAAAGCAAGTGATGATTGATCAACGGTGTTTCTTTCTAGTTCTGTTAACGCTACAGAGAAACTGCAAGTCTGAATATGTAATTTAGGTTTTAATTAATTTCATTGTGGGTAGCACTTTTGTTCAGAACAGAGGCAACCAATTTGTTTGCGTGTTAGCAAAATGAATTTGGGACAGATGGTGTTGTGTAAACAGTTCGAATGAACCAGCTTTGCAGTCAAACATCTTCATCAAGCTCGCCAGTGAGAACAAACAAGTACAAGGCGACATGAGAGTGAGATGTCACCATGCTGCAAGCTGGCACACAGACTCACAATATTCCCTTCTTTTCATCCAGACTGAGTGTACCCTCGAATTACCAAGCATTAGCTCCTGGACCCTTTGCAAAGAGAGGTGTGGGCGCACTGAGCTACTGTTCTGCTGGAATACAGGATGGCAGGTTCTTTTGAAAAGCTCACCACATGATGTCCACATGATACAAAAACACACTGCAGCGCTAACCCACAATGGCCACAGAGTTTACTAGCTGTGTGGGAGCTGATGAGAGCAGACTGTGAGTGTTGGCAGCTGCCATGGTGGTCCCAGAGACTCAACGACGACATCCATCAGGCTTTGAGCAGACTAAAGAGGCTGAATGTGGGATTTCGGCTAAAGCCTGGCTAGGTGTAGAGGATTTTGGCATGTTGAGGGCCTTATGGTTTGCTTTGCAGTAAACTGTCACCTTCAATTTGTTTGCCTCTCGCTGCAGTGACATCTTTGTTCTTCTGACACACTAGGGCTCGGATACCACAGTGTTAAAGGCAAGATTCACCACTGTAGAGAAATTCACAAAACTGAAAAGGGAGTTTACTTTTTTTATTTTTAAGTTTTAACTTGCTATATTCAAGTGGCTAAGTGGTCATATATGTTTAGTCGAGGATGTGTATTTAAACACAGATGGCATAGCTGAAGGAATGTGCTGGAAACAACAGGACTATTTAAAGGACTACTTTTGATGGCCCTCAATTTGCCTTTGGCTCATGTGGAATCATTTGTATATTTCAAAACAAGAAAAGTTAGTGGCCATTACAATGCAGAAGAAAATGTGGGTTGGTCAATGCTAATATACACACTAGAATATGTTCTTATACAATAGTCTATTACAATCTTTTTGTGTCCTAAGCTCAGCAACATCCTAATAGGTTGGCAGGGCTGAGGAAAGTCTGTATGCAGAGACTCACTTCTCACCTGCTCTGATAATGTGTCATGTTCATTTCTAAAAGGGTAGCTGGGCTCTCAAAGTTAAATTCAAGATCACAGGCGACAGTGAAACAAAACATGGGACAGCTGAGCCAGTTGTGAAACATTGTGTGCTTGGACAGAATGGCAGGATAACATTTTAACAGCTGCTCCTGTCCTGAAAAAACACAACTTGAAAGTGCCAACACCCCATCACTGACCCCCCTCCCCACTTCCAGTGTCCGCTGTGCACAGCACTGCTGATGTACCGCTGGGGGGGGTGGTGTTTGGCCACACAGAGGCTTTGTCAGAGAAAGTTGATGTGACTTATGTGAAGGTCTGAGGGCATGAGAGAGAGGCCGACATTACACACTGTACAGTGTACCCACAGGCCCCGTGACCACAGAGGCTCTCTTTAGATTTGTGTTTCTCACCCTTATTCCCTTTTGGGAGGATTCCTACAGTCCTTTCCCACAGCCTCCATGTAAGGGTCTAGTTAGGAGAAAGACAGAGAGCGCTACATACAGCTGTACCTCCCACCCAGTGAACTTTGACTGTGGAGACTTTTAATGAACTGCCACAGAAATGTTCTTCACACATTTATTCAGTATGCAAAAAAAAAAAGTTACTTATATTTACATCCTTTGTAAGGTGGCATGATACCCTTCATGTGAACTGACTGGAAATCTTCCAAGGAAACTCAATAGTTTGCACTGAAAAACAAGAACTCACATACATTTGATGAAGTATTTGCAGCCAACACAAAAGCATGGAAGGAACAAGAGAGGAAGCACATTGTGTTGAAGAGGCCAAAGTTTCCTGTATGAATCATAACATCGGTTTCCAGAGGTGCTTCAGGGGTCTTGTACAGAATGTGTTTCTTGTCCAACAAAGTTTGGGAAGTGTGAAAAGTCTGCTGACCTTGAAATGAACCGGGAGATTTTATCTGCGGCAACTGGTCACATTCTCCCTCTTTCACCACTGGTGGCCATGGATACAGTCGTCTTTGTTAGTTAGTGGCCATCAAAGACTTCAAAGACAGAGCTGTGAACACTTTGGCTTTGCGACTGACCACTTGACCCTTGGACGCCCCGCTTGTGGAGAGCTGTAATAGGAAATGAACTAAAGATTACTCCGACTACAATCAGTCAGGGGATAAAAAAGGGCTCCACACCAGAGGATATTAGCCTTTGCAGCACGAAGAGAGAAGAATACACAGGCCATTCAGAGATAAATGCTAGGGTGGTGGTCCTTCAGATTCAATTAATACTGCCTTTGGGTGGCATGGCTGCTACTTTGAAGAATTCAGACTTTGGCTCTGTTATTTCTTGCCTTTGAAAAGGGCAGCAGTGACAAGGAATAAATAACAATAGGACTAAACAGCTCTGGTCAAAATGTCATCTTTAATGTCACCCCAGTCATTGATGCAATGGTGAGCATGCTTTGATTAGCAAGTCTTTCCCCTCTGCTACAGTCTTCACCTTTTGTGACCTTCATAGCCTCTGGGTGTAATTAGAGTGGATACAGTTTGTGTGTTTCTTTTAGGAAGAGAAGAAAGTTTTATTACATCCACTGCGGTCAACATTTACCAAAAACTGAGAAGGTTTACGTTTGCTTGTGTATTGGTAGTAAAAGTAAAACTGTGTCATAGTGTATGACTAATATGATGAAAAATAGACACAGTGCCGAAGGAAAATTATTCTGTTTGAACAGTTTTATCAAGGCCAGATTACTGGCATGATCCCTAAATACAGTTTTCCTCAAAGTCTGCCATTTTACATCTTGCAGTGCCAAAGCAAACAGTGTGCATAAAAGTACAGGAATAAGACACAGCAGATTTAGTAATACTCAAATTGTATGGTGTTAAAATAGTCACTGCTCTTTATTTTTTTAATAAACTATAGTGCCTAAGTTCAAAAAAGTCCTCATGATGAGATAAATTCTTTCATGCATTTACAACCTCAAATCATTGTTCCTGTATTTGAACGTGATATTATAATCACATACAGTGAAACTACCATTTACAGTACCTTTTTTTTTTGCAGTATCATATTCTACATTGAAATTCACAGCATACTGTCATGTATGCAAGAGTTATGCACATTCTCGTGCTTACTTTTTTTTAATCTCAAACTTTCAGTTTTACAGCTCCTATTTGGACCAAGTGTTGCCTGCTGCACATTAAATTTTAGTGACAACTTTGCTTGGGGAAATCGATTGCAGCTTCAGAAGCCAGTCTTGCATGTAGAGTTGGCTCTCACCATGTGGCAACAAAAGCGTGTAGGCCCGATGTTTAAGGTAAAGGTTCACTTTAACACCAGCAGCCAAGTTAGGAACAGTTAGTCTCCCCTTTCACACATAAAACAAACTGCCAAGAGAAAATCTGAAGAAAAGTCTGAAGGTGCCTACACATTTTCCATAGACAAAGGAGAATACCAGGAGAGCTGATGAATGATGTCACCGTAATCACTGTAAACACATGCATACAAAGATCATTTCAGTGCATGGACCCTGGTGTCATCAGGACCAAATAAAGCAAACATGAACTTGAAATTCTACTCCTCTGATTTTTCCGCCATTGTGATTTGTTTGTGAGCTTTGAGGGAGTAGACACTGCTAAGGAAGTATGTAAGTCGTTTGTGCTGCTTCAGAAATAGCCAGTGATGGATGTGCGTGTTTGAGACCAACCGAGGGAACCACAGTTAGTGTGCTGGCCGAACTGAGTGGATAAACAGTGGATTCATGTGGACATGCCCTGCCACAATAATGACTTCTTCATAGAGGGCTCTGTGAAGAAACAGTTCTGTTTTCATTTAAGTCCCAAAATGAACATCCTTCTCAGACATCTAACTATATTGTTGGCTAGCCTCCACTGTATGCTCTTGTCTCTACTTTTCATGCTCTGCACCTCCCTCCTGCGATGACTCAGCCATTCATCGTCTACCAGCAAGAGAGTAAATTCACAAACAGGATGTCCAGTTGTCTTGGAGAGCTAACAATGACAAATGAAGAGTGGTTTTAGGGGAATCAAAGAACCTCCTCTGGGCTCTGACAGATATATCCAATATATATCAAAGACTGAAAGGAAAACAGATGCTGCTCATGTGATAACCTCTTGGGTTATCAGAAGTCTGTGAAGCACTTACTGTTCTTCATGTACTGAGGCATTGCATGTTTTTGCTGTACATAATCTACTTTGTGCAACTGTCAAAACTAATTATACAGAGCTCTTCACACTTACAGCAAAGTTAACTGTGTGGACACCCTGAAGACATGTGAACAAGAGCATGCACAGAAAAATGGAGTTTAGGATGGGAGCCA
The DNA here is from genome assembly GCA_008360985.2 of Macquaria ambigua. Taxonomy (NCBI): domain Eukaryota; kingdom Metazoa; phylum Chordata; class Actinopteri; order Centrarchiformes; family Percichthyidae; genus Macquaria; species Macquaria ambigua. The sequence goes on along the minus strand of VMKM01000111.1, from coordinate 378,945 downwards.
AACTTTGCAGGTGCACCAGCAGGGGAGGAGCTTAACAGTGGGGTGTCCGCTTGATTAGTTTGTTCATGAAACTAGCTCCAACTGTCCCTCTCTCCAGGGAAGAACGGGGAAGAAGTTAATTATTACTGAAGTTTCCAGGGGTTATTGTATATGATGTAACTGTGGACTGAGAAAACATAAAAATAACAAAAAGAACAGAAGAGAAGAATTGTGTTTAAAGTTTATTGGATTGCACTGCAACAAGCAACCTAGCTAAACTTGAACGTATCAGTGTGAAGCAGCAGTGCAGTGTATGCATATTCTCACACATTCACGCTTTAATAACAGCAATAACTGATTTTTTGGCCACTGTGGGGCAATGGAAACAAACTGTGAACACAACATTCACGTATATCATCACCTTTTAAGTTGATATAGGGAACTTGTTGGCCAAAAAGTTGACTATTTACCTATCCAGCAGTTACGGAGCAACATTAGCACTCATTTGGAGTCCTGTTTCGGTCCAATATTTACTTTCCTTTTAGATCTGTTTTTGGTCTCTCACTAACATCTGAGGGACATATCTGGTACTTTACCTGCAAAATGCTACACTATGTTCACTAGCTAGCTGCTAATTTTAGCTGTGTCTCAAATCGCATACTTCCGTTAGTACACTTACATGCAGTATACTGTGTATACTATGTACTGACTTGTTTAGTGCATTCATTTTGACAGGGTAGTGTTGTCTCAAATTAAATACTGCTGTTGTGCGCTTACCGGAAATGACAATGGTCAACCTTTGACCGCGTCTTCTTCTTCTTTTTAATGGTGGATTGCAACCGGGCGGAGCATTATCGCCAACATTTTAGCACAATTGCCGCACGCCGAAATATCTGCCAGCTTGTTTGCTCACTTGAGTACAATTCAATTATATCAAAAATGGATGAAAAATGAACATGCTTTTACTTTTAGCTGTAACAATCGCAGTAGTGCTAAAGGACTGCAGTGTTGAATGGTAATTCTCTGTGAGTCACTTTGGGCGACTCCTTTCACATTAGAAGTAGTCATTTGATAGGTTGTTAATATAAAAGTATTGATTAGAGTAGCTAAGTCAGCCATGGCGGTTGCCACTTTTCACCCTAAGACCTAAGCACTGAACCTTCATAGACTTTAACTGACGTTAGCTCAAAATACTACACTGTAGCTGTATGAGACAACGGCAGCACTATGGTCACTAAAGTAAGGCTCACATTTTATATGTAGTTAAATATGAATGTTTGTTTTTCAAAGTATATTAGCAAAAGCATATTGTTGTTGGCTCAAATCATATGAAAACATTTGGAAATTGTTATCATTGGAAGCACAAGTGCACACAATGATTATACATGTGTACATTATACATGTCTAAACTTGTTCTTGCCAGCTCTTTTCATAGGGCTCTAGATTTCCCCTGTCATTCCCTTTTTTAATGTAACAATGCTATGAATTGTGGGTTATTCTGTTAAGCGGTGTCTGCTGGATTGTAGACTTGTGGAAAGCGTGCAAAACAGAGGGAGCCCTCAAGCACTTACTGTACTGCTTTTACAGCGGGGTAAACCAAATCAGAATGCATCAAAGCCTGTGTGTCCATGTCGATGGACTGGGATTAGACCGCTTGCTCAGTCACTCACTGTACTGAGACCAGTTGACACTGCTCTGTGTGAAGCTGAAGGGATGATTCTGTTAAAAGGCTCAGTGGAGTCTCTGGCTTTAGCCCAAGCACTGTCCCAATTGCATTCCTCCAGGGCAAGCTGTCCAATATTATCTCTGCCTACTCCGACTGAGGCCCCTGAAGCCACAAAGGACTTGCTGTGTTGGCCTCTCCTCACCCTGGCCTCATCACATTTGCTGGACTTCAGAAGTGCCTAATTATGCTGACGCCACAGCAAAGGATGCACCTGCAGACAACAGGTGTTTATGTCTTTAGTCTGTGAGGAACCTTCCTTTATTCTAAAAGACTTGACAATAGCAGACATGTATTATGCGGTACGCCTGTTGAAATCACATTTCACTTGAAAATCCAAAGGAGGACATATCTGTGGAAGTGTATCAGAAGGATCCATTCCTTGAACGTCTCTGAAGACACTTAAAATAACTTAATGCATGCAAGCAAGCACATGCAGGGCCACACAAGCACACTGTACACACGATAGCTTGGTTAGGTTGAATTAATTATCTCACTTGGCAGGTGTACAGTAAATGTGTGAGGAGAGTGCCATGACTAAACCTGTGGCGTCAGTCTTCACAGGAAAGCCACGCAGTGCCACGTCAGGGGATCTGCAGGTGTGTAATCTAAAATCTCAGACATAAAAAAAAAAGTGGAAGGAGTGTCTGTGTGGGAGCTCCAGGTTGAGCTGCTACAGTGGGGGTGGGGCTCTGCAGTGTAACATTTCTGTGTGGAGGATTAGGGTTGTTTGAGGGGAGATAAGACACAGAGGGATCACAGCGCTGTTAAATGTATCTGCCAGAGCCAGCACAAGAGCAGCAGTCGCGCAGAGACTCTGCCAACATTCCTGGGGATCAACACCAGCTGAAGACTCCCACCTCTCTGCCCTGCTGCCAAAACTTGAAGAATACCTGATAAGGGAATCTCACTGTAGCCTCTCACACACCACTGAACCATGTAGAAATTGAGCACTTTTTATTCCTGAATGGTTTCAGTTTTTTAATTGAGACATTTGTTAGAGTAAGAATTAATTCATTCAAAAAATGGCCTCTAAGTGCGCTATTGCAGTTTGTCCACATATATGACATTATTAGTCTTGCCCCTCTAGTTTCAACCATAAAAGCTGTAGTAAAAGATCTTCTTCCACCACTCGTTATTTGGAGCCTTCAAATGGTCAGGTTGTATTTGCTAATAGTGCTGACAGGGTGCTCTGAGGACAAATGGACATTTATATCAATCACAATTATATATATATATATACATATATATATATATATACATACATATATATATATATATATATATATATACAAAAAATACATACATACATATATATGTATATATATATATACATATATATATATATAATATAACCAGTGGTGAAAGAAGATCTAAGTAGTAATACCATGATGTAGAAATACTCTGTTACTAGTCAAAGTCCCGCATTCAAAATTTTACTTATAAAAATACAAAAGTATTTGCATCAAAATATACTTAAAGTACCAAAAGTAAAAGTGCAAAATGGCCCATTTCAGTGTAATGTATTTTATATTGTTGGATTATAATTACTGATGCATTACTTACTTTAATGTCGCGACTGGTAAAGATGGGGCTAATTTTAATTACCTTATATTCTGCTGGGTGGCTTGTGAATTTCCCCCTGGAGATCAATGAAGTCTTATCGTAACCTATAATAATAAATAATTAATTTATTTGTTGGTTATTGCTTATATTTTATATTAGTAATCTGAACCTGCAAAATAACTAGAAACTAAAGTTATAAAAAAATGTAGTGGACCAAAAAGTACAATATTTGCCCCTGAACTGTAGTATAAAGTAGCAGAAAATGGAAATACTCAAGTAAAGTACTAGTACCTCAAAATTGACTAGAGTACAGTACTTGAGTAAATGTATTTAGTTACTTCCTACCACAGCAAATAACCTCTAAAATCAGAGACGTCCTCCCCTTTATGGAGGAGGATGATGACCATGAGCCTTAAGAGGCTCTCTGGGGATACAGTCTTGATTTGCTGCACATGACTGAGTGTTGTGATGAATCAGAGGACTACTAGGACCACCAGCATGACTCCCGCTCATTAAAGGATTTCTAAAATTACGAGGACATCTAGTGGTTAAAATCAGAAGTCCCAAATGAAAATTTCTGTCTCCTGATCTTCTCTCTCACACACATGCATTTTGTCTGACATGCACTGAATGCAGGAAGTATTTTACGATCCAGAATGAGAGGGATGAAAGGGAACCAGTGAGTATTATTAACCTATATGAGGCTCCCAGCTGCACAGAGACATTAAAGTAGCAGAGAGCTATCAGGTGCACCAACGCCGGACGTAGTGAGTGCAGGCGCTGACTAGAGGGCATGATGTCTGCATTAGATGACAAGGTCCTCTCCACACCTGAGCCAGCACACAACTCAATACCCTTCAGTCATCACCGGGCTTCTAATTTAAAATGTATCGACTAGCATTCAGTAGAGTACAAGCACTCACAGACACTCATGTCCTCCAGCTATGAGAAATCCTTGTCTAATCTACTATCATAGCAGCTCTTTGAGAAGACAGTAAAATGATTGTGTAACGGCGAGTCCTCTGGCCCCCTGATCTCACACTGGACATAATAAACACTCCTGTTTCTCACTGTTTGTATGTGGTCTTTCTCCAGGGTTGCTTTGGCGTGACAGGATGTGTTTGATCTCCAGGTAGCGGCTGCAGAGGGGAGGTAATATATTAAAGGTCGAGGAAAGATGGAGAGACAGTACTGAGGGTAGGAACAAGATTGATCGGGTGGATGATGACATTGTAGGGAAGATGAAGTGTAGACAAATGGGTCAGTGTCAGCCAGTGGCGTTTCTTTACACTAAATACACCTGCTGCGAAAAGCCTAGAAACAACAGGTGCATGAATTGTTCCACTTGTTAATTTAGAAATATTTCAAACTATTATTCATATATCCATGCTACATATTATTTAAATGCTTTTTGCTCATGTCAGTGAAGGTACCAAGTTCAAATTTAAATACAATCTTTATTCAAGGTCATAGACATCTCCCAAAGGTATAATCCAATAAACAGCAACACAGGCATTTACAATTCAAGGACAAATAATTCACTTTTACAATAACAAATCCAAGGTGCTTTGCCTCTTGAAGATATGTTTCACCAGCTGTTGCCTTTAAATTTGGACGGCAGACGACAAACCAAATACTCAATTCAACAATATTTTTATATTAGTACCTTAAATAAAATATGTCCATGTCAGCACTGACTGGTCGTGAAACTAAATTGTGATGATATTCTCTTAATTCACAGTCTGATATACTTTGCCATGTTTTCCAAACTGGATACTGAGGTCTTTCAGCTTCTTTTCTTTCATTATGGCCAGCAGAACTGCAGTCTTTTATGAAATGCACTTTGTCGAACATAAATACTATGATAATACTATTGACTTCACTGAACATTTGAAGCTTAAAACACTTTCTTTGAATTTGAAAATCACCAGAATAAATCAATTTACTCAACTAATACTGACCAGATTGCCTGTCTAAGGGCAACATAAGGACGTCTACAATACTGTGACTGAACATAGACAATTGTATTTAATGGGAAAAGACACTGTGCTTTCCTCACATAGAGGATCTGGAAAAAGATTGTTTTTCACTTAAAACTGTCCCTGTTATATTTAATTTAACTTCCAATGCTGTTAGAAAGATGTAAATTACTTTTGAAAGTTTTATTGTGACCCTATTATAAATTTTATTATATAATATTAGCTTTATTTGATTTATCTCAAAGTGAGGTTGAATTTTTTTGTGTAAACATCTGGCCAGAATACCTGGTTTTAAAGTAATGCAAAGAAAATATAACCGCCACACACAAAAATTAAGAATATTTCAGTCAATAGACCCATTAACTATTTATATATCATACTTTTATATATCTTTATAATGGCAGGTGATATTAATATACTAACGATGAAAGAGTAGCAATGCTAAGACATATTCTGCCTGCAATATCTTAAAAACAAAAATAAAACATAAAGGCGAGTGCTGTTCAGATGCACTGAAAGGATTCCTCGCTCCAGTTAAGTAAGGCAGGCTTCTTGAACACCTGAACAATCCCTGTAATGCAGCACACTCGCCAGGCATAGATATGGTTTTTGCGTGCTTCATCCTCACAACTCCACAGGGTAACGACAAAGCACTACACAAGCAGCTACTGTTAAGTTACATCACTATCAAAATGCTGTTGGTGTGAACATTTTGGTGCTAAGTTCTCGGTACTTGCTACAGTATTTTTCAGTGTTTCTGAGTACTACACATCTGTTACTATTTTGTGATCCTGTTGTCTTGTCATTAAGGTGTCCGTCTACAATAAAAGTGCCGAATTTAAACTGCCAAAGTTCATTAACAGCTCCTAAAGGCCTGATTTGTGTAGACTTTTAAAAAATATTTTTTAACATGCAAACAGAAACTCAACAACATGACACCTGTTTTTTTTTTTTTTAGAGGAGTGTACCATGCCTGCATTTTTCCAAATGCCTAGAACTGCCTTGTCTTATTATACTGTATGTTTGTTTACCAACTGCAAACTTTAAGCTACATTTGTGACAGTAAGGACCAGTTTCCTAGACAGTAACTAAGCCTAAAGCACATCCTACAAATACTAAAGTGGCCTTTTCAATCAGACATGGTTCAGAATAGTACTACATTTAACTCCGTCTTGTATTAACTGGACCAATTTCCTGAAGGAAGATTAAAGTTCCTCCAGGACTATGGGGACTCAGGCTTAAATTAAACTTCTAGTTTGAAAGGTCAGATTGTCAGTCAGTGGAAAAATGTGGACTATTCCAATGAAGACCCATAACTACTTTTTATGCCTCCATTGTCTCGTCTGTTTTTATGCTTCCACTATATTATAGGATTTTTGTGACCAGTTTCAGCTTTCACAAGCACCTGTAGTCCAGCTCTAACGAGGACGACACAGGTGATTGATATTAACCTCGTTAGTGAGTGAGTGCACTCTCACTAGAGGACTAACACAGCCGACTGAAATTAAGATTGTCCTATTTAAGAAGTAAAAAATGTTTTTGAAAGTCACTTTAGTCAAGACATGACTAACTATTCTAGATTTAAACAGAATCCTGGTTGCATTCAAACCCTGTCCAGGAAACTGGGCCTTTAGACTTGCTACGATAATATTAGCTTGCTAAGTCACCGCTACTAGAGTAAAATCTAGGCTACTCCATTATTAAGCTGTTACCAGAATTTGTGCTTTTTTGAGTTGTTTAGTAATGTTTCAATTGCATAACAATTAGATATTCTCCACAAGATGATAGTTGGATTCCAGGTTGTAGTCTGATCCCTATTTTGTCTGCAAAATATTAAGATCCTAACCTTTCAGTCACAGACAAGAGACATAGCTTTGGGGGACTGATGAGAGCTGGTGTTGAATTATACCCGTCAGGCCAATGAGAACTGCTGCAGGCAGCAAGGTCTTGCCTTACCCCTTAAGTATAATTATGCCACTGCACAGGTTCATTATGCTTTTCCTTCCTCTTTACCTCAAGAGATTAGGCTCCACACTGAGACACAAACTGAAATTCTGGTCCTTGTAGAAAGCCTGTGATGAGCCTGCATCGATTTAAAGTTGGGGTAACAAAGGCTTTGTCATGTTTATTGGCTGTTTCCAGAACTTTCTGAACGCTACATGAGCTCATTGACAGCAATTAGCTGAGTTTCTCCTAATAAATGTTTTTGAAGCTCTACCATCTGGACATAAAGCCCCCCACTGTGCTGCACACTGTGTTATCTTTAGGGACGTCAGGGTGTATTTTCTCCCTTTCAATTATCAGGCATCAGGGTCTCCTAGTGTATCCCCATAACTGTGAAAGTATGAATGGTTCTGGATATAGCTTCTGCTCCCTGTGGAGGAGTAAACAAGATACAAAAGTGATGAATCATTTCACAAATTAAGCATCAATTTCAACTCTATAAACGAATGAAAAACATAAAAAATGTGTTTGGTTGGACTGTGTTTTTGTTTACAGAGAAGGCATAGTTAAAGTTGACAAAACTGTTTTTTTTTTTCAAGATGAAATAGCTGAAACTTGAAATAGTAATTTAAGTAAAACTAACATTAAAAGGTAAATAACCTTGTTGGTAATGATGCTGGCAGGCAACCTTTTAAAGGAATAGTTCAACATTTTGGGAACTACTCTTTAAATACTTGCCTTCTTGCTAAGAGTTTAGTTTTGTCATTACGAGTGCCATGTCATCGAACATAATGAGACCGAAGCTCCGTGTGGAGCCGGGACATACTGTTTTGTACTATACGCCGCTGTAGGCAAAGGGGGTGTTGGAAATTTATCACAAGTTTCAGGATTTTCGGCAGGATTTTCCCCCACTGAATCAGGTTTTCACTGTCTGAAGGGACCTGCTCATGCATCTGCTCTTGCAGCTTAGCCAATACGAACGCACCGTCTCTCTGAAATAACCTGTGATAGGCTAAAGTCTGCCGTCACAGGCTAGATTTTCTGAAGCCTGAAAACAGAGCCAAGAGGGGTGGTTGTAGTAGAGGTCTACTCTCAGACCACTTGAATTACAATATGCTGCACGGTTAATATGGCATTTTTGCCCAATGACGCCAAAAGAAAACTGCCTACCCCACCTTTAATTAGTGAGCTTTAGAGGCGCTGGTAGCCGCATTTTGTTAACATTGGACAGAGCCAGGCTAGCTGTTTCCAGTCTTGTTGCTAAGCGCTAAGCTAACCAGCAGCTGGCGGTCACTTGCTATTTCCTGACAGACATGAGAGTGGTATCGATCTTCTCATGATGACACCCAAACATGCCTATTATTTTATGGATCTCCTGCAACGCTGTATGATTAATTTTCAGTTGCTAATGACAACACTGATTCATGATTCATATTGAATGAAGCAGTACAAATGTCACTTATTTTCTCACCAGTTCTCTAAATGAACCTGGTCATTGTTAAACACATTTTCCTCTTTTACATATGACAGATGAGTTTGTTTCTGTCAATGTGCTGAGTTCGTACAACTTTAAATGAATGCGCTGTTGCCAGCAAAACTGTCACATAGATTTCTGCAGAAAAGCTGACTCACTGGTGTCAGGCAGCAAGGGGGGACTGAGTTAAAAGAATTGGTCTTCCCACCACAAGGTTTTTGGCCTCTTCAATGACCCATTATGAGCTTTGTGAAGAGCAATCTGAAAACTCGAATGAACCCGAGCTGTGGCGTGTGCCTCAGGGGAGTGTTAGGCCTCCCTGCTGCTGATCCGTCTGACTGGCCTTAAAACACCAAGTCTCAGAAAGTGCAGTTCCCCAAAGCTATGTCTTGTCTCTTCATGATATCCTTCACGACACTGGTATTTTTATTTATATCTGTTTGTTAGTAAGCCACTGTATGATCATGAAAACCAATGTGGGTTCAAGCTTTCACATCGTAAATAGGCTTTCATGCAATTTATCTCCACAATGTTCATGGAGAATGTGAAAAGTCTCGATACCTGTTAAACTCCCCTACACTTAATGAGCATATCTGAGGTATAGATTTAGACTTTGACTGAATACTATTGGATATGTAAGCTACTTCCACAAAATAGTTCTGAAATGTTAAATCTATCATATCAAAGATTATACAACAAAGATAACAGTTACCTCATTACAAAAAATATAGACTAGTGACATTTAGGATCAACTATCCATTAAATTCTAAAATATAGTTTAACTGAGACAGCATAGAGTTGCACAGTGACAGGATGTTCATCTCCCAGTTAGAAAACAGCGAGAAGCTTTGCTGTTTTCCTTTTTTTCTTTTCATTTTGGTATAATTACTGAACAAACAATAACATTGGAAAAAATTCAAATATTGTAAACATTGTACCAGTACAAAAGCACATATCGCAAGACGTGGTCAGAAAACACGAATACAGGCAGCGCTGACAGCTTTTACTCCTCCTCCATTGACTTCTCAATCTCCTTCAGCCTGCGGACAAACTCCTGAGCCTCCCTGTCTCCGATGCGAGCATCCAGCATCCTCATGATTGGCTTCTCTGGAGGGGAGAGCAAACAGATGAGAGTAGTTCCTACACCTGACACAAATATCACCAGATTGAATGGCTTTTCATGTTGTATTGGAGAAGTAATTGGAAACCCAGAGCTACACCCTCTGGTCCCCAAGAAGCCAATATTATGTTTGTGTAAAACAAAAAAAAAACTTGATACAGCCTGGAGCTACATGTACCGCTGGGTTTACTGCGAGACAGGTGGAGAATGACAGGCTGGACGCTCTTGCCGGCTGCTGAGGCGTTTGGTCTCCCTGGCCAGCAGAAGTCGCTGAGAGGAGCCACGGCTTCACCGGCGAAGTCATTGGTGGATAGCCAGTCATAGTCCATCACAGTGAAGGTCAAACAGGCAAACCTATGTCTGTACTGTTCAGGACTGACGTGGCTGGAAGACACAGGAACCAAACAAATCAGGCACAGGAAATACACAAATAAGAAGAAGGTGAGGGGGAAAGAGAGGGAAATAGTACTCACAAGTAAAAGAGTTCGTCGAATACTGGGTGCAGTGTCTTAAGTTTCACTTGCGTGCGTTGACTCTTGGCCATAGGGAACAGGTGGTGAGGACAGAGCTCCACTATGACAAATGGGTCACTCAGACCTGAGGAGGACCAGAAAATGTGAGTGAAAACTCCACTTTAAAACAACAACCTGTATTTTATTCTAAACTGTTACAGTTTTACCGTTGGCATCCAGTGCCATGATATCTGCAGCGTGCAGAATCTCCACCGTCAGTCTCTGCTCTGGAGCGTCGTAGTAGCACTTCACACTGATCCGACCAAAACGGGTATGTTTGAGTGTTTTCTGAAACATTAAACACAGTTTTTATGAAATTATGTTACAATGTGACGTAAAAACAACTCATTATGAAAAAAAAATGTAAAAGAATGTTTTTATCACTGCTCAAAAAACAAAAACAAACAGAAACATGTTCAGCATATATCAGTCTACATGCTGCATCACCTGACAGCATCTTGTTTTGCAAGAGTCCAGGAGAAGGCAGATTTTCAATCAGAGGTAAAACAACAGAAGACAGAGTGTTGTGCTGTCCAATCAATACACCTCTGTCCACTTTAGGATGAAAATGAAATTGGCAGCCTGGTAAGTTAAAACATACCTGTTGGGAAATCTTCTCCAGATAGTACTGTTCAATCAACTCAAAGGAGGAACATTTATTCAGCCTGAGCTCCTCATCCACAACCTACAGCAGCATGAGTACGATCAGAAAGGGACAAAGATAAATGAGAGCTTATCCAGGAGGACATAAATCCTAAACAAAATGGCAAGACGTCCTACCTTGTAGTCGCCACTCTTCATGTCTTCCAGGGAAAGACCCTCTCCCTTGGCATGGAAGAACTGCAACAGGGTCTAAAGCATTCAAGTAAAAAAAATATATATATATATACACATATATAATTTGTGAGCTAGGAGTTATCACATTCATCCCTCTAATTTTGAGTAGTCTCAGCACAGTAGAGAGACGTGTTGTTCACACAAACAGCATGAAACCTCTGGCAGGCAAACACCATATCTGTCTGCCAAACTCCAAACTCAGCCCACTCGCGTAGCATGCCATGACTTTTCAGGCAAATCTGTCACGTTCTCCGCCAGCTGGTTAAACTGGCATTCGAATATACAGTAGCTCCCACATTGTCATTCATAAGGGAACTCGCTTTGGCGCTGAACTACTACCTAGTGACTTCATAAATGTCTAATATATGCTAATGATTGCACAGCAGCAGGCGTACAGAGCTAATTAAAGGATGATGGTAACAGTAGAGATGATAATCTTTACAGAGTTGACACATGTCTTTTTAACCCTCGTCCTACCAACATATTTAACAAACAAGGACTACCGACTGGGGTCCCTGGGGACCCCAAGAATAAACTACTGTAAGAAACAACCATTATAACAAAATGTTAACTTATTTCTTCTCAAAATGTTATTAGTTATGTAATTAATGTCATCTGAAACCTGACCCCCAAGATAATTGTTATTTTAGGAAAGATACTTTTAATTTGCATATTGTGTCATTTCTGACTTTGAACAGCAGTATTTAGGGTTGTTGACAGAGCACATGAGGAAATCCGTGTCTGTCTCCGTCAAAATGACTGATAGAGTGCCCCTAACCCCCTGATAGTGTATGATACTTTAAATTAGGACCCATGGAAAAAATGAATGAATAAATAGGTCCATCTATGAAAACTGTACATGTAGAATTGGATGCTTTTGACTGGGGTCCCCCAGTACCCCAATACATTGGTATTTTTAAAAACAATGATCTGAAGTAATTAGGAACAAATTGATTGACAAAGTCATGAAAAATTGGAATGATAGAATAAAGCACCTGTGAGATATGACAAAAAGTATAGCTCTGGGATCTGCGGGTACCCCAGTCGGTAGGATGAGTGTTAAGCAGACTACTCTACTACTCTTCTTAGTGCCAGAGTAGAAATAGCTATAAATAGTAATCACTGACCTCCACTGTGTACTGGAAGCGGTTGTAGAACTCCACCTGAACACCCCTGTTTTCTGCGATCGCATCCAGGATCATCCGCAGCAGCAGCTCCCACATGCTTTGGAGAACTCTACGAGGCAGCAGACACAATGAGACACCCACACGTTTGCTTCTAATTACACCCCTGTATCCTCACTTAGCCTCATGTATGTTTTCACAGATAATAGCAATAGACAATGATATGTTGTAACACAAAACATGTCTGAGGGGTATTATTATTATTGCGAAGCTTACATTCATACACAGTCACAGCATCTTATTTGCTGAGCTGTCAGTTTTCACCTGGTACTATCAAATACATTAATCTTTAAATTTAGAAGAAGAGTATGCTGATGACGCAGTGTTTTATGTGTATACAAAAATAGGCACATACTGGCTTTAATGGTTTGTTTGCAAGATGTGCTGTATACAGTATGTGCCTGCTTTAAATTATCTTGTATTACGCGCTACATGTGCCTGTTGTGAGTTTATGTTGTGGATCCTGTCGTGTTTGTGTTTCATAGTTTTGTTCTGAATGTTTTCTTTAATATTTTATCATTAGCTGCACAGGCACACCAGATGGAAATGAGCAATTAGGCAGAATGTCGCACAATTGTAACTCAGAATAGTTATTAGAATACATTGTTATTGTCCCTGTCAAACAGAAAATACATGAAGTTGTATTTATAATGAGGAGAGAGGAGGAGAAAGTAATTACCTAGTCAGATTCTCCTTCACAAGGTTTTCAGTGAGGATGACCATAGTGTCTTGTAGGTACTTCATAAGAGGGGACACAGCCTGGAAGAATGTCATTAACACACATTACATAAGTGCTATGGCTGCAAACACCACTGATACAAGAATGAATGCTGTAGAAAACCACTTCTAGGCCTTACGTCGTCGTTGTTGATGGAGTCTGGAGACAGGCTGATGTGCTGGATGTACCTCCGCAGCTCAGGCAGCATCTGCACAGAAATATTCTGTCATACATGCAGGTGCATACAGGTATAAAAAGTAACACCATTTTGCAAAAAGTTTATATATAAATACATAAAATGGTGCAGTGTATTTTTGTCCCATGCAAAACAACCAAGCACATAATGTGTCCTTTGCACTCCATAATGCAGCAATGGGTCATAAGAAAGGACTAATATTACTGAAAGCTTAACTCCCATCATGGCCACACTGGATGCAAACTCCACAAAAATTCCAAGTTACACATGAGATCAAATTCAGGAATACTACACAGAAGTGATTTTTTAATAGTATTTCTAATAGTATAGTTTATTTTTCCACACTGAAGATAAAACATATTGCTGTTGTTCGGTGAAAACCCCATATCTTCATTATGCCAATTCTTCAAAAAACTAAAAGAAAAACAGGCTTGTATTTAGTGATGAACATGCATTTTTTCTCTAATTTGTACAATGTTTTAAAAAAAATTATATTTCATTAAGTCACTGCTTGTAGAAACCTCACACAGTGGAGGTTAATCCATTCCCTTTAAAGCATAAAAATGACCAACAGTGGAATTACAAGGTCTCCATTTGCAGTGACAAATTGCTATTTATGTGTACCATGTCTCAGACTTTCAAGTGTAGTTGATCTGCAGGCATTCATGCTCTGAATACGGCACCTTGTCGGTGAGCAGTGTGATGAGACGTTTGGCTTCTCTCTGCAGGTCCAGGTCCATGTTATACAGCTGCCCATTGAGAGCCTTGTAAACCTGCTCCTTCCCCTCCACCCCACAGGACTCCTCCATGGCCCGCTCCACACCTTGCCAGTCCAATTCACGGGGCAGGTGACCCAGGAAAACGCGCACATGCTCCGTGTTGTTCAGGGTGATGCAGAGCTAGCAGAAGCAAGGAGGAGCAGAAGAGGAGAAACAGAGGGTAGAGGTGGAGAAACAAAGAAGGAAAAGAAGCAGGGCTACAGAGAAGTGGAGGGATGGGATGCGAGTGTAAATGATTGATGACGACAGGAGGCAACAGCTTTTTTTTTTTTTGTGTAAACATATCTGATCTCCTGCTGAGCCCTTTGTGTTGCCAGGAAGAACACTTGCTGACATTTACTTCCCACATCATCGTGTGCCCTCCCCCAGTTCTGTCTTGCTACAGGCGTTACCTGCACTGTGAAGCTCTTGTGGTCTCGACCCAGCTGGTTCCTCTCAATCTTGCGTGTTATCATCTCTGAGTAGCACACAGCCTCACTGCAGAAATTCTGTTAGATAAAATACCAGTACTGTTATTACACTTAAATTCTTGGTTTCCTTTGTGAATCTTTTATGAATCCTGTGTGTATGTATGTGAGTGCTCAGAGTCATGTGTGCAGGATGTAGGCTACATGAGTGTGGCAACACTGGAAGTCGCACTCACGTCTGTCAAACGAGTGATGAAGATGAAGGCCCCCGCAGAGTCTGGCCAGGCCAGCTGGAGCCAGATCTCGCGTACCTGTCTGAAGCATGTTGTCACTTCCACTGCTGAGGAGCTGTGTTTGGCCTGCTGCAGAGGCTCGAGCTGCGCACAAAACACATAAAAGAACAACATGCAACATGCATAGTGTGTGAATAATACAGGGAACATGTTTGTCAGGACTATATAATGACTATGACTGTAATGTATTCATTCATTTTCTTAAAAGTTCACTAATACTTTATTCCAATCCCTTATTTAGCATTTGTAAGAATTATGTAAACAGTTAATAAATGTTTTATAACTCACAATAACACACCATAACGTGGTTGGAGTGTTTTTTTTTCTTTTTGAGTGTTTATTAATGTATTTGTCATCAACTATAAGCAGCCATAACTGATGTATAAAGAGTTAATGAATGCTTGATAACACAGTTTAACATAGTTGTAATCATATATTATGATATGTCTGTAGTAGTATTAAACACATAAACATAGTCGTTATAAAACATTTATTACCAGTTTAATCATTTGTATTAACAGTTAATAAATGCTTTATTATGGATAATAAATCCTTTACAACACACTGTATAATTGTTAGAACCCAACATATAAATATCTGTATGACTGGTTATCCATAAATAAAAAATAAACCAAGAAAAACTTAAAAACCCATATTTGGATATTATAAAGAATTTTACAATCTAGGATTTGTATGTGTATATGGTGGTAAATTAATGTTTTAATACATGCTTCATTACACACTATATAACTGTAGTAAGAAATTAATGTTAACTACAGTAGAA
This sequence comes from Macquaria ambigua, assembly GCA_008360985.2. Lineage (NCBI taxonomy): Eukaryota > Metazoa > Chordata > Actinopteri > Centrarchiformes > Percichthyidae > Macquaria > Macquaria ambigua. Next base: position 363,450 of record VMKM01000111.1, on the reverse strand, counting down.
GTTCCAATAGAGCACCATTAATACATTATCTAATAACCTGAATGCAGTCCAGCTCAGAGCTGTAAGCCGCCACAGACCAACTTTGTTTTCATTGTTTCATTTACATAATTTCAAAGGCAGAAGCCGCTCACCTTGTCTGTGTCCACGGCTTTACAAATTCTGTCACAGGATCTGTCATGAACAATCTGCAGCCACTTATGAATTGAGGACTTGAACCAGTTATGAAAGCCTGTCAAGGCCAACATTTTAGCATCCCTGTTAGAGAAGAACACAAGTCCTTTTAATAAATTCAAAGCTGAAAGAAAAGCTTGAAGTCTCATCTCCTCGCTGACATTTCAAACAAATAAGCATCAGTCAGAGCCTTTGACGCTGCTATATGAATAGTCATTAGAGTCGAACTCATAACGAACTTGAGAGGAAGAAACTCCCGAAAGCCTTTGAGGATTTTCAAGGACATGAAGAGCTCAAAGATGGTCTCTCCCATTGTCTGAGTCAGTCTGGAGCTCTCCTGCTCCAGAGTCCCACAAACCCGTTCCATCGCCACATTTACATCATCAGCTACCTGAAGGATGAAAGAATTTGACAATATGTTCAAGTACCTGTGTCAAAGTCAGCAACAACAATACTGTATGATTAAAAAAATAAAAAAATAATTACAATTACTTTTCACATAATTTTCTATGACATACCTGTTTCTCCAACTGCCTGTATGATATGCTGAAGAAATCCACTTTCACTGCACTGTGAGAACAAACAAACAAAGGATGATATGAAATCAGTCCGATGATAAATTCATGTTTCTGTGCCAGGTAGCATAACATTTCTACACTGAGATGCACAGCATTGATATTCACCTGTAGAAGAGTTTGTTGTACATGTTCTGGGCTCTCTGTACGTCTGCACACACAGCATCAACCACCTGAACCAGCTTCTTCAGCTGCTCCTCCAGAGTCTACATCGTCAGTACACAACGAACAACATCCTGGATATCAATTCTCAAGCCGGAGTCAGTAAAATTACAAGATGTAATGATTTCTATCATTAGGACTTTTTTAATAAGTATAAACTTACCCCGTCCTCTGGTTTATATCGTGCAATTAAGCCCTCGTACCACTCCGCAGTCCCTTTCTGTTGAAATAATTACACAAATTAAGGAGAATACATGGGTTAATTAAAGGTGCCCTGTAGAGTAGTCAATGTTGTTTACATTCAGATTTTCTCACTAAAACACAATGTATGTATCCTTAAAGAGTATACTGTTGAATACATTTACTACTACATAAAAAGCTTAATTTACATCTCTTTCTGGTCTTCTTTTCCTCTTTTCTTGGTACTTTGCTGCTTTAAGTCCAATAATAACACCAACAGCTATAGGCCTACAGTACATTACTACACTCTATAACTGGTGGAAACGTGCATCATGTCAGCCCTGTTTTCATGACGTACATGCGTGTCCTCGTGCGCATGCTGCTTTCCTGCATTACAAACTATACAGGGACCTGCTCATCAAGACATTCATCTACAGTAAAGCTCCTCTAGTGATCAAAAACTCCACAGGGTACTTTTAAGTAAACTTACTGTAAAATAAACATTTTTTTTTTAATAGCACTTTCATTGTTACCTTGATAGCAGTAGTGATGTCCAAATGCAGTTCATTTCGAAGAGGACACACAGTCTTAAACGCCCGCATGTTTTGCATGTAGCCAATCCCCCTGGCATACACAGACAGGGAGAAGGCAATTACAATACAAGGGTGCTTTCAGGTCACGTAAATGCTGGTTTCACATCATCCACTAACATATTCTGAGAATTAAATAAGCACAAAAGCTACAATCTCACAAAATACTTTACACTCCAATTGTATGCAGGATCCTGCATTATCGCTGCAGGAGAGGAGAGTAACTTTAACTCTTAAGTGAGTCACTCTGTATGTGTGTGTGTGTGTGTGTGTGTTTCTGAGAAGTGTAGAAAAGATCTCGAGGTGTTGATCACTGGGCAGAGCTGGATTTCTTACTGGGGATGTTTAAACAGTCTCCTCCAAATTAGTGCGACACAGCAACATGAACTTCAATAATTAGCTGATTTTACTGGCTGGCATTTATGTGGAACAGACTCCCTAATTTGGCGCATTTCCTTGCTCTTACTTCCTTCTTTTGTGCGATGGTAACTCGAAGCTAAAGCAAAAGGGGGGTGATTTCAGTAGATCTGTCCAAGACTTTGAATCAGAGCAGAATATCTCTGCAATACCGACCAGATTGCCATCAAATTTAGATATCCATGGATTGTTTCTCATGATTTTATGGACACCCCCTGGCCAACACACTGGTCGATGACAATCTGTCTAAAAATTAATGCCTGGATTTCCATGAAGCTCACTGTGGATATTCATGTTCTCAAAAGGATGAATGCTTATGATTTGGTGATTTCCTCAAGCTAAAGGTTCCAAATGTACAAAAGCAATATTAAAATCTATAATCTAAATATATATTCTTCAATTTGCTGAGCATGTTCATGCATAATATCATACAGGGAATAATACATGTTACGTGAGGTAAACATAAGTAAGTTATTGCTTATGACCACAATATGTTGGCACAAATAACAGCTATTTTTCAGGTTTTATAAAGCTAAATTTGGGGTCAGGAACAAATGTTTAATCGTTTTTTTTAAATGAGTAATGAGCAATGATTAGGATCTTTCCGTCTGAGTAAGGAGCCCAACACTGCTTCCTCCACAGAGTATGGCTGACTGGTTGAAGTCTCTCTGTGTCTGTTGGGGTGAGATGTTGAGCGTGTTCCTGGTTATGGCAGCACAGGCGAGTGCGTGATGTGATGTGATGGCAGTGTGACTTTACCTCAGCATGAGCTCGTAGCGTGTAATGGCAGCAGCGCTGGTGCAGGGGAAAACCTGACGCATGTTCTTCATCAGGCACAGGCAGTGCTCTGTGTACAGCCTGAAGCTGTCTGACAGCTGCCTCTCCTGGACACAGGAAGGGCCCTCAGTTATAGCTTCAAGTACACTGGCTGTGAGACATTTTTGGCTTAACCAAAAACCTTGATGAATGTCAGTGAAGAGCTGAGCTAATGAGGTGACTGTTTCCAGATGATGAAAGGTTTTTTTTCCTACTGAGAGGCCAATGGCGGAGAACCTACCAGGTCGCCCCTCACAGCGGCGGGGTCCCACTCTGCATCGATGGTCCTCAGGAGGCGCAGCAGCAGGGAGTAGCACACCCTCTGGGTCCGATGGTGGCTGCTGTAGCACTGCCAGCGACTGTGTTAGAAAACAAAACATGCACATTTACATGATGCTAAAGCTTTCGTATTTGATTTGATCAATTGTGTTCCTCCATTAATACTCACATAATGGCCTGTTGGAGAGGTGAGAGATCAGTTTGCACAGCATGGTGAGTCAGAACAGTCCATGCCGGGGGACAAACCTGCCCGTTCCAGTTGTAGGGCTCTCTCTAGAATTATATGTGGTAGATTACCATGTCATTTCGTTTGTTGTACAAAATGGCATACAGTCAACGAATAATGCAAAATATAAACATTACTATAACCTAATGAACTATTAGTAAGCTAAGTAAGTAAACGTAACTATAATTACAGTAGGTTAAAATTAGCAGCCCAAATCAGATTTTTTACACTGGAATCAGATCAACACATTTTTTTCAAACCAGAGTTCACCCACATTGAACTGGTTGTTCCATCTGGCTGCAGAAATATGAAATGTTCTTTCTGTCCTTTCAAAACACTTTGGTCAGAGTGCAGCTACTCTGACTGCAACACAGAAAAGACTAAGTACAAGAAAGTATGTACTGTGCTCTTCAGTTCATCCTGCAATTTACTATTTTGTTTTTACGCTGGAAAAACTCAACTCCAGTTCTCATGCATACACAAAATACATTTTCCTGCAGTCAGAACAAAGCCTAATCATTTTGAATCCCATTTAGTGGCCCCTAGAGGCCACGCTGCTGGTGGTTTTTGCCAACTGACAGGCCAAGCAAGCAACTTATCAACTGAGGCCAATCAGCTAGGGTAGCTAAATAAGTGTATAAACTAACCAATAACACAAAAAGAATAAAGATGAAAGTGATTAAATTATTACAAAACAGACAACAATCAATTAAAAAGTAACTGAAATAAAAGCTGTTGTATGAGAGCCAAAAATCACAGTTAGCTTTATTATAAAGGTTGCTTTGAATACATATCTGGAACAAACTCACCTTAACATGAGCGTGCTCATACTCCACAATCTGACACAGCAGTTTCTTGTGAATGGAGACATTTGAGTCTTTCTTAGACAAAGCTGTGTCTCTCTGACAGAAAAAAAGAGTGTTAAAAGTTGTAATTCTTCACATCCTACACATGCAAGAAGAGGAGTATACTGTATACTGAATCACTGTTATAATACCGTACAGACCTGGCTGGTGAAGAGCTTCAGTATCAGGTGACATTCTCCCTGAACTTTAGACGTACTCGATCGAGGCTCCAGCTTAAACCAGGTGTCATAGCCGACAACTGGGATCTCCTGCAAGAAGGAAACCAGCCAGATTGACGGCACTCACATACTTCCAGGGAAATCCCTCACATTGCATCCTTCAGGGAATCTATTTGAGGTTGTGTTTGATTTGTCTCAGCAGCTCGGCACCTCTGACTAATGAGAGTTTGTTTTGAACTTTCACACTTTGAACAACTCACATTCAAAGGGATGTTGATGCATCCGAGGAAGTCGTCGGCATTCTCCTCAGAGCCTGATGATGCGGATCCATTTGAACGCACTGACTTTGCTATCTGCTTAAAATACCTGACAAGAAAAGGCAGAGTGCGAAGAAGAAGGAGTCTTGTTTGTCACAGTTTGAATTCATGTTTAATTGTCCTGTGAGAGCTATAATCTAACAGTTTTAGTCATTTGCTTTTATCCACTGTGACCTACAATTAGAGCATCTGCAGAATGAGTTTCATTTCCTAATGAAAGTTGGCTATTACCTCAGATTTCTGTTCAAATGAAAATTGCACATTTTTCCACCACAGGATTTTGACCCCTTTGCCACTTGCTTGTGATTGACTTTCCCAGGTTTTCATTAGACATGTCTGCTATTTATAAGTCTTTCCATGACCCGGCTGAACTCTGTGTTCTCTGTGTGCACAGCTTTATTGGCACTGGGCTTTCCTGTATGTCAGTCTTTCTTTAAGGTTAAAGGACAAATATGAAATGATCCCCTTCTAATTAACAAGCAGGTTGGTGTCAGTATTTTTCAACAAATGTAGATAAAACTGCAACTTTTGGCTTAATTCAGATGGAAATGACCCTTTGATTGACAGGTTGAATGACTCATCTATTCACTGCCACAGTGCCAACTGGATGAATAAACTAATTACCAACTTATATAACTGTGCACAAAATCTCAATTTGTGATTCAGTTGCGCTTCATCCCTACATGAAAACGAATAACACTGCTAAAGGAATATCCAGCATTTCTTACCAAAGACATATCCAAGACAGTTACATCATTACATTAATAGTAATTCAGGATTACACAACATAGTTTCTTCTACCTTCCCATTCCTCGAAGTCCACTGACTTCATTGAGCTTTTTGCAGGCCTCAGCAACAGACACGTCATCGTCATGATCCCTGAAGAAAAGAGGATAATTCAGAGGTTAATACAACCTCTCATTTCCTGCAAGAACATGTTTCATTATCTTTGCACAATGATTAATGGAACTGAAAAGTGAAGGAGATCTACAATCAAGACCCATATCAGTTCAAGAAAAGCATGAGCTTCCTCAACTTTTACTGGAGTCAAGAGTCAGCTCTTAACAGAGCTTTGGGAAAAGTTTCTATAACAGCTGAATAATGACTCCTCAACCTGTTATGCAACATGGCTCACATTTGGCTCAATACTCACACTCCAGGACATAATGGATAAAATTGTCAACTATTTCACAACCAAAACCAATCATTTTTTTCATCCAACCTAAAAGACCTTTTCTGTATGCTTGGCAACTGCAAAGTGAGTGTGTGCAACAAAGGAAAAGGAAAAATTGTTGGTTCACATTCAAGTAATTCAAGGTGTTGCTGCGTACTAATCTTACCATATGTCAAGGTGTAAGAGGTCATTGTGGGCATCATCTATTTCACTGGGAAAAGAAACAACCAAAAAAACAGGAAAGTCATTCATTGAATTGTCGTCTCCATGAGTAAATACTGACAATAAACACCTCAATCCTTTAACGATCCTTCCACAGAGATGACAATGTGCTGCACTGGTCACATAACTAACAGCTTTGGCGTTAGTGTGAAACAAATGAAACTGTGAATCCTGCATGTCACACATATCACCATGTCCAGTACTCTCATGAAGTTTAAACTGCTGTACTCACAACACAAAGTGCTCATCCCACACTGGGTTGAGAGTCTCCGGTTTGACCTCGGTCACCTGGATGCACTTGGCAGGTAACACCTCCTTGGTGCTGGAGCGTTTCTCCAGCTTCTCCTTTCTCTTCCTGAAGCTGAACTTTCTCTCCTTCTTCTCCTCCACCTCCCGCGGGCTCTGGCCCACCAGGATTCCCAGCATGCAGTAGGGGTCACTGTACCCTGGCAGGCCGCAGGGTGACACATAGAAAAGGTTATCACTCACGTGAAACTGCTTATATCACCCTGATGATGCTGTTACAGCAGACTTTGGGCTCATTTGTGATTACAGTCAGTGTTTTGGTAAAGTTCTCACCCAACCTTATTCCCATCTCACAGTAAAAGACTATTCAAATACTAACACCCTCACAGTATGCAGCTTTCACATAATTACATGCATACTGTACATGGGAGATGAACAGAAGAAGGTCAATGATACTGTATGTCAGACTCAATTAGAATATTTGTCTGTGCAGATTTTATTATAAAATAGTTTCAACAACTTGTATCTACATGTTTGTTTCACTTATTAATCTTACTGTAAAAACAATGAAAATTCTCTTATTGTACATGTTGTACATGAAATAAAAGCTAATAAAATCTTCTATGCATATACATAGAAAATAAATTGGTAGTGAGACATACATTAGAAAACCCAGTCATTTCCCATTTTTTGTTAGGTTTTTATTGTCAGAGGAGATCAACTGCAGCTCCTGGCTCTGAAAACTGATCTATTGTGAAATACAAATTTTTTTTATTTCATCATGTGCCCACAAAAGGTCAGGAGCAGGTTGGGCAGAATTCTACCCATCATGCATCGTATCATCACTGCTGGTCAAACCAGCGCAGGCCTCGCTTATCTTGAACGACCCTATTGCCATGAAGTGCTGAAAACTACATGACGTTAGATGAGGAGGAGGTGAATCACTGGACGACTTTTTGGGCGAGTACCCTGAAAAGCATTTCAATTCCATATTGTTGCTGGATAAGGCATATTTCACAAAACGTCTTTTTTTTCCCCAATAGAAAAAGGTTATTGAGTGCTTGTGTCTCACCATTTGCATCCTTGGCCATCAGATTCTTTGCTTTCATAACAGAAACCCTCAAGGAAAAACTGGCTCGCTGTGAAAAAAAAAAAAGAAACTGTTGTAAATGCAACAAATCAAGGTCATCACAATGTATTTTCTTTAACTTGACTCTCCTGTATCTCCATTTAAATAAGCATTAGCATGCATTGTAGAGTAAGAATGTAAAAAATAAATTCCTGCATGCTTCATCAGGTATCTTATATACTGGCTTTGTGAGTCACGAGGAAGGTAGAAAAACTAAATGTGAATATGAGAGAATATGAGATATGAGAATATTTAAATGAAAGAAATGTTTCACTCTGGTCACAACATTTCCAGCAGCCTATGGGCTCACAGTTCTTAACAGAGATATTTGAATGATCCCTGGCAGTCAACTAAAAGACACACAATCATACAAAATGGGGCTTTTAGGAGTTACCACTCACAGGAAGTAGGCTGTGGGTATAAGCCTTCCGCTATCTGTGTGTTACCATTTACACTATTTTGCAAGGGCACCGCCGCTGCATCCTGGGCTCAGCGTCGCCCAAGACGATTGTGATTGGTTTAAAGAAATACAAACAGGCCAGAGTGGTCCCCCCCGTACCAGAATGATAATGGGTTCAGCCAGACCTTTCTCCAGCGCTGCCACAGCGCTAAAACGAAGTGTGGAGGTAGGTCTGGCTATGCGAGACTAAGGAGTTACAGGTCTTTCATCTCACAATTCTCCATCAGTGCGCTCCAGCTGTGGCTCTCCAGGCCTTGCTTTCACCTTATTACTACTTCACTGTTATGAGCATGAGAAAACATAGTAAATGCACTAAAACACCACCGGTGGCGGCACAACTGAGGATTTAGTGTTGCCTCTAAATCTGCACTTTGTGACCTCTGAGGAGTTCATTCTATTGTGTGTTTTGTTAACTTAAGAAGATAATACCTTAAAGGACTGTACCAGAGGCTTTGCATGTTTTAGCACATTTACCAAAAGGCACATACTGTATATTTTTGCAAACCATGTTGTTGTATGTTAGACATTTGGAAGTATGTTTTCTATTGTTGCAGGCACCGATTGGTTTCTATTTATTTCTGTATTACACAATATGACAGTATATCAGGAAGCTCTTTGAATTTGCTTAAATCCTGTACTCGTATTGTTACAAGGTCATGCAGAGCATTCGGTTCAATCTGTACATAATGTACAATATAATTACAATGTTAAAGATGAAGAACACTAATGCAGAGTTGATGTTCAGCTTGCTGGATTACACAACTCAAAAGAGTTAACTATTTTCATCCTGAAATTATTGTAATGGAACCAAAGGCTGCTTGGAACATGGGAAAAATATATGAATATCTAAAATTGTACAGCATGCATTCAAAAATGTTCAGCAAAGTGTACATAAACTTAAGTCAAGTAGCTAAAACCTGCACAAATACTGGTATGCTGCTTGTGTTATCATCGAAACACTGATGAGCCATGATACCTCCACTCTGTTTTACACTTGTGTGAAATCTACTGGACACAAAACAGGAACTATTTTACATTGCAAGTACTTAAACTTGAAAATGAAAACTTAAAGCCAACAGTGCAATAATATTATATCAGCACAGACTGGAAATCATCATGATTAGTGGCAATTTTTCCCTTTAAGTAGAAAACTGATAAAAAACATTTGAATGGACATTGACTCATGTACAAAGTGTCTCACCTTGGATTCTTGAACTTTTTGGAGAATGATGTCATGTTCCTCGTCACCCATATCAAACACCTTGGAGAGATGGACGATAAGACAATAAAAAAAGCTTTTTTTATACAACAGAAACCTGAATAAATATTCTAGAAATGCCCAAGAAAAGTCCACTACAACACGACTGAAATTCCTTTATATAATATTCGGTTCTGTCGGAGCCACTGCTAACACCTGACCAGCTAGGAACACAACACATCTTGAAAAAAGACAGACATGAAAGAGGCTACAATCCTTAGCACGACATCATCTGAATGGATGTAATATCACAGCAGAATATCAGCACACAGTGTGAGCTGAGCTTTGATGTTTAATCAGGTTTGAGCCAAGAGCATCTGCTCAGATTCTTAAAGCCTGCTCACAACAAATAACACTCTCTGTGTGGCTATCATCAGTGTTATTCACAGAGATTTAATAGAGCTCAGAAAATAGAGTCTGTTAGATAGATGGATAGATAGATAGATAGATAGATAGATAGATAGATAGATAGATAGATAGATAGATAGATAGATAGATAGATAGATAGATAGATAGATAGATAGATAGATAGATAGATAGACAGATACCTTTAGCAGGTAAGCAAACAGCTCTTCGTCACTTTTCACATGTTCTGATGAAGGCACTCCCACCCGGTTGACCACCGTGTACACAGCTTCCTCATAAAGAAGGTCCAGCTACATGAAAAAACACTCCACTTAATAACAACCCTTCAAAAATAACAGCTCATGGTCCTTTGCCTTCATGCTTTCTGCTCTGCTGCACATCAAAAGCAGTTATTGTGACTTTTTACATTTAGTCCCTGCTGAAATACGATGAAAACAGAAAAGCTGAGCTGACGCACCTCTGTCCTGCTGATTCTGTCGGGAATAAAGGCCTGGTCCACATGCTCTTGAGGTGGCGGCACTGTGCAGGCCCCTCTTTGGCACTGTGAGGGGATGGAAACAGAAACAAAAACCTCCTTTTCTTAAGGCTGCGTTGAGTAAGGACTGGAGAGAGGAGAAGCTGAGGTATTATTGACAGTAGACCCTCAGTCATCACTTGGAAGGAATAACGTCTCCACTGATTTCCTTTAGTTTGCCTTCCAGTGGTGGAAGAAGTATTCAGAGCTTTTACTTAATTAAAAGCACCATAAAATAACAATAATGCACAAATACTCAATTACAAGTTAAAGTCCTGCATTCAATATCTTAAGTAGAAGTACAGAAGAATATATACGTATATCTATATATATTATATCTGACATTATTAGATTGTTAATACTGATGGAACGATTTGTAAGTAGAATTTTACTGCTGTATCTGGTTGAGGTGGAGCTGGTTGTAACTACTTAATTTACAGTTGGGTAGTTTAGTCCAGTGGTTCCCAATTTAGGGTGGGACCCCCTCCAAATGAAACCATCTGAGATGTTTAGAGGGGAAATCACTCTTTGATGAGCCTGCTAGCAACTCATAGGCATCTAAAATGTGACATTATGTACAAATATCTTTCCACCACTGCTGCCTTCATGGCCACTTTATCAATAGTGCACCAACCAAAAATCAGAAGACTCATTGTACATTTAAACATCCACAATAAGGAAAACAGACCAATATTTTCGTTCTCAGAAAATAATATTATGTCTTGCCAGTAGTGACATGTAGTGTTGATGTTTTGCTTTTTGCTTCTTTTTTTACTCCCGTCTTGCAGCGATTTGGAAATGAAGACATCAATTGCTCTCAGCAAAGATGTTAACACAGCATCATTGCCTTAGCAGTGGCAGCAGGAGGAGCTGAACATTGCCATCTACAGCAGCTTGTCACAGATGAGCCTCCAGTCTTCTGAGCACCCAACTCAACCCAGCCCTTCTGTCTACAAACGTCATACTGGCCACAGCAGTGGGCTAAATGACAGCGCCGAGGCCTACTCCCTACACCAATGTGCTTCAAGTGTGTAACAGATGGAAAGGTGGAAGTTGGGTTGGGGTTACCTCAGCCTGGGCAGCCCGCAGCATGTTCTCCTGTTTCTGAAGGATGGCATTCACACGCTCAAAGAACTCCACGCTCTCCTCGGAAATCCTGCCAAGAAGAGGTAGCAGATTGACAATTCATCTCTAAAAATAGAGATGAAATACTTGGAAAATATGTTAATTTGCGAGGAAAAGGGAGGTGAAATGCGTTGTATGGTAAACAGATACATCATCTCATTAGTCGCAATTAAAAACAAAGTGGGATTCAGTGACATTGGTGGGATCACGCTGCATCCTGTTCCTAAATGAAGATAAATCCTTTTTATGTTGAACTACTGGACTCCAGCACCTGCAGTTCAGCTTCTCATTAGCTATCAAACGCCGTCTTATCTCATGCACTAAAAAGCAAAGCAGGTCTGGACCAAAGCTCTCAGCAAACCGACGTGTCTGCACTCTGCATGAACCATGTTAATCTACTATGATGAGCAGGGCTGTGTGCAAAATGCAAATGATGTTTTCTGCTTCCTCCAGGTGTGAGTGAATCCCTGGACTCCCGCTGGCCCCAGTTGTCATGGTGATACAGGCACATTCAGGGGTGGGGTGGGGGGTGGGGGGGTGAGTAAGTGGTTGAACACCTTGGGAATCCCCTTCACCACCTTCACCCCCAACTCTAACCCCTCCCAAATCTTTCACCGGGAATCTTTCTCAGTCTAGTAGAGCCGTTATGCCGACTGCCTACAACTCCTCACCCCCACACCTCCCAGCTTCTCTCTCCTTCCTCGTCTCTCAGCCAACCCTCGTCACATTATACGGAAGAGCCGTCCACAGAGGCCCTGTCACGCTCCTTTATTAGCGGCATCGCATCACAGCATGCGTGTGGCAGCCCATCCCAGCACCCACTGACTCTCGCCATGGTGGAGGAGCGGATGGCAAACCCCTGAGGTATTGATGAGGACTAATGGCAGCCATGCTGGGAGAGTTGGTTAGGTTTCCACTAGCATCAAACCCAATAAAACTTTAAAGGTGGATGTATACAGTTAAAATGTTTGAAATCTTTTAGCAATGCCAGACTAGCTGTAAAATATATATTCTTCAAAAAAGGTCCTCTTTTTAATGTTTTAATGAATTAATGATTGTAATACAGTACTCGTTATATTACGAGACACGCAATTCTCTCCAGATCTATCTTCAATCGTCCAGGGCATTCTCGTATCCAGAAATCTGTCCCATCTTCTGTCAGTCAAACAGCTTGAGGATTTGTCCAGACAGTCTGGGATCTTGCATTTCGAGCTTTGGGACAACGTGTTTATGAACTGAAATAATGCCCAAATTATGCAAATCCAGTCAATTCTGATTTAATACATCTAAAAAAGAAAAATGATGCTGATATCTTTCAACCTTTCTCTCTCTCACACACACATGCACACACACGCGCCACCAGAATAACAAACTGATTTGATGTTGCTAGGAAACAAGTCCTTTTTTATTTATTTTTTTTACTGTCACTTTATTCTAATTTATTTTCAGAATTCATTCAATCTCCTGTCTGGAGAGTAAATCAGAAGGAAAACATAAATAAAAACTCCTTCTATCTGAGAGAATATGTGTTTAAACGTGACTAATTGGGAGTGTGAAGGTGACAGCAACCCTCATTTCAAACTTCAGTATAATATGGCAGTGCCTACATAGTAATTAATAGTGCAGACATCACTGTTGTCTGCAGCATGAAAGACAATGTGACGTCTGTATGCATTCTAATAAAATAAGATGATTTTTTAATTTGATTCATCACGGTTGTCAGTGCATAATATCAGCCTGCAGCTCCTATCATAACCGAGGATCTCCATGACAAGGATCCCCCCTCAATACTACACGCAAGACTGTTTGTTTTACTCTAATTACACATTTGATTAAGCAACAAAACAATGCAGGTGAAAAGACTCGGGTGTGGAGATATGATCGCAACCAAGAGCTCTGATGGAATCTCTCTGTTCAATAACTTGTGAAACAGAAGTCTCCCAGCTAGAACTACTGACAGACAGAACGGTAGCCTGGTGTGAAATTGTTTCCAACTTGGGTCATCTTGGGTGCTTTGCAATTGTGTTTCGCAGTTTTTATTTCCTCACTGTGCGGCTGAACAGCTGACTGAGGATTTTACCCATTTTCAAACAGGCGACTCTAACGTAAGGCTCTTGCATGACTACAAGATAGATAATGCCTGAGCAGCGAACTTCAGATTTATGTTTCTTATATGTACATCAAACTGTGTAGTACTGCACAGTATCATTGTGCTGTAGCTTAAGTATCGCTGAGCTGAAGGAAAATGACAGTATTAGGCCATATAGTGAAAGTTACACCAGTATTGTGGGAATTGCTTTCTCAGGGATTAAATGTATAACATGTCTGCCATTGATGACCATAGCTGCATGTGTTAGGGGTTGTCTGTTTGAAGGATGAGGCTGATAATATATTTTTTCTTATTGTCAACAAATCCCATGAAAATACCAAAACCAACAATGAACTGCTCCCGATAACAAGTATTGTCTGTGTAGCAGAAGCCTGATACATCTTATTCCTCTGTATCGCAGAGCTTGTTGTTGTCCAAAAACTATTAAAAACACATGAATGAGTCACCCTGTTGCACTGGGTGACAAGTTCCTTCATTACAATGAACACGGGCACTATAGTTCACTTAAAAGTCAATCACACATACACCATTCTTGTGCTGTAAATGCTCATTTACTGTAGGCAGAGGTTTCCAACCTGGGTGTTAGGACCCCACCAATGGGTCACTAGATTAATCTGCAAGGTGATTAATGGGAAAGGAAAAAGTGTTTATCTTCTTTTTATTGAACGTTTCTCTGATCTTTGAATGGTTGTTAGAGGCTTGAAAAACCCCACAAACGACACAATCTGTGATGTTTAGAGGGAAAAAATCACACTTTGGTGGAACTCCTCAATACTCATAGACATCTGTAACCTGTGGGGAGGAGTGCAAGTAGACAAGAGCACCAAATGTGTATTAATCCACAGCTAAAAATAGTCCCCAACAATGCAACAATGAGTAACGTTTGCTAAAAAACTACAGTGCCCAGCTGTTTTAGGAAAGATTACTGACCATTTTTAGAAAACTAAACTGTACAGCATCAGTTTTTAAAGACACCTTCAGTAGGAACAAATGGGGCTTGGGGCTGAGTGCCACAGACATAACACATTGTTTTTGTATTTTGTATTTTGGTGCTTTCATGGGGTTTATTTACACTAAGAGAAATATAAAATAAAGGTAGAATGTAGAATTAAAGGTAGATGTCTGTTGTTTATGTATGTTAAATGTATGTCTGTCATTAACTACTGTAATTGCATGCGCATTAGGAGTTTCCATTTAATGTCCTTCTTAATTGATTGTGTTATTCTGCATGAATAAAAAAATGAGAGCCTCAATACATTGACACTGAGAAGTCAAATCCATTAATGACACTGCAGCGAGCTCACGATTCAAAACAGTCCATCGCTGTTGACAGAGATGGAAGTGAACGGTGAAATAAGCAAACAATAATAAAGCAAAATATAAATTTAAATATAAATATAAATCCCTGTGGGTTTTTTGCTGTATAACGCCCGGTCAAGCTCATCTCTGACAGTGTCTTGTGCATTTCCACAGACTTAACAACCATCTCACATAGAAGTAAAAAACATAATTTGCTCAGCTGAATTAACCTCCAATGTGCCACTCTCTGCTCTGAGAGCTCAGCCCTGACAGCCGACTGTGCTACTGGGTCAACAACTGTGGACGGAGCGGCCCAAATCCGCCCGGCCTCATTTGCAAATTCTCAATTAAAGTGAGAGTGCAGGCAGGGCAGCAGCAGTCTGAATGGATAACAAAGATCAACAGCCTGCCTCTAATGATGAGGGCTCTGGGTATGTGCACGGCTGAGGCTCAGTGGGAAAGCTGTAGCACCAGAGAGCTGGCATGGCAAATGAGAAAAAGGTGAGATACTGAGAGTTCAAATCACTCTTTAATGAAGAACACAAACAGGGTCCTATACTGGAGCAGATTTTACATAAAAAAGATAATTAAAAATGCTAAATTGATAAAACATACAGAGAGAGCATCAAGGATATGCATTTAATAAAAACATACATGAAAACTGTGGCAAAAAGTCCTCTGTAGGTCTAGTATTAGTCTTTCAAACTCGAAACTGATAAGTGCTCAACACAGCATCTGAGGTTATCTTCCACGTTAAAAATAGACATGGTCGTCATTACAAGTATAAGTTCACATCGTGGCAGCAGCCTGTGTTTAGGTTGCTATAGAAACCTCAGGTTCATACTATTACTTTTGGCTTCACGTAATGCTTCAAAATAAGACTGAAAAATAACTCAACTGACTGATTTTACCTGTGCCACTTTATTTGTTGCTACGAGGCAGGCAAGAAAATCAAAAAACAAAAGATGTAAGGTGTAAAAAAAGGAACAAACCTTGGGAGGGATCAGACAAGATCAAAACTAAGGTACAAAATCTGCTAAGTTTATTCTCCACAGTGCTGTCAAGCTAATGGTAACACACAACATCAATCAAGACATTACACAACATTATAAGAGAAACCTTAAAGTATAACAGAAAATAAAAAAGAATAGAAGAACAAAAAATAAGAATACATACATACAGTAGATGTAGCAAACAATACACATGTACAGAATACATATCTACATATACATACATGTACACATACACGCATACAGTATACAGCATATGGACATAAATACAAATACATACAAACATACTATGTGTACATACAAGTATTTACATAAAAACACGTAATAATTAATAACAAATCAGCACATAAATCAATGGGTTTACAAATGAAGGTTTGGTGTGGTATTTTCTATAAATGAAAAAAAGAAATCAAGAGTAACATCTGGAGTAAATCAGAACTGTGTACATTTATTATGATGAAATACAAATACAGTAGAATGAATGATGTTTTATACCATTTATCTACAAAGTGTACATCGTCATATACCCAGCTGAGATCTATTTTACCACCTGGATGGCATGTTTGGAAGATGAAAAGTGCATTTATTCAATGTTCTTGATTAACTGATTAATCGTTTCATCTATAAAATGTCAGAAAATATTGAAAAATAGCCATCGCAATTTCCCAGTGCCGTCTTCAGCTTGCTTCTTTTGTCCAACCAACAGTCCAAAACCCAAAGATATTCAATTTACTATGATTTAAGATGAGGAAAAGCAGCAAATCCTCACATCTGGGAAGCTGCACCATCAAATATTTGGCATTTTTGCTTGAAAAGTGACTGAAACGATTAATCGACTAATCATTTAAACTGTAGCCCAATGTGCCATCTCAGTGATATAGAAAATTTGATCCATTTAGTTTTCTATTGTTGGCTCTTCATATATGAAACATCTAAGTTAGCATGTTACATGGGGAAGCCTAACTTTTGTGTTTTATCAGGATTTTTCCAATGCCAATGTTATGATTGTTTTTCTCATTGGCTTTGTATGTGAGTGACTGATGTTTGACATACAAAAATACATGTATTGACACATATACAATATATACATGTACACACACATACACACACACTCATCTAAACCCATGCACATGTAACTTTCATGTATAATGAATTCACACACATACATACATACATAAACTAAAATATGAGGTGATTTGCTCTCCTGATTTATGCTGCAGCAAGATGTCTTTATCACTCAAGTACAAACAGCGGTGTGCTGTACTATGGAGCAGTCACATGTTGAAGGAGAGATGTGGACATGTGGTTTAAACTGATATACAATAAAGCATCATTTGTGATCCAAGTCAGAGCCTGACTGCGCATGTAATAGTGTGGTTGATGTGTCCTTGGGGGAGAGGCAGCTTGTGCATGGCCTGCTCACAGCAAGTCACAACTCTGGAATAAACGCCAACCACATTAAAACACTCTGTTGACAAGAAATGATGACCTGTGGCGGACGGCCAGTGGAAAACAAATGAATAACAGACATGAATTATTGCTTATGAGCTTGTGCCGCCGTTTCCGAAAGGCTGTCATTATCTTTCTGAGCTACAATGACTGCAATTCAATTTTCAAAAAAAAAAGACTTTCATTATCGAAGCTATTACTTGTTCTAAACGGCAACAATCAAGAAAACATTAGCTGTAGCTAGAAACTATATGTTTAGAAACAGTAATATATTGATAAACAGCCTGCAAACTGCATCTTGCTCAAACTGAAGCAAGGCTTAATTTGTGTGTGTTTGACAGTAATGCAGTGGGTAATCTAAAAGGAAAAGCAGAGAGTGCATCACAACCCTACTTCTAATATCATGATACACAAAGTTCAGGCTCTGCGCTTCTGCCAGCCAGTGTGTCCAGAAGGATTTCAATTTTCAGCATCACTAACTGATGAAACCCCAGTAAAATTATTAATAAAATGTTAAACAAAACAGCCCCAAGAACAAGTGTCCGCTAAATTCCACAAATGCCTTCCACGAAAAACCTTCAAAATAACTGGAATCCAGCTACAGTACTTGAAGTCATGTGCGAGTGTGTATGTGTGCACACCAGTGACTCACCTGCGAGGTAAGGGGTCAGGACAGTGTTTGAGGGGGCTGCTGGCGGTGGGCGGCGGCTCCCTCCGGCTCCTCAGCGACTGGCTCCTCTGCACCTGCCTCAGCACACTGCTCTTCAGGTCCAGCAGCGTCGTCATGATCTTTCACACAAAGAGCAAACAAGACACTGTGACTCTGGTGCAACCCCTGATTGTCAGCGTTTGTTATTCACAACCTCGATTCCAGGGAAGTGAGCCAAAATACATTTAATTTCAGCTGTGGGATCATATTTATAAAACCGGTTGTTTCAGGGGATTCTTTTGGTCTAATCAGCTGCATAATCACCCCCCCTTCGCTCTTTAAACGTAATTATACTCTTCCTCAGCAGAAGGTGTGTTCTATTTCTGTGTGCGTCTGACTGATGCTGCAGGGTGGGCAATTTATCTTCCACCTTTTTAGCCTGGTCAGTTCAGAGTAAATCGACCTTTATTTTTGGGACCATACTTTGCACAAAATATGCAAATCAAGGAGCCTCGCAGAGCTGAGAGCCACAAGAGCCCCATCACAGCAATATCACAAAAAAAAACCTGTTAAAATAAAACGGCATGAAAAAAGAGCTAAGTAAAGGCTATGTTTAGAATTGTTTCCTGAATGAATCATAGACCTGCAGCATCTGCAGGGTAAAAACTATAGGAGGATCTAATGGCTGTACCCAGAATATGTTGCAAGAACAGCTCAGTCAAAGCCAGATGATGTGAAAACAGAGAATATTAAGATCAACCAAAGAAGAGCTTGTAGAAAAAGTGTATTGTAATGTGGGCTTGCAGATGGCTAAATGTTGGGCTGATTTTAGCTGATAAGTTTACAGAGAAGTAGTCTAGAAATGAAGAAATGCAGTAGGTATAATGAGAAGCACATTCAGTAATAGCTTCTGTACCTAACTTTGTAATATAATGTATAATTATATATACATGTATTAACTGTTAATTGTATAATTTACACTTCCATCCTCTTTGTCCAAACATTAAACTTTTAACTGGCATTAATTGCAAAGCTACCATGTTTCACCAAGTAAGCAGGAACATCTATATGTAGTGGTAGCGGTGATGCACAAGAGTTCAGTGAAACTGGAAGCTGTGGTTAATGTGGGGTTGGTGTAACATACAATGTTCTTTTTCAGCAAATGATATGATTAAAAACTTTCACAACGGGGAGCTGCTAGCAGGGGGGCAGGGGGTTCTGACATACTTTGCTCACAGGCACATCAACACCAGGTGTTAAAGTTGTCCAATCGAGAGAAGTCGCACACTCCACGTGTGATGTCAATCAGAAAGCAGTGGAGAAAGCATGTGGATTTAATTGTATTCCTATATCTTTGTTTTTATTGTTTGTTGTGTGTAAAGCACTTTGTAACATTGGTTTTGAAAAGTGCTACACAAATTAACTTGAAACTTAAAAACTGGTCTGGCTGTTCCGTCTTTTTTTGTACGGACGAAACAAACCAGATATTAATTAGTTAATTAGTGAGCGTTACAGGTGCTGGTACAGTAGGTGGACTTTCTTACCTCTGCACAGAGCCAGGCTAGATGTTTCCACCTGTTTCCAGTTGTTATGCTAAGCCAAGTTAAACCGGCTCATATTTACCAACGTATGAGTGGTATCAATCTTCTCATCTAAATCTCCGCAAGAAAGCAAGTAAGTGTATAGTAACAAAAGCAAAGTACACCTCTCGTGCCCTTTAACCAACCATTGCATTTTGTAGATAAGCAATTTATCATGAGAAACGACCTCTAATAAAATCCTTTTCAATTTCCAAGAATGATAACTTTTTTCGAAATGTTATTTTATCATGGGCTAAAAGCTCTGATTAATGAATGTGTTTACTGATGAATGACCAATTTTTAATAGCATTAATAGAAAGCAATTTAGGAAGAAATGGGAATACAGACATTCTATTTAATAAACAAACATTACATAAAATCATTTTTTTCTTACAAATTTTAACATATGACAGCTTTTCACTTTGATAAGGTTTAACAGAAGCAGGAATGTTATCTATAGCATTTGTAGAGAAAGGGGTAGAGGGGGTTATCTTGACTGTGGAATATGAATTTAGAAAAATGAGCCTATCTGGCGACCTTAGAGAGATTGGCACTGTGTTGCTAAGCAATTCGCTGAGGCCGAGTGGGTCTTTCTCAGAGCCACTTGCCATAAAGTGAACTCTCATTTTGGCTTCATGATGTCTTTAAAGTATAACTGAATTGTGCACTGTCAGTGCTCCCCACAGAAGAAGAGCTAAAAATAAAATAAACTATTGTGTTTAGGGATATTTAATGAAACTGTAGGTGTTGGCATTTTCCCAGAGTAAAAGGGTAAAGAAAAAAAGGTAAAGAAAACGTAAAGTAAGCAAACTTTCTTTCAAGTTTCTTTGCAATAGCAACATCAATTGATTTTATATGAGTTTAGCCTATTAACTATGACCAAAGCTGAGTCTGCAGTCTGAGTCTGTAGGCACAGGAAGCCAGCATATATATCTTTCTGTTTTGTGTAGCAAAAAAGGTTCAATGGGAATATACTGTATTCCATGTTATTAACTCAATGGCCACATAATTGGCGTGAATATTATCTTTAAGCGTAATGCCCCTTATGACCTTTTTTTTGGTCAAAAGTCAGACACTGAACCTCATTATGTATCTGCAGTATATCTACCCTTTATTAGGTGTTAATCCTTTTAATCCCGACAGAAGGTTGGGCGTCTATAAATACCTGCGGTTCAATAATGGAGTCGGTCACTAAACCCTCACAGGAACAGAATACATTCATTAGCTGCCACATTTTTCAAGCACAACTTCACGTCAAGCCACTGTGGCAGCAAGACTGTTTATAGTTTAATTTCACTATTCATTTCAAGTAAAGTAAGCATGAAAATGATCCGATTGCAAGGTCATTAATCACAAAAATGTCAGTAGTTTCTATAGCAAAACACTCAAGGCTCACACATCTGCCTAGCAACTGAGGAAGAGAGTGAAGCTGATTGTCAAATTAAAGAGTCTCCTCAACAGCATCCAATCACTTTTGTCCCTGCTTGTCCAATTTACTGTGATGTGAGGTTCTTATAACTGGGACTGTGATACTGGCTCCACCTGGATGACTGTCTTTTGTGAGCCTCCAACAGTCAGCGCGCCGATGAACAGCAGCAAAGAGACAGAACACTCAAAAAAAGAGGAATGACAAAGACACAAGACAGAGGGTTTGATTGATGGAGAAGCTGTTTCAGAAGACAGTCAGACAGACTCAGTCAGTCACACACTCTTTTCAATAGTTGACAGCCAATGTCTGTACATCTATGTGAAAAAGAAGCAATGAACCGTGGGCTGGGAGCTTGTTCTGATTTCCCAGCAGGCAAAAGACACAATAGTCACTGTTATTACCAAACTGTAATAGAGGACAATTAGCTCAGTGTGCTTGTGGACAGAGATTCTGAGCTGATGCTGCCCATTTTACAAGCAATGTTGATTTTTTTTCCACTTTTTTTTCTTGGATGGCTTGAAGGTTGCCTGTTTTGAATTACAGCACTTACACCAGAAAATGAAACATATTTGCCCGTATGACTGCTGTCATTCAGTGCTCCAGGCCAATTGCACAGAGAGCAGCGCGCAGTCAGCTTTCCAGCTCGGAGATAGCCAGAAATTCATGGTACAAGTTGAATCATTGGCTGAGCCAAAGGACAGTATGCTATCGATCCAGGAGGCTGACACCTGTTATCCACTTGGAGCATCCACACTTTACTCTATTAGACTGAAGTGTCGATACTCCTTCTCTGTCAGATATCATTAATGTATCATTTCCAATGCGCTCCGGTGAGAAACTGCTTGAATTTCCTCCGTTTTTTACTTCAGATAGTGATTTCCTATATCTTCCAAAATGGGACACATGGATAAGGTGTAAACTTTCTATTTTCAATCAAAGGTGGTGGATGTGTATATAAACATTCAGCTAGCCAACTAGCTGTCAACATAGCACCACGTCTTGTGATATTGCATTACGGTCTATTGAAGCTGCTGTGAGTCTGCTGCCTCTTGTATGATGGATTTATTCTTGCATACTTTTTGCTCTTGCTCTTTGAGTCTGACTGAATCTCAGACTTGTTGATACTTTCTGCTGTCAATCTCCATTGTAGCTGAACTGGAAATATGTCATAAAGAAACCAACATAAGTTTGGATACTCATATTTATTCACAGGAATAAGAAACAGCAGGGTAAACTGCAACGAGTGACTGTTTTCACCTCTGCCACTGAAATAAGTAGAAACTCATGATCTGTCTGACTGTGTCTCCTGATTTGCAAAATATCTCACAGTTTTGAAAGAATTATAGCAGATCTGTTAACCCTAATGCTCCTTAACAGCTCAAAAAAGACACTTTACACTGTTTCATCAGCTTGATGCTTTGACTTTAACTAATTTTATGAGAATCGCTTATAAACATGATTTTGAACTGATGACATGTTTCAGAGGTATGCTACAGAAAATTACATATCTCTTCCGTTTGGGGTCTCAGCTGTAAAACGGTTAAATATGATGGTTCATTATGCTCTATATCTGTGACTGAAAGTACTTTTTACAAAGCACTACCCATCAAATAAGTCTATTTGGATTTGTGTTATTGAAGTT
This sequence comes from Macquaria ambigua, assembly GCA_008360985.2. NCBI lineage: Eukaryota > Metazoa > Chordata > Actinopteri > Centrarchiformes > Percichthyidae > Macquaria > Macquaria ambigua. The sequence continues at coordinate 341,031 of VMKM01000111.1, read as the reverse complement.
AACAGTTTGTTCCTAAGGCTGTCTTTGTACTATCTCGTGGCAGGGTTGTACAGCTGTCATCACGGCGCTGATCGATCAGTTTCTCTTCCATCGTCACAGTTGCTTGGTAAACAGCGGGATGCTACAATGCTACATGGTAAACAAAGTTCTTCTTTACCTGGGCGTCCTCTGGTCTGATCGCTGGCGTGATTGGCCACCGCAGCGTGACGTCAGTTGCATTTCTCCAAATGTTGATTCTGTTTTAACTTTTCGCCACAGGGCCGCTTTATTGTTTTTTGGCACCCCCTGCAGTCCCAGACGAAACGCACTTCCCACATTCAAATGAATGGGAGGACTGCCGTTTTCGCCGCAGCGCCTGATTTGGTCTGAATACCTCTAAGTAAGAGCTCTAACAGGGAGTTCAACCTCTCTGGGGTCTATGGAAGTAACATCACTATGTAGGATAACATACTGTACATTTCTTTGTCTGTGAATGACTTTTGGCAAACAAAAGGAATATTATACTCATTCATGCATAGCCCATAAAAAAATAATTAAATTGTTCCTTATTTGGTGTTATAAAATATCTTTGTCATCAGTTTTGTATGTCATGTTTATCAAATGTGCAGGTCCACTTTGGGGAAAAAGGAAGAACTTTTAATGAGGTCAGAGGAAAAGAAAAAAATATATATATTTATGGAATAAATTGGATGATTTTGGAATTATTGTTATTTTTATACAAACAGCAGTTGGGTCTGTGGGTCCCCATGCCTGCCAGAGGAAATGTCAAGGAATCACAAAGGTTAATCAGATTTTGGTGGTGATTTAAAATTGTGTATTTTAACATTCAACAGTTTGATTTCTTATCCATACTATAGATTTTATGCAATATTCCAGTACTGGAAAGTCCCAATTTCTCAGGCCTACAGGTTGACTTCTAAAACAACACTGCATTTATGTGCATTTTGTCACTGAACGTCAGAGGCGACAGCTTTGTGAGGTGAGAAAGTGTTTACTGTTTTCTGCTCTACTCACTGGGTGACTTCTATTTAACGGTGTTTTGCTCTCTTCCTGACATCTTTAAAAGGCCATGCAGCTGAAATACCTGATGCATGTTTTGTCGCCGTGGTAAACAGGAAAAATGTTTTCCAACTTCAAACTGCGGTGTCACAGACAGAAAAACCTGCTCAGGCATCACATCATATGCTCTGCATGCAGGCTGGAAAGGACGGACTGTTGACAGCGAACAGGCGCCGCAGAGCAGCCGTCTCCCAGGTGAACTCATTTCAATTACAGGAGTGGATCTCTCCCAACTGGATTTCACTCTGTCTCAGCCGTCAACCCATAGTGACAAAACGGGTCGACGTGCCACCGTCGGTGGGGCGCCGGCTGCCAAGGAAACACTGTCAAAGCCAAGTAAATGCCTTTCTCGCTACATTGGTGCCGAAGTCGTGCCAGGGAAACACTTGCTCACCAGTGTTTCTCTCCTGTGAGAGCCAATGAGCCCGACAGCCAAAGGCGCCTTGCTGATAGGGATGGAGTGTCTCTATGGTAACAGCAGAGGAAAAGGAGCTGGTAAATACAGGTAAATGGAATTCTACAAAGGCTGAAAAAAAGACCCTTGATGTTATAATGTGTTCACATTGACGCAGCAAAACACGGAGAGCATTATATATACACAGTTCTTACTGACAAGTGTAGCAATCACAACAGGCCACAATCTTTTCACTTTGTCCCCAACTATGTAATCCAGGTGCAAATAAAACACTTTCTCACCAACATAGTATCTCAATCTGCCAATGTCAGTCACTGTTTAACCCAACAGTGTCAGTCAGTCCAGAGTCATGGTTAGTATTTCAATCTGACTCATGAGCTTGCACATTTTAACTATTGTTCCTACTTCTCATTCCTTTCCTTTTCAACGTCAGACAAAAGACAGCAAGAGGTACAGAGTAGCAGGTCAATAAAGTAACAAGGTTTACAATGTGTTCTGCACCAGTTGGTCATTAGCAGCTTCCAACAGACGCCTCAAGATTAGTCTCTGTGTGGTTTTCAGTAACGCACCTTTCTAAGTCTTTAGTCTTTTGTCGTTGAGCACTTCTCCAAGTGTCTGTTTGAGCGTGAAAGCTTCCTCCTTTAGAGAGTTCTTAAGTGTTTCAAATGGAGGGGAGACAGAGAGGGAGAGAGACACAGACAGAGCCAGAGACAGAGGGGAGGAGGGGATTAAGATTTTCTACATTTCTTTGTCTTTCAATAAATGTAATTAGGAGTGTGCGTTTAATTCATTACATTCCTCCTGAGTCGCCAGAATGAAAGGGAAATATTAACCGTCTCCTTTCGTGATGACATCAAACAAGACGTGCACGTTTTGACCTCCATATTCCTCAGGACTTAATTTAAGCACATCAGCCTGAGGGGATACGCATTCATATCATAACTGTGTAGTAGATTATTCTGTAGTGTCGCTGATGTTAAAAAGCAAGACGATCATAACCTTTGAGACAGAATCAAGAGCCTCATCATCGGCCATCAGTGTTGTTATGTGACTGGCCCTTAGGGACATATGGGCTAAATGGATTAAACTGCCAGTTCGGCAGTTTGATCCATTTAGCCCATATGCCCCTAACAAGCTTTCCAGTGGATTGGATGTGGAAAAGTGTAGACATCACTGTGATCTATACTGTAAGCACCTGTAGATAACACATAATCTATAATCCAGCAGGCTCTGGCCCAAAGAAACACAGCACATCCAGCCGTCTATTCCCAAAAGCTCCCAGTCTGTGTTGTCAAGGCACATGACAGGCACTTTGGCTTGGAAATTGATTGCCGGAGAAAATCCCAGGAATTGACGGTTGTGAGCTTTTGTAAAGGGCGTCTGCGCCACAGCCAGGCAGCCGAAATCACTGACAGCCACGCACAAAAAAAATAAAAAATAAAACTTTAACAATGGCACCAATCCTTGCTTATTATACCACAGATAATACATCCTTTGTCACCCTGAAAACACTCACTCCAGCAGTAACACTGCTTTCAAAAATAGCAGCCATTGAGTCTTTATGCAGAGGCAATAATGCCACCTCCATAGTTTACGCAAAAAACATCAATCTGCATCTACAAGACACTGTGCTACAATACAAAGTGATGCTCTGAAGTCATACAACTGCTCACACATGCTATAATTAATGGCGTACTTCCGAACAGAACAACTGAATACTATATTTGTGCAGCATTACCATAACCTTTTTATGATGTCTCTTCGAATGTGTGGCAAAACACTGGGGAAGCTGTTTTTTTATAGACAGGTTTTTGAGTAATGACCACTGATCTGCTGTATAATAATAAGAGGCAATGATTAATTAATGACTAATGGACCCATAATGATGAGTCTAAAGTGGAGTTATGACCTGCAGTGGGGAGATTCAGGGGAAAAGAGCAGAGAAAGCCACACGAAGACATATCACTTCAACTGTGAGCAAAACTGGCAAACATCATTTCTGTTGAATTCAGACATTCACGATGGTTTTGTTCTGCACATGCGAACGAGAGCTTGTTTTCTATTACACTGCAGTGTCATGCAGTTGATGAATAACAGAACATAATCCTCTTTATTACCCTTTTAATCTGCTGCACATTTAATCATTGCCCATATTAAAAGCACAGGTAAATTACAGGCTCAGAATTGCTGTTGCTGTCACTGGGGGGAAAGATAATTCTAGCTGAGATGTCTCTCTCTCTCTCTGTGTGTGTGTGTGTGTGTGTGTGTGTGAGAGTGAGTGAGAGAGAGAGAGAGAGAGAGAGAGCTCCACAAGCATCTCCAAAGCACAAGATTGATTTTACACACAGTATGAAGCTCAGCAAGCTGCTAAAGGGGTTAAAATCACATCAAGAGCAAGAGGTCTAAAGCCTTCTTCTTTCTCATGACAGATATAACTTGTTATTTTGGGGAAATCTGCAGACCAGAGTAAAGCACATCTTCCAACACAAGCCTGCAAATGTTTCAAAAAAGTGCATTCAAGATGTTTGTAACCAGCGCTCAGGAGTAAAATAACGTGTCTTCAATGCCAACGTCACGCTGTATCTTTATCTGATGTGATGCTGCTCTGTTGCACCTATGTGTGTGTGTGTGTGTGTGTGTTTTGATTCTTGATGGGTGTGGGGCGTTTCTAGCTTTTGAAATGTGCAGAGTATTAGGTTACATAACAGGAGAGCATTTACAAAAACACACAAAAATGGTAAAATAATAAATTAGCTACCATATAAAACGATGCAACCTTAACCACCTGTCAAGTTTAGGTAAAGCCTTCATTATCTAACATTTGACTGAAATGGATTTCCAGAATGTGTGTCAGCCTCGTCTGCCTGAATCTGGTTTCACACAGAGACAACTTGAGCTAGTGATCAGGTTCCCAGTATTGTGTTTAAGACCTTTATGATGAACAGAAGTGGAACTTTTGGCCATATGGCAGACACAGTATAGCATGTATGATGTTTCTTCTCACAACAAGTGGAACATCTGAGTGGTGAGTTATAAATCCTCACGAGCTCCACCATATGTCAGTCATATATTCATTCATACATTGATGTTATCTGGGCATCAACACAACTTTATCCTCCGTCAAAAGAGGCTCATTTCAAATTATTTTTAACTACAGATCAACAGGTGTGCCAATCAACCAGCCTCCATAATAATGACAGTATGAGTCACTAAAGATGATGCTTATTTTTGCTTTAATTATTCTAAACCAAAGAGGTCATTTTTCACGCTGTTAAATGATAAAAAAAATCCAGTTTACCTGTGTCTCCTGACAGTTTTCCAGTGTGAAATGTTTTTGCAGCTGCGTGTGTCAGAGTTCCTGTGAATCAAAGCTCTGCAGCAGGACGCTGTTTTCTTCTGTGAGCGTGGCGCAATCAACTTCGGTGAAAGCAACGTTTGGATATTTTCCTTGTGATAGACGACAGACAAAAGCCCATTTTGGTCCTTCGAAATGCCTTCCTGAGCTCACGCTCCACTGATGCTCACCCAAATATGGCCATAGGAAGTGCAGCGACACTTCACTGCCCTCGACTACTGTCGGAAATATCGCAATTACGAGTTGAATGCACGACACAAAAAAAGGTTTGAGGCTAAATGCAGCTAGGGAAATTGTGATTTTAATAAAGACAAACCTTAGTTCTGACGTGAAGATCCAGCGGAGCTGTGAGGACAACTGATTGTTAAATCCATATTTAAAAATTTAAGAGTATACTTGTGTGTAGCCCTTGTTGCAGTTTGTACGCTTGTGATTAGGCTACATAAACCTATAGTCTAGTAAAGCAGGAGTTTACGGTGTGCACCTGAAGGCATAATTTGACTGTTGCTGAGGGATGTCGCCGAGAAGAATCCTCTCAGCGACGGAGGGGAGCAGGTTCAGCTGTCAGTCACACTGGGATTCATGTACTTTTACTTTGTTCTGCCTAATGAGCTCATCCACTGCTTTAATTTCGTTAACACTTCAGGAGACCAAGAAGCCATCACAGGCTTTGCATTGGCTACTGTACAGCACAGTGTGTCTCAGTGTCTATCCCCCACAGAAAAATAAACAAATAAAACATATTTCCCATTTTGTGTGTCAACATGTAAAGGGTACAATTAATGCTGGCCAATGAAATAAGACTTTCATTTTTCTTATTAACAATGACTGAAAGCAGGAGTAAACATTCATTTCTTTTTTTGTTTTACTGTGCTTAATATTTATTTAATTTATTTATATATTTATTTTTATTATGTATAATAACAAAACATTAAAACATCACTGCACCACACAGCTAATGTCAATAAAATCAGTGTAAATACCTTTGGATGTGGGTTTCCATGTTACTACAGAACTAATCATGTCATGGTAACCAAAAATGGTACATGGCTTATTTGACTTTTCAATATCCTCCTCATAATTACATTGCCCTTTGGAGACATGCAATATCACCTGCTGTGAACCATAATGTCCTACTGATTAATAGAGGATTAAGCATGGGATTAAAATCCAAATAATGGAAATAAAAAAACATTATTTCTTTTGTGTTCTTCATCATGTTAGTGCTTCATTGAATGGCACCCTTACAGTCATATTTAGAGCACGTGCAAATGAGGTTGAGCAGATGATTAACAGCACTTTGAAGCCCTTGTATCATAGGACACGTCAGGCATTTTCTCACTCGTCTGTTTGCACATTAGGACACATGAACGGAAGGGCATGTGCACAAATGCTTTAAATAGACGCAGGAACATTAATTATCTGCTTGTAGGGGAGAGGTGCCTCTCTCTAAGCATAGAAATTATTTCACACATGGCCATTATAACAGAAGCAGCAGGCAGGCAACATCTCATAGAGCAGGAGTGACAATTCACGAATGGAACCCTTCATCAGCATCAACAAAGTCAAAGCTTATCAACATCCTGCACCTAGGGAGTTTCCTTATCACTGTTTACCTACAATAATCTACATAAGCCACTTCTGAAGCTTTCATTATGTCAGGAACAGTTTAAATCAATTACTAGGAAGTGAAATTTGTTTATATTACCCAGGTAACGTAAAATCAAATCTGATGTGGAAATAATGTAGTGTGGTATTGCAAGTCCCTGTTGACTGCTCAAAAGGTTTAAAAGCCATTTTGGAGCTACTTCAGATTCCTGTGAAAGTCAAAACAATACAATACTTAAGCTGTATGTTGGGCAAACACTTCGGCATTCAAGAAGATAACAGCTACAGTTCAGCATTTAAAATTAATCTTACATCCACTGTTTTTCAGCTCAAAGCCAACGCTAATTAATACTCGATCTTTAGGTGGGCCAGGATTGCCAGTGTTTAAGGCTTGAGTTGTTTATCTTTCCACTTTGTTTGGTTTTTTCTTACCAATGCATGTTAAGAGAGTGTTTTCCTTTATGACTGACTGTCAGTGCCTCCTGAGATGTGAATGAGGGGGGAATAACACATAAGCAGACTGACAACAAGACTAAAGCTTGAGAATCACATCAGAAACCTTCTTTAATTTACTCATGAGGAAAACCAAAAGCTATAGACTTCTCTCTGATTTTGATATGTTTTGACATCATCTCAAAATCTCAGCAAAATTGAACAGAAGGCTTTTCCCGTGTTGAGTGAAGACACATGTGATCCTTTTGCCTTGTTTCCATGGACACATCATTGGAGAACTTCCCCATCTGGCCCCAACTGCCTGAAGTGTCGATGACAAATAACAAGTGAAGGATTTAGTTATAACCAAGACAAAAGCAAAACTGACTTTCAAGTCCAACTCTCAGTCTGATTAAAGTCTTATCGCTGTGACATAATGGAACAATTACAGTGGATATATTGGAAATTAAGATTTTGTAAAAATGTGTTTATATACGTGTGTTCATTTTTTGTAGTTGTGTTATTTCTTCAGTTTTTTATAACTTTATTTCAATTATTTATCACTACTTTGATGGACAATCCTATGAAGAATGCCTTGCCAATCAACGTCAAGTCACTGCACTTTCTTACCTTCAATTTCAGTCTTCTGAGTCATTCAAAGGCCATTCAGACACTTACTGTCATCATCAGTCTTATTGCTGCAACTTCTGGAGATGGAAGTCAGTCTTTCTTCTTTTTCTTTTTTTCTGTCTAGTACATTATGAAATATTTGACCATTGTTTTCTGTAGAGAAGAGAGGTGTATTGCATACAAAACCCTGTATTTGTTGCATGAATTTGCAGTACATTAGATAGTTATTTTGTCCCAACCATATTGCCTTATAAGTGGAAGTAGCAGAACGAGCATTTACACACTGAATACTTCCAAATGGCATGGTCACCAGCATTTACCACATTTCAGATCAATACAGAGCAACACATTCTGCTGATCCGGCCATTCGAATCTGAGCTCAGACCCAAACTTGCAACGATGGAGGCAGCAACACGTTTCCAGTGTTCTGATCATGTAAACTGGGTTCAGAGAACACCGGTTCAAAAATGCACATACTCAGATTTGACCCACTTTGTTCAGTGATGAGCAGCGCAAAGCTGTGTCTAAATCTTCCAAAGCAGCAGTACACATGACCGAAAAAGACAGGGGGTTTGAAATGTATGTACAGCCACCCAGTGGTGAGTAGTGTGTGTGTACTGCACCCTCAATGTTTGGCACACAGCATAACAAATGCATCTGGATGCGTTTTGGGGCACACAAAGCACTGTCATGCATCAATCATACAGTATTATTACTTCTATGTTTCTAAAACAATGCCTTAAACTAAAAGTAAATCACACCATTCACACTCATGAGTCACAGACAAGGTGCAGCTCATTTTCAGTTTGGTGGCGGACGGTACATTTTCTTTTTGAGGACAAATATTAAGTTTTCTTCTACTTGTATTGATCTCTGTGCATATGCCAAGACTGTTGGAGCTCTCCCACAATGACATCTGACAGCAGCTCATTTCTACACAACAAAACTATCAGTGTTACTTACAGTATACAGTTCACTCCATCAGTGAGAACAAGCAGCTAATCAGCACTTGACAACACAAAACAACTGTCACTCAAAAATCGAAACTTATTATCTCCAGAAAGTTTGCTGTGTAGTTATTGACATGACGAGCGTATCAACAGCGCTTTAGTTTCTTCTGACACACTCAGACTCTCTTTGATTGAGTTATTACACAGTGATGAAACTAACAATAATACATCAGCAGCATAAGATGTTGAAAATCTTGACATTATGGGCATATTTAAAATATGTTATATATCGTCTCTTCATCACACTTTTATTAATCAGCACATTCTAAGAGATTTTCAAAATTTTGCCTCTAACATTGCAGAAGAAGAAGATTCCCAAGGAATTACACTATGTACAGTAACGGATATATTGAACTGGATACATGGACACTGGAAAGATTGTATTCATTTAGACATCTGAACCACTTGTAGATTGTGAGTCAGTGTTGTGGAGCAACAAGCCCATCATGACGCAACTCTTCCTTAATGTTTAGGATCATCACTTACTTGATCATTTGTTTTCTATTGCTGAATTCAGACCAGCTATACTGTAATTATGGTACGAGCAATAAAACTGATATATATTTGAACATTACAATGTCAATAGCATTTTCTAGGTGAGTAGATTGTAAAAGACACGCGCAAAGTCTATATATTTTTCACATCAGCTTAATTTGGCATCATCAAATCCAACTGTCCTTGTGATATTTGTGGGCGTATTTCCTCTTCTCTTCTATCTTTATCCATCTTCTCCACCCACTCACCTGAAAAGGAAAACTTATTATATTGTCTGTTCAAAAGGATGTTTCATATTCATTCACATACTTAATGCATTAACCACTGACTCACAGTGTTTCCACTTTCACACTCTCAAGCCCACTTTATTTAACCATACGTATCCTGCCATTAAGGCAGCAATATTTGGACTATTTTGTTTCACACTTAAGATGTGCAAAAGCACAGATGTACAAATAAAGTAGAGCATTTACACTTCATCACCATGTCACTCTCTTAAGACATATACCAATATATACATACTGTACACACACATCACTATAGCACGACCATAAAAAACCCACACATGCAAACACCTTCTAAAATAACTGCATGGAGGTACTCAATATTTAGATGCATGCATTTGCACATATAGACACATCCTGTCGCTGATGCGTCTCTTTTTCTCTTCCTATGCTCATTGTGCCCCCCTGAGGCAGAAGAGTGAACTGACAAAGAGCAGTGACACAATGTCTTTATTCTTTATTTTTTGCTTTAAATCATTTTTATTTGTTTTGACACATGAATCTTCTTTTATCATGGTCATCGTTGATTAAACCTCAGATCTTTTGTAAATTTCTCCTCAAGCCACCTTATCACCTCATTCAGAACATCTGCTTATCCTCCACAGTTTCACTCAGTAGATTCAACTGTGTGCTCTATTACCTATGAATGTACAGCCTGCCTATGAAAAGAAACAACTGTCCTAAAAAGTTGTATATTGAGCAGGTACATGCACTTTGAATTTGCAGTGGTGGATTCAAATCATTGGTTTCTGCAATACAGGTTGAAATTATAGAAATTCCACTAATGATGAGGTTTGTGTACTGGGTTAACCTTTAGGCGCACTACAGCGCTCATCCCACTAAGGTAAGCTCACAATAATATTGAGAGCATAATAGATCTATTTTGAGAAGTCATCTAGTTATAGGTAATGCTTTGCAAAGGCGATTTATAAAATGATTATTAATCAACAGTGCTGCCTTTGGTATCTGTGATGTCAACTCTAGATCTATATCTGCAGCTGAAAATAAGAGGAGATATCTGAATTTATCTTCATGGAGAATAGTTCAAAGTTATATCAATGAATTCTTTGTAGATATGTTATTCATATTCAGATTATCCTGATTCTGTTGAGCAGGTGATACTGATTTCCTTCCTTAAAGAAATGTAGCTGCTCTAACTCCTGTCCAGTAGGTGGCGGTAACGTGGTTGTAAACCAGCTTACCAGGTGCCAACACCAACAAGAAGAAAAAGAAGAAGAAGAAGTAAAACGTTTCTGCTGTGTGGTATCTTGTGCCTCCAAATATGTGACAAATGTGAGGTTAACTAAATTTCGGACGCATTCTCTACTTTGACTGATATTACGTGCAAACCATGGCGGACTATCAGTTTCTGTTGGACATGGACATCTCGACCGAAAAGGACTGTTGCTGTTTCTTTTGCTCTTGTTGTTATTGTAGCTAGCGCTAGCGTTAGCTAAATTAGCTAACACTGCTGTCTGTCTGTTTGCATAATCGAGGTTGATTCATTGCTGCGGGGCAGTAAACCGCAAAAACAAGGTAACTCTGGAGCAAGTTGTAGGCATAAACAACGGACCTTAGCAATGTTTATGTTATGCTTCTTAACTCATTACGTAATTGGCCTTATCCAGTATTTTAGTCAAGATTGTAACGTTAGTGCACGATGTGCTAACGTTATCTGACAAGTGAAATTAAACATCTGCAGCTGCATGCTCTTGAAGAAGACACCTCAATTAAAATGTTATTATTAGTCAAGGTTAGCTAACACACCAAATGCTGTCAGCAGCGTAAGCTTTAACCTTAACTAGTTGGCGTTATTGCTGTCTACATGTTTTGAGATGGAGCAGCAGATAGTAGCCAGTGAGATGGTTATCGTTCCTCACAACATATCTGTCTGAGTTGTGCGTCTGTGAAAGAGAAGTCATGTCTTGCAAAGCCGCAACCAAGGACAAGAAGTCGAGCTTCAGCAAGAAGCTGTTCAGGCGAGGCTCTGTGCGGTCTGTGGGCAGTTTTATGAGCAGAGTCCTGAGGACACTGACAGCGTTATCCCACTTTGGATCTGAAGTACAAACAGAGGATGACAAAGATGATGGAGGATTTTCCACGTTTAAATCTGGAAGTAAAGATGTGCCCATGGATGATGGGGACCTCGGGGGTTTCCTGTGTGGAGAGAGAGTTCCTGGAGTGTCAGGTTTAAAAAACCACGGGAATACCTGCTTCATGAATGCAATTCTGCAGTGCCTCAGTAACACTGAACTCTTTGCTGAGTACCTCGTTCTGGAGCACTATAAAGATGAGGAGCTGGATGAGGACAAACCAAAGACAAATGGCGTACATCTGCAGAAGAAGGGTCCTCTGGCCAAAGGAGAGGTTACAGAGCAACTGTCAGGACTGGTGCGGGCTTTATGGACATTTGAGTACACCCCCCAACATAGCAGGGATTTCAAGGTAAATTCATTATCTGTGCAGATCCTTCTTGTGGGAAAATGTACTTTGCCAATGCATGCTGAAAATGCCAGTACTGACCCACAACACTGCAACACAAATGATGTTTAGCATCTGCAGTTAATGAAACTTCATGACCAACGAATTTACGCCGTGCATGCACTGTAACCTTTGGGCCATGCTTGTTTGTTGCAGAATGCTGTGTCAAAAAATGCCACCCAGTTTAAAGGGCATGCTCAGCACGATGCTCAAGAGTTTCTACTGTGGCTGCTGGACAGAGTACACGAGGACCTCAACACAGTCAACCCCAGCATCAGGCCCACTATAAAGGTGAATTTAGAGGACTTGGGGGGGGGGGCATAGTTTGGAGTTTTATTGAAAAACACTTAATGTATGTGGTCTACCAGGGCTATTTTGTTACATTGCATTATAACTCACACGTGCTGAAATCATTTTATCACTCAGTGTATCTTACAAATGAGCTGTATTCATAGTCCAGCCAAGCTAGGCTTGCCTGGTCTTGTTTCCTTTTTATTCCATGGAACTAGTCAATAAAACAGAGTATAGGAATGCTGTATGGCTTTCCCAATAGCTTATGAACCCTGATAGATTGGTATTATTTATGACTTATACATCTGACTAATAATAAAACCTGTTTGTGTTTGTTCAGCCACCTATTGAAGAAGATGACCAAAGTATAGAGGGGCCATCTCCTCCCCTCTCTGCTGGGTCGTTTGTACAAGAACTGTTTCAGGCTCAGTACAAGTAGGCTTTATGTCCAGTTAAAGTTCCATGTTTTTCCAGTATGGCCACATTAGCTCTCTGCTATATTAAGAGTTTACATTTTTTCCCCAACAGGTCTTCTCTCACCTGTCCACATTGCCAAAAGCAGAGCAATACGTTTGATCCCTTCCTCTGCATCTCCTTACCGATCCCACTGCCGCACACACGGTGAGTTACTCTCTTGAGCTGTGCTACAGCACGAGGTGTGATCAGTTAACAGGGCTCAGTTGACAGGTTTTTACATGTTCATGATGAATTATTACTGGTTTGCAGGGTTTATACAGTAATCGCTTGTGCATAACTAAAGCAAACAATGTACTGGTTCAATAAGCCTTTTAAGAAAAAAGTTTGCGGTATGTTTGTTATACCTGTTTTTCTACCATCCAAGCAAGCGCAGAGATGACAAAGTGTGTGTGGTTACAGAAGAAGGAATGTAACCTGGTGTGTTAGAGGAGTGTGTGTGTGAGGGTACAGGAGGAGCAGGTGTGGGTGGAGTGTGCACTTTGGAGTTTCAAACCAAAACAACAGTGTGTTCATTTTAGGGGTGTAAGAGAGTATTTTCATTTGTGTTAACTGTCTTTGCCAGACCCCTGTATGTGACAGTGGTCTACCAGGGGAAGTACTCTCACTGCATGAGGATTGGAGTTGCTGTTCCCCTCAACAGCACTGTCTATTGCCTCAGAGATGCTGTGTCACGTGAGACCAAGATCCCAATGGACCAGGTGCTATTCCTGTCTGTTATCAGCTCAGGGTCTGACCCAGTGAGACTATGTTACAGTCACACCATGTTACCTCACTGTTCCTAAAGCCAGTTCTACCTCTGAACAGTAGTTTGTCATAAACCTAGGTTTTTTTATGAAGTGTACTTAGTTCAGTTGGAGAGTAAGACATTTTTAAACACAGTTGTCCTTAGGGCTGCAATGACTGAGTGCTAACATTCATTAAAGCTGGCAGGATATTGTCATGACATTATTAGTGATACACATTTGTAGATTTACTCTTTTTTTTTTTTTCTCTTTCAGTTTGTTTTGACTGAAATGTACTATGATGGTTTCCACCGTTCATTTTGTGATGATGATGATGATCTTGACATCATTCAAGAGAGTGACTCCATATTTGCCTTTGAGACACCAGAGACCTTCAAACTGGAAAACATACGCACAAAAAGAGGTAAATCATAGTTCGTATTTCTTTTGCAAATATTCAGCTTTTTTTCACATTAAATATATATATATATATATATATAATAAAAGGGAATCTACTGAGACTTGTTTTTATCTTTCACAGGAAGTCTCCTGGCAAACCTGAATCATAACAACTTGAAGTATGGGGCAGAAATCAGCAGGACTCCGTCTTTCATGCAGGGGGCCATGACTCCTTTAACTGCATCACCCAATAAAAACCTGGGACCAGAAAAAATAATCCTTCTGGTGTGTAACAGAGCTTGCACTGGCCACCAAGGAAAGAGGTACTACATTTAGAATATTTTATGTTCTGTGATGCTAACTTGTCCTCTTGTCTTTCTTATGACTGTGTAACAAACTGTGTAATGTCTTGGTTATCATTATAACACAATACCAATGGTAGCAGTCAGTTAATGGACTATTGGTGTTGTTCAAAGGATAAATGGAGAAATTGATAACAGCTAACAAAGCTCCACACATTATGTTGTTTTAGGTTCGGACTCCCTTTTGTACTGTACATGGAGCGCACTGTGACCTGGGATGCTCTACAGAAAGAGATCCTGGAGAAAATGCGTCATCTATTGAGGCCTGGGGTCTACATTCAGGTATGAAGAGGAATAATAAGCAGATGGACAAGAACATTTGTACTTCAAATATGAGCCTCCAAAAAGAGTGAAATAAGTTACATTATTGTACAGTAGTGTAACAGGCATCCCTGTTGTTTTTCTGATTGCTCCTTGTTAGTAAGACAGACGTACTAGTCTCACTGAAGTATTGACGGGTGTCTCTGTGTGCAGGTTGGACCTTTCAGTCTTCGGGTGGTTGGCGTTGTTGGTATCACCTACCTCCTTCCTCAAGACGAACGACCACTGTGTCACCAAACTGTGGATAGGTCAGTTCTGCCATTTTATACAATGTTTGTGTTACAATCAAAAATGTATATTGTGGTTGATTTTGAACGATATATAATTTTGCGATTTTGAAGTCTTGTCGTTACACAAATGTCTGTCTTTAACGCAGCGTGTTTATATGCATACAGTATGCTTTTATACATCTTCTGACATAATGCCTTTCAGAGCCATTCATGTTGAAAAGGTGGAAAAATAAAATTTGAACGTTACAAAGCAAATATACACAGACTTTTACTTTACTTTTTATAATACTGTATTACTTTACTAGAGCCCATTTGGATTTGCATATTGTCATTTAATCAAATGTTTGGAAGAGACTTTACTTCATCCATCTTGGTCTTAACCTCTTCCTGCAAAGCTAATCCAGTCAGTCAGCCAGACGTTTTGTCCGATGGAATGCAGATATTTGAAAGTTTTCTCAGCATTAATTTCTGTGAAAGGTGAAAGTGAGCTAGACTGTCAAAGCAAACACTGTATGCACACAAAGGAAAAGACAGACATGATCTTTGGGTGATGGGGTGAAGTCAAAATTACATCCATCTTGTCCTTTAATCTTCTCTTTACACCCATGCCCCCATCAGTTCTGTTCCGCTCATAGACCTGCTTAGGTGACATGCCCTAACATGAGTTTGACTGTTAAAATGCCAGTTTAGCACGTTTGGCTTAATACCTACATAAGTTGCAACAATAAAACAAGTCACAACATTGTTCCTCCATAGAGGTGCATGAATCAAAGTAAAATCAAAGTTGTTTTTGTCATTACTGTGATTGATCAATAGGTTATTTCTTGACAACCAGAACGTTTCAGAAACATATCTCAACTTTTAACTTGTGTCTGCTCTTTAAGAGTAATTAAATGATTTCATTTTTTACGGTCATATTGGATTAACCCATCCTCTAAAGAAAGTTCCTTCACACTGACCCCTTTTTTAAATTGAATGTAATTGCATATGGATTATGTGGCACACAACTCTGCCCAGAAAACGCTTTCGCCTACAGTGACATAAATGAAGTGGAAAAAATCCCATTTATAAATGACACCTGCCTAAATAACTTAATTTGTTTCCCACTACTATTGTTTCCACTACAGAGCATACAAGTCCTGTGGACAAGGGGGGCCACCGCATGTGAAGATTGTGGTAGAGTGGGACAAAGAGACCAAGGACTAGTGAGTGAAAAAGATTAATATTTGCAAGAGTTCTGTGGTCTGTTGTGTTTTATCGACAGTGTGTTTGTTCTGCACAGAATGAAAAGAAGCCAGGTTTCGACATTTGCTTACTGTAATCTTCATTGGGAACTGTATATTGGATTGTTGCAAAACTGTTTGGGAGACATGCATACACCAAATTACATGTGATTAAAATATGGTGTTCATTTGGAAGAACAGGTTAAGCCACTCATTTTAATGACTTGCCTTGTAGATGTGGCATTGAATGTGTAATTTACTGTAATTTTAATGAATGCCATTCATTAACAGGCAGGTTAACAAGCTTGTCTGTGTAAGCGATTATGTACACAGCACAATTGTGATGACAGAATCAGTTTTAAAGTTGAATACTAAAAATTCTGAAAAAATATGCCTGAATCTTGCAGCGGTTTCAGGTATTGAAACCGGAGTTTGTACAAAGTCTTGAAACTTTGGAAAATGCTTAATTTTAACCGATACGTTTTCAAGGTTAGGAATATGCTTGAATTTGAAAATACTTCTTGAAAAATGCTTGATTTTCAACATAATCTGGTGTTTCATCTACACAGTCACTCATGTAAACCGAAAATCTTTTAATATTTGAAATGAAACGATCCCGTTGTCATATTTGTTTGTTGTCTCCTGGAATTTATAGTAACAATTTAGATGTGATGATAAAGGCTTCAAGAGTCTGGAAATTTGGAGTTTAGGTACCTTGAAAGTGCTTGAATTTTACTCTTAAAAAGCTGTACAAACCCTGTGAAACAAAGTGTAACCTGAAACCATTTGAAGGCCCCAACTGACAGCCAGCATTGCCAACTTTTGAATTCCTTATACACATCACTGCACCTTCATGTGTCAGTTAAGAACACCGTTTTGCAGTTGAAGTTGATGCAACATTTCAATAAAACTGATGGTGACAGTCGTTTCATTGTGCAGGATTTCTGAAAAGACTAACTGCCAAGCTAAGCAACACCTCGAACTTAACAGGGGCTGTTTTACAGGACTAAACCTATTTTGAGCCGTCGAATGTAGGTGCCTCCCACTATTTTTCCCTAAAGGCTATTTGTCACATTATTTGCTTTTGAAAAATAAACTTGCTTAATCGACTTACAAATGTGCTTAATTTGAAACAGTTGTGGTTTTAAAGTAAACACCAGATCCTGAAGTTCCGCCCACCCAATCAACAAGACGTCTTCTCTTATTCCCTCACTTAAGCTAATTACCATGTTGTGTGGTTAACACTCACACACATATATACACAGCCTTTGCTGGTCAAATGGAAGTCATGTGTTGATAACAAGTTTTCGTAATTCATCCATTTTCCAGGTTGGCGCTAAAGTAACAGGTCTTTGTCCCTGGCCCCGGATTACTGATGTGTTAAAACAATTACATGAGCTGTCTTGAAATAATTTACTTTGACATAGGAAGCAGTTTGAAATCTCCAGGCAGACCGTATGATCCTCACATGACTTTGCTGTTGAATGAATGGACTACTGTGCTTCATGTCCCCACAGTCTGTTTGGACACACTGAGGAGGAGTACATTCCTGATGCTGAGAGTGTGTATCTGCACAGGGAACAACATCATCAGCCGCAGGCCTGCACCCTCGCTCAGTGCTTTCAGCTCTACACTAAGGAGGAGCAGGTAGCATTTTGGCCGTATACACAGATACGCACACACAGTCGATTACTGCACTGTCAGTAGTTTGACATTAGAAAATAAATCTTTGATTTGCCTTGACACATGTCAGTGGTAAGCATATTTTGAATTATACCCTCACATTTGTCTCCTCCCCGTTGGTTTATTATTCTTCTGCTAAAGTTCAAAAAGCCTTTCACTCTCTGTGGTTTTACTGTGTATTTGACTCCTAATGCTATGTTTGGAATAAACTAGAAGTTCTGAGCACAGACCTACATATTCATTGTGGTTTGACTTGCCTGCGATTGCTCTGGAGGAGAATAGAGAAGGAAAACTCAGGGCCTCATCCTGTGTGAGGCCTATTTTATAAGCAGTGTGGTTGGATCTTGTCCTTGATGGCTGCTGCCTCGGCTGTGTGTGTGTGTGTGTTATTCAGCTGGCCCCAGACGATGCCTGGCGCTGTCCCCACTGCAAGCAGCTGCAGCAGGGCCGCATTAAGCTCAGCCTGTGGACGCTGCCGGATGTGCTCATACTGCATCTCAAGAGGTTCAGACAGGTATTTCAGCTCAACTAAACATTGTTCAAATAGAAAATAGAAATGTGAAACTAGATCTACTGTCTGAGTATCAAGAGCAAGAATCACTATTGTTTTTATTTTGCATTAAGTTGTTGCTTTTCTTTATCTGTGTTTGTGTTGGACTTAATGTTAATTGTTGTTAATTTGTTGTCTTGTTTATTTATTTAAACAGATAGTTCGTGATTTATATTCAGCATTTTGTCAGTTTTAAACACTTTTATTCTGTAGTTCGTGTACAGATGCTGGCTGCAACCAGTAGTTAGGCTGGAGTTGTTCCTTAAATGCTAACCTGTTTACCTTGACCTCTGTTTCAGGAGGGCGACCGGAGGGTGAAGATGCAGAACATGGTGAAGTTCCCGCTGATGGGCATGGACATGGCACCTCATGTGGTTAAGAGAAGCCAGAGCAGCTGGAGTTTACCTTCCCATTGGTCGCCGTGGAGACGGCCATACGGCCTGGGAAGAAACCCCGATGACTACCTGTATGACCTGTATGCTGTGTGCAACCACCACGGGAACATGCACGGAGGCCACTACACAGGTAATGCTGTAAACAACTGTTCTAGTTCAAAGGTTGTATGTGAGAATTATCAGGATAGAGAATTAGACTGTATATTTATGTGTTTATCATCCATTTTGATGTATTCTCCCCTTTGCTTTGCACTCACAGCTTACTGTAAGAACTCCATTGATGGTCAGTGGTACTGCTTTGATGACAGTGAGGTTTCACCAGTAGCTGACGATGATGTGTGTCAGCAGACGGCCTATATACTGTTCTACCAGCGGAGGACAGCTATTCCCTCCTGGTCAGCCAACAGCTCTGTTGCTGGTCAGTATTGATTTCCTACTGTCGGTCTAATATCTGCTGTATGTAGAATTCCAGTCATATTGTGATGAAGACTGGTGTGAAAGTGTGGTTTTATTGCAATATTTGCATGAACCTAGTCACAAAGGTAAACCACAGTACTATTGTGACAGAAGGTTTGGGTTTGAGGTTGAATACTAGAGAGACACTAACATTGTGATGTACTATAATGTGGAGTCGTCAGCCATTAAGCAAACTGTGCTGTGAAGCATGGCAACAGGACTACTCATGTAGCAGTCCTAAAAGCAACCAATGTAAACATGTTAATTAGAGTAAAGCATCACTCTGGTTTTCAGCTATTATGATTTTAATGTGCATGTCCCTACCATACAGGTCAGACCTTTTGGGGAAATTGTCATATTAGAGTTTTTGTTGTCTTTTACGCAGGTTCCACCAGTTCATCCCTCTGTGACCACTGGATCAACAGGTTACCTGGCAGTAGGCCTGCTAGCTTGGCCTCTGGAGCCTCGTCCAGACGCACCTCTCTGGCGTCACTGGCTGAGTCAGTAGAGTTTCCAGGAGAACGCAGTGAAGATGATGGTGAGACAATGCTTATATTTGTTTTAATTTATTTGATTTTACCGGTGTCAGATTGTAGTTCTTTGTGGTGCTGCCTTTTGTACATTTTCATTACACGCACACGAACTTCTGCTGTCTTCTGACAATTCAGGTCATAGTTGTAATAGAAGCACAAAGTTGAGAGTTTGCTTTTGATTTTGAACTTTTTAGATGCAAAACCAAGTTAGAATAATACCATTCCTAAGTCCATCCACCCACCAGAGGAGACTAGAAAGCCAAAACCAATACAAAAGAGAATACATGTGGCAAACCATCAGTTATAGACCCAAATGACGAAGGGAAGCGGCTTCAAAGAGACAGCTTTGCTTTCATTGTGTCTCAGTGTATTCCACCTTTTTAAAATGAGAAACACAAACCTTTGTACAAAGTGCAATACTCCTTCTACTGACAATATTTCTGTTGGAATGAAAAGATACCACCAAGGTTTCCCGGAGGTCTTTATAGTCAGGAACTCTCCAGTGCCAACTCCAAAATTCCATTATTATATTTTTAAAGAGGGAGAATATTGCAGGGACAAGGCAGAAAGTGACCTGACAAGTGTCACATCTGACTGGGACGAACAAGAGGACATGCCTGACACAGCTCCGTACTGTGGGAAACCTCACATACCGAGTGAATCCACATTGAGACAGATGTTGGCTTGGACTGCTGTTTGTGGTTATTATAAATGTAGGCTCTGTTTAACCCTCCAGAATACAGGGTTGGCATAGTCCCCAAATATGTTGGCCAGGCAAACTGGTATTTAACTACAGCTTTCACAGATCTCACTATGGATAATGCTTCCAAATAATATATTGTATTTTGCCGTAAAACCAATGTTTTGTTACTTACATGTCTGAGTGCCTAAACATTTAATTGTGGCATCATACTTATTATAATAGTTGTGATTATTTTATTAATAAGTAATTTGTGGTTGTTATTTACAAATGTATTACGTTTATTTGCACACTTAAGTTAGTTAAAGCAGAAGGCTAAAATCTGAGAGCATTTGTTACAACCTGCACCTCCAAGTCTAGTTCTGTGGAAGCTGCACAATTTAGAACAGCACAAACACTGCTGTGCATGGTTGATACGCTGATGCAGTCAAAGGTGTGAATCAATACAACTATTGATTGTTAATGTCTATATAAAAATAAGATTTGATGTGTACATCATGATTTTGCAGCTTTGTGCGCATTTTTAATCAGCAAAACCCAATCTATAGAAAACAGGGGCATATGAGAGGTTTTCTTGTTATTTTTGAATTTTCTCATGCCACATTGCATGAATTTATCTTTAGTAACTTGGAACATTGTTGTAATTTGGATTAATTCAGTTTCCAATTGCCCTTTAAATCCATTTGAGAGTTCTTCAAAAAAATACAATTCTTTCTAAAATGTTTCCTTGTTTTTAGGAGGATTCTCTGTCCGTCCTTTTGTGAGGAGCATTCAGCGTCAGAGCTTGTCCTCAAGGTCTTCCATTGCTAGTCCTTTAGCCTTCAGCGACAGTGGGATAAAGCCTTCCTGGTCTCTCTCTGCAAAGCTGCACATGAGGTCCAACTCGCCCTCACGTTTCTCCCTCGACTCCCGATGTTCTCCTCCTCTAGAGAGGATAGGAGAGGCCTGTGATGACAAAGTTTCCACGTCCTGTTTTGGCAGCTACAGTAGACATGAACGCTACTTTGGCAGCAGGTCTCCCCTGTCTATGATGGAGAACAACTTGAGTGACCAGGACAACAATAAAAGGTTCCTAGACATGATGTACTGCAGGGCTCCCACTCCAGTAGAAAAGAAGAGCACCAAAAATGAGCCAACTGAAAACAACAACCAGATTACAGCTATAGACCAAAATATTCTACCCACCCAGGCTACTCCCTCCAAAGAACAGAAACGTAAGAGCAGTATCGGAGGATTTGCCTCAAAGGCAGGAAGCACAGGCTCCACAAAGAGTTCCAGCAAAGTGGAGCAAGAGAAAACCTCCAAGAAACGTTTGTGTTCAACCCTTAAGACCCCCACTTCTGAGACATCTTCCAGTACACCTGTGAAAGGGAAAAAGACGAGCAATACTAAAGAAAAGAGTGTAAATGCCAAGAAAAGCACCTCTACACCCAGTGGAACTCCCTCCAAAACGAAGGAGGCAACTCAACCTCTAGAGGCAACGCTACAACATAAGCCATGTGTCCGCTCCACACCTCTGTCCTCAGCTTCTCCCTCGCCAACTGCAAAGAAGAATTCCAGTGCCACTGAGAAAAGCTCCACGAGTAGTCGGAAAAAGCTGGTCGAAAGGAGCTACAGTAGAGATTCTATGCAGACTAGCCCCCTGGTTGACAATCTCCGAGGCAGCCTGGTAGCACGCTCTCCCCTGTCTAAGAGTGGGGAAAGCAATCGGCCTGAGAGGAGATTTGTGAGGAGCTCCAGCAGCAGCTCTTCTGTCACTAGCCTGCGCTCACCCAGCGTATCCACCAGAGACCTGCAGCGCAGCAGCAAACCTGAGGAAAAAGGGTTATCTTTCTTCAAGAGTGCCCTCCGACAAAGGGAAAGCCGCCGGTCGGCTGATTTAGGAAAGAGCACCATGCTTTCCAAAAAGGCCTCAGAGAGGACATGCAAGCAAAATGGACAAGCCAAGGACATCGGTGGTGATAATGGCAAGACAGGAGATGCTGTGTCTTCTCAGAAATCTATAGAGACTCATGGAGGTGAGACAAAGTCAGAGACAAAGGTGTCTTCCAAGCCCCCCAGCTCTCTCAGTCGCTCTCTATTAAACGTTGGCAAATCCAAGTCTTCCAGTTCTGAAGTAAGTCTCAAGTCTCCCACAAACGGGAAGAAGCCTCTTGAAAGGATGGCTTCTTCCCGAAAGCTGTCATCAAGCATGCAATCTCCTGCACGTACAACACAGAGGCCTCAATGATATGTCCATGGTAGTTACATTGAACAACTTGCATAACGCAGCTATTTTCTTTGTGCCTAAATTTCAGTGAGCACCAGACGTATTTGTAAAAAGACATTTTTTGATGTTATGGTTTTATACACTGACATCGGATGCACATGCTGGCTTTGAGGTTTGAATACTGGCAACCAGATTTGGGTAGCTTTAGCTGCACTGGATATAAAGTAAAGTACTTAACATCCTCTGCATATTTGGGTGCCAAACACTTGCCTGGTATGTCGCCAGTTCTATTTTTTAAAGCAGTATATATTGTTTCCAGTTACACCTTTGAGCATTAGGTATGATTTTGATGCGAGTAAGAAAATGGAGTGCAGGGTGCAGATCACACATCAGATGTTTTCTGGCATGGAGGGTACATGAGCATGCCATATGCATTCAGCTGTACAACACAACCTATTTGTTTGTGTGTACTGGAGGCCTATATGACAGCCGACAGAATTTCCTGTTGGAATCTTGAAATCCATTTATCTTTCCTTCAGACTAGAGGCTTGTTACATCTTTGCATCGCTGCAAACATTAAGTTTAGTTTGCTTGCAAAATATAGTGCTTGCAAAGCCTGATTTAAAATGCAGCAGTGTATGCATTAAAAGAAATTAAGGTTGTAAGAAAGATTGTATGCACCAACAATGCATAATGTGTCATGTAGAGTGACATTTTGAACTAATATAGACACACACTCTTGCATTTAAGATGGAAATAAGCTGTTGATGCTTAAACTTCACTGCTGTTGTATGAGCATTTTAAACTCAACAGCAGTGAGAACAGAACGGTAACATCAAAAATAGTCTCTGGACAAATACTGAAACTGGATATGCTCACACACGCACACACACGCACACACATACACACATACAAAAGAGTTTCATTCTGAAATAGTTGTGGCTAAGCGTTCGTAGCAATTTTCATTGATTGTTTTAAGTACAACCTGCAATCTGTTTTTCAAACACTTTCTCCATACACCTTGTTCATTGGTTAATAAGGGTAGTATGAGTGGTTTCTGTGGAGGAAAAGACTTTATTAGACTATATGTACTGATAAGTAATCTCACGTTTCATGTCTTGAGAGTATCGAGGATTGGTAGCTGAAAAGACAAATAAGAGATGATTTCAAACTTCCTGATTATGAACATTAAAAGAGTAAAAATACAGAGGTGATGGCAGGCCCTGGACCAAAACAGAAAAGGATTTGAGACGAGAAAGAATTAGAATCGGTACACACATTGAGACAAGTTTTCCAATATTTTAAAACTTTATTTTTGTTAAATACTAGTACTTTTTCGATAGAAATGTATTTTATCAAATGCTTATTGAACTACTTTTTCCTCAAAGGGATGGTGTGTTTTGGAATGAAACCCTTTAAAATCATATACATATATTTGTGTCTGTACAGATATTGATAAGTATATAGTATATAACCCATTTTTCCCTTTCCATGAGCAAGATGAAAATGATCTTAAGCGCCTTTCAATACTGTACATGGAAACAAATGCCTTTGGCAACATTGTAGTCTACTACTGTATGCATCACTGAGTAGGAATGTTGTATTGTTCGCACTTTGTATAGATAAAGTAGTTTTCTTTTACCCAAAACAGTCATATATATATATATATATATACATACATACATACATACATACATACATACATACATACATACATACATACATACACACACACTCTAACTTACTGTAATTATCTCATTTTTAATATGTTGTCTGTTCATGATTTCAAGACATATCGTAAAGTAGTGTCAACAGGCCTTAGACTTGAAATGGTAAAAGGGTACATTCATCTCAGTGTTTCAGGGGTCATTTTAAGAAGAAATCACCCCTTTACTACACCTGGTGCTGTAACAGACCGACGCTCCTCTGGCACTGATATTTCTTAAATGAGCATATTTTCAAATGCTGATGTTCAGAACTGTGACCACGCGCTTCAGTGGACCAGAAACCTGTTGGCAGCATTTATCATAACCTGTGGTACCTCATTGGAGAAGACAATACTTTGCCATCTTCATCAGGCTGAAACAGAATATTCACAATGAGCCATTTAATTAATCATAGAAGTACATTTATATAGTCTCTGAGCAGTTGTTGTCCAAATATGGATACGTAGGCTGAACGATCAGACGCTGCATGGTATATTTCTTTTGCAGTAAAATGATAGAAGCAAAGGCAGAGGCAGGGTGCTGTCACTGCAGCTCTTATGAAGCTTGCTGGTCTTGTTTTGAACAATCGGCTCTGTCGTTGTAGAATTACCCCACCTTCAATTGCAATATTATTATCTAATTAACGTTAGATACCAGCATAGTGTATGTTTTTAATGAATGAATGTGGTTATGCCATTGAAATCCAACATTAGTAAGTAGTTTTTACTTTAAACATTAACATCATCTTTGAATTATAGATCTACAGAATTTCTCTCAACTGTTTCTCTGTAGCATCTACCAGGTTTACATTGGTTCTCAGATGGTTTCAGAGGAAATACCACTCAATTTAAAGATGCATGTACGTTATTTAAATGGCCTGTGCAGGGTTTGAGCAAATCAGCAGCCTTAATGTGCCTGGCATTGTTTTTGGTCAGAGAGGCAGAGAGGTTTGCTTTAGTAACCAGTTAAATTCAGATTTTGAGAGCAGTGTTTTACATCTCATGATGTAGAAATGAGCTGTAAGGCCACAGTTGTGTCACGTTTTTCTGGTGACTTATGCAAAAGTTGGATAGCAAATTGACTGCTTGTTTTCTAACCAGATATTATTATTTGAAACTTAAATAGTCACAACAAGCGTTTCATCAGTGCACTGTGATAGGTGAAATTGTCATATAGTGACACTTTTAACCCAAATTCTACCCAGCAATGTTTTATTTCAATGTAACAGCCATCTGTTGAGAATACTATTTAGGTCATAGAAACAACAAAACACAAACATAAACTACTGTGTTCAAGCCGTCATTGGCCATATAAATAATATACTGCTGTTTAAATGTGGTGGTATTCCTTTAGCTGCTCTTTTCTACTTTACATTGTAATCTATCAGGAACCTTTGCATGGCACTTTGGATCAAAGCAGGACAATTTTATGTCAGTTTGGCTTTCACCGTCTTGTTTGCCTGTTTTAAAGTCTGTAATTAAGTTGTAGTGGCTAGTGTGCATTTTAGAGCTGGATCATGCCATTGCACTTACTTGTCTGTCCATTCATCCACTTGCTAAATAAGACGTTTATTGGATTACTAATCCATTCATGCAGTGAAAACCCAGTGCATTAGAATGTGAGGCCCCTCACTGTTGACATTTTTATTTATTTTGGGGGGCAGTGTTAACAAGGGTCAGCATACAATGTGAGTCATACTGTATATTGCGTATAATATTTAAATAGGGGTCATAATTTGAGATCATACTGTAGCCAACCAAACTTTTTATGAGGTAAATGAAAGAATTATTTTTCTGTACAGAACTTAAATCTGAAAGCTGCAGCCTCCACCTCTCTCGTTGCCCAGCCAGTTTTCACTCATCCATAACACTTGTGTTTATAGCCACCACATTGCCTACATTACTGTTTTTACCACAAGTAAATGAGCTCATTCAGTAGCAACTTTGTGGTGTTGTACAGTCTTACATTCTTTAAAGGGATCTGTAGTATATTGCAGAGCTGTTCTAAAAATCCCAATGTATGATTTGAATGTCTACAGTATCACTTTGGTCCTGTATTATGTCACAGGAACCTGCTGTAATTTAGTGACAGACATTCAACTTTTCAGTAGCTTCCAATCATCATTGTTGTTTGTTATTATGCCTTGGCCAACATACTACTAGTAGTAGCAATAATCCAATAATCATCTCATTCTCTGACTTTTGAGAGCTCAAAAGGTCATTGGACACCAGACAAGTACTGTAATCCATATGAGAAGTATATACAGTATATATCCAATTAATCCAAATACATACCCGATGAAACAAGATGTCAAAAATCAATGTAAAACGTAAGAGAAAATGAATCTGTTTACAGAATTGATTTTCCTCTCTAGCTTTCTTCACTGCAATTATTGTCTGTGTTTTTTATTTGTTGTCAATTTACAGAATTGAGAATGATTAGGGAATGCAAACGCTAATGCATGTATTTCATTAACTATGCAAGAGTCTGCGGAGAAAGCAGAGCATGGCTGGTATATTCCATTGCTTCATTTGCACACCATTCCAATATTTAGAAATTGTAAATTACAGAATATTCTGTACAGTTAAAAGGGTAAAACTTAAAAATCTTGCCTATACGAAAATCTATTTAATGCCATAATTGCTTTCAGCATTCTACCATTTAATGTTTATATGTTTTAATTTTTTGAACTCTGCTGATCTGTGCTCTCTGGGTGCTCCTACCAAACTGGTAGGTTACTGTCTTTTTTTTTGTTTTTTTTGACAAGATGTTTAATACGTACTGTTGTACACCAGCAGAGTCAACACTATGGATGCGATAATCTCTATGTGGTTACTAAATAGCCTCATGTATGTATGTGTTGTGAAAAGGCCTTCCATTATTTAACTTCAGTGAAAACAGTTTGTGAACCCCTGTTGAAATGTTCTCAGCTGCATCAAAGATGTGGTCAGTCTCTAATCTAAAGGCAACTCAAATAAACATATATATCACTAAATGCAATAAAGAAAGATAGTACATTTGTAGTTTTTTTATTACAGTATGTAATGAACAATGACATTAACATGTTAATGTTCAGTTAATACCTTTTGTAGTAATTTATGCCACATCAATCATTTCAATCATCATGATGGGATTTTTATTATTTGTTTTTATTTCAAAACGGTTTATCAGCAAACAAACGGCAACTTCCAAACATGCTTTAAAGCAGCGCCACTTTTTTTCTCATAACGGGTGAAGTGGGTATAAAACATCAATCACTGTAGTTGTTAACATGCATATAGGCTGCATTGAGTTATTGTTGTGACACAGCTGTTTTGTTTTTGTCACACAAAGTTCCACTTTTTCAAGGTGAAACCATTAATTAATGCCATTATCTGCAACATTTTTGTGTTAGCATTTTACCACTAAATCAAAGTTGCAATAACCACTGACACTGAAATACCAAAATCCTACATTTGAGCTGCTTAAGATACTGTAGTACTACAGCAATACACAAGTGTTGTCCTTAATATTAAAGGACTCAGAATAAGCAACTTGAATTGTGAGTTTGGGTTCAAATAGTTTTTGGACTTTATTTTTGGGCAGATAGATGAAGCTTGTGAGGGCATTTTTCAGATGTAAACACTACGAACAGATGATACTGAACTTTTCAGAAGCCTTAAGCAAAACAAATTGTAATGAATAGTGATACAGAAACCAAGGAGCTGTGTAATGAATGAATGTCATGAGTCTCATTTCAATTTTTTAAGCTAACAAAGAACACTACAGTGCTAAATGCATAGCACGTCTCCCCTTTGACCTTTTTGTCTTTTACTTATGTTTTTTTTAATATATCATTCCTAAAGCATTTTGTAAAATACAGTGAGTGTTGAATTCATTGAGAGGCGTTTTTCACTTATTGAGGCTGTTTTACTGTATTCCTTGTTGTACCAGGTTCATGAGGTTGTTATTGACATCTGCATTGTCTGAACTGGCCTAATGTTTATTTTATTTTGTTTTACATTAGGACGTCTGTTCCGGCATTTCATTTTTTCTTACATTTTCTTTTCTGTTTTTTTAAGAGTTGAGCAAAGTGTTTTGACATTCAGTAGTTTCGAGTTCATTAGACTGTGTCAAAGTCTTCTGTGTTAATTTATTTCTCTTTTGTTATCATGTATGCACTTTTGATTGACTTTTTTATTTCTCCAAAAGGACAAATGTGTATATACTTTGTTGGTTTACCCATGCAAGTACAAAATGAAAAATCTGATTAAAAATATTGAAACATTTACAGTGATGTCTTGTTATGAAGGTTTATATTCGTTCCTACACTAGAGGGAGCTTTTCTCTAACAAATTGTCCGTCAGCATGACTCCATCCAACATGTAGCTCTTGGATTTCATTGGTGTAGAGACTCATTCATGCAAAATTAAAATAATAATTTAAAGTGAAATTAACATTGAAGTTACACAAAGTTATGTGTGTTACTATTTCACATCAACAGATTGATTAATGTCAGAAAAGCCTGTGATCTCACCTTGAGCCATTAATAAGTGTAACCAATTAATGGTGCAGTTTTCAGATCTGCAAAGCTGTCACACACAGAGACACATTTTGAAGGCGTTTTTATTTTGATGTTCAAAGATCCCCCTTTTATCCAGTTTTTACCCAGTTGTGGCTGGGCAAGCAAGTGTACGAGCACACAAATCTACTGCTCATTGTCTTGCTGCTGCAGAGACTGTGTATTATCCGAGACCTCAAGGCTGTGCAATACATGAGCGGCTCTAAATTCCTGGGCAGGATTATTATTTCAAGCCTTTCCTGGCTGCAGAATATAGGGGGTGCACGAGCTGGGATGTGCAGATGCAAGAATGTCTGACCTCAGTTTTTACTCAAAGAGGGGCGTCCACCTGTCATCATACTTTAGCACCTATGGCTGCAACGACAGTGACAAACTTCACTTGTTCAGTTCAAAAGTGAATGTTAGATTAGTAATATTTTTAATTAGAAACAAGAATTACAATTCTACTTCTTGGCTGGATCAAGATTAGATTCTAAGACTTGTCTATTACTATTGACCAATACTTACTATAACAAATCAGATTAGATAGATACATTTCTCTCAACCAGGCAGGAAATAAAAAGGGGTGAGGTGCACAGCAGTGCCCTGTGAAAAGCATATTCCTGGACTGTATCTAACAACCAGCTCTAACCCACTATTGATTCATCAAATGTTAATTCTTTAATTGATTGATCATTATGCTTTGGAATGTCAGAAAAGAAAAATGCTCAAGTGATCAGCGCCACCAGTAATGTCTTTAAATTACTTCTGGTGGTGGTGAAGAAGCCCTCACATCCTTTACTTAAGTAAATAGCAATACTACAATGTTAATATACTCAATTACAAGTAAAAGTCCTGCATTCAAAATGTTACTTAAGTAAAAGTATAGAAGTATTATCAGCACTTATCAAAAGTAACAGTACTCCTTATGCAGAGTTCACTAATATCAGAGATTTACATTATGATACATATATGAGTGGATTTTTATTATTAATGCATGAACATGCAAGTAGCATTTTAATGTTGAAGCTGGTCGAGATGGAGCAAATCTTATCTCCTTTTCATCTATTTTCATTTATAACAATTCTGGTAACTACCGCTGTCAGATAAATGTAGTATTTCCCCTCTGAAATGTAGTGGAGGACAAGTATAAAGTCGCATTAGATGAAAATACCCAAATAACCCTAACCCTTAAAACTGTACAGAAGTACTTGAATAAATGTACTTCGCTACTTTCCACCACTTTTAATCTGTGATCAAAAAGCAATCTTTTCTTCTGATCAACTAATTGAATATTCACCTAGTCATAATGAATTTCAATAAAAATGAGCTTTTAGAGGCCAGAATAACTTCTTCATTTCATATTGAAAAGACAACTGTCTGGCTTTTACAGTTCAGTCTAATACAGGAGTTAATGGTGAAAGTACGAAATCAGATCACATGGCAAACATATTTAGTGGCCAAAAGTAGAGGAGGCCAGAATGTCATAGCATCTGTCTTCATCTCCCACCACCCAGCTGATTTCAAATCAATGATTCATCTTAAAGCAGCTGTTAAACTGTTGTTATCTTTGCCCAAAGTATTTTAGTCCCACTCTCTCTTTGTCTGTTTGATTGGCATCAGCATGTTGGTTTATGCCATAAAACGGGACAGCCAGTCAGCTCTTGGCTGAGATCCACCCCATGAATCATTTGAAATTTCCTGGTAAGCAGAGGATGCCATTTACTTTTATTCTCCAGTGCTTTTAAATGGAGTCGAACCAGAATCTGACTGCTCTCTCGTGATATTATCAGTCCCACACGGTACAGTGGAGTTACTTTAGCAATTCGCCTGTGGTTTTATCTCCTTTGTCCCCTCTTTTGACTCCACCCCAGAGAGTGCAGAAAAATCAATAATAATTGATTTTAGAAGGCAAGAAAAGGCGGTTGGGATTCAAGGGAAGAACCAGAGGAAGACAGAGACAGAGAGGTACTTGCACAGAGGTGCGAGAACCTAAGCATAATATGCATGTGCTGGCACAGCTAAAGGTCACCAACATGAACCTGTCTGTAACAACAGATTATGAAGTGTCTAGGCCTCACAGCTACTGAGGTCTCACATATAAGATAAGAATAATGGCAGCTGTGAACTGTGACGCCGCCTCTTAACTGTAAATCATTTTAATCGGTGAAGAGAAATGTGGGTTGTGTTCAACTGCAGCCAATGGTAGAGCTTATTTTAAATCATTTTCTTGAGGGCTGTCTTCCTATAGCAGGGCAATTGTTGATGATTAAACTCATAAATGCTGCAAGATTCAGTTGTTTTTGACATTCATTGTAAAGTGGGAAATAATGTACCAATACCAAACCTGATGCCCCACTATCAGCATTAATTTGTCATGTTCCTTCTTGTAGCAGCCAATTAGTTTCCTGTTTTCCACTATCTGCTGCTGAGCTTCATTTCACATTCACTTTCACACTGCTTGTTTGTTATCCCTTTTTTTCCCCTAGACCCCTCAATCAACCTTCACAGGATAATGTTCAAAGCAGGACAAGACAGCAACAGACTTTCTCTACAGAGAGGAAGGGCTGTTTGATTTCTATTGCAGGATCCATCCGGGGTCCGGTGGGTCAGCGTGGCTGACAGCTTGGAGATTGACAGTTGAGATCTTTCCCAGGCAAAACAGTGTTGGACAACATGAGCAGTGATCCAAGGCACCAGCAGAGCGGGGTGGAGGTGGGGCAGCTGCAGATGTGGTGTATCCCTCAGTGTAGTGTGTGTGTGTGTGTGTGTGTGTGTGTGTGTGTGTGTGTGTGGTCTTTTGGCTGAGGGCCATGTCCCTCCTATCATCAGGACTGTTGAATGGTACTCAGTACCTGCAGACTTAGATCTAAGCACCTGGGGACCCACCAATTGTTCAAGATGAGTGAAATTTCAAAGAAATTGGGAACCTGTTTTTTTCTCCTTTTTTTGTCATTGTTTTCTTTATTGAATTTTTATTATTCCCTGCTGTCATTTCCTTTCCTTCTTTATCTAGTGTTTCAGACAAAGCAAATACACCAAGATTAACACTGAGAGAAATTGTCACTCTTCCTGATTTTGATCAGAGCCATCCGAACGGTGAGTTGATTTTAATATAGATGCTCACACACATGGACATCCAATCACAATGTTGTTACGGTGTTGCACAGATTTTTCTTCTCCTATGAAAATAACACGCTTATAAAAAACATAATTTGTTCAATATGACAATAACGATTTCAGAAGTTGATATTTAGGGCCATGCTCCACTTTAGAGTGTGTGTATGTTTGTGTGTGTGTTTGGTGGGGGGTCTACACATTGTTTCATAGTCTTCAGATGCTAATGGCCGAACTTAGAGAGGGGAGTCGCATCGCTTACAAGAAATATTTGTTTTTTCCCAAGATTTTGAATAATTTCAGCAAGTAGCTTGTTGCTGAAAATGGAATTAATCACAGAAACAACATGTTCTCATAACGTGAAATATTTCATCATTAGCACATATCAAAATATGAATATATAAATATCATGTTAGTGTTTGCTCTATTTTTTTGGATCATTGTGTTGACATAGTATGTGTTAAGTTTCCCATTCTCTGTTGTTATGGTTGTAGGATCAGAATCAGACAGGTTGCAATGACCCTGTGATTTCTGCTGACAGCACCTTCAGCATGCTTTCATCTATTTCAGTGACTTGACCACATTTCCATCCAGGAAACCGTAGCTGCAGTTACATGGACAATATTTCTTCAACCCGACTGAAATCATTCTGATGAGGCACTAAATAAAGTGATCCGATAAGATGTGCGTTTACATGGCCCAAAGCATTTAATCAGAATATAAGTTTTTTTGACATGCGCAAATGGTGCCTCTGGCTGTGAAGAGTCTAATCTGCTGGAAATATAGAAGAAGAAGAAGAAGAAGAAGTTGTGGGTTTTTTTCAGCTTTGTTCATCTTTTCAAACACTTGTTTGAACAAGTCGTTTTTTTCGATCCTTTCGACCATCGAGGCGTCCTTAAATCTTTTAAGGTCTCCAACAAAAAAGTTGTTTCAGCCACAGAACAGTTTTGTTTTGCTACCGTGATGTTTCTGTCCCTCCCGGAAACACGTTCATGTCACCTAATGTTCCCCCAACATGGGGCAAACAAACAAAACATATATTTATTCCAACAAGAGAGAAATGATTGGAAGCGTTTACATGGTTATTAGAGGCTAATATTTTCCTATTGAACGGATTATCAAAGGTTTACACCACCCCTCTCAACCCAATTGAAAATTCCTTCTGATCCAGGGCAGATCAGGCCCGATTGGGCCGGATGAGTTGGGCCAGTCTCTCCCAATTGAGGTGGTTAGCCTACATGAGGCATTTTTATTCTGATTGGCCTAATATTCAGATTATTAGTGGAATATTAGCGTCCATGTAAACACAGCCATTGAATACAATTTTAAAAATGAAATAGAATTAAATCAAAATTCAATTATATTAAATTGTTACATG
This sequence comes from Macquaria ambigua, assembly GCA_008360985.2. NCBI lineage: Eukaryota > Metazoa > Chordata > Actinopteri > Centrarchiformes > Percichthyidae > Macquaria > Macquaria ambigua. Next base: position 307,970 of record VMKM01000111.1, on the reverse strand, counting down.
TAATCCTATTACAAACTGAATCAGATTGCAAAAGTAATCCCAGTGAAAAAGTAATCAGATTACAGAATTTATCAGATTACAAAAGTAATCAGATAACAAAATGAATCATATACTGTATATAAAAGACATAAACAACAAGCCAAACACTGCAAAAGAGCGAAACCACATCATGCACTGAGAAGGGGTCACATCTGAAAAAACAAGTACCACTGCTGGATTAAGGAGGCTACAGAAATCTGAAAATGGACCCAGACCCAGTGGACTGTAAACGGGGATAATGGGCCTACCAGCTCTTCTACACCTGGTATACTGTGCTGAAAAAGCTGCCCGACAGCACCGAAAGTCACTGTCTTGCAATTTCCAGCCGTTAGTGTTATTTGACCACCTGTTGGATGGTTTATGAGGAAGACAGTAGAGCCAAAACTGTCGAGGTAACACACTGGCCTTCCAAGTATAAAATAGTTTACAAACTGTATATCTGAGAGTAGATGAACCTTTTCCAACATGAGAATATTCTCGTGCAGTTTCTTACCCTGACCTAGGATGTTGTGAATGTAAATGTATATCTACATTTTTGCACAGAAAACTACACAGTATGGGATTAGCAGGCAATAGAAAAAGAAACATTGCATGGCTCTTTATGTTATGCTTTTCTACAGGAACAAAAGGCTTGAAGGAACCATATTTTAGAGAGGCTTCAGTGCTCATGAATCCTCTTTATCATGATACATGGTTTCATGAGCACAGCAGCTAATACGAATATAAAGCCAGATGCCCCCATAAGCTGTTTCACCATTATTTATTTATGAATGAATATTCTCCAACTGCACTAATATGTCCCTGGGCTTAGGGAAATGGCCTAATGTATTTGTTAAGCTTGGCCTGGGATTCTTTATTACCTGTCAAATCTCTAAAAGTAACACTTTATCATGTGGTTTTATTTCTTTTTCTTTTCACCCCCATACAATACCGAGAATCCTCTTAAGATGTGAAGAGCGGAATCTGACAGCGGATGAAAGTCCACAGATCCACATAAATGTTTTTATTATTATAACCTGCAGTTACTGCATTATAAAAACAAACTGAAATAGAAATTTGATGATGCTTGTCAAGAGCCTGTGAATCTGTCAAATGATAGTTTCAATATCGGGGAAAAGAAAGAAGCGAGTTCCTTCAATCATAATGTAGCACTAAAACACAAAAGCATCTGTATTTCTTAATGACCCTGATGTAAATGCTGCATCTTCACTCACATATTTACATCACAAACATAATCAAGAGCGCTGAAGGGGAGTGAATTGGTACCTTAATACAGTTTGAATGGGATTCATCATTGCTTTCCTGTAGCACTATTTTTTTACACTTGGAGAAGAGTGATGTGGCTGACAGAAAAATACATTTAAAACTGCTTTACTTTACATAACAATCTCTGGTGGATTCTGTTGGTTTAATGTGGATGAATACAGGAACAAAGTGCCTCCCCTGTACCGAGATGTGCTTATTTATGCTGTTATGAGGTTTCCATGCATCCTTGAAACTCCTCAATTACACAACCATGAATACACACTGGAGCAAACTCAGACGGTCTTAAGCATTTGAAGCACTGCCCGCCTCGTTGCCTCTTTTTAACCTTTATGTACCATTTCCAAGGGGAAAGATGGCGTTTAAAAATGAGAAGTGAACTACAGATTGTATTTTAGCGATATCACAATGAGTCAAATTTCCGGCCTTGTGTCATGTTAATGACAAGTTTTAAAAAAAGCCATCCTCTCTGTTCTGCTAATTAACAGTGAGAAGAGGCCCCTATCACATTCCCCAGATTCTCCTTTTCACCAATGAGAATAACAATGAACCCAGCAGAATGAATTATAGATCGTCCTGTAATCTGAAGAATAATATGAGCACTTTAGTACACAGTAAATTTTGGTGACCATTTAAAGGCACTTTTAAGCTGTTTTCAGTGCCCACAGAAACTGACTAATGAGTGTACTCACGGTGCTGTAATGAGTCAGCCAAGCGTTGGCTTTAACCAGAGCAGCACCCTAAACCAGAGCCCTGCTGCTGTGTGTGTGTGTGTGTTTGGGGGGATGTGTGCTGTGTGCATCAAGCTCTCTCCTTCAATTCCCACCAGTCTCTGGCTGGCCTTCCAAACAGCCTTTCTTCAGCAATAAGCACCGCCTTTGCTTTTTAATTCTGGTATTCAAAATGCAAATAACAACGCTACTTCCACCTCTGTAATAACTAGAAATTCTTGAGACATAGATGCTAAGATGAAAATGCATAATTAAAAGATACATGGTTTTAGTTAAAACAAACATTTTCAGATTCTCAATAGATGACATGAAACAGAATTTCATATTGGAGTTTTTTTTTTAAGTTTAAGATGTGGAAGATATTCATCCCTGGTGATAAGTAATGTATAACCTCTCATTCTACAGATTCCTGATCTCATTATGACAGCTTTCATCTTCTCTATAGATCCAGAGTGTCCTAAAGAGTTCATTTAGCTGTTGCTGTAAGAGACGAGATGAAGCCCTCAAGAGCTGGAGAACAGTTTGCTCCTCATAAAGTAAGAAATGTCAGCCGTGACTTTGAGGCAAGCTGTTAAGTCTACCTCTATAATTATGATTTAAGGAAACACATTAATGAATAAAATATCAAACTGTGCCTCGAGTTTGTAAACTTGAAAACTCCCGTGGCAACTCATGAGGATCTTAAAACTCTTATTTTCATGCATTTTTAATTGGTGGTAAAATAAAGGGAAAGAAAACAGATCAAAACGAACTCCACAAAAAGTCTTTACATGTAATGCAGAGGCAATTTACAGCAATTTAGTGTGGCTGGAATCCAGCAGTCTCCTCAGGCGCCTCTTTTATTTTCATAGAAGATCCAGTGACAGTAATGAATCATAGTTAAGACCATACTGCAGTGTAAGCTTGCAGTTTATTAAACAGTCAGCAGCTCATTGCTTTTGATCCTTGGGAACGTCATTGTAATAGATTACAGTCCACCACGTTGATAGTTCTCCGACCGATCCTTCTCCGGCATTCCTTCCCCTTCCGCGTTTCTGATTTCATATTTCTTCACAGAGAGCTCGGAGGAAAAACAACAACAAGCAAACAGACCCGAGGAGCCTTGCTCTGGAATGTGAATGCAATGACCTTGGCTCCTGTTATCCTCCTGAGTGTTGAGTTTCTGTGGCTGAAGGCAGGAATTTAATCATTGCATTATTTTGTCTCTGAAACAGGTCCACTCTGACATTCTAGTGAAGGATGAGATATGTTTGGAGAGAGTTATCAGCTCTTACACAGAAGCAGAACCCTTTCAGTTTCCCTCCACTTTCCCTCGTTTATCATTAGATGATTGATACTTACATCTAGTGCTGACATGGGGCCATTCTTCTTAATTCTTCTCAACATCCGCCATTATCGCCGGAGCAGTGAGTCAAGATGGGGTTATGCTGTTGATTAGCGTGCACCATCAGTATCGGTGAGATTTGTGACATTGACAGCGCCTGTCGAGTCCTGGAAATATTGATGGTCAGGGACGGAAATATTGTATTGTCACTCTTAGGAGGCCAGAAAATGTGAATGTATCAGCTGAACTACACCACGAGATGCTGGGAGACTCACGCCGATGTTTGATTTATAATCACTTTTGTAAATCTTACTTGAAATATTACCTGTAATCTCAAATTTAGAACATAGCAGTGAGCAGGAATCTATGAAGTTTGATATAGTAAGGCGTATTAGGTGTTGAGTTTCCTATGTCCTTTCAAGAGAAGTGACTCTAGATTGATTAGTGTTAGATTAAAAATACTCAAGACAGTTCATGCCACCCAATTACAGTATGTGACTGGTCAATGACGATGGCGAATTGTTGTTGGTCGTCCCATGCAAGTGCTTGTTTGAACAACTGGAGCGACATGGCACTCAAAACTGTGCAAATGGCTTTTCTCTCTCTGTCTCCAGTGTGCAATTTAACCCAAAATATAGGCTTGTTCTCAGATGTTTCTGGTGGTAATTTGCAAAAAAAGCTCTTTCTGCAGAAAGAGGTAGTTTAAGGTAGTTTTGAGGATCTGAATACTTCATGAGCTCTATCCTCTAACTTGTTGTGGCTGTGTTCATAGACTAATCCTCTGTAATATACTGATATTCTTATCAAGCCCATATTATACATTTGCTCTATTCTAACTGATTTTATAAAGTACTGTTATAATGCTGAAATCCTAAACCCAGGTAGCTCTCACTCTGGACTTACAGTACTTACGTATTATATAGAATCAGTTCTCCAAACAAATATCACAACAACAAAGAAAAAGTCAACACTTGCAAAGAAGTGGAAGCCAGAAGCAGAATACTGAGAAATCTGTAAGAACTACTGTTCTAAATCAGCAGGTTATTGATGTGCATATCTGTAGGGCACTTGGCTGTCTGCACTGAATGTCAGTGTCTATCATGAATCTCTCATAAGATATTGATGTTAGAAGTTGGGTTCTCCACTTAAAAAGAAAAAATCATGTCTATGATGGAATGAAAATGATACAAGGGACGTGGGTCAAGAACCTACATAATTTATCAAAAAACCCCATTGCCCTAAATCATTTTTAATGTAATGTTAATCTAATGTGTTTTTAATAAATGTAAAAAATCAAATTATGATGTGATTTCTGAGGAAGATATCTAAAGCAATTCTTATAGTGTACTCAGGTAGTTGATTGCAGTGAAACCACTGCTGATACAAATAGTTTTATATACCATTGAGTAACTAAGCTGACATTTTACTCTAATGGCTATTTTGTGAAAGTTAATCTGCAACCAGTTTCATAGAACTTTGGTTTTCTGTCCATATTAAGGTGCAAAACAATAACCAAATAAGTAGCCATGCAAGCATTAAAAAAATGAAACAAAACGTTTGGGCTCTTCACCTTCAAATGTTTGACAAAAGGGGGATCCAACAGTTTTTAATGGGACCAAGTTGAGCACACCTGTTCTGTGTTGTACACATGGGAAATGCAGCGCAATGCATTTCTAGTTTCCAAGATTTTGGATCCCATCTTGGAAGAAGAACTGCATTTCCCATGTGCAATTGCGCAACATAGCGCAGGTGTACTCTATTTGGTCCCATTATAAGGTTTTGGATTTCCTTTTGTCAAACATTTGCCCTGATAAAGTTCTAGAGACAGCATACTTATTTCTAAATGGTTGCATTGTTCATAAGTGTGCAGATTCTTCTTTCTTCGAAGCTGAATGTATTAAAATTGTGTCAGATTCTGGCATGTGTGAAATGGTTTAGAAGCATGCTGCAGCCACCAGCTGCCCATCATCCATCCTTGTTGAGAGAATCGAACACAGTCCAGGACATAATGCTTCACACACTGCAAAGCACAACACACAGAGCTGCATGTTGAACAATGAGGTCTTTACATTACATAACATGCCAGGTGCTACTCCTTCCTCTGCCCCCCTCTCAGCTTTCTCAGCATGAATTTTCCTTTGGTGATGTTCACAGCGGGAGATCGTGTGGCTGAGTCGGTCCATGCTGGTCAAAGCTTTTCCTCTAATACATGGAGGGCCTTTGATGCTGATACTATAATGGCTGCAAGGAAAAGTCTGCAGTCAGTAGTTGCTGGTGATATATACGAGGGCACATAAAACACAGAAATATTATACTTGTATTCTTATGTTTCAGCGCTGCCACTTGTCAGATGTAAGTGGCAAATTCTGTAGTGACAACAATGAAACAGGGTTGTTGACAGAAAGCAGTTTTGTGGCAGAGTGGCAAGACCATTATTTCCTATTTGTACTGTAACAGTCTGAATAAAAGCTCCAGCTAAATGCCTGAAAACTGACTTCAACAAACATGAAAAACATGCAGCAAATCCTGTTGATTTGCAACAGTTATCTTCAAATGTAAAACTTATCTTGAAACCAAAAAAATAAAAGTACAAAGTGAAGTTATATTTCCATGGAATTTTATTTTTCCTTGGGGAAAAGCCCTGACAAAACTTTTCACCTATGATTGATGACAGTGGTGAAAAGTAACTAATTAAGTACTATACGTACAGTACAATTCTTGTACTTTTACTTGAGATGCTACTTTATACTTCTACTCCACTACATTTCAGAGACAAACATTGTACGGTAGTTTACTTTTACTTTTTTACTTTTTACTTTCTGTTTACTTTGTAGAGTAGGAGTTTAAATTCAAAACACAAAATCTATACAATAAAAAAAGCTAAAACTAATGAATATTTTCATTATCTATTCATTTATTGCGTATTTCCACTGATTGTTTAGTCTATATATACTATATATTGTATATATAGACTAAACAGTATATCTTATACTGTTTTCTGACATTTATTAGACAGTATAACATGTCCATCACAGTTTCTCAGAGTCCAAGGTGCACTCTTCTGTTGATTAACTAATTAATTAATTCATTAACTAATTGTTTCAGTTCTATGGTAAACTAAGCAACACTGTATACAGTAGTTATAATTACCTATACCTTGACCAGCTACAACATTTAAATACTGCTTACATGTTAATGCATCAATTATAACAATATAACAATATAATAATAATATGATAATACTCTGAAAGGGGCCATTCTGCATAATGAATACATTTACTTTTGGTAATTCTGTACTAAGTGTAAAGTATAGTTTGGTATTGCTACTTTTACTTCAAGCAGCTATAATCAATATTTTTTATAATAAGAAAGTAGCAAATGACAATGTGAAAACAATGTAACAATGTGAACGGGGTCTCTCGTAGCGATGAACCTTCAGAGAATTACCACCTGAATTTTCAGCCCTCGGCTTTATGGAGCTTTATAGTGAGTTTCAGCTGTTTAGCTGTCCGGCCGTAACTTTACTGTTTTCGTTCACTCTCAGCGCTCTCATAGCGTTGTTTTTGCCTGCAGCTGCTTTCAGCAAAAAAGCTCTATAAACCCACTGTACACTACCTGCTCAGCATCAAATGTCAGACACACACAGTTAGCGACTAGCTGGTGACCATAGTGGAGCATTTAGCACCTAGATGAAAAAAATATTTCCCTCAGGAGTTGGTAGAGACTTAAACCAGAGCTAAAAGCGAGTGAATATTGGACTTTGATAGGTGGCCAGAAACACGACTCCAACTGAATGATAATGTTGCTCTGTAACTGGATGTGAATAAGCAACAAGTTCTCCATATCAATGTAAAGGGTAATGTTAGGTCAATGTTGTGTTCACAACTTGTTTCTGCTGCCCTCAAGTGGCCACAAAATTACTGCAGTTTTAAGTAAAGGATCTGAGTACTCCTCCCGCCTCTGTTGCTTGATGACATAACTCTTTCCAGCAAGAGCAAATACACATATCTGAGTGATTTAAAAGACTCTCACAGTAAAATCTAAAATGCTGTCAGTATTTGTACGGGGCCTGTTAGACTTCCAGATGTGCCTCACATCACACGTAGGGGTGTGGTGTATTGTCTCACTGTGCGTAACGACTGATTAGAAAGATAAGAGGAATGCAACCCCACCTGACATGCAATAAAAGTGGCTTTAATCAGTGTCATCATATCCTGAGACCCCTCTGCCACATATTATCAAGCCCACAGAATACAGCGAGACATCCCACGCCTGCTGTGCTCAGCATAAGGATATGTGAGTGCAATCTAAAAGCTGCTCCACTAACTGAGACAGAGCATCTATAGAGCACTGTTCCTGGGAGCATATAATTTCCCATTTCAGCATATTGGCCTGTTCTGTAATTAATCTTAATTTAGGGGCAGCAAGTGGCAGGGGAGGGTGTTATATGGAGGCTTCAGAGATTGGTCTGCTGTCAGGTTGGTCCTGTACTCAGGTCTTTTAATAAAGAAGAAAGGAGGGAATTGAACACAATCGGTTGTCATCGAGGAAAACTGAAGAGGCTGTAGGAATGATTTATGGTATCTTTTGGGATCCTGGTGTATGCAAAAGTGGAAATACGTTAGTTTAAGATATTATGCTTGCTGACTGTTCTGATAGGCTATCTAACTCCATAGGCAATGATTATAAACCCTTACTTAGTCTTTTTCAGTGTAGTTTATTGTGTCATAAATCACCACTGGTTTTATTATGTTGTTTCCCCGAAGAGAACAGAGAAATATATTTGAAACAGAGGTGTGTGCTCACCTCTTTATGATTATTGCCACAACAAAGGCGCCAGATAGCAATATTTTCATTATCAAACATAACCACAAAGAATTATCCCGAGATGAAAGGAGGTTACTGCCAAGCTTCTTTAATCAGGTTTGTATTTATGCATATTCTTTATTAGACAAGCCGATGTTTGTGTCATTTTTAATTAATCAGATTTTGTCTTCCTATTAGGGCATTTAACACCTCATCACACTGTAAATATATCTGAGCCGACAGCTAGATATATTTGAAATATAAACCCTGCTATTGAGATGAGACAAGGCACATGGAGGTCAGTGTGTGCTGCTGAGAACAATATGGCCGTACATGGTAATACGGTATCTATTTTCTGTTCACACAGGAGCTGAATAGATGAATGTGGCATGAAATATGGCTCGGAGCTCGGGGACTGAAGTCGAACCGGTGTTTATGTTTAACTGCAGCAATTTATTTATTTAAATCTGTTATAGAACACAATGTGCTGTAGGATTTACCGTTAGGTCTTTTAATGACCCACATCTTAAGGAGTGCATAAGAATGCTAATGAGGACAGGACGATAAATACACCAAAATCACTGAGCAGTTTTCAAAACTGTTTTCATACATTAGGAGAGACTGCAGGGAGCTTTTTTTAAATTTAAATTGGGAATCAGTTGCTCAGTAGTAAGCCTGTTTTAGGCCAGATCCTCCTGCTCCACTACGCAGAATAATGAATGCGTTTTTAATATTACAGAGATTATTGGGCTTATCCTTTCACAAGACCGCAGCTGGTTATTCTCAGACTTCTACCACAGTCTCAGGTTCAAGCTGAAAATCCCTGTGACATGTTTAAAATATCAAGTAGTTCAACACTTGCCGTAATTGCGCATATTTGCATTGATGGGCTTGCTGTTATTTCACTTAGATGATATGCAGGATATGTCGTGTGGGAAATATTAACTTCTCGCCTCACTCTATCTCTTCCCTTCTCTCCTCCAGTCCTCCCTCTCCATCTCTCCCCCCTCCTTTCATCTCTCATCTGCAGTTCTCGGCCGATCTGCCACCATCTTTAAAGTCGCCCTGGATCTCTGAGAATATTCCTCGCTCAGCAGCTATGGATGAACTGATCCTCACACTCTGCTGCTGTGTCGAGGACTGGTGTGAGATACCTACAGTTTTACCCCCACACTCTCTCTTGGTATATGACAGATTTATAAAATACTACACCTCAACACCAAAACAGGCTCACTAAATAATAACAAATACCATTTCCCCTGTGAGCGTGGAGGTTTAGATGAGAAAACCTTTGTTCAAAGGCAGAGAGACTTTATTTCAGTTACCGCTGACTGAGAGTCAACATGTCTGGTTTTATTTGTCCAAACACTGGTAACACACAGGCCTGAATACTCGCAAAGATCTGATGTAAGGCAATCCAAACATGATAGACCCTTTCGTCTAATCAGAGTCTTGATTGTTATTGATCTTCTCTCCGTTCTGCAGAGGTTCAGGAGTATTTTTATCATTTCGCAGTGAAGCTGCTTCTATCCTCTGACTGTTTTGGTTCAGCAGAAGCTATTCGATTATTTTCTGTAGGCAGCGATGTGCCTTTTGATTGGTTTGTATGTAGTTAAAGCAGGAATAAATACAAGTTTACATAGCTGCGGGTTTAGAGTGATTAGATTAGAGTGATGCACATCATCATACTCAATAATGAATAGGGAGGGCAGCCAGTTTGGACGAAGCTGTGATGTGAATTAGTAGCTGCCGTAAATCTTTTCATCTGCCAAGCTGGAGAGAGTTTGCTGTACCATCAGGAAAGTTTTATAGCCCGTTGATACTTCATGCAACCGGCCTATTGTTTAAAATGCGTCTTTGTTTGAGCTTGTCTCTTGCAGGAGAATACATGAGCCAGACTGCAGCATTAATCTCAGCTGTGTTTTTAAATATTCTCAGGATGTGTGCCTTATATTGAAATCTCACACATTTTTCACAGTACAGTTGGCTGATGTGTGGTGCAGACTGTATTCAATCCTGCAAACACTCCACTTACAGTCAGCAATTAGTCAGTCTCGCAGTATTTTACAAGAACATGTAATATCCCTCTGCAGGCTGTTCTGGACATCAAACAAGCCGGGTTATACCTCTAATAAATTATATAAGACCTGATGCTGCTCCTCTTGGACATGTCGGTTCAAACGAATCTGTACAATACCCTTCTCTCATCCCTTTATTATAAGACATGAACTCTTGATTAAAAATATATGAAAAAGGCAACCCAAGTCTACCTAACAAACTTATATGAGACTGTTTGCCTCAGTTTCTTGATTCGTGTTTGTTTTCAGTTGCAATCTGACAGGGCTGAGGTGAGGAATCGCTCAAGTGTTTCTTAGGGCAGTGGCCCATCCGCCTTCGCTCCATGTCTCGCCAATGAACAGCGTGTCACTTGGACATGTTATTTACCAGACTGTTGCCGTTCTTTAACGCTACACTAGAGCGAGACGTCCCGCGGAAGAAAGAAGTGTTTTCTCATCGTCTGCACTCCTAAAAAGAGACGTAAGCATTAGACCAAGCTTTAACAAAATAACAATAATGCAGAATAAATATCTCCTGCTCTTGTTTCTGCTGCAGCCTTTACTTTTAGATAATGAGGATTTATTGTCAAACCATTCACACTGCCTGCAGCCACACAGGTTAATCAGTAATAATTACTGTAACTGGATACCAAAGCAAAACATTCATAATCAGAATTGTAATAATGATATTTGTGGCGCACATGCAGTGTTTTTGCACCGTAGTGTGTGAGTGGGAAGGGTCTGCCCACATAGCCTGAAGCAGCAGTCAAAGAATTTCACTATCATTGGTTTCAATGAGGATTCATGCCTCATGGTGTAAGACTGTTTTAGTGCTTCTGCAACCAGGAAATACTGTAGGAAAGGTCGTGCTCCATTCATTTACAGGTAGACACTTGAATTCTAAATATCTGTGGTTCTTCACATTGTTTTTGCATGCTCCTGTTGATTGTTTTACCACTTATTCAGTAATTATTTTGGTAGCACTTTACCGTAATTCAAGTCCCCCTATTTAACATTTATAAGCAGTATATAAACATTTAATAAATGGCAATAACACACTATAATATAGCTATTAAAGCAGAAATAAGGATATTTTAAGTGTTCATTTTAATGTACAGTATTTGTCAACTTTTCCTATGAAGACACATTTTATATTAGGTCAAATGTGTTTTACTACATTGTCATTCATTATCTGTTTATACAGCAGCCTCCACTTATGTGTGCCCACAGGAGTTGACAAATAGATAAATAAACACTTATATCTGCTTACAGCTACATTATAGTGTGTTATAGACCATTTTGTATAAATGCTAAATGGGGGGTTAAAATAAAGTGTAACCATAATTTCAAACCTCTGGTCAACTGAAGAGCAGTTTATTATAATTTACAGTATTAATGGTTTAATATCTCATTAATAATAATAAGAAATATTGCATGAATTGCTTACTCACAAGCTTGTATCTTTAGTATTTGACTCCAGCTTTTATCTAAAGTGAAAAATATCTCAACTAATGATGATAAAACCTTGTCAAGGTCAATTTGCTGTACAGTAATTTGCAAAGGACTGAATGAGTGGGAAGTTAATTGGGGAATTTAAAATCTCACTTGAATTAGATGCAACTGTGAAGCTAGAAATTCAGTTTTGCTCGTTTTGCTGGTCGATTAAGCTCAATCATGACCATTAGCCTCTGGAAATCACAAATTCAAATAAGGATGAATGTAGTTGGATGGGAGGCATAATATTGCAAAGAGGAAATATTCATCATTAGCGCCAGCAGATTTCTTCTTTGAATAGAAACTGACCTTGGATGTTGAATTCCCATCAGCTTCCTGTGACATTTATTTTCTAGAGTGACAGATGTTTCATGATGTGGACGATTATTTTCTCCACTTATGTTTTCCCCAATCAATGAGATGTTTTCCAAAGAAGAAGCAACAGGTGTTCAATCAGAGCAAAAAAGAATTCCAATCCTCTCCCGGTTACAGCTTACAAGCTTGTTAAAATGTCTGTCCACCATTCCCGGTATGGAGATTAGTATGGGGGCTGGGGGGTAAGTATCAGGAATTGTCAGTCAGCATCACGGCCACTTTTTGTGCTCTGCGACCCATCTCGGGCCACACGGCACATAATAAAGCGTCCCGTGTACTTCACTCACATCCTCGCAGCACTCTATGTCCTCGCCGCCTCTGGATTCCTCTCCGTGGGAGTCGGCAGCACTCCCTCCTCTCAGCAGGAAGCATGCCAGTGATTTTGTGAGGATACACTGGTTGAAAAAAAAAAAAACCTAACACATAAATTCATCATGCACGCTGCAAATCACACCACTTGTGCAATCAGAAGTGTGAAGTCAGTGCAAATGAGCAGCTTGTGTGTGGCTGGTGTGCAGTCGGAGAGCTGCTATCTGATTCCTACAGCAGAGCCTTCTGATTCCTCCAGGCCAGTTTGTGTGACACATAAATATTCCATTAACCTCAGATTAGCTACTTTTCGCCAGATCTGCATCTACCAGATATTTATTTTAAACCAAGGACCAGTGCACTCTTTATGGACCTCTTAATTTCTCTTTGTGTGCATAAAGTATGAGTGCTTTTGTGTGTGTTGGGTGTACAAAATCCAACACCTTCTCTCCAATATTAATACATCATTCAGTTCCCTAATTGAGCTAAATGTTAACACAGTGTCTTTGCTTTCTGAGTGGTTTGGCTCACACTCTCATTCAACTTGAGACATTTTCATTCACACCAACTGGAGTGAGGGTTTGGTGCACAGACTGTGGAGTGGATTTACAACTCCTCCAGCCTGTCCCCTTTTCTGAACATGTTGAATAGTGATGATAAAACTGTCAGGGAGTTTGCCAGAAGCTCTTTGTTTCTGGACATGAGGCGACTCAAGGTTCTGGCACAACGGAGCCAGCCAGGTTTCCTTACAGCCTCCAAACGAAATCCAACTCAATGCCAAAAAGGACACAGACTCCACCGGCTGTTTGGGGTTTAGTCAGACTCACCTGACCTCAGTGACCTCTGTGGAGGAACTCTTCTCTGGACTGAGTGAGGTCTGACCCTGACTTGAAACTCTTTCTGAAGATACTATAACTCACTCACTCACCCCAGTCAAGGCCACTGTTGCACAAGACGACACTACATCATCCACCACCAGCCAGTGCACAGAGGTTACTAACTGGCTTAAAATACGCAAAAAAACATCACTGGACTGGTTCAAACTACAGGGGAAAGTAACCTATGAGAAACTAAAATTTTAACTCTACATATGTAGACTTCATTATATTTGACCTCACTGTTCTCACGCTATTATACATCACTATCTCACAAACCCTATGAACGTTTGTTATTGAACACAACAGTTTAGCAACACCTGTTGACTGTGAATATTATTGTATATTGTACAAATTAAATTATTTCCGTGCTACATTTACATTCTCAAATTTTAATCAGTTAATTAATTTTTACTGTTCTAACTCCCCAGACAATTTTTTATTATGGTCTTTTAATCTAAAATTTACATTTCTGAATATGATATGTTACTTGCAATAGGATAATAGTTTATTCTAAATGCATGAAGTTCAGTGTTGCAGGCCTGTAAGCTTATACATACAAATAAAGCTGTCACCTTTACTGCCTTATAGTACTAACTGTGCCTGCCCGTGTTACCAAGTGTCCATCCAACTGATTGAATCCACAGACTGCCTGGAACTGTACATGAAATGGCTTAGTAATTGTAGGACAACAGACAAATCCCAGCAGACACTGTACTGTACTTTCATGGGGCGGGTGAGTTATTTGCATCTTTCTTGGCATTGATATTACAATCACACACTCCATGGCAGGTTGTTTGAAATGTTTCTTAGGGAAGCCTGAAGCATAAATATTCTTTGAACACTAAAGATCAATTGTCTCCAATGATCAAAAACTACAGTGCTGCGCTGATTCCCTTTGAAGTTTAAGGCAGTTCTGCTGAAGGCTCCTGATTTCAAACATTGCTGATTCAGTGACATTTCATAACCCCTGCAGTGCATTATCACGCTCTAATCTATCTTGAATAATACAAAGAACCACAAGGACGGCAACTTACAAACGCTGCGCTGTTCATTCTTGTATGCAATAATTATATTTTGATGCCAGTGATAAAAAAATATATATATATATGTGGACTGTTTGTCCAGTTTTTGTTCCAGTTTGAATCATTCCATCCTTATGGCCAAGTTTCAGTTTAACCCCTGCAGTCTAACCCCTCTGGTAAAAAGTGTATGTGTGATGTTTTTGTGAATATGCAACAATATATATTCCTAACTCCACTATGTATAACATGGCAATGCTGGACCTGATGGACATTTTACCAGTGTTATGAATGTCAGCTAAATGGCTAAACTATAAAAGTTTGTGTCACTCAGCCGTCTATATTTTTGTACCAATTTGCTAACTAATTCTGTAAAGATTCATATTTTACTCACTTCTGTCTCTCCTTTCAGACAGTGTTTGGAAATATGTGGATATGTCAGCCTTCAGTGTCATCATTAACGCACATGTTGCGACGGGGAAGTAGACAGCTGATAGACGTGCTTTGGTAGGAAATAGTTCTTAATGAAACTGTTCATAATCAGGTCTGTGGGTTATCAGAAGTAACTCTGACACTTGAAAAAAAAAAGAAACTCAACATAAATCTCTTCCCAGAAATAAAAACATTTTTGGTACCACAAGTCGCTGTTTGCTCTGTTGTGTGGAGGTGACAGCAGACGTCTCTCAGCGAATCACACCAACACTACCAGCATGATTAGATACTGTAGCACTCCAGATAACTATGTAAAATATGTTAGTTTTTTTTCTTTTGGTGAACAGATCCTTCAAATGACTTCTTCAAATGAAAGGGATGCTTCTGATTTAGCCTTTTTCAATTTGTGAGTGCGCTGAAGAATGACAATGCCAGCATTTCAGTTTGTAAGCCATTATGCCGAGTTTAAACTTGGTGTGTTATCTGTGACTGAATTGGCAGGCCAGCTCAAGGTTTTAAAAAGTAGGATAAGACAGTACATTACAGTGTAAAATAATGGTTTACTCAGACTTAAAGAATGTTTTGTAATAATCTATACCAAACTGAGTCTCAGTGTTAAATTGCATCTCCTGTCGTCTTAACATGGTCTCTCTCTTTGGATTATCAGGCCCTCCGTGCAGCAATATGTGTGACCTTTACATGATGAACCATGTCAGGCCACGGCTCTGACATATCGTTTTGTCTTGGGAGTCTTTGGCAAAGAGGCTCAACTCTCCTCAGTGCAAGAATGCATGACAGAGTTCGGGGGGTTTTGAAAGGCCACTATCCATTTTCAGAACATTTAACAAGCAGCTAGGACACACTGTATTTGCTGGGCCCCATGAATCACACCTGTCCACCCACATCATCTGCCTTTATTTGCTCTAATGTGTTCTTAGTTTGGAAAAAAAAGATAAACCGTCTTTTATCTCTGTGCTTGGCTCCAATTTCTTTTGTCAGCACCTCTTTTTAACATGATTGTTCTAAGTTCTGTTAAAGCACTATAAACCTCAGCTGCATACATTTTTTAATTGCTTGCAATGTTGGTGACGTAAAGAACTGAGCCTTATTCTCCTATTGCACTTACTGTACAGTGGGGGCTGTGGGTAAGAGCATTGGATAAATTCCTGAAATTCAAATGTAATTTTGAAAGTGAAAGATAAAAATATTATAGTTTCTCTGCAGCCATGGGCATCAGTTTACGTTTATGCAGTGTTTAAAATCACAACCCATAAAATTCCACAATATGTGCACATGGCAACTAAGGTATGGTTAGTTCAACATACACTTATTCGCTTCTTGAAACAGCTAGCCTGGCTCTGTGTAACGCTAACAAAATCTGCCTTGCAGCACCTCTTAGGCTCACAAATTACCATGTTATATCTTGCCTGTTTTATCTGTACAAAAGCTGAAGTGTAAAAATGACAAGTTGTGGTTTTACAGGGGTAATGTAAGGACTACTTCTTTCAAGATAAAATTCTGGCAAATAATCCTCCATAAAGCCACAACTTGTCGTTTAAGATTAGGGAAAGATTGTGGTCAATCAACTGTTGGTCTATGACTGGACACAAAATCCGCTCTCCTGCATAAAAGAGTCAGATGCGCCACATGACCATCCACACCCTTGCTTTCCACCTCTCTACATAAAGGGCACACTGCTTCCTGTATTGGCACTGACCATCAGCACTGGACATAAACTGTAAGGTGCCGAATCATCTAAAATGAACAAAAATCCTATAATGCAAGAAATGATTGTTTTCTCTTCTTTTTTTCTATTTATCTTTCTGCCAGAATTATACACATGAATGCTAATTAGTTCAACTACTGACTTTTAATTCTTGAATGCTTGAACTTCCAACAGTCTGCTTCTACAGTATAAACAATGCATCCTTTCATCTGCCTTATTTTGATATGATAATGTAACTTTGACAAAAAAATGAACCTTCACGCTCAAATTATTTTCTTAAAGGTTATTTTCATACCAAACTAACTTTAACTGAGACCACCTGCTGTCTGAAAAGTAGGAAAAACCTATAAAATCTTGGAAAATAGTTGACAGTAATAATAATTATGTGATTTGTACTTTAATTACCCCAAAACAAACAAAAACACCCGTGTAGTTGTAGAATGTTGAAGTGCCATCAGAACATTCTTCTGTTTTGATTTTGCAGCCGGATGCAGCACACAAGTCATTTATTTTGAGTGAGAGAAAAACACATTCGGAAACCTTCAGCTCCAGCTCCTTGAAGAAGTGTGGAAGCGTTGGCGTGTTTAAAAGAGAAAAAGACATTCACTTCAAAGTCGAAGGGTGATCTCGGTCTGTGTCAAAGCACCAGCACGACTTCAAGAAACACAAAAAAATCAGCAGCAAACAGAATTGCACATACTTGTTCTTGAGACTTTTGTGGTAAGTCATCACTCGACACTTACAGATAACACAGAGAGTGGAAATGTATTCAAAATCCACACAAGTGCGATGGTAACATTATAGAAATCTCTTTCTCTGTCTCAGGAAAATCCAGTGCAAAGCTGCAGCTCTATACTGAGGTTTTCTGTCTCTTTCTGTACAATATTTATTTACTGAGGAGTTCAGAGAGGTCTCTGTAATTGCTCGGCTATTCATTGTAACTGGACGTGTCCTAAATGAATGATTACAGTCTGAACTTTGATCTCAGAGTCATTTCATCACCTCCTCTGAAGATGAAAATGTGCCAGTGTCCGAATCTTATATAACATACTTCCGATGGTCTTCTTGCTCTCTGTGTATAAAGCAAGGTCGTTAACTGAACTGATTCAGACTGAATATTGTTGATAGACCCGTTTTAATGATTCAGTAGTCAAACAGCTTTGATGCTGTAAGTCACAAAGGCTGACAATTCCAGTGGAGCTCACTGTAAGTCCCAGTTATGTCAGCAAACATTAATAATCCTCTTACATTTTGAACCCGTGTAGTGCAACTTGTCATGCATTTCAGATTGATTCTTTTGTTGCCTTACTATAGCTTTAGAGTGTCTCTGCCAACCACAAGCCATTAAGCTATGCCCATTTTACAGGCCGGCAGAGTAGATGAGCCTTGTTACGTCTTTTAGATGTAAATTTCTGTTAAAATCTGAGGTGAATGTTCAGTGAGTGATTTTCTCTAATTTACCAAGAAGTGTTGTTTTAAAGGTGCGTTAACACACCATTTTCAGCTGTTGTCTCTCCTAGCACGTCGTTTTGAAAGATGACAAAATGAGCCGTGTGTCTTCGATGACAGATCACCCATCTTTGGGGGGGTAATAATTCCCTGACAACAAAACAATGTGATATTGCCAAAGATAAAATGTCTCCTATAAAATCAATGATTGTGTTGTGACCAAAAATTTAACACAGTGGAAAATTCCAGCCAGAGAGCCGATGCAGGACCTTATTCAAATAATATTGAGACTAAACACTGGATTAATCTTTTTCCCTCTTTAGAAGCCATGCAGTAGATCCATGCTGACTGCTCAAAATGTCATTTAGTGTTGCTTCACTCTTAAAAGTTCTCTCTCTTGTTAAAACTGGGTAGAGTATAACCAACTTCCTGATGATCTTAAATGAGTCTCAACTTCAGCCACTTTTAACTCTAAATTAAAAACTCTCCCTGTGCCTTGGAGTGATTAATTTTCTCTACTGCACTTTTCTTTAGTAGATCTGGATATCACTCAACACACAACTGAACTATAATTATTATTTCTTTGTACTATTCTTTTCTCTACTTTTCTTTAGTTTCATTTAATATTTTTTATTGTTTGTTTTCATTGTCTCTCCAAATGTTGTTTTAATGCATGTGTCTCATGTAAAACATGCCACAGAGTTTGAAAGTTGATATACATATAAACTTGCCTTGACCAATCATAAGTTTCAAAGTTTGCATTTGTCTTTCAAAAATGTATTTAATTGGTTGTTTGAGTGCATTGCTTCTTAAAGGAATAGTTCAACATTTTGGGAAATGCGCTAATTTGCTTTCTTGCTGAGAGATGAGAAGATCAATACCATTCTCATGTCTGTTAGTTGAATATGAAGCTAATACCAGCAGCCAGTTAGCTTAGCTTAGCTTAGCACAAAGACTGGAGACAGGGGGAAACAGCTAGCCTGGCTCTGTCCAAAGATATCAAAATCCACCTACCAGCACCTCTAAAGCTCACTAATGTTATATCTTGTTTGTTTAATCTGTACAAAAAGTGTGAAGTCGACTACACATGACGACAAATGACTAATAGTCTATTTCTTGGCTGGGAGCAGTGACTTCCTGGACTCTCTGCTAGTTGCCTGGCCAAAATAATATTCCCCTGTAAAACGGCACATTGTCGTTACACTTTTTTGTACGGATTAACAAAACTAGATATATAGTATAACATGTTGAGCTTCAGAAGTGATGGTAGTTGGATTTTGTTACTTTTAGACAGAGCACGGCTAGCTGTTTCCACCTGTTTCCTGTCTTTGTGCTAAGCTAAGATAATTGTCTCCTTGATGTAGCTTCATATTTAACAGATGTAAGAGTGGTATCAATATTTTTTATCTAACTCTCCACTAGAAAGAATATAAGGATATTCCTTGAACGTGTTATCACTTGGTTTTTACAGCAATGGCAGACTCAAAGTGATGGAGCAAAGTTTGCAGGAGATGTTCACCTATCAAACCTCGGAGGCTGCAAAAAAAAATCAATAAATCAGAAAACATTTTTCCTCTTTCAAAATGAAATTATAGATAATGTCTTTCTGTTTTCTTTCATTCCCAAAATCAGTGCAGAAACATGCATGCAGATTCTCGTTCTTCACCTAAAGACTTATACACTCAAACAGTAAAGCTCTATGAGGAAGAGTAATCAGAGCAGAGAGCTGGCTGGAGTGAGCAGCAAATATCTTAAAATATTTAATATGTGGGTTGAGGGTTCAGGGCTGCTGTAAGAGGAGACGGTAAAAGACAAGAGAGGGACTGACTGAATGAACCCATTTTCTCTGAAAGCATGAAAGTAATGACACAATGGAAATGCTTTGATAAGTCACATTACACTAAACCAGAGCCAGTGTGACTGCAAAGAGCTTTGCTACAATCTATGATAATTTCCCTCTGAGAATCTATCCCAGGCAGGCAGAAGCAATCTCAGTGGTTTTGCATTTGCTCTGATTATTGTCTCCTGTTCTCTAAAGTAAGGCCATTAGTTCCACAATTACAGAGAGTTATATTCAAGGATGATTCACCATTTTTTCCCCCCAAAATGCTTACACATTAAGGGCCAATGAGGCATCATATCAACAGAGCACGTCCTCCATCCATGTTTACGACACTGATGGCATTTTATTCACACTCATGACAGCTTTATGGTTCCATTTCATTAGAGATGCCTTCATAAATCCCAACCTTACATTAATAATTACGTCTGAATAAGCAACACAAATGTGCATTATCGATCAAAAAGGCAAAACAGCAGCATTAGTCTTGTAATACATAGCTGTAACACAGAGACTATGAGGGTTTAAATACTGTAAGTCTCTGCAAACCTTTTGTTTGTTATCTTATCATGGCCACAGGTGCTCATGCGCCTGAGGTGGTCGGGAATGTATAATAGAGATTATGAGCATTTCAACTAGAAAACAGAAAATAGCTGCACCTGTATGTGGAACAAGTATGAAAGCTCAGTGACTCTTGCGTAATGGTAATGGCATCCAGATTACCTGTTTACTTTTCCTTTTTCCACCCATTAGTAGTTAAGTGAACTCTCAGTGTTGTTCAGAGTGAAGTGCTATTAATTTTCCCCACCTGCTGGGATTTTAAAAGTTTCAGGATTTGTGTGCTTGAGCTGCTTATAGCCGAGGCCGGCGGGCTCTGGGATTTGGCAAGAAAAGACAAAAGTGGTAAAAGTTTGGGTAAGTGGTGGTCATTTGGCAGAGCTCCTTATTGTGTTCTGCTCTCCTGAACACGCCGTTGGGTACATTCCCTCAGTTGAATAAGGACTTAATTATCTAAGTTACAGACTCAGACTGACTCCATTTATCAGGCGTCCTGGAGAGGGTGTCTGTTATCACTGCATAGTCCTTCTTTTCCTCTTAGGTTCCCCTGGGTGCAGTCCTGTACACTGAATTGACTTCCTCTGTGATCCCACATTTAAATGGAAGGCAGCGGGCAGAGTGCGGTCCTCTGCCAACACTGTGACAATTCTGTGACTTGCAAAGCTGCAGCCTCCATAACAGTTTGTTTATCATTTGTCTTCCAGTTAAATTTTCCAACAAAATAGCATTTGAATATAATATAATAACAGCACTGGGTAGATGTTATGGCAACAAACAAAAAATGTATTAGAATAAATTACAGATCACAGATCAGAAAAGTCTAACTCACTAATCAACACTTTGTATGACGTTTGTTTAATACAAATAAAACCCAAGTGTAAAAACAGCAATCTGAATTTTTACAAGGGGTTATGTAACTTCCTGGAGTCTCCACTGGTTGCCTCGCAACTGG
This sequence comes from Macquaria ambigua, assembly GCA_008360985.2. Lineage (NCBI taxonomy): Eukaryota > Metazoa > Chordata > Actinopteri > Centrarchiformes > Percichthyidae > Macquaria > Macquaria ambigua. The sequence goes on along the minus strand of VMKM01000111.1, from coordinate 286,718 downwards.
TCTAAGCCAAGAAATAGTTCGGCACATGACAGTTCTTATCAAGGAACTTTTCCTTTAATGAGATGCCAGCTGACAAAATGACAAGACATCCAAAATTTTGCAATTATATTCTCTAGCTTAATTTCCTGTGCATGGTAACAGTATCAAAATGCAGAAATTCTATATTATATTTTAATCAACAACACTGTTTTAAATGATTTGCATTTGCAAACAGGAAGAGTAAATAGAAAGACTCAGACACTGGTCCTTTTTTTATACAGTTGCTTTCTTTCCTGCCATAATATAGAGTTCTTTTATATTTTACATGAGAACAATGTAATGCAAATCCCTACCTCGCTTGCATGTGAAACAATATGTTCGTTACCCCTGAGGGTGGCTACCAACCGCTGCGGCATCCCAGGAGCTGGTATGCATCTTCCACCACTACTGCTTAATTAGTTGAGTGTGCCTGGAGACCCATTCTGCATTTGACCTTTCTGAAGGTAAGGCAAGCTGCACATGTTCAACAGACCAGAGGAAATGAGGTGAGGGGAAAGGTTTTCACATTGCTTAGCGGTGTGTGTGTGTACATACAGTAGTCGTGCGTGTGTGTCGCTGGCTGTGTTATTCCTTTTTTTCCCCCCAAGAATGCACAGCTTCTTTAATGGGAATCTTTCCATTACTGTGACACTGAGCTCATCAGTTGAATTACATCAAGTATGAAGCAGCATTGCAGGGACATTGATACATCCTGAGAAAATACCAACATGCATCTGCAGAGGATATAAATCTTTTTTTTTTTTTTGGTACATCTTTTAATTTAGAGGAACAGCTTGAAGTGTGATACACAGTGATAGAACATGTTCCTGGAGAAACCTTGGGGAATGATGACATATTCAAAAGGTGCATTGATGCAGGTAGAGGTTATGCCATTTTAGTATTTAATGAGATTTCCTCTGGGGGTTTCTGGCTGCCAAGTTTCAAATCATCTAAAGGGAAGTCTGCTCTTCTCATTGTCCATTGGAGAAAAGGAACATCCTCATTATCCTCCATAGCTTTGGCTCATTACGGGGGACAAGGAGATGTCTCGATATAAATACTTCAACACTGTCCCCCAAATTGAAGAAGTCTTCTTGGAGAAGCTGCACATTCCAGTAAGAAACAAGTCAGATATCTGCTTGCATTACATCTGGAAATGTCAAGTGACATCAGAAAACAAATAGCAGCAAACTTGGTACATTGTAATAACAATAAATATTACAAGATATTCTCAGCCTTTTTCTATCATTGTATTTGAGCATTTTTTATGTTATTGATGCATTTTTGAAGCAGCCATAGTTACTATGCTTTCTGGGACACAGCACATTTGCAGCTTTTTTTCTTTAGATGTCGTCCCCATAATACAGAGATTACAAACACGAGCTTGTAAAGTTTCAGGGTTGGAGCCTCAGTAGAATTTCAATAGGTTTTCAAGGCAGGAGTTATGAAAGACCTACAGCTTTGGAGTCCGTAAGAGGTGACTCAAAACACATATTTGAATGCTACCTCATTATTTCTTTTTATTTAATAAGAAGGAAAATGAATGGACTCCGTAGTAATTGACTTTATTGTGTACTGACATTTCTGATGAGTGGCAGAAGTGTATTTTACCTCTGAATCTTTCAAAGTTCATGACATTTACAACAGCTTCTATGGTATTTACTTTGAAGGTTAGGATGGTCAGTCAGACAGTTTTTAGTTACCCAGTGAGCACTTTGTTCTTTCATAATGAGGAGTTGATACATTATATACATCAATAAACAGTGCGTTTTCATTGCCACAACTGCATGTTGTGACATTGCAGGTGTAGGAAGCCTTCGATACTACAAGGAAGCATGAAAATTAAATGAGCACAAGCATCCGAGAACAAGATGTGCAGAACTTTGAAAGTGGCCATTTCCCTCCCGGCAACACGTCTTGCATTCTGTTAAGGAGGCATGAACATTCCCCAAAAAGTTCACCTGATATTCTTCAACAGAAGTCACATGGGAAGTAGCCATATGCAGGACTGATAATACATCAAAGCATTTATTGGGTATCATAAGGTGGCAGCGGTGTGGGAGTCTCAGTGCCATGTCATCAAGCCCTAAGCAAGTTATAATTAACTGAGCTGAGATAAAGTTGAGCTTATTGCTAAACTGGCGTGTTGGTGGCTCGCTAAGTAGCAGGCAGCTGCAGACAGCATTGGCAGGTTAATCAAAAGTTAATGGAGACTATCACAAATGACAGTTTAAATACTGCTGTTGGCCACCACACATGCACTGGAAAAGCACAGTTGGAATGCAAGTGAATATCTAATTTTCTTTATATGAAAGGTCACATTGTCACAATTTGCACGTTAGTCTAACTGTGATTAGATGGGGCTGCTCAATTCACAGCCCTGCAACGGGGGATTAAACAATGAAAGTGTAACACCTATGGAAGAAATTTTTCATACCCCAAATAGTGTTTCATCATTACCACAGCAGCTTAACGTGGCTGTTTAAGCCAGGGTGCTTTGCTTAGATTATCATTTTATCTTCTATTTTCATTAAATAACCTCTTAGAACAATTAATTACGAGTGAATGCATTTAAAACTGTGAAACTTTTGAACAAGAACATCATATGAAGCATACAGTTACTCTCATTTTCCATTAATTGTGTGTTTAATTTTTGTTAATAAATGCTCACATTCGGACCATTTTGCCATATCAAGAAAAAGTGAAAAACCTCAAATTTTCCCGCTGCTGCGTTTCCAACTGCAAATAGATTAGCCAAAAGCCCAAATCACAAAGCAGTATCAGTCAGTACCACCAAAACAGTTCAAGGGACTGATATAAGGAGAACATCTCAGACCATGCCAGCCCATGCAGTTTCAGCAGTGCTGGAAGGTCATATTGTAGTCGGTTCACAATGAAAATGAAATCTAAAACTGTATTCATACGGGACAACAAATATTACCTGGGGGACTTCATTGGAAAGAATTGCAGAGGTCATCTGAGTTCTTAATCCAGTGTTAATCTGACATCTGTAATCTGTACAATAACAATTCCACTGTGCATTTGCTGCCATATTTAACAGAGCACAGAAATACCCAGCATAAATTTGCATATCATTAATTTGGAGTTTTATTGTATCATTATTACTTTTTGCATGGATTCCTTGGTTTTCTGCACTTTTCTTCCTCTTTTGTGTTTTTTATGGAGGCTTCAGCAGAAATTATTAATGACAACTCTGATTGGCTTCGGGGTGCAAATTCTGGAGGTTAATCTAGCTGCTTAGCATGGAGACCCATTCAGAGAGAGCACGATCAAATCCATCAAAAGAGGAATCTTGAAAGTTAATGAGATCAACGACATGCATGGCAGCATTTGATGAGGAACTTTTATCTTTCAACAGGCTCAATACAAACTTCTTTGTACTAGTATGTATACTATATGTACTAGTATATATATTTCTTGACATTTGGCCAGGAGATGTGAGTGAATGTCATGCTCACATGTGCAGGTGAATTCCTAAATCACATTAGGTCTGTATGTAATTTTAGTCATGTGTGAACAGTGCTTTACTGCCGGGGACAGTTACATGTTTTGATATAGACAACTTTAGCATGACTCATCAGGTTCTGAATTAACTGCCTGTATGTCACAGAGACTGGCATCAGGTTTGATTAGAGAGTTTGTAATGGAAACCCCAGAACTAGTGTGCTGCACTTGTTATGTTACATCAGATACTGATCAATATTAGGAGGACAAGAATACACCACTAATTTAAGAAATATATATGATTGTATACTATTAATTGACATCTTAAGAAGAAAACACGACTGCTCACTTTACATGTAGGCAAGAAAAACAGAAAATATCTCAAATAAATACTTGAATTTAAGACTTTTGCCTTTTATTTCGGTGATCACAACAAAAATACTGACACAGAAAGAGCTCCAACAAACGGTAAACTTTTATCAGTGTTACAGCATCTCTCTTAATATAGCTGTTATTTTTTTCTTCTCAGTTACAGTACATTTATTCAGCAAATGTGTCACTGTTGCCTATGAACTTTTGTCAACAATAAGGAGATGAATTTCATTGCAGAATAATTGACAGGCTGATTTGATTATTCATTTGACATTTTGCTGCAACTTCATGTTGAGAGCTCATTTCGGTGGTTCAGTTTGAGCAGAAATGATGAATAAATAAGCAATCTAGGCAATGAATATTCAAGCAGTGTCATTAATGTAGGTCTGGTGTGGCTAAATGACAGGAAGGCATTGTGATGATTGCTTGTTAATGACTTGGTTAATCAATTAATGCTGGCTGCCTGTTTGTATGTCGTAAAGAAACTTGGTTTATATATATATATTTTTAAAGAAATGGCACCAACCAAAAAATGGGCACAATGTGAAACCATTCATGTGATTATATTTTGATGGCTGAGTTGTATAATATTCTATATTAATTTTGTCAATTTATACATAGCTCTATAAACCTGTCATTTAAACATTTTGTTGAAGATACCCTCATTTATATTTCAGAGGTAGCCATTTTAAAAACAGCACTGTTTCTGTATGGCACTCTCAGTCCCACTTGAAGTCTTGTCCCACAGTTTCATAGAATTTGATATTAAATGGCCTATAAAACTCCTGCAGCTGATCTATGACCTCCTGGTCAATCTGTACATGAGTCCTGCCCTTGGATTTGCCGAGGCAGCGCGGCTGGCTGCTGCTCTCCGGCTTCTTCAGACAGGGGAAGCCTTTGGTTCGATTGAAGTAGAAGTGCTTGTCCGTGATTATTCGTTTCAGTCCTAAAAAGTCCTGAACGCGGCCCATTTCCCCTGCCGGATCCGTGATCAGCCGCTCCCCGCTCACAAAGTGCATCTGCGACAGGCGAAAGTACTGCAGCCAGTTCTCCAGGTGCAGAATATACATCCCAATCCGAATGGCGTTCCAGGAAGAGTCGACGAGACCCAGGCTTCTGTTCCTAAACGCCAGCTCTTCAAATGTAGGGATGTCGGGCTTCTTGGAAAGCGTCTGTGTGTAGTCGGAGATTGCTCTTGTGACTGGGTTACGCACCACAACAATCAGCTTGGTCCCATGGGACATGCTGGCGATGCGTCTGGGTGCCTCCCTGGTGACAAAGTAGCTGGGAGTCTTCTCTAATGTGATCTGGCTGTCTAGTGTTCGTGGCATTAGTCCCCTTGGGAGAGAAACAAAAGAATAAAACACACATGGATGAGTCAGCAAGAGCTGTAATTTTTCTGTCCAGGAGCATTTCCACATGCTGTTCCTGTTTCATGGATGACAGTGAAGTCAGAGGGAAGTTTTAGTTTAGGAATGCAAACATGACTCCCTACTTGTATCACAAATACCAAGTAATAAAAACAACCCCAGAACTAACATGTGTTGTGATAAATGCACATCTACTATACACCAGATTGTGTGGCATTTAGGGTCTTAACAATAAAGAGAGGACAAAGAAATACTGAAACACAAGTCGTGTGGTTATGTGTGTCAAATCAGTCAAAATCTTGGTATTACAGAAGCAAGCAAATACAATTTTATGATATTTTAAAAACTTTAGAAGGCAAACTGTAGGTGAAGTATGTGGTATTTAGTGGTAGAAGAAGTATTCAGATCTGTTAAGCATGATTACTACTTTATATTGTAATACTACAACATAAAAATGCACCTTTACTGTTTGTAAAAGTCCTGCATTTAAGATTTGACTTAGCAAAATTCTTAAAGTATTATCAGCAAAATGTACTTAAAGTATTAAAAGTAAAAGTACTCATGATGCGGCAGATTGACTCCTGTCATTGTTATGTTATCCGTGTTGTTGGATTATTGTTACTGATCATGTAAGCAGCATTTTAATGTTGTAACTGACTGAGGTGGAGATAATTGTACCTATTTTATCAAGTGAATAAAAATGTATCATATTTCATATGCTCATTATAGTTTTTTTTTTTATCTTAATTTGCAAAGTAACTAGTGACTATAACAATAAAAGTAGCGGAGTAAAAAGTACAATATTTCCTCTAAATTGCAGTGGAGTAGAAGTATAAAGTAGCAGAAAATGGAAATCTATAGAAATCTTGGTATTACAGAAACTAGAAAATACAGTTTTCTGATATTTCAAAGACTTTAGAAGGCAAACTGTAGGTATGCAGTATTATTTCAAACTTACACACATCTAACACAGTGTATCAAATGGCGGTAGCCCAAATAAGCACAATGTGAATGTATTTGTTAGATATCCATTGGTGACAGGACAGCTTGCACAATCAAAACATGCATCATAATTATCATCGTCATTCTGCCAAGATAATGGCTTTGCAAACTACAGGCAAATGTTTCTATTTGTCATATTTGTCATGTGAGTTTTCCTTCCCAGTGTAATATGTCATTCTGCTTTGGCACTTTGGTTCAATAAAAGTTGATTAATGAGCATCTGATGTTGGCTGTTGAGACAATGAATGCCTTGGCCACAATTCAAAGGCCATCCATTCTTTGCTCCTTGTTTCCTTTAAGTAGAAGAAGGACTCTGCTGTAGCGTCAGCAAAATAATTGCAGTTTGGTGAGAATAATTACAATATAGTACCATTAAACTGGTCTTTTACTTTTATTATTACATAGATATAGTACCTGAATTTCTCTATTTCACAGCATGTGAATCAGTTTCTGGATTTCAGGTATGTTACCACACAGTTCTGATGATTAAATACCACACTTTCTTTATTATTACTGGGGGAAGGCTTCGATTAAAACCTAACCTTTCTCAAAGCTTTCTCTCTCAAGGTAGGGGTAGCCATAGGTTACCTCTAAAGTCTCGGAAATATTGATCCATTTAGCTTTATTTATGAATCCTGAGTTGTTGGCTTGGGTGCCTCAGGGCCACTAGGCAACTATTAATCTTTTATGAGAACAGCACCTTTTCAAGCAAACAGCTTTGCTACATACTAAAAAACTTGCAGCCATTTTCCAGGAGGTGCAGCATCTAAACAGATCTATGATTGTGTGCTGAGGAAACTGTCTTCGTTATCTGGCTTGTCAATTCCACACATTTTCACCATCCTCAGAGATGAAGATTGTGTAGATGAGAGGATCCTGTGTGTGCTGGGTCAAAACTGCAACTTGTCATATTGCAAAACCGGGCTGACAATGTGAACATATACGTGAAAGGTCAAAGATGGTTCTGCTTAAAATAGTATATATAGCCTACAGTTGCTTGCTGTTGACTATACAACTGTATACAGCACTATTCTGTACACCACGTGTTCACACATACACCACAGCATGATGATACTGGGAATGAGGTGTTCATAAAAAGCTAATGATGTTAACTTAAGAGGAGATTTCACACTGACATTTTTCCCTCACACTGGTTGTTTTTGTTTGGATACCGAATACAAAACTCCAAACGAACTGTCCTCCACACGAAGTTGCAACATATGCTAACTTACCTTGAGTTATTGATTTTTACAGCTGTTGTGTTTGTTTACTACCAGTGAGTCTCAGCACCGGATAACTTACATGACTACTACGCGGACCTTATACAACAACACCGAGGGGACTGATATAGACAAGATGGAAATAAGAGTTGTAAAAAAAAGACTGATGCATCTCAAGATGGGAAGCCAGTGGCATCATTTGGATCAATTATCATCAAAGTGAAAAGAAGGATTAATATAACATTAAGCTGTTTCTTTTTCTCTATGGCACTCCTTTAACATGTTTCTGTCCAGTTTCTGTCCCACTGTTGTTGCTTGAGGCTAAAGTTTTGACTTGAAAGTAAATGTAATTGTTTGAATAGACATACTGTACTCATACACAAGTCGCCACAGTCAAAAAAAAGCTAAAAATCAGGCCCTCCTGAGCAATGGAAAAATAAGTAGCGCCCATACCAAGCCACCAGGAAATGACGCTGGACTGTGAAGCAATTTTGGCGTAGTGGCCACACCCATAGGAGAAGGAGCGGGTGTCAAATGGTGAATACATTTTTCTGACCATCACAAACCCCCTCGAAATTACTTTTTTTGTTATCAGAATTTATTCATAGGGTCCAATAACATTTGGAAAGTCTAGGAGCTGTATAATTAAATTGTTTTATCGCATTCATGTGTGCAGGGAGCCAACAGGAAGTCAGCCGGCTCAGCCAACAGAAGTCTCGGACGTGCATGCTTTCAACTGGCTTGGCCGGAATAGGACTCTAATGCACATGCTCTACAGGCCCCAAAACACAGAAGCCTGGGGAAGCGAAGGGCTTTTTTGGCGTATGAGCCTAGTAAGCTACTTTTATAGGAATTAATGGGGCTCCATCTTTGAACACGGTATCCAGTTCTTCTACAAATCACTGAAAATTTGGTCAGTTTAATGATGTGACAACGCTATAGTTTAGGTTTGGTTGGGTTTAGACACAAAAACCACTTGGTAAGGTTTCAGGAAAGATCATGGTTTGGGTTAGTACTTTGTTAAAGTTAGGGGACCTTACTCGTTATGGTTACAGTAACTTGCACTGGGACATGCCATGCTTCGGCCTAACTAATTTGCATATTAACAATGTGGTCAGAATTGAGATAAAGAGAATGTTTATTAATGATGAATTCACCTGTAGTCGTGGGTTGTCCATTCAAAGGATTGTTTAAGTAGCTGTAACTGCAGCCAAGTTGAACAAGGTGCAACCCAATGATCAAAGGATGTTAGTCTTTATTTTTATTGAAATCAGGGCCATTTATGAGGGATCCTTTCATGTCAGTGGGAGCAGCGTGGACCACTAAGTTCCAAGTCGCCTGTCTGTGATGTTAATGAGGGGCACTGGGCCTGTAATGTCTACAAACACTGTTTTGATCTAGCATTTTGTAATTGGGACTCATGTTCATGTTCATTTATCCCATTATCACAAAATTAGCATCCACATATGAGCCAGCTCTGCTACAAATGATTGCATATTAACATTATATTTAATGGCCATATGCGATATAACAAACAGAATTCAAGTGATGAGCAAAGATTTACTGTTTTCTTTGCTCACTCAAACACATGGCAGCAGCAGCCTCATTTATGTATCTGTTCGTTATGGAGATAGCAGGAATCAGACCAGAAGGGGAACACGTGATACCTAAGGCAGGTGTCTGAATCAACCATCAGGATTTTTTCTTCCCATGCCCTGAAGAAACTACCAGCACTGCACACAGCATTTGAAATTAAAAGATAAAATTGAGGGTCTTAATGGCAGTGGGTTCTGGTGTGCTTTTACTAAAAGCTGTTCAGTCCTTGCTTGGTAATGACTATTTGCAGTTAGAAAATCTACGATTGTAATTCCAGTGGCATTGCTTCAAGGGTAATCACTGATGTTTTTGAAACTTGAGCATCTTTATCAGTAAGTTAGTATCAGTAGAAACTAACTTTAAAAGGCACTTTAATGTGAACATCTTGCTTTTTGGGAACGACACATGTGAACACACACATATGAACACACACACACGCACACCCAGACACACACTTTGATTAACTGACATTTGAGTGAAGTGCTCTGATTGATTACCACCGTCTCACTCAGAGTCAACACTAAACTCTTCAGGGTAATTTACAGTCTTCTTCCCAATTCTCGGTGAAACTTTAAGTCAGGATGCATTACAGGCTTGGCTGTGACATTTTAATCACTTTGGGAAAATGAACTCAGGTGAGGAAGATCTGCTCAATACTGTAAATGAGACCTGCTCCTGGTCAAATAGGAGAACATGGTTGAAAGCTAATTTGTTCTGGATGCTTCAACATTGCATTTGATGCTGTAATTGCACAACTCTTGTTGGTAATTTTGTAAAAAAAAATATCCAATTTATATATTTTATAAAGAGCATAAAAACACATTGCTCCATCTGTTTAAGCACAGAGGAAATCACAGGAAGTCACTGAAAATAGATGTAAGGCAGTCCCTAATGGGTAAGCACATGGTGTTCCTTTTATTGTGAAGTTTTTGATTTTTGTCCCTTCACAACAGGGAAACTTTACAGTTCATGGCAATGTATTTCTAACAGTTTCAGAATAATGCCCTCTATGAAAACAGATGAAGCAAACACTAGAATTAAACAGAAGTTGCTTCAGCATTGCATGTATTCATTATCAAATATGGCTTTTTAACTAAAGTAACCACTTTGTCTATTTTAACTATACTTTTTACTATTCTAACAATTCTGGTCTGTCATGATTTCATGTAATGTTTTATGTTAGCTTTATCGCCCACTCCATAAGAATGAAAAAACCAAAACACAAGAACGAGCATCCTTCTGCAGCTCTTACCTACAGGTAGTTAGGGTCAACGGTGGAAACCATGGCAGTGATTGCCACTCATTAATGAGCTGCGGTGTGCTGAAAGCTAGTCTGCATATCGTAGTGACCCTGAAAGCACCTGCTGGCTATTTCGCTGAACAATTTATCTCAGTTGGCGCACTGGAGGCAGGAGGTCTGGAGTTCACCCTTAGTTCCCTCAGGATGCTGCTATATCATTATGGAGGAATAAGCCACAAACATGGATGTCTTTATTTCAAAGTACCAAGGAGTCCCCATTAAACCCAAATACACCATTCTCCTGCAGTGTCCCAGTGGGAGAACATGCTACACTTTCTACAGCAGCAGAGCCAATGCAGGTCAATAATTAGACTGTTATTGGCCAATCAAGAGACTACAGTCATATACCATTTTTTCTTCTGAAAATGAAAGTATTTATGCTACATTTGAAGTATGTATACCTAAAGCAATGGATTTATAGCTGTAAATTAATGATTTCTTTGACTTTTGCCAGCCAGTTATAGTAATATATGTAAATTGCCCAGTTGTTCTATTTCACTCAGGCTTTGACTTCTCATGAGGCCCTAAAGGTTTAGTCATTCATCTTTTGCATGTGCTGAACGAGTCAGGATGAGCACTCTCAAGCCTACAGGGTCCGCCCCTACAGACAGCCGGTTCTCCATCTCATCAAGTTCATACAGGTCTGAAGAAAACCTCATTAAAAAAAACAGGATACACAGTCCTTAGGCAGATATTCATTTGGCTGTGAGTTTGAAACCACCCATCTGGACAGCACCTCTGGTTAGTTTTAGGCTGAGTACAAACAAGCTCTCCGTTGTGCAATACTGTAGTGCAATCCATTGTGGAGCTGACTTTTGTGCTTCAGTAAGACAGTGATCTGCCTATACAACATTAGCAGAAACTTAACCTCTCATCTATGATAGTCCTACCAGTCCTTTTGGGGCTACTGGGGGTGGCAGTAGAAGAAATCATACAGTGTCCAAAGTAGAAAGGGTTCATCCTCTGGGGAGCATGAATATACTCAATAAGGTTCATTACAACCTGACCATTATGTCCTGTTGGTGGTGCTGGAGTAAACAACAACAAATATAATAGGATTTGTTCAGAGGGCATTTATATCTATACTAACAATGGCCAGTAGCAATCAAAATCAATTATGAACAGACCCACAGTAGAATCCAAAAGATTACCACTGAGTACAATCAAAACCTCTCTGACACACAAACTAAACAAAGATTGGATATTAAAAGCTAGCAGACTGTAGAGATCTACCCTTTGTATGTGACACTATACATAGATAAAAAAGCTGCAAATTGCTGCATCACCTACAGTACGTGAAGGATTTCTTTCACAGCGTGAAGACGGGCAATGCAGTGAAACAGTGGACTGCTCAGCTCCAGACGAGTGTGTCTTATTGAACAACTTAAACTTCTAAAGAGCATCGCAGGTTCATCAGGGATGCAGACCATCAGAACAAGTAAAGGTCAGCTTTGAATCATCTCCTTGTGAACGATCAATGAACTCAGAATTTATTAGAGTCATTTCACTGTGATTGAACTTAAAACAGAATGTTGCATATTGTCAGGTCGAGACAAGTTCTCAGTGTTTGCAGCGCAAATACAAAGTTGTCACGCAACAAAGCTACACATGTAAAATGCAAGTCTCTTACAAAACAACAAACAAACAAAGAGAACCAGTGAATTTATCTCAAACACCTTTTCACATGTGATTAATCATTACACATCTATTCACATATACATTTGGCACATGTGGCAGTTACATGTGAAATGTAGACATCGCATGTGAAATCATCAGTTTCAGTAAAAAAAAACGTTGCGGCGATCACCTCCATATTCGCTGTCCAAACTAATAAGTCACTGCCAACCTGTCAAAAGTTCATTCATGTTTTTAAACTACACAACTACAATCATCCAATAATCCAACTAGAAACTAACCACTGTTGGATGCACATCATCAACCCTATCACTTGTAATTGATCAAGGTATATTGTGGCAACAGACTATTACTAATAAAAGAGTTTAAGGATGGAGGAGGATTTCAGGCAAACATTGATCTGATTGGGATTTAACTTAGAAACCATTAATCACAATGTGAAGTGTTTCTGGAGGCACAGGGGCAGAGAGATTTAGAGAATGGCCTTTACCTCCCGCTGGAAATGTTTGTCATTACAAGAACTAATAATGAACCCTGCCCATTAAACAATATGCAGGCTCACAGGCTGACCATGGAGAGGCCCAAATCAAAGTATCCATTACATGCTGTGTTTGTTCGGTCTCTGGAGTAATTTAACAACAGAACAGTTACACAGTAAATTATAAGAAAAAGTCTCCTGGGTCTCCCATTGCCAGTGCGTTATCACAGTCAGCAGCATGCAGAGTAATGACAGTCACAGTCCTTGGCAATACACAAAAAGCTTTGTTGTAGAAACAAAAAGGTGACATTTTCCAGAAGAAATTGTTCAAAACTTTTATCAGAGGTACTGACATCCAACACATGATCACCAAATAATTAAAATTGCAGATTTATGTTCATGTTGTTATCTTTAGACTGAATTATAGCTACAAAAAACACGTTACAACAGTGCATCAAAAGTAACAAAAGGGAACAGCAAAGTAACACTGAACACACACAAAAAATACAATGCAAATACTATGCAAAGTTGGACTAATATACTAAAGTATTGTGGTCTGGTTAGTAAGAATAGGCTTATTAAATGAGCGTCTGAGTTGTGCACTGTCTTGAGAACCTGTTATAGCAGCTTCAGGGTGATTGCTTTTTTTGTTTTCAATTGGAGCTTTTTAAGTACTGACCGTTTGTCTTGTCTTAGTTGCAGGAAATTAATTTCTGTTCATTTTGCTTACATGACATAATATTATTTATATATATTTTTTATTATCATGAGTCAAGTGCTGATTTTAAGGGTTTTCAAATCTCTTTGTTTGCAAACTTTCTTTCCATACATATAGAAACGGACTTGGGGAAATTGTGTTTCATACAAACCATTTGTCCTGAAATGTCCTGAAAAGCCAATACCACACACAGGCGGCTCCCTGCCATCCAAACCCATTAACGGTTTGTATTACTCAGGTAGACTGTGCCGAGAAAATGTTCTTATGCTGCGTGATTCTCATAATGTCTGTGCCACTGCACTTCCTAAAAATGGCATCTTCCTCGTTCCTGATATGACAGCATAGATCCAGTCTCCACTGGAGAGGCTGCTCCATTATTAAAGCATCACTCACTTAGATTACAGCTGTGATGACATCTGATCATTAATCACCAGCAACACAGGCCTGCCGCCTTGAAAGTCTATTAAGAGTTAACAAAGAGCAGTCCAGACGAATACAGCAATCCTGCAGCCAATTCAGCTAGGTGAGGAACAGAGGTGAATAACAATTCAGCGCTCTGAGAATCAAGCATCTATTTCTCTAATTTAATTGAAAACAAATTGGTTAAAAATAGCAGACTGACTGAGCCAGATGTCTTGCAGTAGGGGATATTTTTGACATTAGGCCTGTCCTCAGCCGCATAATAGAATCAAGACATATTTATAGCAGGACAATAAAGTCCTGCAATACTGGAAAGAAATTGCATAATGTGTTTGACCTTGAACCAAAACCTATTTAATCGCTGTCATTTCAACACTAGGCTCTTGTTTTCCTTGAAATAACAATTATTCATGGTTTGGTCTGCAGAGGGAAATGACTGACACTTGCTCTCCTGGAACAATAACACGTTGAATTGAGCTGAGCCAAGAGCTGTCACATTAACATGTGGCACAGGAAAGTGTCCACGGACATTGAAATAAAGACACTCAGACAGACGGGAAAGCCTCTAAAATCCTAAACTGCACATTCTCAGATGAGGTTAATTGCTTATTCTGCTTATTCTGCTTATTTTGTGTATTTTCTGATGAACATGTAAAAGTCTGTAAAGGCTTTTTGCAATGCTCAAGTATCATCTGTAGGGCAGCTAAAATAAAAATGTTTTATAATCTTATAATTCACATGAAATGCCCTTCATGATAATAACATTGTGACACTGTGAATGTCTTAATCAGTGATGGGAAGATTACATCATGCCCCTGTTTTACAGCAGCATCTCAGCTAACACAGATGGAGATTTCTTGAATTGCCATCAACATAGAAGTTCTCTCTGGGTCTACAGTATAGCCTCTAGCAATGTGACAGTCAAGGATATTTATAAATGGAGAGCGGACAGTCCACACACCTTTTTTTTACTCTTCACACACACATAATGGTGGGAAAGTACAAACGGTGACAGAATTGTGGAGACACAGGAGGGAAAGCTCAGACAGGATTTGATCCCGCTCAGTAGGGACACACTGGTTTCGCCAAGGGGGGGAAGTTAACAAGCTGACAATCTCTAAATGTGAGCTAAGGATGCTGACTGTTGGATATTTCCAGAATCACAATGTCTCCAGAATGATAGAGTTAGAGTTATTTTGATAGTATCATTTGTTGCAGCCTGGACTACTGTTGCCCACATTGAATATTATTTTCACTATTTTCAAGACACATCAAGTTACAAATCAGATAGCTGTCATCAGTCATTTATTGCTTAAACTACAGCAAACGGGGAACCATAGCGCCACAGTGCTACAAGTGGTCAAAAACTCCTCAGGGAACCTTCAAAATACTGATAAAAACAAGACTTGCAGACAAGAGTCTATAGTTATGTTAGCGGCTCTGTGAGGCTGTACTTAGGCATAGTCGTACTTTGAGCTAAATGCTAATGTCAGAATGCTAACGTGCTCAAAATGACAATGCTAACATGTTGATGCTAAGCAGGTATAATGCTTACCATGTTGACCATCTTAGTTTAGCATGTTAGCATGCTAACATTTGCTACATTTTTGCACTTATCACAGAGTACAGCTGAAGCTGATGGGGATGTCATTAGTTTCTATGTATTTAGTCGTAAATCAAAGTATTGGACAATTTTATATTTTTACCTTTTGATGGCGCTATCATCAAAATTATTCCAATTCATCTTGAGGGGAACATGAATGTGCGTACCAAATTTCATGACAATTCATCCAATAGTTGATCAGTGAACTATTTAAATCTGGACCAAAGTGGGTGACACACTAACCGACCGATTGATCGCTAATAAGCAAGTGGTGCAAGTTGTGAAAGCTTATCATATTATATATCAAACACCAGACTCTCCACACCATCAAATTTGCCAAATTGAACTGGCCCTATCTGTTGCTTAATTACATATAGCTTTAGCATGAGACTGGTCCATAATGTATGCATGGTTACATTGTTCCCTTAATTATTCTGTTAAAGAAATACAGGCACCATCTCTCTGCATTTCAGACGGGTCTCATTGTGGAAAAGTCTCCAAAAGAGATGTTTTGTAATTAATGTTAACCACTGCATGTCTCTGAGCTGCACTGAAATGAAGACAGCTCATTAATAATGCAGGGTTACGCCTTACCATCCCTCGCTGTATAGTGTGCAGTTTTCTGTGTTAAATGAGAACCATCTAACTTTCTGTCCTCATCAACCTTTCTGATGATACTGTTCCAGAGCTCCCTGCCTCCCCGAGCCAATTAATGTGGACCTGGAGAATATTTGTAGCTGCAGCCTCTCATACAATTTCAACCCTTCTCAGGGAATCTACTGGAAGTGCTTCTGACTCTGTGAAATCAATAGAGCCGAGATGCCCTTTTAAGTCTTGATGGTGTATAGCGACGTGTTTTTGTTTGATCTTTATGATTCTGTGGAGAATGGAAAAAGTGGCGAGAGAAGTGCGAGGAAACTGGTGGCAGTGAAATGTGTGTTTTATCCAGTACTGTATGGTTATGTGAACACCCTCGCACAAAATAAATGAGGCCACGTGTGTGTTCTGTTCAGGAGGCACAGTAATGAACACTGCACCATTTTTCTTCTGAGGCTAAATGATCTGTCACATGCTTAATGTAACAGGACAGACTGTGCAGAACAACTGGCCAGTACACTTAAACTGGAGAGTTAATCTGATGTCACATGTTTTATGTGTCTGTCTGTTCAACAGATAGAAGCTACTGACAACGAGATAAAACAAAAACAAGGCGTTTGGAAACGTATCAGGAATGGTGCTTTTTATCCTCTTCAGAAAAGAACATGTGGAGTTTAAAGTGTTTTTTACGGAGAGATTAGTGCTGAAAATGATAAGCCAATTAATTAGTTTGTCTGTTGTTATCTTATGATGACACCAGAGCCAATTGCATTCATGAGATGTTGTTGAAGTTTTAAAAAAGCTAGTAAGTGGACCTTGTGTTGAGATTAATTTGTCACACATACTGATCCCCAAGGTCAAGAATAAACTTCCGTGCCCAATTAATTAGTCAATGGCAATGGCAATTTTAGTAATCAATTAATCATTGTTAGGTGGATAAGATGCAATAGAGAGATACGTTTGCTATTAAATGGACCTCGAGTTGAGTTCTTTTGTCAAACTACTGTCCCCAAGGTCTAGAATGAGACTATTCTCATATCCTTATGATAGCATGTTACCAGTTACCATGTAAGACGCTAATGTTAAAAACATTAGTATGCTATCAGAGTATTAATCTCTACGTAATTAGACTGATGGGATAAGGTCTTGTCATAATCCCCAGACTGAAAATTAGGGCATGCTGGTGGCGCTACTCGAAAAGTCAAGGGATGAACAAAGTCATCAGGATTCTTCCTCTGGGGATCATGAATATCTGCACCAAATCTAATGACATTTCAACCATTGTCGAGGCAACTGACTTCAGACAAAGGTTTTAGACTGATTGTATGACTTCTAGTTAGGAACCTTCTCTTCTTTCTGCCCCGTCACCTATTTAAACTTCTCTTGTTGATAAATGTCAATTATTTCTTATTTCCTCCCAGGACTTTCTATTTTCAGGTCTATTGTATTTTATGGATCTGCAGCTACATTTCACGTCTCATTTATGTATGTATTTTAAAGATTATTGAAGGTGTAATTGTTTGATTGGTTGGTTGGAGTATAAAGATGTTTTTTTTGTATAGTTAGTTTAATGCCTGCCAAAGGTCTATGATCAAAATGTTGCTTTCTCAATAAACTCAGTGTGGGCGAGTTTACACCCTTATTTTAGACTTCACAGACTAAAAAAATGATTAATTAAAAATATAACTGATAGCTTCATTCATAATAAAAATAACTTTTCGCAGCCCATTGATTGACAGATAGATACTCCAACTGGCAACACATGTAGAATGTACAAAGACATTATGTCACTTTCTATAGAGACAAATGTGACAGTTAATCAAAATAGAAAGATACTTTATGTGACGTGCTGCCAACAACCCAAACATTGTGACAGATAATCACTGAGGGCTGCTCTAATACAATGAACATCACTCAGTCACTCATCAAGTTGAATAACAGCTGCTTCAGCCTGAATTAAACCAGCCTTTGTGTCAGTGGTATTGTTTAAGTATTTATCTTGAATATATGAACTGTCAGCTTGTGACAAGAGTGCAATAGTCCAGCTTTGTAATTTTCCACAAGTGGCATCATATCAGTGCAGGACCTCGATTAATCTTTTCTTAAATTTAGAGTGATGTAGAAAAAACAAAATCGAACTTCTGTAAAGCCCAAACCTCTAACAGTCTAATAGTAAATATAATTTTTTTTTCTAATAATTTATGTGATGGAGGCCTGCTGGTGAATGGTCTGATGGTTGGGGCAGGATGGTGTCTGATGTGTTGATGTCTGATCTGTTCTGTTCTGTTGGAGAGACAGAAAAATGCACCACAGCTGTTTCTTTCTGCTGTGTTCAGATATTTAACTGGTGTTTGGTTAACTTCTGTTAGTGTTTTGTGTTGATGCTTGTTAATAAAGAAAGGCTTATGAATACACCATGTGCAACTGACTCCATTGCACTGTGTCTACATTTGGCCTTGTGTGCGCATGTGTAAACTAATCAACACTTTCACCACTGGAAAGCAACATCCTCTGGGCCCATATTAAATGTCTAAACCAGACACCTTTTTTTTTTCTAAATCAATTTCATTTGTGAAATACCCACAACAATAAAGACTAACTGTCTATACAGCAGCCCTTTAGGAAGTTATACTTCAGTGTTTAAAAAGCAAAAGGCTCCTTCCTGCGCATGCAGATAAAATGACATCACAGTGTAAACTTGATAACCGAGTACAATACATGGAAAATTAAGATTAATATCAGAAGTTGCAATTAAAAAGATACCTTATATACATGCAAATTATTGAGCAAGTGTTTGCTTTTTAACTTCTGACCAGGGGACTGTTTCTGTGTCTTACATTAATGCATTTTTGTAATATTAGAGCCTCTGGTTCATTAGTTTGAAGATGAAAAGGACTGATTCTCTTTTCAAGAGTATGGAGCAGCTTTTGAGATAACTCTATTGTACAGCCAGTCTTTGTGTGGATGTGTGTGTGTGTGTGTGTGTATGGTGGTGGATTATCTTGCATCTGCATGAGTACACTTCTTTCATACTGGCATCATCTACAGTGCATTTTCATTTTATTTTGTAAACGTATTTCCGACTCTGAAATGAACTATCTGACAGGACAAGACTGACTTTAAGTTTAAGTTTAAGTTAAAACAGGCATGCACATCCTTTAATTAAATCATTAATACTTAACAAAAAAAAGCTGAAAACTGAGGCTGCTAAAAGCCAAAGTAAAACAAAAAATCTAACTGTGTGCATGTCTAAACGAGATCTGAGCAAACTATCAGCTGAGACATGATGGGCAGGTACTCGTATACATGATAATTTGCTGCAGCCTCTGCTGTTCATTCCTGCAGCGCAGCTTGAGAACAGACTTCATCACTTGTTCCATGTTCTTGGAAGCAGTGCTCTGTGGTCTGTTCCTGCCACACTGGTGGCACTGTGGGCATGTGAGCGGAAAGCTGCAGACAGCTCTAACAATCAGAGATAATGTAACACAACGCCATCAAGCCTTTTTGGAGGACATTTGCAGACTTGAGTGCAACATTTTTAGTCACTGTGTACTCAGTTTGGCTGTGATCTCAGTTTTTTTTGTTGGGAGGAACCTTGAACTTGCTGCGTCAATTTAAGTTTAACAGACAATAGGTTAGAAACAGAAAATATGAATTACAAAGGTGTCTTGTCTGTAGATTGAATTCACAGGGGCCATGTAGATAAAAACCTAGTGAAGCAGTGACAGAGTGAGAGAGAGCGAGAGAGAGAGGTGGGTGGGGGGTGATGCTCTGGGTGCACCTTGTGAGCTCCTCTGCCTTCACCAACCAGCGTAAGAACATTTTGTGCCCTGGTGTAGCCTGTTTGAAGCCAGCTGGTAACCTGGGGGCTGCCTGTGTCATCTGTGCTGTTGGCTGTGATTGTCTGTGTGAACTGATCCTACATCAGCCTCATGGAGCTGTCTGTTCAGCACCATGGAGCTCTGCTGACAGCTAACATCTGCAGCGCTGAGAAAAACAACATCACACAGACTAAAAAGTAGAATTAAACTTGTGACCTTACTGGTGGTATGTGTGCAGGTGTGTTTGCATGTGGGTATGTGTATGTGTGTGAGCATGAAGTAGCCCCACCAACAGACATGGTGCCTTTGTGTGTACACAGTACAGCCACATGTGCCCCTTAAAATGAATTATTGGCCACTTAGAAACTGTAAAAGATATATATGACTGAGAAGTGCCTTAGACTATAACCTTAGATTTTTACTTGTCAGAAAACGAGTTAAATGAACATTTTTGACACGGAAGCGTCTACATCAGGACCTCACATATCACAACAGCCCCCTGCCCAGCAGCGCAGACGGCTGGAAGTGGAAACCGTGCATCTGTGCAGAAATATAACAAGGCAAAATTACCAATCAATACTTCAGTGTTTGTTTCATTTTTTCCTCACCTGTACCAGTCAAGCCCTCTGTCATAGTTTCGGTCGAAAAAGTGCGGCTCTGTTCCGAGTGCGCGCACATCTGGATGTATCCGGATGAACTCCAGCACCGCCCTGGTGCCTCCTTTCTTTACACCGACTATTAACGCATTAGGCAGCTTCTTATTCCCATATTTTTGCGCAACACTCATGTTTCTTAACTTCACGTCAGTCAAGTGACTTCCAGACGAGGCATGGGCTTTACTTTGGTCGCGGAGATCACTTGATCCTCGCTGGGCAGCAGACGCATCCAGAGCGGACCTGACTTCCAGCGAAGCGCAATTGTCTAATTTTCCAAGAAGTTTCTTCCCACCTGCGTTCTTGCTCGGCGGGCATCTTTTCCCTTCATAACCCTGGTTTGTCATGATTGTGCTGCGACAAAAAAGAACACTATAGCATAAATAGGTGCAGGATAGTGACACAGTGAATATGAAGGCGAATCTGGCGCTGAATCTGTTCGTAGATGAGAGGAACCTATGTGCCATGTCTCCATGGGTTCAAAGTGCTGCATGATTTTCCATCGGAGTCTTCCTCCTCTCTTGGTCTGCAGTCGGAGACTGGCAATAATATAGGTTCTAAAGTCAGACGGACTGGCATAAGAGGATAGGGGTGGCTTCTCGAAGGCATCAACTGCGCGTAAATCGCATTATTTCTTTTCATAGGCTGCTGAACTGTGCGAGAAAACTTGGAGCAGAATATGATTACAGCAGCTTCCAAGAGACTAAATGGGCCAGTCTTCCTTTAAACAAGTTTTTCTTAAGTAGTTTGAAGTGAGTCATTTGGTTCAATTACTGATGCCACTGTCTTAAAACGAATCTCAGAGGAATTTGACGCCCGTCTTTATCCTCCTTCCCCTTGTTGTGTGTCGATTGTGAGAGAAAAGCAAAAGTCCAACGTGTCCTCAGTGCCCCTAAAACTCCCACCAGCGCGAGTTCTGCTCTCCTCCGATGGGATTTCGATGCTCAACCCACCTTTCCCTTTCATAATGAAGTTGTGAAGATATATGCACTTAGGCTACCGGCTATAAATATTTAATCAACCCTCTGACGTCATGTACATGATCATAATTCTATATGCGTTTTGTCTTTTAAAGGGACATACTGAATATTTTGGGTAACATCATATTTGAAGATTTAAAGATGCAACATTTGGCTTCCTGAGTGCCAGTAATTTATGTAGAGAATCAATTCAGCTTTTATTCCATTACTTCAGGTTGAGCCTTAAGACGGGAGTTTCATAATGTTTAATGTATTAATAACATCTAATTTCAGAGGAATTCACCAAAACACCTAGGTTTTGAAAGCAGCTATCAACAGTTTTTTAATCCATTTTTGCTGTTACACGTTTGCTTTTCACTTGAAACAGAATGATTCATCAAGGCTAAGCATTCTCTACATGTTGAGTGTTTTCTTTACACACACACACACACACACACACACACACACACACGCACACCTGGGCATTAGCAGCCTCTGGAAGTCAAGATCACTTGATCCTCTGTGTTGCCATGATGCAAGCTGGATTCAGGAATGCAATGTTTTAAGCTCTTTCAATGTCATGGTTAAAGTTTAGTTCATTATGGAGGAGTGAATAGCTTACGCAGTGTCTGGAAAAACAGCAGCTGCAATATTCATGTTTTGTCACTTTCTTCTGCAGAGACTTCTGACTTACAGTATATGCACTGAAAACATTCAATTTACATTATTTTAGTGCCACAACTCAATTGCAAACCATCTAGCTTATGAGTAGAACTTATTTTCAGTTATGTAAGCCATGTGAGCAACATTTTTTAAATATAAACTATATCAAACCTATGAACAGACAGTCTTCCAATAGTATGGTACTGGAACAAGTTTAGTATAAGCCAGGTGTGTTCCAAACATCTGTGGAAGTGGTCAGGGCATATGCTGGTGCCAGTGTATTTACATACAGTGGGTTGGTGTGAAGCAACACCACACGACAAATAGGTTGACCTAATGATTCAAAGGTCAGTGTTTCTTTAGGTCATCTTTCTGTCTGTGACCTGCGTGGCTGTGTGTCAGAAGGTTCTGGTTTGATTTGTTGGGCAGGTGCAGACTGAACAGTTTGTGTCACCTCTCGGGTGTCACATCCAATAGGGACATTTCCGGTAGCTTCATTGTCCACAAGCATTTGCGCTGGAGTCTCCATTCTGACCTCCTCTGCTTCAGCACCAAGTTCAGGCTGATGTACTATATCAGGAGTAATTGGAGGAGCAACATTTTGTTCTCCAGGCTGGTGGTGGTGGTTATGTGTATGTGTGTGTGTGTGTGTGTGTGTGTAGTAGCCTCATCATCTGAGCTCTCTGAGTCCTCTGATGTTTCATTTGTTTTAGTCTCCTTGGGTGTCTTTCTTTGTTGAATATGAGGTTTTTGTCCTCCCACAGTGCTTTGGGCTGGTTGGATGGAAGATTCTGCCTCTCCCTGTGCCACGTTCAGGCTCGACCTCGTAAACTGGGCTGTTTTCTCCCTTTTGAGAATATGAAAATATGTATTTGATCTTCCCAATATTAGCGCAATTTTCCAGGTCTTCAGCGCTCTGACATATTTTACACCTTAATGCCCATCTTTAGACTTTTGATGTAGCCCACTTCATCTTTCTGCCTGGCAAATGCGCCTGATTCCTCTCTGAGCATTTGTTTAACCACCGCTGGTTGTTCACAGGTCAGCTGGTCCACATTTGTCTTGGGGATCACTCTGAGACTTTCCTGTGGTGGAGTTAGGTGGAGTCTGAGAGTTTTCAGCTACAACTGAATTAACCTGGTGTTCCTCTGGGTACACCGGGTGACAGTCTGTTATCCTCTGCATGCTCCCTATCAGAGTTTTACCTGGCATTGTGATGTCATGGTGCATGGTATTTCTCACAGAAGTTCACTTTATGTGAGGAACAGGAAATATTTACCAGCTGACAGGTCATTTTGAGTCCATCATCCATTGAAAGGTTCTCTTCAGGTTCAAAAAGCATTTCAGGTGTGAGATCTGTTTTGACAGGGCAGCTAATGCACTTTATTTGTCCCCCTGGAACTACAACGGATGTGTGTCCTGTTTTGACAGAGATAGTAATATTCTCATTAGTAGATGCCTGAATTACGTTTAGCAGCATATCTGCCTTTCCTGACCCTATAGTGAATTTCTGACCAGAGCTACTTTTTCAGTGGGCTGAACCCGGTCCTCCCTATCTCTCATTATCTCCTCAATGGCATTTAACTCTATTATGGGTCTCTGTACTATGTCCCTGTTCATTAGTACTGGAACTAGTATCTCGCCAGACCCTGTTGTTTTAGCTCAGGGATTTCTGAGCCGTTGGCACTTCTTCCAGCAGTTCATCATCACTTATCAGGCCACTGATGGGATTGATTTTTACATCAGGTAAGTTTTGGGACTGCCGTGCCTCTCTCATGATAGATACTTGTGCTCCTGTGACCAACGGGACTTGAGCCTTAACGCTTTTCATTTTACACCAGACAAGACACTTTTTGCCTACCAGCTGGGCAACTTGCTTGCGTTTTGTGCGAGGGTTGTACGAGTGAGAGGGTTGGTCTTTATGTTTTACATTTGAATTCTAAGGTGCTGAAGGGTGGTGAGTCCCCCCCCCCGGCCTTGTGTGAGGACTTACAGGCTCTGTTGGTGAGTTCAGGTTTGGTTTCGGGTCATTCTGGGACTTTGATTCAGAGGTCATGGCATGTCCCCCAGTCACAACTTCAGCCAGTTTCCCATTGGTTTCTGTTTATCCCCTACTCTGCACCCTTTTGCCTAATGTGTTTCACTACCACAACTACCCCGGGCTCAGACTATCAACTGCAACTAGTCCTCTTCTATGTGGCTTCCACACACAGCTCTGACACATTTAGGAGAGTGCAATAAATGTGTAACTCTGAGCAAAAGAACTAAATGTTAAAGTAAATTATTAAACAAATGTTAAATAAAAGGAATTGGGCAGATATTTAAAAAAATAATCTTTTTACCACACATGCTTGAATCTTCCTGTTTGCCTCAAATTTGCTTTTTTCATGAAGTTTGCTGTGTGTGTCGTGTGGACGTCCTTTGAAGCAGCATCTTAGCAACAACAATGATGTGAAGCAGTTAGAAGTGAAGAAATTCAGAGCAAAGTTCTGTGGCAGTATATACTTACTGCTTCAAGGCAAACACTTCTTAAAAAGGGGTAAAGCTCAAAAGTGAAAGAAGTACTTACAGTGTATTAGCTAAAAGTGAAGAATTGAAGAGGTGAAAAGAGGTGAAGGTGAAACCACTCTTAAATTAAAAATGCAGATACTCAAAAACCAGCCTCTGCCTCCTTCTAACTCTTTATTATTTCAGTACACCTGCACTCAGTGCTCATAAAAGTCACATTTGACATTAAAACAACAGCAGTGTCCTCACATTAACAGAAAAAACCTACAATGAGACTGGTTTCATGAACAGCATCTGTTATTATTCCCTTTCTTGATCATTAACTTTTGTTTAGTACAAATTAAAGGATGTAAAGCAGTTTTATGCTGTGTAGACTAACTGCTTCCAATGGGGTTGAGTGAATCCTTTTAGGAGAGGTGCTTTCAGAGGTGCTTTGTGAATATTATCACATTATACAAGCAAACTATCTGAGATTCAGTGCTGCTTAAACAGACAACAGTCTTGGCTCCCTGGAATTTACCGCCACACTGCTGCACTGTACTCCAGGAAATAAACAAGTGGCAGGTTTTTTTTTTTTTTTACACTACTAGAGCTTATACACTTTTTATGAAGTCATCCGTCAGGCCCCTTGAGCTGGCCACCAGACAGCATCGGTTCACCTGCAGCTCATGTTGAATGATGTCAGAAAATGTAACCAGCTCCAAAAGGTTTCATGACGTACAGCCACTTGGACACAAGCAATTCCTTTAGGTCTGTCATTTGTTTTATTTCTTGTCTCTCTGGTTTCAGTTCAAAGTATTAGAAATAAAAATAAGCAAATAATGCATTTAGATGAGATTAGATAACTGCATCCCTCAACCCCACCAACAAATGCTGCAGTGAGAAAACAAGCAGAGGAATGAGACAGTATTGTTGTAATTCCTTACCAAGCTACTATCAGTCTTCAGTGAAATATGATCAGCAATCATGTAGATCACATGAGTCCATCAAGGTCAAAATAGCTGAAATATAAAACAAAAATATTGGGGGCTCAAACCATTTTACGATTCAAAGAGACTGCAGAAACTGCATGACAGCTCCAACTCTTTCACACTTTACTGTTTTGATGTGTCACTCTAACACTGTGCCTGAGAGATTGGCCCTGGACAGCAAGGACACTCATATTTGTAGCTGGTATGAATGAATATGGGCTCAGAACTGAAATTCAAGGACACAAAAGGAGAGAATTTTTAAAATCTCTATTTTTTCTTTGCATTACTATACATCTCTTTTTATGATTCTCAGGGTTGAGTTTTGAAAACCTTTTGGATTTTTGCTTCATAATCTGTCTTCATTCGTGGGTTTTTGTCATTTTCACAGGGGTCTCAGTCTCCCGGGCTTCCAAAGCAATATAATTAATTTGTAATTAATGGTTATAGTACTATAAATTGGCAATCAATCCTGTTAAGTGACTCGTTGCTTCACATAGTGCTTTAACTCCTCACTCCACACACAGAGAGACACACCTGACCCAGAAAAACTCCTTCACCTACTTAAAGTCTGCTCACATGGACAGCAGGTAGGTACTGAAAGGGCCTTTCTAAAACACTTCCTAGAACACGGACAGCACTGCACTTGTCTGCCCTCACATCCTTCATCCAGTGAAAGATGAACTCCTTCCCTCGGAACAGCATCTCAAGACAGCGGACTGTAAAATGATTCAGTACAGGGTTTTTGTGATTTGTTTCCCTAATGATGCTTATTCAGGACTGAGCTCAAACACATGACCATACACCTCCCAGCCACACACACACACACACACACACACACAATACCATAGGAAATAATGAAGAAACCCATGTTACTTAAAGCTCACACTAAATAGGGAAATACTTTGTTACTAAGTTACTAAGTTGTAATGATAGAAAGCACTGGAATCGCTTGTGCACCATAAACCTTATAGGAATATATGTAAATACCACTGCTTGCCATCTCCAGCCAGGAGAACTTTGGTGAAGCTGAAAAGTTTTTGGTATTCTGTGCAAACGTATGCAATTCCAATGAGTAATGGAGCAGAATATTATAAATCTCTTGTTTGATGTGTGCAGGTATCCCAGAAATTGCTCCTAAATTACAAGCTTCTGCAATGTGTGATAGTTTGTCATGCAGCAAGTTTTCAGGAAATATGACATTTGTAGGGCAGCATCCTGACTTTCATGCTGTGCCTTCTGTACTTTTGTTCATACAGATCCTGCACCAGAGCAAACACAAACACAGCCCAATCACGTACTTGATTTCCTGCAAATACCTCATCTTTTCATGTTAAATTAATATTATATCAACATAGCAATCAAAATCAGCACCTTTTTCCTGTTGACTTGTGTTGACCACTTGCTGCTAAATGCCAATTAACCTCACATAGTATCTCTTTGCTGCTATATTAAAGCTGCTAAACTGCCAGCTGTGCCCTGGCTGAAGCTTGTGTTTCCAGCAGAGAATATTGTCCCCAGGGATTCAAATAATCTTTTCCTTTTAAGTTGATATAAACCACTGAGAATAAGCAACCTTGCCAAGCTTCTGCACTGCGGCACAGCGGAGTGCCCTGTGGTAATGAAACACCTTCCCTTTCTTCTTGCTGTCGTCCTGTAATGCCAAGGATATCAGGATATCTCACTTTTTCATTTAGTTCCGTGCTATTGAGAGATTATAGGATCACAGTATCAGTATGATATCAGGACTTGACAGCATTACGTTATTCCACCCACTCTATGTGGAAAACCTGACATTATACATCTAAATTATGTGGCAAACTGTAGGCTGCAGTTTTGTAGATAAACTTGAAAAAGATGCCAGCGTAAGGACAATAACTATTGTTTCTTTAAAAAAAAGTTTGACAGCGACGATGAGTTTCAGAATTGGTTATACAGGAAAATGTGTCATCTTTCTTTGTGGTAAACACCCACTCAGTGTTTCCTACAGATTCCTATCTGTCTGGTGGCAAACCGGATCGAGAGTCAACATGGCTGTGTGTCTTCACAATCCTGCTTCAACCTAAAAAACATCCACTGGAGATAGGGTTAGTCATTATCTCAAAAATATACCACAAGTGCTGTGAAAGCCAAAAATGACTTTGTTCTGTTAGTCAGTATTTATTGTATTTATTTATTTATTGGTTTATTTAAAAGGGACAGTGCACGTTAATAAACACTGCTGTAAATGCGCCAGAGTTAGCCAAGAGGCTATCTGTAGTCCCTGGACAGATGTTACAAAGTCACACTAAAAACAGAATAAACTAAATAATAAAATGTGGGATATTAATGTTAATAGAAATCTGGACTAAACATTGTGCTGCGTTGGTAAATGGCTATTATTAGACACTAATTGAAACACGCAAAGCAGAAGCACAGACATAAAAAGCACATACAATATATAAAATACATAAATCATTCTGGCACAATAAAAGCAAAGCCGCAATAAAAGACCTGCATGCAGGTACATGAGGACAGAGTGTACCTGTGCCATCATATTAATTAAACCATCTGCAGAACTGTGCTCTTTGATTGGACCAGTTAGGAAATGGTAGTTCAGGGAGAAGAGCGGGGAACAAGAGGCACAAAGGGAACCCTGGGAGTTATTTTGCTTTTAGACTGCACTAATGTCTTCTTTGAGAACAAACATAAGTATCCAGGATGTTTATTCCCCTCCACTGAATCCATAACAGCATGTTATACAACTGTTGAACAAACCCAGCTCATCAAAACGTCCAAGCAGTGATATAAATGTGGGCTGCAGTAAATCAGTAGAGTGAGATGATCTTATTGCTGCTGCTTCTTCCAGTAGAAGAGTGAGACTCTGCTCTTTCTGTTTTAGTTGAGTCTTTTTCTGCCGTCTGTCACTCCTGCACATTTCAAGTAATTAAACTGGACTGACAGAAAAAAACTGAGAGGGCAGTAAAATAAAGCAGTTTTCACACCAACAGACCTTTTTTTTTTTACTACAGCCGTTATACTGTACCATCAAAATTCATTTCACAGTGACATATAGAGGTTCATTTTCTGCATGTAGGTGTTGAAGGACAGAAAAAAATACACTGACTTGTCAACACATTTTATGATAATTATTGTTGGATTTATTAACCATTTTACTTTCATCATTATTTTTTTACAGGTACAGTAATGAGCTACTGTGCTGAAGCTTTGCTTGGCAGGAGGGAGGTATGCATGAATAAAGAACAGGTTAAAAAATGTTCAAGTCTTTTAAAGCAATACTTACAGGCCCAAATGTGCATTGCACATTAGGAAGGGATCGTTTAATGGCCAGTATGAACAGGAGGAATGATTACAGCAAGCAAAAAAACGTTTCAATGAACATTTGGGTACCTGACTATGTTTTAAGACAGACTTGAAGAATTGTGTGAAACCATCCTTTAACATGAAAGCAAATTGCTCGAATCACTAAAGATATGTAGTTAAATTGTGTCACTTCTACCATACTGCCTGGTGCAGACTCTCTTATGCAGGACTCTGAGCACTCTGCACTGCCTTAGAAACATTTCATGATAAATGTTTGGGGATGTTTGGTGCACTAGAAGTATTTTGCGTAAAAATGAGAAACAAAGTTGTTTTTTTTTCCCCATCAGGCACATGCTGAGCTTTTGCAATAAAGAGACTTTGACTATGAAACCCGCAGCGTGATGAACTTCAATTAGGAAAATCAGCATCACATTTCAATTTTTTCTCACGACTGAGTTTTGCAGACTTGTTTTTAGATAACACTGTTACTACTAATTGTTTTTTTGTTTTTTTTGCCTTTTTCCTAATGTTCTTATTCATCTTCTTCCTCTCTTTTTTGTTGCTGATCTACTGAGAAAAGACAACAAGAACAAAAGCCAAGCACCGACTAAAGGCCATTGACCAGCAGGTTACTGCTCTCCTCGCCAACCACGGTGTCAGCTAATTGCTGCTGACATTTCGCTCATGTTGTTTAAATCAAAACTGTTCTGATGCATTGCTTTCTTTTGTCTCTTCACAAAAAGGGGTCATGGTTTAGAAATGCCATCCTCTCTGCCATCCGCTGAGAATCTCGATTTTCGACAAAATCGTCTAATTATCACACAGTTTGCTTTGACAGTACTCAGCAGTTTCCTGAATACAGCAAAGATTTCTGATCCTCCTGCATGGAGGGTAAAGTCAACACACACAGATCTTGCTGCCACCAGGTAAAAAGACTCTTTAACTGTCAGGAGGAATCCCAAAATTCTAATTAGTTCCAACTTTAGCAAAAATATGAGAAACACAGGAGTGCTGTCATCCCTCCACTCCTGATTTATTTGGTCACAGTTCTAATAATGCAACAGGAATCTGCTGCACAATTATTTCAGATAATAATAAGCATTGATTCTAAGCACCTATAGCTCTTACTTGCGTTAGTAAGTAATTTACTAAGATGAAATGATTTTTAAAATAGAAATTATTGATTGCAGGTTGTTGCCATCTTGGTAATTTTTGGTGGTTTTAAGTGATACAAATGCTGCCTGTTTTTTTATATAATCAAGTGTCCCTGCATAATTAAAAATATTCTAACACCTCTGTCACTGACTGATTTCTCCATCTCCATCTCTGATGATGGACAGCTGCCATCAGAGAAGGACATGAGCGTTGTTAAAAACTGGAGCCATTTATTTGCTCCGAGCCCTTCTGAACACAACTTCTTATTGATTGAGACAAACCACATGGCTGATGGATTTTGTGCATTTTATTTGGGTTTCAATAACACAGACAAAGGGTTGCTTCGGTAAGTGATTGATCACGGTGTAGAGAAGGCTACACCCCTTTCTGTTTCTGTTGCCTAAATGCAGCAAGAGTCGATTGATGGCTGTGAAGTGGATTCCGATGTCCTTTCAGTGGCTCTCAGATTTGCTTTCTTTGATTGCATCTTCACAGACTCTTTATTTTGGATGACCAGCACCCTGTGGAAAGCACAAAAACAGAGAGGCCCTAATCCCTGCTGTTAGTCTGAGGCTCAAACATCCTGAATCCAAACAAAATGAGAACTGTCCCTCAGTGGGACGTTATATCACAGAACAGCCTCGGAGTGGGAAATAGGAAAAAGGCACTGATAATGACGCTGGACACAACAAGTCTCTCTCTGCAAACAAACTTGTTGCTATTGTTTGGTTGGGAGAACAAATTGTTAGCCTCTATTAGGTTCTCTTATGAGCTAATATTGATTAAATCAGTCACTGTATTCATTCAGTCCAATCAATATGTAAACTTGAACTCCTCAGTGTCAAAATCAAGTACCAGTGTTGTCACAAAAACAGCAAATTTGCTGAAACTTTAGATGTCACCTGTTGCTACATCCCACATTTCAGTGTTGGTTGTCTCACATATGGCCTCGAGAGAGAATTAACAGTGACAAATATTGATTGGAATGTCCTGCGGCGTATTATGTCCGACAGAGACAAGAATATTTAATTTGGTGAGATTCTGCTTCAAGCTAAACTGTGGAGTGTTTAATTTTCACACAGGCTGATGTGGCCGCATGCACAGAATATTATTATTACTGAAGCATTTACAAGTTCTCCACTCTTTTCAATCAAGCAGTCTCCCAATTGAGGACACTGAACAGGAAAAACATGAAAGAAAAAAAATGACATGTATGTATTTATCAGGACTTTTGGCAGAGTGTAGAAATTATATTGGTCTCTATATACAAATACAGTATATAAAGAGGCAAAAAAAAAACCTACATACAACTGAGAATACAAAATGTTCCAGGTAATGAAACTGTTTTCTGTAGAACAAAAACCAGAAAGTAAATACACAGGTTAGGTTAGCTGGGTAAAGCACATCACTCCCAAAGGCAAAAGTAAACACTGTGGAATGAAATGGGCCTCCAGTGCTGCACATCTCACCAAACAAATCTATTATCTCCATATCCTCATAGCCAAAATATAATATTAGTGTGACTCAAGAAATTATTTTGTGTATGTCGTTTTTTGAGTTGCATTCATAATAATTTTTTTTGGAATCATTTTGCTGTTGTGCAACATTTCTTGTTGAATGACCTTTGGAAGCAGATTTGCTCCCATTTGGTGGGTGTGTTGATGGTGAAAACCAATACACCCATAATGAAAACTCAATGGGGCAGCAGTCAGGTTTCCATTCAAATGTTACATAAACTAAACTGAATTTCCAAAAAAGCAGCACAAGAAAATGCAAATGAATGTGTGTTTCCATCCACTACAGTTACGCAAATATTAAGAGTTGGTTCATTGAGATAAACAGTCATCGCAGAAGAAGAGGGCACAATGAGATGACATGATTAATAAAGCGCCGGTCAAAACCTCAAACGGTGGAAAACAATGTAGAAATGGAAATTTGTTTGATGGCATTAATGTTTATTTTGTGTATTAATTTGAGGAAGGTTACAGTCTCCTCATCGCTCCACACAGATCTGATGTTTTCATCTGCCGCCATTTTTAATCTCTTGAGCCGCATTTTGCACCAACTTTTCCACCTCAGCCAAGTGTAAAAACACTAATACTGCAGTATTTCAAGTTCTTTTTCCAGCATTTCCACTTATGTATTTTCAGTTTGTGCATACAAACAGGTGGATGGAAACACATATAGATGTATATTAACACTACAGTGTCCTATATGACTTTCAATGCACCGGGAAGCATATTTTTCACCGTTAAATATTGAACAGGTGTCTGGCTTGGGTGTACCTGTTGGCTTGTTTTGTTGTCTTGCAGGTAATTGGGAACACCTGGGCGCAATACTCCTCAGGTTCTATAAAAGCTTCCATCACATTTCCCACAGAAAGACTCTCTCCATGAGCTGTGTTTGGGTTTCTTTATCTGTTGCTCCACACTCTCACACACATACACACCACTGTTTTCCACAGTGCTTCCCTTCTGGCATTTTAAGTTGATGTTTTGCAAACAAAATAGTTAATTCAAACATTTATACATTTTTAATGTCTCTCCAATTTTTTTTTTTTTGCCATGGCCTGCAAGCCAGTCAGGAAACATCAATTTGGTTAAAAGAAAAAAAAACAAAGTTACTACTTTTTGGCAGCACTGAACGCAACTCATCTTTTTGCCCAAACTTCACTGGGTTTGGCTGGGTTGCAGACAAACTGCTGGTCATGTTGGCTGTCGAAGAGAAGGGAGGGGATAATTCCTAAACTGGCTGTTGATCAGAACCCATTCAGACACTCTTTCATCTAGAATGACAATGTTTATTCTTTGGTCTTTATCTCATTTGAGGATGTTTCGATTTAGCAACTGATGCTGTGTGGAGAACTTGGATAATTGTTGGTTTTTCTCTGGTTGTGGTTCATATACAATTTCTTTCTTGAAAAAATCTGTATTTTTTTTTATCACATTCTTTAATTTCATGTCTAGTTTTGGGGCAAATTGGCATTTCATTACAGAAAGCTAGCTGTGCAACAGTCCTTTTACAGACAGGTGGGCCGCCAGCTCCTCCATTCTGTCCCCGTAGACCTAAACCCAATGAAATGCGCAGGTTTGCATCCTCTTGTTTACCTCAAGTTAACAGGTAGTCTACATAAGATTAAGAGAGGTTCTGTCCCAATAGCAGATTTCAGGCAGGCAGGAGTATGAGCAGGTGGTGTACAGTATAGGTGCCAGAGTATATTAACAATGAGTGTGTGTACTTAAAATGGCAAAAACATTAAAACAGAAGTGATTTTTACCTACATTCCTGCACAGATCTACTAATCAGCTCCTGTATGCTGAGCATTTCATCTGTAATGACCGAGAGGACTAAGATGGGCAAAGTACCTATCTGCCTGTATTCACAGATTCATTTTTTAAAGACGCCTGATACTGACTCCCCTCCAGCATTCTCCTCCTTGAACAGTAATTTTTGATTTTCCTCAGGAGCCTCGCAGTTCGTCAGTCAGACATCTCAGCATACGAGTGCTGTCAGTGCAGGAGGAAGCGTCCCACTGTGAAAACAGAAGTGAGACCTCAGCTTCAGCATCTCTTTGAGAAGGTGTTTGTAAAAAAGTAACTTCATATGTTAGTGTATATCACAGATGTCTACACCCACCAATCACACAGAGAGGTAACATGCTGTGCAGCACTCAATACGGGGTGTAATATATTTCATATATTTAGAAATGTGTTGTCTGATTTTGTTGTTTCTGATGTAAGACACCATCATTCCTTCCCCGTTCCTGCAGAAGTCATGCACTTGAAGATGTTCCACCCCTTCACAAACAAAACAGGAGGCAAACCTGAAGAGAGCGCACTAGTAAGTAACAAGTGTTTACAGTATCAAATGATACTAAAAAGGTTGAGCTTGAAAATCAAATAGAGTGTCATGGGTTTAATTCTACTCAACAGGAAAAGCCAAAACGATATTGGAAATTTCATCTGTCTCATGTAAATAGGAACAGAGATTATTTGGCATTACTCTCACAAACACCAGTGTATTAATGTGGATCCCATATGGATCGGCAGAGCGCTAAACCGTATCTATTATTAAAGCGTGAGGGAGAATTTTTAGAGCACTCTGAATTTCTGCCGTATTCATAATTTATAGTTAAATCCTTCTTGGTCCCCACTACATATTCAGATCTCATTTACTGTCATCCGTGTAGACTCGCCGCCTTTATCCTCCAGGAATCTGGTCTCAATTAATGTTCTTAGCGAGATTTGGGAGAGGATTTGAAAGGAAGGAAAGGTGCTTGGCAGTGACCATGGAAACACGCAGAACACGCATCTTTTTTTTTTTTTACTATCATTGGGATCACGCTATGTTCACCAGTTGCCTACAGCTACAGCAGAGCCCTGTATGTTTTATCAGAGCTTGCTTAGATATAGCACCACATACACAATCTACAGAGGACTTTTCACAGGAAGCTTTAGGAGCAGTGCATAAATATTTCATTTAAACAAATTGATTGTTGCAAATACTGATGGAGGTGTTCAATTTTCTGCCTAGTTTGTCTTTCACAGAGGGCTGAATCTGCATCCATACCATCCCTGCACTGCTGAGGGGAAACTCCACACACAGCCAGTGTCTGTCAGAGGAGATAGTGTTGCCACCATATAGAAGAATGAAAAAATGGTGGGGGGAAAGCTTCAATCATTCATCACCTCTCCCTGCACCAGTGTCACAGGGGTGGAGATTCAGAATTCAAAGAACAAGGTTCAGGGATGCTAAAATTGCAGAAACAGAAGGGGATGTTGTGGGTGATTTGTCATACTTTTAGCACGGTAGACAGAACTGTAAAGTGCTACAATTTGGCTCTGGGAAAGATCTTCCAGGACCACAAGATGAGAAGTGTCAGTTTTATTTCCACTTGTTTGTTGTGTTTGTTTTGTTCTTGAAAGTGTACGGGTTCTCTCGTCTTTTATGCCATAACAGTAATGAAGGCCAAAAGCAAAGCAGAAACTGCAAAACACAACCAACAAAAGCAAAATGAGTCATGTTGAGCATGTTTCTTCCATCAATTTAATTGTGAAAAACTAAAATGAAGTTCTCTATCATTTATTATGGAAAACAACAACAAGCTAGCTGTATCAGATGGCCAGCTAATTAAGCTGCTATTTAACAGGGAAATGTCATTCTTTATATTACCATTTTTAAATTGTATTTTAATTTGATTTAGACTGACAAAAATCCTATTAACAAATAAAATGTAGCTGAATGCACAACCACCAGCATTGTGACCATGTCTGCAAATCTCTTTAACCATACAGCAGCAGACTAATAAATCCTCAGCTTTTAGTTTCATTTGGTCATAAAAGCTCAGTGTGAAGCTATTTCTCATTAAAATGTCTTTGTTTCCGCAGATGTAGTTTGTTGTGCTCAAGTCATAAGCGTTTGCTCTCCCTCCCATTTGCTACTTGTTAGCTCATGTAGGCCACATCAGTGATATGAATGAATTATTTAACATGAGCAAATGTTATACAGTAGATTTAATTATGAATTGAAGGGGATGCATATTTGATTTCTCTTTTTTTTTCTGGCTTAAACCTCTGGGCTCTGCTAGACAAAGAAAGCTCTGCAAACAAAAGTTGAGATGCAGGCTGGCGCTCCTTCTCAGGACACTCCTGAAGTGACCAGTCAGTACCACAGTCACGTCTATCACACAGTCGCATTGTGAGATTGATTAACTTGGATATTCTGTTGCTTGTAGCTGATAAGCCAAAACTCTCCAGCTCAACAAGAAGCAGAGTTTACTACCCCTGAGCACAACTGCCAGGACAAATCACGTCTTAAAACTCAGACAGCAACTGAGGGAGAGTCCATCCAAACAAGCATGAGTGAAGTGACAGAGCGTAGGTATTGAAATAACATTTGTATTTTTTGCCTGTTGTTTAGTTGTTTGATATAGTGGCGAATGCAGGAAAAATGTTGATTTTTATTTTATTATTTATTTAACAGGGCCAATGCACAACACACTTATTGCACCAGATAAAGCTCAAAAAAAGTTAATTTCCACAGAGAGAAGTCCTGAACATAAATAAATGTTGTGTGATAAATAATACAGCAATTGTAAAGAAAAGGACCTATATTTTGGCCAAACATACACAGCTATAACATAGAGCAACATCAGCACTGACATTGCCTTTGAAGGGTGTCAGAAGCAGAGGAGATGGATAAATCCCTCACGTCAAAGGCACACAGCCAGTTTGTTTTCGTAAACACCGAGTAGGCTGGGGACTAATAGCAAGGTTGTGTACCATATAACTAACAATGCTCTCACCTAAGTAAAAGCCTGCAGGGACCTTCTTCAGGAAGGAGATATGAGAGCAGTGCACGTACTGTACACTTCAGCATGCAGAGGTTAACGTGAGGATATTAATCAGCAGGATGGCTTTTGGGATTCGTGCTGAGTGGAATTAACATACATGCTCTGGAGGCTGTGAAATAAAGTTTGCGCTCATATAGCAGACAGTATGGTACTAACTGCAGTAGAAAAAAGTGCACAATAAACCTCTTATACCTGTAAGAATCACTCTGACATGAAAGTACAGCTCGGTATGTTATGAACTAATCTGCAGGTTGCTCTTAAAATTTCAGTGCAAAGCTTTTCTACAATAACATTAAACAAAGAGGAGATTAATGCTGTACTCATTCAATGAATACAGATCTCAAAACGTTTACTGAATAGCACATTCATAACGACTGTGAATAAAACTGTAGATATAAAAGCCTAAACAACCCTTTATGACAGTCAAGTAATGATGAATGCACTGATCCTTAAAGCAGCACTACTATATGTTTTACAATAACAAAATAAAATGACAATACACATTATATGTATACAGTTTACAACTCGGCTAATTATTAGTTTACCGTTGAATATGATTTACATTATAGCTCTGTCGGTTTTGGAGCACAGCCTGGCCTGTAATGTATATTTTTCTCTTCACTCTTTGGGAATATCCTGTATATATACATGCAGTTGTTTTCTCCTTAAAGGGAAAGCGAAGGTCATGTGAATGAAGTTCAATACACCCTCAAACTGAGCACACTCGATGTCCTAATATACACAGACTGAAATACAGTTATCTATTCCCTATCTTAGTCAAGCTGAACACTTCCTATTTGAAGAAGATGACAACTAAGAGGCTCCAGATGATGGAGCTGACATATCCAGAGAGTGCAGGCTGTGATGTCCCCATACTGAAGCTTGAATTTTTTGCCACACTATCAGTGTAAGACTGCTTTTGAAGGGAGCTGAAAGAACTTAAATCCAATGACGAGCGGGTGCACTTCCTCGTCTGTGACCAAACTGTGAGTGAGGGTGGATACACAGCAAACCTAATGAGGATGTTAATATTTCACTTTTCCTCAAAAACTGCCTTTGGACAGATAATGATTTTGTTTCCATCACACATGCATACATTAAATATTATTAAATAGACAAGGGTTGATCTAAACTGCAAGTTTGAGTGATACAAAGGGAGGTGGAAATAGAATTTTTAAATCTTCAAACAATAATAATTTATTTTCATTCACCACCCCATACTGGTTTCTTTTTAAACAGTTTTGTGTAACTTCACATTGATCTGTAGCCACCAAATGAAGATTAAATGCATCAAATGCACATCTGACAACCAAAATGTAAGAAAGGAGAACATTTTTAGATTTTTATGACACATTTTTTATTCTTCATTTCTTCTTCAACAAGTAGCATCTATTATCTATTAAATGTAGCATCTGAGTGGGAGGTAAATACGATTTTTCAAAGCTGAACGACCTGGTATTCGTCTTTATCAACAGCAGAATATTGCACGTGAGGGGAGGGAAGCGGTGTGACAGGTCACTTTTCAAGCAGGATGGACAAAGGTTCACGTGTGCGGGATTTACGCGTTGGAATAATGGCAATCTTCAATCTGTTGGTCCATCATTGAGCACAGATGAAACAAGATGGGGCTGTCAAGTTCAGCGTGAACAAAAGGGCGACACTGTAACATCTCTCTGGCCTGAGGAGACAAAAAGCTAATCACACACTTACTAGGCCACTAATGAGGAAATGAAAGTTGGCCTGCTCTTTATGAAATCACATCACCTTGCTGTGTTGTATTTGTACATTATCATTCAAGCTGTTCATTATTTTTCACATTCAGAGCAGATTTTAGTTTATATACAATCATTCCACCTCCTGTTCTTCTTTGCTTTATGAGTAACTTTTATCTTACATCTGTGACCTCTTTCTGTGATCTCTATCTTTGCAAAAGAGATGTTCCTGCTCACAAAAATGAACTGGACTGTTTCTGGAAGGCCAAACAGCATGTGTTTCATATTTAAACAGGCTGGTTTCAGCAAATAAAGCTTGTCATTGGGGTTTCAGACCACCACAGAGGCATTTACCTTGGAAAGTGACTCATGCCAAAAATCTGTTGAAAAAATCTTGAATATCTTTAGAGAGGGTGCCATCATTCAAACTGTTCTTGATCATTTGACCGTGTCTTATTTGCTAAATCGACCTTGAACTTAGAGACTCTTTTAAGCATTGTTTCCTTTTTTTTGCTGTTGATATTTCTGTTTCCATGGCCATTTTTCTGACATGAACAAACAATTTTGTAAGGAAGGCAAGATGTTCAAAAAATGTTTCTAGACTGCTCAGTTTTGTAGCTGACAATCCCCTCAAATTAAAGCTGTCAGTCTACACTTTTACCTTCCCATCGTTTTGTAACTACACATCCAAAGCAATGACTGGAGAGGTTGATGTCCAAACATTTAGACGACTTAGATGTAAGTGTTTCAGTGTCCCAAATATTTAATTTTCCCAAACAACATTTCTCTCAGGTAAATGAAATGCTGCTTTGTATTGCAGGCTGTAGAGGACGAGAGAAGATGGAGGGCAAAGGAGCAAAGAAGGAGTTTGGGAGGCAGAGTGTAGGAGCCGAACCATAGACAGCTGAGAGTCAGTGGTGCTAATGTGGGGTCTGAGTGTGTAACCTCACTCTCAGTGCGCTCTGATTAAAGAATGATTTATAGGCCTGCTGGAGAGCCCGCTCAGCAATCCGTCTCCTCAATGAGATTTTTTTTTCCCTTTCGAGGGGTTTGGTAAATCAAGCCATCTTGGAGAGGATCTCGGGTGGACAATGTCAATGTGTTACTGAGAGGGAGCCATTAAATGCTGTAATCATGAAAGCATGGAGGAGGGTTCACAGGTGCATACAGACACTTATTTGTCACATACAGTGTTGGTCCTGACTCCCTCAGTGGAATAAATCAGCGTTTAGAGACATTTACACATCTATCATTCCCACAGACTGATCACCAGACTAATCTTAGTCTCTCTGCTTTAGTGTCATTTGCATGTGAAGATTTGAGATGTGTTTGATAATGAGTATGAATGTAATATGTCTTTTTCCCTCCTCTATATCCATGCTGTAATGTTGAGTTTATACAGTGCTCACTGATTGTTCATATCTAAATGCATAAGCTGTGAGTGGTAGGTGTATACACTGCAAAAAAACTCAAAAACAAGTCATTTTTCTCTATTACTGAGACCTAAAAGTCAGCCATGCTAGCAGTTAAATGCTAATATCAGCATGTTAACATGCACATACTGACAATGTTAACATGCTGATACGAAGTAGGCGTAATGTTTACTGTGTTCACCATCTTAGTTTAGCGTGTTAGCAGGCTAACATATGCTAATTAACACTTAACAAAAAGTACAGCTGAGGATGATGGAAAATTTAAAGGACCACCAAAGGAATTACGATTCGTCTTGATGGGAACATCGATGTGAGTACCAAATTTCATGGCAATCCATCCAATAGTTGTTGAGCTGTTGAGTCATTTCACTAAAAAACAAACATGTCATATTCATGGAGGTGATAGAGGAAAAGTCAGGGTCAGTCACCAAAGTCTGTAACATTCATCCTCTGGGAACCATGAATGTCAGTACAAAATTTCATGGCAATTCAGTTTAAAAAGTGGTGGACCAACTGACTGACAGACAGACAGACAGACAGAATGCCATCCCTAGAGCCATGCTGCTAGCAAGGCTTCAAATCTGAAAGAAACTGCCAGTGTTGTGAGGATCAAGAAAAAATCAACTTGTTTTAAGCATTTTGTAGAAATGAGTGTCAGTATCTTGACAGAAGAGAGAATAATTTGGATGCACTACAATCATGTAAAATGACACTTGATATAATTTAATTTGTATTGGAAACAAGTTGAAATGCTCTCGTACAGTTTTTAGAAGATAAGACACTAAGGACTCAAAAATAGAGAAGAAGAAGAATTACTTGACACGATGGAAATTTCACTTCTGGTCTGAAGACTTCTCCACAACAGAAGAACAATGGCAGCACTTATGATGGGAAGTCACTGCAGAGTGCTCTGACACACCCATCATTCATTAACAAATCCTCCGCAGACTGAATCCTATCTATCAAATGATGCCATTTGTCCAAAGAGTGCTGCATGACACTGTGGTCTGAATCACAAGTGCAACAGTTATTGCAACAATATTATCTCCAAAGTGTACAGTATGTTTGAATTTGGGTCACAATATGAAATTTCAGGTACCTCACTTGATGATTATGCTGCA
Organism: Macquaria ambigua; assembly: GCA_008360985.2. Taxonomy (NCBI): domain Eukaryota; kingdom Metazoa; phylum Chordata; class Actinopteri; order Centrarchiformes; family Percichthyidae; genus Macquaria; species Macquaria ambigua. Next base: position 246,276 of record VMKM01000111.1, on the reverse strand, counting down.
TTCAAGTTCGTATTCTATGATTGCGACCTTTTTATTAACCAAAGCACACAACTGCTCCGTGTGCTGTTTCCCAATTATCTCTTCCTGTTTACCCAATTACATTAATTAGAGTGCACTGTATTTACATAACCCAGAACAAATAAGCCATTGAGCTAAACCTATTATTAAGCTTCTGTGAAAATAATTACTCCACCTACTGTTGCCATTGTTATAATGTAGCTACATTCAGGAACAAACTGTCAGACAAGCCTGCTTATTGACATAAAAAAAAAAAAACAATGTTTGGGTTTCATGTTTTTAATATTAAAGATGTATTCTCATAATTAAAGCTCAATGTGGCAAAACCACAAATAAAATGAAAGCATGGTGTTTATCAGTGATGGAGGACATATTCGGATCTTTTACAAAAATAAAAGTACCAATACAACTATGTAAAAATACTCCAAGTATTAGCATCAAAATGTACTTCAAGTATCAAAAGTAAAACGTACTGTAGAAAAATGTTGCATTTTACTGTTGAGGTGGAGATTTTAACTGTTTTATATATAATGTTAGGTAGTTCAGTCCAGTGGTTCTCAACCTAGAGTTCAGGCCCCCTCAAAGGGTCACAAGATAAATCTGAGTGGTCATGGTAGGAGAGAAGACAAAATCTTTGTATTCATTTTTGGGATTTTGTACTGGCTTTTTTATAAAGGGTCACAAGCCAAAAGCATGCCATTGTATCTTATAAGCTCAGTCATCATATGTTTTTTTTTTTATGTCAAATTTTAATCTGAAAAGTTACTAGTATCTATCAAATATATGTAGCAGAGTGAGTAAGTACAAGTACCTTAAAATTGTACTTAGGTACAGTACTTGAGTAAATGTACTTAGTTAGCTCCCACCATGTATTTATTATTCTGCAGGTAAAATACAATGGGTATATCACCGTACTACAGTATATGTCCTTCAGCTGTATCGCAACTCTTTCACTCATCTTGCAAACATCACAAAAACCTTTACAGCAGTGGCATTAACACAAAACTCTCTGTCCTTCAATAATAAACTCAGACATTCCAGTGTGACAAAGTCTTTGATCCACTCAATAACAATGCAAACAAAGCCAGCACAGGGCGCACAAGGATGTTTCCGCTGTGTGCTTCACTCTATATTTTCAGATTTGGCCTTTAACAATGTAGCCCACGTACAAAGCTAACCTGCCTGAATAACAGTGATTAAATTGGGCAGACAGCTTGCTCATCATCATGGCACAAGGAGAGGGCAGTCAGAGAATACTTGAAGGTGCTTAACAGTCACAAAACACAATATTTTTCTCTGCTGATTAGCTTAAAGCAGAAGAGTATGGGTAATGATTATGCCTGAAGATGACAGAGGCAACATGTTGGAGCTGTGCTGGCTCTATGAATGTCGGGCTAAGCATAGTAATTTGATGTTTTTAGCACATTTCCCCTGTTGCATATTCCAGCTGAAGTGAATTCACATTTCCGCTAAAAACATGCTATCCTTGACTATTATACTGAATAAAGAGCAGCCGTGGCAAAGACACAAAGGCACCTCTCTGAATGCTAACGGCCAAAACATAAAAACAAGTTACACTTCATCTGTGGTGCAATAGCTCATTCTGTGAGTCACATCACAGCATTGTGTCTGTGTGATTAACCAGGTAGTCCATCTTGCATGGATATGACAGGCCTGCAAACATTATGTCCCGAATATGTAATAGATTTTTTCTGGAGCAAGTGTGTGTAGCTCCTTGCAACAGAGCTATCTCCCTGGAAAAAGTGCCAATTATAATATTAAAGCTGTCTCTACCAGTGACCTTTTTGCATTTGCTCTGTATGCTATTACACTCAATCAAGAAAGGTCAGTGGTGGACGTGGGTCCCATGCAAAACTATTTTTTTTTCTTTTCATCTTGTGTTGGCTGTTTGTACAATTGGATTTCATAACTCCAGTGAAACAAACACATGGGATATCATCCATGTGACTTGTGCATTAGATCTGGTGTTTGCATACACTGATATGACCTGAATAAAAACATGTACTGTATGTAGCATGTTGGAGTTTTGTAGAGCAAGTGTGTCACTTTTTCTTTTTCTGAAGTGTCACTTTTGGTAGATTGTGAAACAGTTACATAACAGATGACAGATAGTAGTTATTTTGGATTTATTTATTTATTTATTTTTACAATAGAAGATAGGCATTTTTTACATGGCCAGTTTCATTGAATCCATGAGTAATAAATGTGCTTTAGAAACAGTTTGAGCCATTTAGGACAACATGAAAAGAGAGATTATTTAAGTTTGATATTACTTCAGAAATTAAACGAACAAATGATGCATCATTTACATAAAATACATGTACTTACCCTCATTAAATTGCACTATTTTTGTTTTGATGTGACTCTTAAATCAGCAAACCTATTTTTTGACATATATGCAGTACAGTATAACTCGTGCATTTCATCAGACCTACCATTCACGCAGTAGTGATTCTGGTTTTTCTTTGAAGCACAGTGTGACAGAACAGCTCCAAAGGATTGCTCCTGCTTTGCATAGTCATATCAGTGTTTGAGAAGGGAGCCACTTGGTGGGCAAACTCTGAATTTCTCTCTGAATCTTCCTGCCAAATAAAATGAACAGCACTATAAACGGGCAATACTTCTCACCCTCTTCTATCTTTATAACGACTGTCAGATAAAACAAAACAGTCACTGACAAAATGTTCCAGGAGGGAAAAAAATCACCTTATTCAGATGTTCTCACTTCACAACTCAACTGACATGGCATCATATATTGTAGTTGGCACCAAATATCTTTGATGATTTGCCCTTTTTTTGGTGGTGTATTTATTTATTTTTTTTTTGTGAGTCAATTCTGAATGTGAAAAAGCTTCAAATGACATGTTCCTACTGGCAGAAACTGGCCCAATCAAACATCCTCGAGGTACTGCAGGGATTTCCGGTTTGGACAAAAGGCCAATTTTTCCAAATCTTGGTACTGTGGTAAAAGCGTAACCTTACAAATATAGTACTGATTGGCCATTTGGATTGCCCAAAGTAGCTAGATATAGCACAGGCCAATCTGTCCCATTTTAGGTGCACAGTGTGCCTCTCATAATTCAAAACTTGCAGGATATGGAAACAAATGACAGCTTTTTTTACTCATTAGCTTCTTGACTTGACTTTACAATAACACAGTGCACGAACGCAGGGATTTCTGGCAGAAAACTCATGTTAAATGTCAGGACCTCTGACCAGAACAAGAACACACGAGAAGTTAGTGGTGATTTTTCAAATGGGTCCTGCCATAGACAAAAACATGGTAATTGTTTGTATGAACAATAAGCATACCTTTCGGTATGTTTGTGTGTACATTGTCATCAACAGCGGTTTATGTTCTTTAATACTTGGTTGACATGTGAAGCAATGCTTAGTTAAACTGTCACACACTGTAAACATTTTATGAAGTACCTCAATTTAAACATGTAGAAAGATGTATTTCCAAACTGAGCAGCAGGGCATGCTTCAAGTTGTATCAGATCAGCTCTGGTTGAAAAATACATTTTGAGGGTGGCATGATGCTGTTGCTCACGGATTAATATTATTTCCTCCCACTAAGAGAGTCTGAATTTGATTCCTGGCTCAGGCATTGTACTTACTTTTCATTCACTTCAGTGTTATCACAAAATTGGCTGCCTGCACCATAAGTGCCACTGAATGAATATTCCACCACTATTGAAAAACTTTTAGCTATGAACATTTGGGCTTGGCCCTTCCATTTGTCGCTTGCAGCTATGGTGTATTTCTCTCTCTTTTTTTTTTTTTTTTTTTGAGAATACATTTTGTTGGTGAGTGCAGCTCTGTGTTAGCAGGGCACTCACTTACTGAGAGACTGTTAAATTTTGATTCATCATTTCCTGTGGGTGGAGAAGTGTCCACTGCCAAACGCAGAATTTCATTTGAATAAAAAAGGGTGAATCTATTGGTCTCAGCGGGAAAGAGACATTCTGCATTACAGTGATATTTTGTCAGTTAGGCCACTAACTCAAGTATATGTTTAAAAAACATTGTGATGCTTTTGTCAAATAGAGAGTATGTGGAATTATAGACAGGAAACAAAGCTAATTCTTGAGAGGCCATTTGAAATATGCAAACTAAGAAAAATATTTGACTCAGATCTCTCGAGCTGCAGCAGACAACACCATACCACATACAAATAAACACACACACGGTTCCTTTTTTCTGTGTGTGATTTAGTTGCATGTACCTTTGTTTGTATTGATGTTTGCATTGATATTAATTTCTCTGAGAATTAAGTGAGACATTTTTTCACAAGTTCTTTCGCACACTGACATGTACAGTGCACTCGCATTAACTCGCAGCTTACAATGGGCCATGCAGAGTAACACTCATTAATGCCATTAAATGAAATAGTCATCCCTGATTAGCTGAACTACACACATAAAACATGCCCTTTGAGCTACTTTGTGATACTGAACCATTATCAGTGTTTCTACAATCTATTACTGGAGCTTTTTCTTCAAATATAGCCATGAATCCCATCAGACTGTTAATTATATTACTTTCAGGCTCCCAGTGTTCATTAGATACCTTATTAAAATATGCATATTCAATATACACAATTCAGGCAAGAATGTGTATATTATGGAAAGATTTTAAAAGGTTTGGGAAAAAATGTGCCTCAACATGTGATTCATGCATTGACTCTTGCGTTTTTAATTACAGCCAAACAGCATTTCATGTATTAATGGAAGGTTCCCGTATACCGAGTGAGGTCTATTGTTAGAAACGTGGGGTGAGAGTGATGGGCTGGAAGTAGAAGCTCAATTGTCCTTTTGTTGATTTCAATGACCTCTGCAGGGGTTCATTCACGTCTAATCAATTCCCCGATCAGAGCGAGCTGAGCTCAGAATAACCCCTGCAACCACATCCCAGGCCCTCACGTTCCTTCATACAGATGCCAATATAAATAAATGCTCACTGAGATCAGTGTATTAGACTGCTGCAGACTTTAGTGTGCTATAACTTTGTGAAATACTTGTACAGTGTTGCACACGAGGACTACTTCATGCTACAGCTATGCTATTCAAACAACAGTACATTAACATATAATCTATAAAAGAAGGAACATATTTAAGCTGAATACATACCAATACATAATTAGATAATAAAATATGCTCACATCTTTGCTTAAACTCTCTGTCCTGACATAACATTGCAGTGTATATTAAAGTGTAACTACGCCCTCAAATTCAGCTAGAACCCTCTCTCCCAGCATATTTTAAAAATGCAACGAGTGAGGGAACAGCACCTGTAGGAGGCGTGGCCTCGTGGCTGCGTAGTGTGTGGGTCAGGGGACACAGAGGAGACTGACTGACACTGATTAGAGTCTTTTTAATATAAATTTCATGACGTAGCCTTGCAAGGTTCAGGGCTGATTTGAAACAGTAGATGGCGTTTTGAGCCATTTTCAACCCATGAAATACCGATTTTTATAGATTTGATAAGAAATGTCTATTAACACCAGCACTGATCACAGTGCAGTCATATCATTTAGTTTACAGCTCAAAAACATGTTTAAGTGTGCACTACCTCTTTAAAACAACCTGAGATAATAAGTACTAATGTTACCACATTATTTGTAATATATGTTATTAAAGATGCAATGATTATGTCACAATAACAGGAAACTTTTCTCTTTTAATTTGTTAGACACATAACAGCTGGCTTGAGTTCAGGGTCCTGCTCAGTGGTACTTCAGTGGGGCAGATGTTTGCTGAAGTGAAGAAAAGGACATGTATTTGCTCCCAAAAAATCTTAGATCCTGATGAAAATGTATAAAAGACTAAACATCAACCATGCTTTGAACCATTAGACATTTGAAATGATGGGATGGGAAGTCGCTTAATGGAGTGTTTGATGGATTTAAATGAGATACCATACAATGCACTTCATCAACACAGTTCTTGCAAACAGATATGATGGTAAACATTATAATGTGCAGCAAAGAAAGTACTGTACATATAAACACTCATAAATACTGTATATGAATGTGTATGTGTGTGTTTTGTGTAAGGTCAGGATTTACTGTCACCTGTGTGTACAGGCAGGACTTTTCCTCTGCTTTTGATGCTGATGTAGTGCCACCCATAGACAGGTCAATATATTACATCTTCACACTCGGTGTCTGTGTGAGATGAGATGGTAATCACACAGATACGAGACTGAGGAATTAGAAGCAGCACTGTGTTTGCAAGCTGTTTGGAACGGAGGGTGCAACACAAGTGACTGCAATCACCACACCGTGTGAAACAGTAATGAACAAGATCCAATGCATTTAACTGACACAAGGGCTGACAGGTAGTGGTAATGCTCTATAATGATTTTTCAATAGAGGTATATTTAGGCTTTGGGACAAATATTTCCATAGCACTATATAACTAACTTTGTTTTATGGTGGGAATGCTACGGTTTAGAAATTGCAAATCTGCTCAAATGTCAGCAGATTACGCCGTCATTACACTCACTTGTGTGAAAGCATCCGTCAAGGGTGATTCTTGGATTTGACCCTCAGTGGAGTTCATAACCTTTGCACATGTTGTTCTTGTGTGTTCTCTTAATCTGGTTTCACGCAAGTTGCTGAGGAGTGACCTATTGCATCAGCATACAAAATAAAACGGCAAACATGAGGCCACAGTATTCAGATTATTTTGTTTTTTTTGAATTGCTGCTATCCCAGTTGTTGGTTGACTTGTTGTTTTTATAAAATGCAGCACATATATGCAATAAAATCTATCAGAGTCTATCAGAACAAACAAAATATGAGAACAGTGCCTTTATTTACATCTGCTCCCAAGCATCACTATACTGCATATTATAGCTCTGAAAGAATAAACACATCTTGAACTAGGGAATAGAAGAATAGAAGAATATTCTCACCTATCTATCAGTGGCCTAGCAAATGAGTTAAATTCCCAAAATGTTGGAGTATTCCTTTACACATCACAGAATTATTAGTTAGTTATTGGTTAGTCACGCCTGGAGAATACTAGAGAATAAAATGGTGTCAAATTACAGCAAAAGCTTCCTGCCCTGCACAGATTTCTGCCCCAGTGACGTCAGGAGCAGGCTGTTCCCAGCCAGATAGTGTCTGTTTAGCATGTATTGTGTTGAACAACATACCTAAACAAATGTCCACCAGGTAGTATAGTTTCCTAAAAACATACATATTTATAGTCAATTGTCTGCACTCCCTCCATAGTGGCTGTGGATTGATCTGTTCCTGCAGTAATAGGGGGAGCATTCACTGTCAGCCTGCAGCCTGTCTGTGGGTTCCACCACATTGGTTTTGCTTGATGGTAGATGTCAGCGAGACCACAGAACAAAATAGTTTTGAATGAATGCTGGCAAATTGAATTCCTTCCCCGTTTGTTGGATGCCGCTGTAAATGGATGCTTATTGACAACCGTACTGTGGAGGCCAAAATGACCAACCCTGAACATCACAGATCGATAACATTAACTGAGACGTCCCTGCAACGAGTCTATGTGAATAATCAATAGGAGAAAAACAGCAAATATGAACAAAAAAGTACATGTAATATGAGATGTGATTTTTATTTTATTTTATGGGCTCTATTCACTGAGTTGCAGGATGATCTTCCATATGGACTCCAGTGACCAGTAGTGGTTCTCTCACCTTGTTTAATAAGTACTCTTAGTTCACCTATTTGTCTTTGTCATCTCAGCGACATTGTCCATCGATCAATAACCATGGAGCAAAGTAGTCAACATGAATAATGTGCTAAATTAGGATCTTTAGCAGTTATCGATTATGAATTTGCCCCTGCCCTTGAACTCCCTCACAGCGCTTAACTGGTTTATATGCAAAGAGAGCTTTATGTCCTTTTATCACAACAAGAGACCCGTACAGTATAGGTCAGGCTCTATGGCGTTCCATCTATTTTCAGTATTGCAGATTGCGTGCATGTCTTCACAGTGAGGCATCCTTAAGCACTGCCCTTTAAAAATGGGGAGGCGAGTAAAGCATACAAAGCTGCTGTGATTATCTCCATCCTTTACCCTGGTGGTGGATGTGATACAGCGTGCCAAAGAGAAGGGCCTGATCAGCCCAGAACATTTTGTAGAAAACCGGCTTTGCAGCAATCATGGCATGAAGCTCTGGCAAAATGTGGCCAGAGACATGCAGTCGGAAATTATGTCTCTGTCTCCCAGGGTAAACAAGCCAGCACACATTCATTAAAGAGCTCTCAACTGGACCTCAAATGTGTATTGACCAGCTGGGGACAAATGGGAACCATTTCCCTCTATGAATTGAAGCCATTTGTTACAGTTTAGGATTGATTCTTTGTCATGGCAACCACCAGTGTATGGTCATGAAATAAGAAATTGTATTATCTCAGCTGAAATTGATTTAAGAAAAAAGAAAATGGTTGCGTTTTGACAGAGTGTCATGGTGTGATACAGAATACATGAAGGTCTGTGTCTGTGTGCCAAAAAGTGAGTAAATGTTGACATTATCACTCAATGCATTTCAAGGGATTCATCACCTATCCTGAACCTGCAGTCCTCTCCCAGTTATTTTATTTCTTTTTTTTTGACCACATATTGTATTCATCCTATTCAGAAATATTTTGTCTATTCCCGAAAACTGCATATTTTTAGAAGACTCAAAGTTTTTTACCCAAAATAAAATAAGGTTATTTTGACCCAGTGTTAGACACAACAAGCTCAAGTTTTACTTAAAAACAAGTCACAAATCTATTGTTAGTTGCACAAAATGATGTGCACGTCATTCAAAACTTCAAAAGGTACACATATTATTAACCATAAATAACAAATCTCGACATGTAAGTTTAAAAAGCGTAGATTATAACAGTTCACAACCATGACATATTTTTGGGTAAATTACCCAACAATAATATAAAAATAATGTACAAGGCGGTCTAAGGCGGTTTTCTACCCATGTGCACTGGATAAAGTTAACACAGTATTATGTTGGTGCTATATTGATGCAAATTGGATTAATTTTGACCCAGCGAACACTGAGACTGCTGCAAAAATGTTTTGAGAAATTAAATCTGTAAAGGCAGATTAAACTCAGCTGATTTATTTTACTATTTATTCTCTTCTACAGTTGCCTAGTGAGAAGAAACTTTTTAATATGTTAGTGATTTGATGATAAGAATAAGGTATTGAAACTGATGCCTGATATGTAGATATATTCAATACACTGGGTGTTCTTGATTTTTTTAGACAACATATAGAGTACATTAATCCCAATTTCTGCTGAAAATAAGCACATTTCAATGTGACAGGGTCCTTGGTGTCAGATTAAAATAGTTCTATCATATAACAATATTCATACATGAATGCATTAATAGAATCTACTGAAGCTATAAATACACAAGTATGCATATAGTGTTTGATGTTTTCATGGAAGCTGTGACAAAAAACAGATGTTCCCAGCCCAATTGCCACCTTACTAGAACAGACCAAATACAAGGAGCCTAAATCCATGTAAAATTTTAGTAATAAGGGTGAGTGCTTTTTTTAGAAGGGATGCGTGGGATGTAGCGAACGCCCCGTTTCCCCAGCATTTCCAAAGACAGAACCTGTGCAACCCATCAGGAGAGAATACTGGTGAAGAGGTGTTACTGTATTTCTGACAAGGTGCCAAAACCTAATCCCTGCAAAGCACAGGCCTAAACATAAACAACCTTTCCTCTGACAGTTTTCTTCTCTTCCTTTTTGCAGCTAAATTTATATTTGATGTTAATGTGACTGGAATGGAGTAATGCTAAATTGTGAAGCCTGACACATGAAATAATTATCAGAAAATTCACTTTGTTTTAAATGAAGGTGTATATTGACCCTTGAACCTTATATTGAACTCCACTAGAGGGCAGTTAGCATGTTCCAGATTGTATACAATGGGTTTTTCAAGTAATTATTGATCTTGTTGCTGATGTAGAGGTCTCAGAAACTCATGTACAAAATATGATACAAATTATAGTTATAAGAATCCCTAAAAATTAAGCAGTCATTAGCATGACCACACTTGAGCCCAGACAAAGCACTGACTATATGTATATTGGGTATGAATAAACCAAAATACATAAAATACTGTAATGTAAAGTGCTGTGTGACTTTGTGATTGTGTAAAGCAAAAATACATTTATTATAAAACATGCCCTTAACAGTACAATTCAGATTCCTGCAGGTGAAATGATTTTTCCTCTTTCTTGTGATTCATTAGGTTTTGCTATACTCCTTTCTGTTGCTGGTGTGGTGCACAACTGAAACTAAGGGATAATTTGGGGCCCCTGGGGACCCCGAATTGAGGCGATCTCAGCTGGAGCCATAAATGCAACGTGTGCAACGGTCTCCTCCTTCAATACCCCGGACAGAGTTATCCAACAAAGCAACACTGACACGGAATCAGTATTACATTTAACTCTGGTTTGAGAAGCCATTACCTTGGCACAGACTAGACAGCTTTATTTAATCTACAAGCTGCCAGCTCCGTCCCCTTCCCAGACTGGCACAGCAGGTGCTTGTTCATTCAATCTGTAGGAGCTGGCATGAGTCGGGGAATTTGATTATATCTGGAGGCCTGAAAAACCTGGCAAAGAGCAAAGTTCAAACTGATGCCTATCTGCACAAGTACTGTGTAATCAGTGTTTTGGTTCTCTGTTGCACTGCATAAATTACACTGTGTGTGGAGAAATTTGTGGTAAAAGGTGTAAAGTTTTAGCCTGGGAATAACTGAGATGAATATTTGTTTCAGGCAAGAAGGAAAAAAAAAAAAAAAAAGACACTCACAATTCTTCATTGTAATCCCTTTTCTTTATTTATTCGCTCTGCACCTCCTCTCCCTAGCCAAGTCGTGCAGGAGCCAGATATATGTAGGTTATTCCACTGTTGACAGGCCTCCACAGCCAATGAATAACATAGATCTTATCTTTGCAATCCACCAGTCACATCTGACCATTCACCTTGCGGATACAAGTGGCATTTTTATTTTTCAGATTTAAACAGGTGTAAAATGTGAAGGTGTCAGAAAGCGCATGTACAGCATGTATGGCGGGTCAGAGGTCAGTAAGCTGTGTGTGCTTTCTGGGATTTGGGGATAAGGGAGCACATCCAGGCTAGAGGGTTTAAATCCCAACAAAAAGTGGTGCCAGAAATGCGGCGTCAGACAGCGAGCTGCACTACAGATTAGATGGGATTGTGGTCATGCTGACCTGCGCTTTCAACCCAAACGTGTACACATACAAAGATTAAATCCACACAGGCTTACACACTGTACAGTATGATTTAAAGTGATACTCAAAGGCACAGAGCTATTAAATATTTTAATGACCTTTAATCCTCCTGAAAAAGCTGCTGTCATATTTGTTTTCTGAAGTCATATTCATAAATTCATATTCTAAGTGCAACAAGGTTAAGGGTTTTACTATTGTATTAACAAAATCAAGCTGAGGCATCAAGGTCACTAAATAGTCGTCATTTTAAGCGGGAGATTTGGCATTAACCAGAGAATTTGCTCATTAGTTAGCGAGTTAGCGTTCCATTTAGAGAGAGACCCACACACACATGCACAGACAAATACAATGAATATTTTTAGACACTTTTGGTTTTACACAGCCCGATATTCTGATTCATGTGTCCTCACAGCATTGCCAATGTGGTCCCATTTCTGTGATAGACAGAATATAAATTGAAAATTTATATTGTCTTCTCCTTTAGATCCTGATTTGTGAAAATAGACGTTTCTTTGTGACTCTTGGAAAAAAAAATAAAAAAGGTGAGGATGTGCTGGTGTCATTTGAGTTTTTGAATTCTTCCCCCTGAATAAACATCTTCAGTCCCCACTGCTCAGCATTTGTTCTAGGATTTTAGCAGGTGTAAGGCAGCAAAGTCGATGCCCAATGAGTTGCCCTTCTTATACCATTACAGGTCATGTCTCTTCTCATTCTGTTCACACTAACAAATTAGACCGCCCTGACACAGTAAATAGACATAATAAGGGGTGTTTGTTTTTCAGCGTCCTCTTCTAGACAAAGTCACGGCTGCTAAATGTTTGTTGTAGCTATAAGGTATTTCTCTGCAGACTATGCCTGAGGTCTGCTTAGTTTGGGCTGCAATTACTCTGTTCTATATTTCATGCTTGTTGGTTCTGCATACAATAGACGCTGATCACTGAGCCACTGCACATTTCCTAGAGCTGTAATTGAATAGTGAAAGGGAGAAACAGGGAGCAGAGAGGCTGTGACTGTAACGTACTGCAGATGGCAGTAGTTGAACAGGCATACGCAGGTGAGCTGTGTTCTGCTTTTTTGTCTCGAATGTTAACTCCTCCGCAGGTGACAGATGAGAACATAGAGCTTCCCCAACAGTGCAGTAGTACTTTTAATCTAGTTCAGATTTATGATGTCAACAGAGGGAAAATTCTCCCTTGCTTCTTGTCTGAGATGAAGTGGAATGTGTGCACAGACATTAAATAAAGAGGAGGGTGTTTTGGTGGGTGATAGAAAAAAGAGGGTTTGCCTCATATTCACCGAAGTGAATGCCCCGTGTGATTCATCCCACAACCTTTTAGAAGTCTGACTGAGGGAAGGCATGAGGTGAACTGATAACCAAGCACTACATCAGACAGGAAGGAATTGAAAGACAAAGTGTAAATTGCAGCAACTCCAGGAGAGATGAAAGGCAGAGCTGAAGAAAGTTCAAATTGGAACTTAAAACAGGGCATAAAAAAAAAAAAGATGATGAACAGCCAATATAGATTGACTCTATCTAGTGCCTCATTCAACATGTACACCCTGTGGCTGGGTGTCTCATTTCCATAAAAGTCTAGGCCTTCATCTGACAAGAGAAAAAAAAAACACTTGCTGCAGCTTCAAGAGAACACAAAGCATGAAGAATATTGTATCATGCCCGTATCCTGCAGACACTCCTATGTGGTTACACATGACATATCCACTCACGCATTAATGTGCTGCATTAGGTCAGTTCCGTAAAGCATCTAACCACATGCAGTAAATCACAGTACGGCTGCAGTGCAAGGCAAAGCCAATTAAGTGCGTATTTCTAAGGTAGAAATGAGGAGCCAATCAGCCAAGTCAACACTGGCCACAAATGAGGAGTCACCCTAAATAAAAAGACGCGTTCTTAAAAGCGTCAGAGGAGCCAGAGCATGAAAGATTTATATGGGGGACCGAGCCGAAGATTTACAGTCCTGTCTTGACTCAAAGTTTGTCCATCCTGTTAAATGCTGCACAGCTAAATCCGTCACGGTGAAACATCCCCACATCATACTGCCAAGACCAATTGTTTGTTGCGTCTCGGAGATCAGAGCATGACCTTAATGATCTGGGCAACACTGGGTGTTGGATTACCAAGTTACTTGAGCCAGCCACTGAAAGGCATGCTGCATGTTATATTTTGATTGTGTGGGCAGGAGCTGATACCCCCTCTGCTCTCCCCTCGTGGAACCTGACGCCAGCAGCAGGGCACTCTGGGGAGGCTTCAGCAGGACGAGGCATTCAGCCAAATAGCAACGCCACACAGCTCTGCAATTTGTCTTCCTCCTCCTATGGACACACCTCATGAAAACAAATGAACTCTCACCTTTGTTGCTACAGCCAGGAAGCGCGCAACGTTGTTAGAGGCAACAATTCATTGTAGGATGCCGGGGTTGTTATGGGTTCTTGAGCACCGCTCCCTTAGGGGCGGATCCAGACTTCTGTACACTTGTGATTGGATTCCACTAAAATTGGATGAGGTGAAAAAAATAAATAAAAGTGAATGATACTTAGTGACCTCTGATGTCCAGTGATGTTAGGCCTTCAGGGTTTGTGGGCTACATAAAAGACAGTAACAGAAAGCAAGTGTTGGAAATTCACTTGAGGGTCGGAGGCCAGATGCTGCATAAGCACTCCTGCTACACAAAGATCATAAAGCACTGGGTGGCCTATTGATTTCACAGTCTTTATCAGTGTTTCCATGTGGCCAGTGGCCGAAACACTGCGGGATAGACATGTCTGTCATCTTTATGTGTGCATTTACAGCGCCCAAGAGTGTTAGGGCCTCATCTATCTATTTCTGTCAACTGAGTAAAAAAGTGTCATTTTTGTTTGTGTTTTCCTCATTTACAACAGTGATTTACAAGAGCTTTCTTTCCATGTTCACCAGCAGCACAATATAGTGGAATCAATATCCTGTGGTTGAATTGTTGTAAATCAATTTCCAGTATACTGTACCGTACATGAGAACAAAGCATGGGTGAAGCTACAAAGAAAGAAGAAGCTACAGAAGAAAGAAAGAAGAAAGAAGCTACAGAATGCTGCAGCTCGTCTTTTAACAGGAACACGCAAACGAGAGCACATTTCCCCCGTACTGGCCTCCCTTCACTGGCTCCCTGTACGTTTTAGGATTGATTTTAAGATTTTATTGTTTGCCTATAAATCATTAAATGGGCTAGCTCCAACCTATCTCTCTGACCTTCTGCACCCACATGTCCCATCAAGGTCACTCAGGTCCGCTGACCAGCTGCTTCTGGTTGTGCCAAGATCAAGGTTGAAACACAGGGGAGATCGGGCTTTTACAGTTGTAGCCCCCAAACTTTGGAACGAGTTGCCTCTGCATGTCAGGCTGGCCCCTACATTGCCTGTTTTTAAATCTCGTCTTAAAACACATTTTTATTCCTTGGCTTTTAATTTAGTATGAGAGTTGCTCTTTTAATTTTTAATTTTTATTTTATTGTCTTTTGTACTTTGGTCAGCTGCTGTTGTTTTTAAATGTGCTTTATAAATAAACTTGACTTGACTTGACTACAAAAGCTTTGTTGCTTAAAGGATATTACAAGTTGGGTCTTACTACCGTGGCTGTGGTCATCGTCTCTGTCTAATATTGTACTCACCAAAGTGAGATCTGAGGGTTTCTTGCCAACGAAGCAAGAAACACGAGAATGACAACACATGATATAAACCAGGAAAGCCTGAAGTCAGAGCACGTGTAATGTTGCTGATAATCCTTCATCAACTGTGAGCACACAACCATGGTAAGTAGGGTATGGTAGGTGTCGGTGTGTAAATTGTGATGGAAGTTTACAAAAAACAGTTTAGGTCATTATTTTACTGTTTGCCTTTGTGTTCTCTTCTAAATAAGTTTGCAAAACCTTTTTTATTTACTACTGGTGTTTGTTGGCCTGTTGGACTTCTTAGCAATGTCAAAGGGCTGGTTTGTTGTTGCTGTTTTAGTGATTTAATGTCCGGTCTGTTTTTTTTAGTTCACTGACTGAGTCACTAGCTTAGCTTGTAGTAAAAACAGGAAATGAGGGGGAAAATAAGGCATAGCCGGAACACAGGTAGTTTGTTAAGTCCCCTGCAAAACTCAAAACATTGCAAAAATGAGCAGTCCTCTAAACTGCTGCCACCAGTGTGAAGCTGGTTAGTCTTTACTGTTAACACAAACCACTTACTGTATTACAACTACGTTCAGGACGTGGGGAAAAGTAAAAGCCTGGGCACAGCTTCGTCAGAGTAACTTGGTCCACTTTAAAGTAAAAGTATGTAACTTTTGCTCAAAGTAGCCATTGCAGGATAATGGTGAATGTGAAAACATAGCGTAACAGAAACATCAAGTAGAGATGAGTCAAATCAGTCCAAAGTTTACTAACATTAGCCACCATAAACTACTGGTTATACCAGACCAAGTAAGGCTGTAGCATCAGCACCCCTGAATGTATTGAACTGAGCAAGGTTGGGTTTCATTGCTTATAAGTTCAACTTTTTAATATGTAAGAGAAATAATGCGTCATTCCTTCTTTCAAAAGTTACATAGTCTTGCTTTAATGATCGCCACAACAGAACTTTACAGGCAATGTGCACAGCGTTATGTAGTTTCCCACCTACACATTGTACACATAATTTAGTTAATGGTAATTATATACGGTATATTTTAAACTATAAAAAAAGATTTAATTACCATTAATTAAATTATGTCAAAGATCCCAGTAAACATCCACAAGATATTGTAATACACAACATGAATTTCCCAACAAAATAAACTTAAATCTTACATTATCATAACTGATAAAAATGATGGCCAAATCTATGAAAATAAGATCCAAGTTGTAGCCTAATAAACCAGAATTCTCCTTAAAGATTTAGATTTTTAACTACCGGGTTACATTCTGCTTCTACATTTATCTGTTGTATGTTAAACTAAGACAGATGCAAACGCTCATAAGGTGTGACTTTTATCATATGGTCAACAATTTTGAAGTTACTGAAAGGTCAACATCGGGCTTGGCGTGTCAATATTTCCATCCGGATTTTTAGATTAAATTGTGTGACAGATTTCTATTAGCAAGTCACTGAGAAGCCTGAGCTTGTCTCAGTAATGTCTGAAACTGAATGAGTTCAATAACCCCGGTTCATATTCAGGTTAATTATGTCTGCGTCTGTAAATAAACGCAGGTAGTAGCCTTTGTAACCTGCAGCTGCTGCACCTACTCACCGTGATTGACTTCCTCTATAGGCTTTGGGGATTAGGTTGACCTGGTAGACGAGCTGTTACTGTGTACTGCAGTGGTGTAATTATGGGGGGGACATCACGGCTCAATTTATTGAATACCTCAGTGATGTCATAATTTTATGCAGCGATTAAATGGCGTGACTTCTTTTCTCTCCAGCAGCCTTACAATCAAATCCTGCTTTGTATTACCAAATTACAATGTCATCGCCATTTTCTACCCACCAACCACAGCTATCATCTCATTATTTCTTTTCATTACAAGCCATCAAAGGGTGTGTCAATAGAATACTATACACATGTCATTATAGTGGTAACTCTGTACAACTCCACTCAGAACAGTATATATACTGAACGTAATAATAATTTACAGCAAGCTTACCTCTTAAGTGCTTTAAATAAAGAGAAACTTGTACCAAAGTAGGTACAGACAGATACAGTATAACCTAAATGTGCTTCATAATAAATCAATATAACTTTGTATCTAAAAATGAATACAGTGAAGGTGAATTTCTGGATAAAAGTGCACCACAGCAAAATAATTTTGTGGTTTCTGTAGATTCATTACATAGATCTTTCTGATAGTTGTCTCCTTGACCCTTTCGCAATTCTATATGAGTAATGGATATACTCTCAATCCCATTAAGACGGTAGATAAGGTACTTAAAGGCCACTGAGTGCCGACTGCTGTCAGATTTTAATCCTCTTCTCCACTTATTGTAAGGTAGCTACACGCCTGGCTTACTAACAGGAGAGGAAAAGATTAAAAGAGTCAAAACAGACAATAAGTGCTCCATACTTTAAATCTCTAATGTATTTTGTTTTGTATATTGTATTTTTTTTAACCACAAAATAATTCAGTTTGAACAAATGTATTTTCTGTTTTACAATCATTAGATGTATTGTATTTGTTTACAGTAAAAAAAAAAGGCAAAGACGTTGTAAAATGTTTTGATTTGTGAAATGTGATTATGTCAAAAGATTTATAACCAAACAAATTCACATGTCTTTTATATACTGTATCATTACAGTTTAGGTTGTAGATTGTAAATTGAGGAATAGATGATTCACTGAGAGATGATGTTTTGGCTTCAGTGTCAGAGGTGCAGTAAGAGGTCAGAAAATCACCTTACTGCTGCGATATACAAAAGAAAGAAGAAAAAAAACATATTGTTTTGTCTCATCTTATTATGGAAGTCAAAAGGGAATCCTAAAAAAAAAGAGCCGGGAGGTGATTGTTTATTTTTCTCTTTGAAAACAATGAGAAAATACACGTCACTTTATTACATTTCTGTTGCTTCAAACTTGTTAATTTATCTTTTGTCTATACTCGGGGCACGTGTCATTCTTTGGTTTTACTCCAGATTTTGCAGTATGCCGATGTATTTGCTGATGGAGATGTCGACACAGCAATACTTTCAGTTTCCTTGACACCAAAAACAGAAAAACAAGGGGAAAAAAATAAATAAAAACAATGAAAACAATAGCAGGCTCCCCTGAGAGTACAGTATAGCCTTGATTGTGGAAATAGATATCTTACTGTGTTCGGATGAATCAAGTCTTTAACCCTGCGGTTTAATCAGCATATTGACTGAAAAGATGTTATTTAAGTTTTTGGGATTTACGAGTAAACATCACCTTGCAGTGAAAGTGCATTTTAAACAGCTCTGACAAAAACAATGGAGCGACTTTGTTTGAGAGAAAAATCTGGTTCTGCACTTGTGACTAACATCAGCGTGGAAAGAGCACCTACAGTAAACACATTCAAATATTTAGCTTCGCTCTGTCTCGTTCCCTCGCTTCGCTGTTCGATGGAAAGGGATTGAATGCAGAGGAGTGGAAGGTCAGTGGTAGTGAGTGTGCAGGTGTGCATGTGTCAGAAGTTAATAGAGGCAACGGTGGCTCTGTAACAGATTACAGCAGCTCTGTCAAAGGAAGACGGGAGGCAAGGCCTGCAGCCCATTCATCACCAGCCCTGTCTTCTCCTCAGCCTCAGTCTCCTTAAGCCATGTGATAAAGGTGCATGTCAGCTCCTCTCTGCTGCTCAACTGCATCCAGTCCCTGCAGAATCCATACACAGAGGATCAGGTGCCTTCACAGCTTGACACTATAGCTATAGCAATACCAACATCTCTGCCTGCGTGCTAATGTAACGTATATGGGACAGGACTGCTTCAGATACATGTGGTTTTAACTCTCAAAAGTACTTTACTTATTTAAATACCTTGAAGTTCCTGCAAATCTGCAGACTTATTTATACAGTCCCTACTGTGTAACTCAGCAATCTTTATTTTACTATAGGAGATAATATATGCCTGAGTTTAAAGTATAGAAAATCCCCAATCAGCTTGACTGCTCAGGGGACTCTGGTAATAATCTTGCCTGAAATAGACAGACACTGTCATACTCGGTAGTGTTCTTATGGCATTAAAACCAGAACGATAACTTCATTCAGGCTAACAAGCACTTGGAAGTCTTTTCTGTTTGACCTAGATTACAACATCAGGGGATATTTTTCCCCCATTAGTGACACAGGCTTATGTTTGCTCTCGATTGGATGTGTAGGTGGCTGCCGGTTGAGTCATTTTATGAAGGATAAGCCATTCAATCACAGAATGTTTCAGTATAAGAGTTGCATTTACACATATTAAGCAAAGGGAAATGGCAGAATCGTGATGGTACTTCTTTAAAAGACTGAGTCACCCCTTTTAACAACACATCAAATGTGTATAATCTTGTAGATTCTACAAATCATTAAATACATCAGTAACTTTAGTACAAACCTGCTTTAGTTGTGTTTACTGCTCATTCCTTATCACATAGATTCATAAATTGATTCCACCATGTGCAGCATGCGTGTCATGACCTCCCTATGATCACTTTCAACAAAGGAGATGCATATCTGCTTGTTGCATTCAAGCAGGGCATATCTTTTGAAAAAAGTTTCAAGATAAAACACAAAAGCCTGTTATGTTTCCTAACAATTTAACTACTCATGTGTTTGGTACAGGCGTAACTGAGAGGGGAACTTCTGCAGATGGTTAGTTACTGAACAAAGGTTAGGTCAGTCAGAGAGGTCAGGGTATTCAATGCTGTGCAGTACTGATGACTGTATAAATGCCATGTAAAACAGTGCTTACAACAGTTTTATAATTCCAGGCTTTCTCATTTGTACATTAATCAGAGTTCCGGGTGTTTTTAATATTTAGCAGTGAGTGATAACACCGGGGAAACAAGAAAACCTTGTTCAGTATGTTGAACCCTCATATAGTATGTGGTTGTTGTCTTTGACCATCATTTCTAAAACTCCCAATGTTATTCTTTATACTGTAGATTCTATTTGACATTTTACTCACTTGCACATAAATGTTCACAATATTCACCCTTAATTCTGTGTGTCCAAAATGAAAGATTTGATTTAATTTGGAATTATAAACGCTTTTGGAGAGAGCCACTTCAACTTGATTCCTTGGTTTAATTTTAGATAACAAGTTGAAGTGGAAATTACATATGATCTCATCTAACATAGCAAAAAAACGTAGGGATTATTGGCAAAACAAGATACATGCTTAATTTCAGCACCACATTACTCTATTATTTAGCCTTATATAAGTTACTGCACTATAGCTGGGGCGAGTTTACGCAACAGAATATTACAAAAGATTTATCTACGAACTACAGAAGAATCTGGATTTCATTTCCCACAAATTTTGTAAATATATCACCAGAACTTTTTTTAAAATATGTTAAGAAATTCTTCACTGTCAACTGTAAAATTATAGATTTGAGTTCATAGAGATGATAGTCCACTGTAGTTATTTTGCTCCTGAAATATGATGTTGTTCTGATGATGAAATTCTTCTTTTCTTGTCTTTTAACCTGTTATAATTCTGCTTTGACTTTTCATATTTTATCTTCTATTTGATATGGTGCAAACTAAAATTTGAAGCAATCAGAAAAATATGTGTGACTGACTAGAATATCTTTGGAGCTGCATTAAATCCCCAGTCAGAACAAGGTCAAGGCATATTGGACTATATAATATAAACACAAGAATATGAACAGGCATTGATTAGCTCTCTACTTACCAGACCTCCTTAAAGACGCACATAAGGACGCACCGCTATTACACACATTTGCAGACAGTTTAAATTCCTTTGTGCTTTGATTAAGTGCACACGTAGAACACCAATCAATATCGTCACGCTGTGCTGTTTAAAAAATTGAGATCACCCAATCCGACACATAATTTCCTCTGTTGTTTATAGACCTTGGCCTGAAATTATTGCCAGATGACCAATATGCTGTAGACCGTATTTGGACTGTTTCATAAATACACCCATTTGTTTTAATCCTCTATCACTGCCTTTGCGTAATGTCTTTCCATTAAGCCTGAGAAACACTGATGTTAAGCGTGCTGCATTTCAATAGCAAAAACAGACATGTGTCATGCCATTAGTACATACGGCCATGAATAAATAGTCCTGAATTGATTAACATAAAATAATGAAGCTATCTTTCTAGCAAAAAAAAGAGATTGATTCTCTCTTAATAGCACAGAGACGGGAATAGAAGCATGATCTAATATTTCAAAGGAACAACAGTGTCTGGCATAAAAGCGGGCTGCAATATGATGCTCACACTTCATAATGAAACTTTACTTTTCATTCTACAGTCCATTTCATCTTCACCCCTCTACAATGTCCCAGGTCCTTGAGGTACGCCAGATGACATGTTCCCCCCAGAGTGAATAAATGTCGTGCAGAAACCTGGTTAGGCCTGCGTTCATTTTACAGTCAGTTCCCTCCTGTGCCTCCAACACAAGAAGAGTACCTCCGTTAACAACCCTGCCAGCTAAAATCTAATCCAGCTACTTGAAGTCTGCTCGGAAATGATATTTCCTCCTCCACCTACCAACACATGGTCTAAGAAATGCAGCACATATCAAAGTAGAGAAGTAGAGACATTAGAGGAGAGGCGAGGTGTACTGTCCTCCAGAGACAGCAGTTATTTGATTTATAAAATTATTTCATTTTGGACTGATGGGCATTAAGCTGGAGGAAACTATTTCCATGATGATGGGGATCAAACAGATCACATGAATTATTAATCACGAGCATTTTGTCCCTGATACCCTTAGGAAAAAGCAGCTACTGCTAACACAATCCACATCTCATTTATTTTATGGAAAGTTATTAAAGGATATACTTGAAATCAAACTGTTGGTGCAGGGAGGAAAACATAAAAATAATGAATGTCATAGCCCTGGTATCAGAGAATGAGGCTTTCAATCAGAAAACAGAGATTTACTGCTAACCTATGGCCAAAATAAAAAAAAAGTATTTGTTCATCTATTTTTCTCAGACCTCAGTACAGAAAACAGTTTCATCCATACAGTAGGTTCAAATGAGGACTTTTGGTCCACTCAAACCTCTATGTTAAAACATGGAGGTATGGACACTAAAAGTCTACAGCCGTGCTAGCAGCTCTGTGTGTCTGTACTAAGGCACAGCAGTGATTTGAGCTAAATGCTAATATCAGCATGCTAACATAATGTTTAGCAGGTATAATGTTTACCATGTTCACCATCATAGTTTAGCCTAAGCACTAAACACAAAGTACAGCTGAGGATGATAGGAATAACATTAGTTTTATGAGTAATTGGTCACAAAACAAAGTACTGGACAAAGTGAAACTCTGAGCTAATGTTGGCGCTAGATGAACAGTTAACGGATCACCAGAGTTAGTGCAATTCATTCTGAGGAGGACATGAATGTCAGAGCCAAATTTCATGGCAAGCCATCAAATAGTTGTAAAGACACTTCACTTTGAACCAAAAATGGCAACCCCATGGTGGTGCTATAGAGCAAAAGTCAGGGAATCACCAGAGTCATTAGGATACATCATCTTGGAACCATGAATGTCTGTACCAAATGTTGCGCCAATCCATCTAGAAGATGTTGTGCCATTTTCACTGGACAATTGAAAAGTTTGACCTGCTGATGAAGCTACATGACAACCTTATCTCCAAGAAATTACGTTTATACTGCTAATTCGCAAAAGCAGAGATTTTCAACGTATCTGCCAAGTCACAAATTGATGATACTGACTGTATCAGCAAAATGTTGATTGACTGATTAAATTTACATCATAAAACATTTTTACGTTTCCTACAAAACGTAATTGGCAAAACAAATAAGTAGCATATAAACATAATTTCTAGGGGATGATGAAAAGTCATTAGGAATTGTCCTCTGAAGACCATGAAAGTATACCAAATACCCCACATGGCAAATGGTGGCACTAGAGGAAAACTCAGGGAATCAATAAAGTCAGAAGGCGTCATCCTCTGGGGACCATGAATGTCTGTACGAAATATTATGGCAGCCCATCCTGTATGTATTGAGATATTTCAGTCTGGACCAAAGTGGTGGATGGACTGAATGACATCTCTAGTGCCCCAACACCAGCGTGGATTGACAGAAACAGAAACATTTGGCAATCCATACACCAACAACACGATGAAGCAGGTAACCTCATACTCCTCATCTGCTTCTGAGGTTACAGGTGCTCAGAAAATCTCACGGAACACGAACTGGTGTTGTTTTCAATAATTTTACTGCTGCTGTTATTACTGCACTTTATCTAGATACACACGTTTTTATTGTAAAAGAATAAAAATAAATAAATAACCCAAAGCATGTGAGTAAACCTTCACTGCATCATGGAGTGCTGCAGAACATCTCTGAAAACCATTAAATCAAATTGCTGCTGTCTTGCTGAATTATCATCATCCTGCATTAACTGTGTAGAACTACATATAGCCTGTGTTTTTCTTCCATATTCATTAATATAATAGCCTTGAGAGAAATATTAATGTGAACCAAACATCCAATCATAGTGGCCCAGCTTGCTTATGTTGATAAAAGCCTGTGCCGCATTACAGTGTGATGTAAACTCACTGCAATCACATTTTGTTTTTTTTTACATAAATGCCGGGGGCACTTGGGCCTAAATTTTGCCAAGGAAACATCACTACAATTCAAAGCTTTGCACTCCGGAGTATAGAGCTGTTTTCTGTCAGCCAGAGAGTTTGTTGCTCCCCTCTAGTGAGGATGCGGACGGCGCCCTCAGCACTCATCTGTGATGGGGGAGAGCTGATGAAGAAGTACAATGCCATGGCCAGCGGTCAGCAGTGTTTATGAGGAGTGTCATCACGGCTGACAGCCTTCCCGCTCTATGATTTATACACTTCCAATCGCAACAGGCACCTGCCGAGAAGTAACAACTTGCCCGCGGAGGAGTGTAGAATTGTTTCAAGCGAGAGGTGTCCTTGATGCCAGCAGACGTAATGACACTGTTTGATGTCTGAAATTCAACAGCTGGAAGACTGTGCAAACATTTGCCGGAGACGCATTTCAGACATGTCTATCATCTGATAAAGAAGCTGTCTTATTTACAACTGTTTACTCATTCAGACTGTACACTCCAGTGACTTTTTATTACAGTTACACTGCCATCACTCTCATAATAACATTTACCTTCAGCAAACTGAATATTTGTAATAGTTCAGCTGGACCTTGATAAAGCTATGATGGCATGTAGAATATATGGTTACAATCTTGTAAGTTGCTGCTGTGGTTAAACTAAAAGAAAATCAGTCAAACTAAAAAGAAACTCCTTATAAATCCTCCTCTCTAAATTGTTGTGCTGCCCATCAGGAGGCTGATTCATCTCAGCAATTCACTCATATGACTTTCTCCTGCAGTTTGATATGCAATTAAGGATTAAATAACACACCTACTGGCTGCGTAACACTGTGTCTATAAGACAGACCAGTATAATTTTCCTCCTTGAAAGCCATCTTTAATTGAAATCTTCGTTTGTCATTTTGGGTACAATAACCCGTGGCACCCCATAAAACAGGAACTGACACAAGCAGAGCTTTGAAATTATTATATAATTAGGTATTAAATTGGTGATATATTCTGTTCTTGATTCTTTGGACAGTTACATTCACACATTTCTATCACATTTTTCTATTAAATGACACATTTTTGTTCTTGCAAAGCACAGATAAGACTAATTGGACAGTTGAGAGTCTCACGAATTGATGGTATAGCTTGAGTTGCTTTTCATTCAAAACGTGGCATGAATTGATAAAGGTCCCTCTGCAGCTTGTGCGAGTTCCCTGTGACCTTCACTGAGCTCCAGACTAATGTTTTTGTTTTGCGTCTTCTAGTTGCTTTCAATTTGTGGGCCATGCAGAAACGGTTCAGTACACTTCACTCACACATGCAAGGTGAAAATATGGACCTACGGTTAGAATATTTAATTTGCTACGACAAGGTTATCAATCAAGTGATCACATAGTATATCCTGTTACTACCTCAAGGCAGTGATTGTGGCAGTTTTTATAGAGAGGAATTCAGAAGTGTTTGGTTGGATTTTACTATAGGGGGTTTCAACATTGGGACCAATATCAAAAGTATGCTTGAAAATATCAAGCTGCAATGTGTTTTATTCACTTTTGCTTAATTTTATTTTCATTTACATGAGCCAAATACTAGCTGATTTGGAGTTCTCACCTTCTTGTGCATTTCTAAAACCATTTAAAAAATTAACATTTACAAAAGACTTCTCTGATTTTGTGTTACAGTATTACAGTTGGTATCTTACAGGAAAGCTTTTATGGCTCAACCAGCCAGAGAAAAAAATGCACGAGCAAACATGTTTGAAAATGTTATGCTAATATATGAAAATCTGACACGTTTTTTATTTGTTGTTATTTGTGCTCATTACCTTCAGTGAGACACTTGGAGAAATTGCAGAGCTTAGTAAATGAGTGAGTAGAGGTATAAATGAAGTAGTGTTTTCTAGATGCTTGAATCAATCTTTTCTGATTGAAAGCAGACACATGGTGATATTGCAATAAAAGAGACAATGAAATAAAATTAAAACTCTCTGTGTTGCCCAAAATTACCGTGGAAAATAGCACTTATCAGATTTTGGCAAAACATTTTAATATGATACATCTGCATTTGTCATGCTTCATTATACTAAGTCAATGTGACTGTAGTCTAATAATAACCAATAGAATATGTAATCACAACCGCTCTGCTTTTAGAGTGCTGTTACGCCAACTTTAGGCTTTCTGTTTTTCCACCATGTCACACTTTAGTGATAAGAACTTGGCATATCCTGGAAGAAATGGAAAGACCGAACCAGAATCTTTATCTCTCGACATAGTGGATAAACTCAACCTCTGTCTGGGCGTTATCAAACTCCAGTGAGCAGGACCATATTTGTTGTCCATGTGAACATTTACCCTCTGGTCTTCTCTGAATGGAGAGGTACTGTATATCCTGAATCTCACGTCTGGACAAATGTTCCCTTTGCGCCCAGTATGTCTTGCCTATAATAAATCCTTGAAATTACTCCATGCTTGTTCACAGGAAGAAACATAACATTCTTTCTCACAGTTCTCCCAGCACACAGTAAAGAAATATAACATATGGAACAAACTGCGGTGCAAACATACCTCCAAAACAGCCATGTGCATCCAAAGAGGCCCATTCAATTTCCAAAAAACAAAAAAAACATTCACAGAAAAGTTAACAAAAAAGGCTAACAATTCAAGAAATGTCTGCTTTAAGGTCATTACACTATATGAAAGAAAGGACACAGGATATACCAACAGCATAATTAAGACATAAGGGTTAAAACTGATGTGGTTAAAAGCTTAAAAAGGTACGTCGGGGAAAAAAAGAACATGTCAGACACAGGGTAAAGCTAATGAATTAGAATAGGGTTTAGGAACAGTTTAACCATTGGCTGATTTGATACTTTTGGGACGGCTTTTCTATTACACCGTCTCAGGGCTGCCACAGTTAAAGTTTCATCGCCCATCAGTCTTAACCAGTGTGATGAAAGAAAACAGAGCACAGAGGTTTGCACTTTCAACCCTAATTAACATGTAGATTGAGGTGGGCCTGATGTGAACATAGAGGAGAGTCATCGGAGAGAAAGTACGTCTTAATGTTGCGTATTTCATGCTCAACAACACTGTATTTCATGGAGGCATGGCGGTAGAAAGGCGGAGGAGGTGTTGAGGAAGATGAGATTCAGGTTGGGGAAGAAGGCACCCAAGGGGAGACTTGAATCTGAATTTTTTCTGATGTCTGCAATAAACACTGACCCTCTTGTTTTTCTGACATCTGATGCAATGTGTGAAACTAGATCCCAGCTCAGCAGAGCAGAAAAATTGTGGAAACCTGCTCTGCATGTCAGTTATTGGTAAATCAGGTGGAGAATCAGAGACAGCTGCCTCCACTATTCTTTCTGTGCATAAAATTGTGCAGCGCTCCTCACAGCTGATCTGGGCCTCCGTTGTTCAGACGGCACTGTCATGCCGACACAGATTCACTCAAGAGATATGTAATTTCTGTGACATTTTCCATGCAACTATGTAAACAGACGTCAAACTGTGGATAATTAGTATATTATTATTATTATGATATTTATTATGCTTGTTTATTGTTTTCCAATACTTGATTTGAAAAAGTGAAGTAAATGGAACGACTAACCATGATAAAATACGACTAATGCCAAGTATACACAAAAAGCATATCAGCCGTGATTTTCAGTCGTCCATCTCATGTGTGTCTGACAGAATACGCTCCTATTTTAATCACTACAGCGGTCTACACATGCACGTGTAAGTGCGACCCGAAGCTTCAAGTCTATTTTCCTCCATTTTACACTCGCAACTACAGTGATTGTGTATTGGATTGGTGACCTACACTTAATAACTGTGCTGCTGCTGCCGCTGCTCACGCCACCCCTCCTGTTTAGATACGGTATAAGAAACTATGGTCATGCTAGCAACTCTGTGAGGCTGTACTTAGACACAGCAGTGCTTTGAGCTAAATGCTAACATGCTGTTATTCAGCACTAATAAAACTGAACTGAACAAACTAAAACTGAAGACGGGGATGTCATTACTTTTGCTGCTTTTTAGCAATAAACCAAAGTATTTAGAATAACTGAAATTTTGACCAGATCAAGTTGCTGGATAAATAGTTGGATCCAATAGTTGGATTGACTGCCAAATGTCAACCTCATGGTGGCACTAGAGCAAAATTAGATCACCAAATTCATTAGGATCTATTGTCTGGCAACTACGAATGTGTGTACTCAATGTTGTACCAATCCATCAAGTAGATGCAGTGATATTTCACTGAATAAGTAAAAACACTGACATGCTGGTGGCACTAATAGAGTCATAGTATTAGATCTTTAGCTCTTTTCATTAGAGGTGCCAGCAAAACATATACCCTATCTAAAACCTCCTTCTTATATGTGTATTCTATCCTGCTGGGTGCTAAACCATGTTAGCAATAGGATGCAAGGTAGTTAAGAAAATGATTATCCTAAGGTTAAGAGTCCTTATACCAAAATTTAATTCCAAAACAAATTCCATTTTAGCAAATGAGTGTTCATAAAGTTATACAGCATGCTATTATAGAAGCATTTGATTCGAAACAGCTGATTTGACCTCTCACACTGCACATGTTCCCAGCAGAAAGCATATTACCATTGTACTTTACAAGCTGTCTGTGTGCTGAGTACTGAGCTAGAAGGTAAATGATATGGAGTAAGCAGAATGCACAGTGTTCATCTCTGTTGCCATAAAAACAGAAATGTAAGTCAAAATTGGTTGCAATCCGGAGCAACTGTATAACTAGACAGAGGTTTTACCCCTCATTTGATTCTTTTTTAATTATTGTGGACACAGTAATGTAAACCAAGCTGAATGGATGTCTTAATAAGCCTCTATGAAACCATGGTTTGCCTGCTCTGCCTGTGGCTGGCAGCAGTGAAACCAACCATTAAGAACAGCCACACTGGTCTCACTGTATAAGGAAATTTGACTTAACAGCATATTTTAAAAAATCTTATTTGCACATTAATAATTGCAAGGGTTATTGGCCAAGTTGCCTGGCCCTACCTACAATTTATCACTATGTGGAGGGGGAAAAAAGAGATTTACATATGCATGACCAGCAGAATGCAGATGCATTTCTCTGCCAGCACTATTAGGAGTGTTCTCCATTCACTGCACATGGCTCGTGAACAGTATGGCATTCTAATTTGGTATCTTCAGAGGTATGGTGTGCACTCTGTGCAGCTCAAGCCCCCGGGTTAGAGTCTACATGTCTCATCTGCTGCAGGAGTCGAGGGCACGAGAACGATTTGTTTGTGAAACACATCATAAAAACCGAGTGGAAGAAATGGAGAGACAAAATTGGTAACGTCTGACACTGACTCATCTCTTGGTGGGCCGTTTTATCTTTCAACTCAAAGGAATGATAGAAATATATAGTGTTATTCGCAGTTGCTGGAATTCCAACCTAAAAATGAAACAGGGGTCAGTTTAGTAAAAAATCACATACAGTCACCCTGCAGCCCAAACGACTCTGTGGCCTGTTGCAAGTCTACAGATGGTGTGCATTAACAAAGAGTCAGCTAACAGGTGTAACAGTGACACAGCCATACTGTGGTGAGGTGTGAATAGAGGAGAGGGAGATTTGTCCACCAAGATCCATATATTTACCCAGCTTTTTTTCAATCACTCTTATTTATTAGAGATTATTATTTATTAATTTAATTTAACAGAATTATCTGTTGTTTTATAGCAAAATTACATATCAGGTATAATCCTGTTACATTTCTGTACATTGTTTTCTTTTTCCAAAAGTGTGAAGCCAAGAGTAAATTTCATATCTACCTACCTAACAATGTGGACAGATTCCACATGGCACTCACCCATGCACCCACACAGGCACAGAAAAATACATGCAAACACACACACACACACACAAAACCACACACAACCACACAGAGAGGGCCTTTTCCAAACATTGCTGCCAAATCTGATTCAGTGGCTGTATATCATATAGAGCACACAGGCCCAGCGCTACAAGGGGTCTTAAGGGGGCTTAGCCTCCTCAGTTGTATTTTTTGCCCCTTCTGTTTAAGCTTAATATATCTATTATTGGTTGAGATACATGATGTGACTATCCCTTAGCTGCTGTTTGAGAACAATGGATAGCACTGCTATTTTTTCTGCATTTCACTCATACTTATATTCTTATATTCATGTTGCTTATGTTACCTATGTTCTCATGTTTACGTCTATATTTTTATATTTTGTCTTTTTTAAAGCACGTGGAGTTTACTTGTAATGAAACATGCCATATAAATAAAATTGCCATCGCTGTCATTTCAGGACCATGGACAGCGCTGTTTGTTGCATGCAGGGGGTGCAGATATAGGTACGGCCCTGTTCATAGCACTGAAACGAAACGGAGGAGATCAATGAATTTTATTTTATGAAAAAATTGCCCCCTTGCAATTTTTAACAGCCCCTTCAGTCACTTCATCCTGGCGCCGGGCCTGAGAGCACATTCTTGTAATTACGTATATCTTAGTCACAAAATATGCAAAAGCTTCATATTGGAAGATTTCCTAAGACTTGTAGAAGACATTTTGATACAAAGCCAATAGAAAAAACAGTGTTCTCTTGTTCCCTTTTATAAAGTCTCTAGTCATTTTTACGGATCATTCAGATATTTTAAAAGTACAAGCTGCAAAATGTTACGTTTTATAAGTATTCATGCTGTGCCAAGTTTCTGATGTGCTCTGCTGCATATTTGTTTATGTCTTGGAGACAGAATATGTGATTTATAGTTAGACTGGTGGGGGTGGCAGCAAGGGAAGCTGTTATGTTCTTCCTTTGCTGCTTGTCGTGCGCCGCTGCTGTTCTCTCCAGCTTGCTGTACGTTCACCCCGATATGCACCCTCAGGCAGTATGCCTTTCATTATTTCTTTTGAAACTTTCATCTGAAGTCTCTGAGGGATTAGCCCTCTTGATTCCTGACACAGTCAATGAAAAACAAGCCTCATATACAGGGAGGCTTACAGCCAGAAAAGCCGTGCTCAGCCCTCCCCTTGCCTCTCAGTGCGAAACTGTATAATGGTTTACACAACAAGTGGAAGCTCCTCTCGTTTTTGGTCATTTTGACATATTCAAATTTGTGTTGGATTTTGTATGCAAGTGTGTTGCTGCAGAAAATAATAATAATTTTATGTTTTTGATGACATCTAGCTGTTGTTAGTGTGGAGGTTGAATGCACTTATTGTAAGTCTCTTTGGATAAAAGCATCTGTCAAATAAATGTAATGTAATTTTAACCTTTAAGCAATATAAACTCAACTCTGCAGCACTATGCAGATTTTAGCTGCATTGGTTTCCCAGGTCGCACATAGACAGTATGGTTGAGTCTCCACGCTCTCAGTATAAAGCTATAGGCAGCTATTTCCAGCAAACCAAATCAGACTAATGTTGCCCAGCATGATACCACAGAGATATGAGCTAAACAAATGTTATTTTCATAGCAGCTGAAAGAGACCAAACCAGAGCCAATGCGTTAAATCTGTTGGCTAGATATATGACTACAGGAAGATGAAGAATTAAAAATAAGGATAAAATCTACTGAACATATGAGTCTAAGTGTATTTGAAGTTATTTATTATTGATATTTCTATACTAAGAATGTATGAAATGACACTGTGAAAGGGGTCGCTCTTAGTGATGAAGCTTCATAGAATTATCACTCAAATCTGCAGCTCCCCTCGACTTTACGAAGCTTTGTAGTGACTAAGAGCTCATTGTTTAGCTGTCCGGTTCTCTCTCACTGCTCTCATAATGGTCTTTCAGCGAAAAAGGTCTTAAAACCCACTGTCCACTGCCTGCTCAGCCCAAAATGTCAGACAGACAAAGTTAGCGACTAGCTGGAGAACACAGTGGAGCATTTAGCATTTAGCAGCTACACAGCCAGAAGATATTTCTCTCAGGAGTTGGTAGAAACCAAAAACAGAGCTAAAAGAGAGTGAATATTGGACTTACATTTGCCAGGTGGACAGAAACACTCCAAATGTCTCCAAATGAATGATAATGTTGCTCCGTATCTGCTGGATGTGTAAATAAGCAACTGTTTGCCAACAAGTTTGCCATATTAACTTAAAGGGTGATGATATGTCAATATTGTGTTCACAACTTGTTTCCGCTGCCCTCAAGTGGCCAAAAAATAAAAAATAAAAATCAGTTATTGCAGGTTTAAATTTGAAAGGAAAGAAAGTAGGGAGTCTAGAAGTCTGTTCCATAGGCTGGAGTAGGCAAGTAGACTGTTTGAACAGAGTCGCTGTGATTGGCTAGTTACGTGCTAGCTAAGCCTGATTGGTTGTTTGATTCAGACCAGGTCCAGTTTTTTAAAAAACTAAATACAAAGGCACGGGTGCTCACAGACACACATTTTCTTTAAAGGAACTCACTTATGTCAACCAAAATTATAATGAAATAATATTGCCTACTGTAGTTTTAAATCCTGGCTTTGTATAGTGATTTAAATAAAAAAGCCATTAATTATTGTGACTTAAAAGGTAAAAACAGTGAGTATTTGTAGAAGATTGCTGATCAATTTGGAAACAGGAGATAATAGCACCAAACTGTATTCTTGTTGGACCATGTTAGTGAACAACCTTCTATCTGTTAGCATTAGATTAGAAAATTGAAAATTAGATGCTGATGCAGTGTTAATAATGTTATTATAGTATAGTGTTAACACTCTAGAAAGACTACAGCATGATGGAAGGTAACACTCTCATTTGAAACACTGTGTGTCTTCTTAAAGTGGCGGTACATGATTATCAGCAGGATCAGTGTTAGCTAAACTGTGCTTGAATGGTGAAATGTTGCAATCTCGACTCCTTACGCAGTAAAAACTGGGAGTTATTAAACAGCGTATCTGAGTCCCTTTGGGATTTACATGCTGTGTAATGACGCACTCCCTCCTCGTTCTCCTTTGAGCTTACGTTTGTCAGCAGTTTCATTACTTTGCACTTTGCTACTAAGCAGGTGGAGCTAATCTATCTAGTTTGCCCTTCAGTTATGGTTTACTGTCCGGGGGACTGGACACAAGTGTCTCCAATAATCCCTTAATTAGGCAATGATGGACTATTCATTTAGTATGCAAAGCTGCAAATCTCCCCATCCACTG
The DNA here is from genome assembly GCA_008360985.2 of Macquaria ambigua. Lineage (NCBI taxonomy): Eukaryota > Metazoa > Chordata > Actinopteri > Centrarchiformes > Percichthyidae > Macquaria > Macquaria ambigua. The sequence continues at coordinate 213,573 of VMKM01000111.1, read as the reverse complement.
AGCGGAGCCCTCTGCAGTCATACGGAGGCCAACGCTAATGATCTTAGCAAGTGGCAGCAATCCATTGGAGCGCTGCAGCAAGTGCACATTAATCTTGCGGGTGATCCAGTTGATGAATGACCCTGGCCCAGAAGCCCTGGCAGATCCCACCTTAATTATGCTGAGGGAGACACACCTGGAAGGCACCGGAGGACATCTTGCTAACTCAGGAACAACGACTCAGGAGAAGGCCTGCATTCCACAGGCTGCTTGCTCCCCGCAGCTCCAGTCCAGGCGTCACGATAACCCCTTGGGAAAAGTGAGCCTTTACAGCAACTCCGTGGAGGACATTATAGCTGGGACTGACTTCCAAAGCACAAGTTGTGGAAAGGGCAAATGGATGTCATCAATTCAAGACACTTTCCACTGATAGGTCATTAGAGGAAAGTGTTTTTAGGCCGGCTCCAAAAGAAACTCATTCAAGATGTTGCTTTTTCTGTGATGATGCTTCCAACATAAGTATTATTTTTTATTTCGCCACTGCTCTAATTGTTCCCCAGTATTTGGCTAAGCTCTGACATGTTTAAAGAAAAAAACACAGCAGGCCAAGTGTTGCATCAGTCTAACATCAACACCCTAAAACTGGCACAATGGGAGGATGAGTAAAAAAAAGAAAATGTGATCAAAACGCATGAGTAAACACTATGAGGAAAAAGGAGAAAAACACCAAATCCTCTGCAAACTGTTTGATTGGACATTACAAAGGAAGACATCCTCCAAAACAGTGACAAATTCCTTATCTCTTAGGGAACATTCAAGGTCATAGGAAAATAGTTGGTATCTTCAGATTTAAGAGGCAAAAACCACTGACAGAGCTCATTACCTATTAGATATTCCTAATGCAAAATACTGTACAGTAATAACAAAATTGTTTTGGGATTACCTTTTTGGCCTGAGCACAAGGTGTTTTAGTCACTGAGCAGCTGAGAATGTGTGGGGAGCAGATCAGAGGAGGAGATTGGGAGAGTCTTGAAATGAGTTTTTGCTCCAAAACAGAGTATTGGTCATTTTGTGCTGTTGGAAAAATAAATCTTGCTTTTTGCCCTAGTGAGATATAAACTGTTTTGCTTGAAGACATCCATTGTTAACTACACTAAATATGCTTACATTTTCTTTCAGAATTTACTGAACCTTGATGGTGAAATAGGCCACATTAAAATATTCTGCAGTTACTGTAGAAGGGCGTTCTAGTGGCCTCTCACTGATCCTGTTGGGAATACCCATTCCATGTGAACTCTGAGTCGCCTTGATATACACCTTCTTCATTTTCCCTCCAGTAATGGTCGACTGGTCCTCACGTCCTCATAGGATGCTATTGAACATATGACCCATTCATAGAGGTTATTGGATTCTCTGGCACAACAAACACCAGTAGGGATAATATGTCCCTTTTTTTGTAGCAAAGCCACTGTGACTTATCTTGGAAAAAATGTGTGAAATCTCATTATCTCTTGTTTTGAAACAAGGATCAATAGGCATGCTTTGTTTTATTCTATCTATCTATCTATCTATCTATCTATCTATCTATCTATCTATCTATCTATCTATCTATCTATCTATCTATCTATCTATCTATCTATCTATCTTTTTCTTTCCTGAATCAATGCAACACAGGCCAATTGCTGCATCACAAACATCCAACAAATTGATATAACTGCATCCACGTACAATAAAGTTAGGATCCAAAAGGTCAGCTGGAAATGGGACAAAGCCCAAAGGAGTTCTCTTAAGGGCCAGCTGAATTTAATACACATCCATCACTTTTTATCATCTAATTAGTCCACAGTGTGGCAGCCTGGACAACATTGGAGGGAAGCAGAATAATTGATCAAGTAAAGGATAGTATCTATCATTTCACCTCAACATCGACACCCCGGCTATTTGAAAACAGGGAAGACAATATAGCCGCAGCAAAGTCCGATGAGAATCATGAACGCCATTCGAAACAGAGGCCATTTGTTCGTTCTCCTCGGTTAGGCCATTGGCTAATAGACTTGTTGTTCTGACTTTGCAGTGGAAAACTAGAGAAAAAAATAGCAATCTGCATTTAGTTATTGTTTTGAGAGTATATGAGTAAAATTACTGAGTGTAAAAAACAGTTTAAGATGTAGATTTTTTTTTTACTCGTCAGTTTTTACACTTATGTTGATGGAAGCAAAAACAGGTGAACTCCACCTGAAGCCATTTCTCTGCTCACATGAAGTCATGTAATTTGATGTTGGTCATATTTTTTGCCTAATTCATCACTAGTGGGAAATTCAGTTGTAAGTAGGATCAATGGTAAGTGTGCATTTTGCCATGACCTAGGGGGAATGCTCAGAAAAACAAAAGCCGAGATGAAACAGGAACTGGATGAGTGGGAACGTTATCATAAATATTTTCCTGAAGATAAAGCCAATGATTCCTCCATTAGAATCAACAGCAAATTCCATAACTTGCCTTCTCTGTAGAGGATGTGACATGATAAGACATGCAAGATGCGTCCCAATTCATAGGCCAACAAAGGTGTATTCTTTAGAAGACTAAAGGTTTGTAGCTGAACCTGCATCTCTTTCACAAATTAGTTGGTTCAGCATCACAGGAACCAAATCAAGTGGAGTGTTTTGGTGGTTCTTATTTGTCGACACAAATACCTGTAAATATGACATGTTCTCGTGCTGTTTCCTGACTTTAAAACAACCACCTCAATGCACCAGTAAACAGCTGGCTGAGGTGCAATGGATTGCTGCATACTGAGGGCCTCAAATGATGTGTCCTCCAAATTCAGCTGAACAAGGCTGCCTTTCTTGGCCACATTTGGAGTAGCCTTTGAAATGGGACAGGCCTTGTCGACGCATTATGATGTATTTGGTTTTGGAATTGCGAATTTTGAAGGAGGCAGCTCCCGAACTGGGACACAACCACAATCATCTCCACTGAGATTTGTAATGTTAGGACAAACAAATCAATGCTGTCAATCCCAGCATCAATTAGTCATTCTGACAGTTGACCCTGCTGAGTTGTGCCAGCAAGTTCAGCAATTCAAAAACAGCTTTCTAGCAACAATAATAGGCTAAAGTGACAGATAACTTATCTGGTTTCAAACAGCCCACTCAGGAATTCTTAGTTTTTGCAGCTATGCAGGAATTACAACAAGAGGACAGTGGACAGTGTTACCATCCGGTGTGAGCGCTGGAATATGTGCATGTTCTGCAAAAAACTGCTCTCCAAAACAGTTTTTATGTAATGCAGGATCAGAGAATTTGTCAGGGTATGAATGTTTGTGAAGAATGACCAATGGAGACCAGTGCACACATCAGGGGGGAACATCTACATGCTTCTTCTTAATTTACAAAATGATCTCATCAGTGCAAATGATCGTTGTTATAAATCACAATCATGTGAAATTGTACATTGCACAAGAACAAGCTTAATAGCGATTAGCGAACTAAATCAATAGCTGTCAGCTCCTACAATTAGCCATAATTTGGTATTACTTTAAATGCCCTATTTTCTCACTGTTTGGCCCTTCAGTTTCTCTGTCACCTCATTTTTCTCTGTCAACAAAATGTGCATAACTCAGAACAGCAATCCTAAACATTCAAACCTGTGCTGACTGTGAAGCGGCTCGCACGTTGGTTCGATTTGGGTTAACATTATTTTTTTGACATGTTAATTTGCTCAAATTTGTCAAAGCCTGAAATATTAAATCTGTTAAACCAAGGCCAAAAAAATAAAAAAATAAAATATAAATCAGCATTATGTCTAAATCCACTTTCTTGCTAAACTCTGCCATTGTTTAAGAGTGCCAAAGCAGTCATTACACCTTTACTCATAAACATAAAATAATGAGAGTTATTTCAGTTACAACTTTATTATTGTGGCAAAGCCAGTTAGTCATAATTCATTGCAACTTGGGTTAATACATGCAACTGCATTAAACTTTTTTTTTCAAACACAGACACAAACAGTAACAGAATGTCTAAAGAATCACGGAAATTATTTTCTTATTATTTTCTTATATTATGTATTATTATTATTATTATTATTATGTGCGATCGATGTTAGCCAAGATGTCTGATTTTTTTTTTTTGGTGACTGAATTAAAAATCAATCAAAAGGATTTTTGCACATGACCCTCTTAATAGAATTAAGGTGCATCCAAATTCCATGAGGTCCTATGGGACATGCTGGATGGAAAAAAGGAGAAGGCCTCTTCATGCAGTGTCAGAAACCTCATTTTTTGTTGCTACAGGGTAATGACCTACTGATAAATCAAGGGTTGCAGCTTGGAGTTATGGGCTCAAAACACTGACTGTAACTCTGCCTCTGTTGTGTTCCCATTCCATCAATGTCATTACTCATTACTCACTACATTGTTTACAATTGTTTACAACACCCCTGCACTTTTGTTAAATAATCAATAATTGCACAATAACTGACTTGACCATCATAACCAAAGTTTAACCAGAAATCTGTTACAAATCTATTCAGATAAGAGACATTTGTAAGAGTCTGCGTAGGAAAATGTTACATGAATTGTATTATTTTTTGTTCCAATTTGTCCAGAGCAATGGAAAAAACATAAAATACTGTATTTATATATGTACATTTTCTGGAACACAAAAGCCATTTTAGTCGAGACACTAGGTAGTCACTATCACTTTTTACCTAACTACTGTATATCTCAGTTTAAGCATGTTAGCATGCCCATTTGAAGGCATATGCACAGTTTTTAATTGCTTTCATTAGCCAAACCATTTATTTCATTGCTTCATCCAACACAAACAATTCCCCATCAAAATGTACAGTACATAGCCAGGCTGTACAGCTGGAGAGTGGGACATATATTTGCACATTTTGTCCCAGGTTTTGTTTATATGCACAGCCCCAGGCTCCAGGTCTCTGGATGCATGGAATTCATGTCTTTGCTTGGCCCATTTCGTTGTTTAGCTTGCCTTTACATATGCATTAACTAGATTTCAATTATATTTGGTATGCTAACGAAAACCAAATGCTTTCTACAGAGGTTTGTGTGATATTGATCCAAATGCATTTGCCAGGTCCAGAAATAAAGCATGGGAGTCTCACATCCCTCACCGGGGGGCTGAATGTAAAGGTGGTTTGTGGCAATAAATGTGGCATTCCTCTTTGGTGTTTCTATAGAAATTCATTATTTTTTCAGTAGTTTGAGATTCTGCATTAAAATGTCCAAAAATCATAAAACATATTTTAATAATCATTCTGCTAATGACCCAGTACTGTATAAGAAATGTTTGTTTTGCCGATCTTCCTGCAGAGAAATTCTTCAAAGAAATTCATGAGGAAAATGCCTTCAAGTATCACTCTGAGGCATTTTCCTCATGAATTTTGTTATCTTCATTAAATGCAGACAACAAGACTGTAGACTCTGTCAAATTGCTGCCTGATAAACTATCTCTGCTGTCAGCCCCAGTGGAACAACAGGGTGTGGTACTGGCCACAGTACTCTGACTTAAATTACACTGAGCACTGTAACAGTCCGGACGGCTGTACCTGCCAAAACCTCCCCACAATGGCCGTTCATCTCAGCTCCACCAGACAGGCTCAGACTGTGGCAGAGTTCAGAATCAGGTCATTTCATATTAGAAGACCCAAATCTCAAGGTGGTGCAGCAGATTCTGAGCTGTAACTATACTGAGAAAGTGCCAGGGGCCTGATGTATTTTGCACTGACAGCACAGGAACTTCATGTGTGGTGCTTCTTAGAAAGACAATTAGATAGACAGTCTTTTGGGTTTTTAGCATAAAACAGTCTCTAGAGTCCTTTGTGCTGCACCTTGTGAAGATGAATCAGACACTGAAGGAGCTCTGTCACCGCATTAGTTCACCATAGAAGCGACAGCAGGTGTTGTATAAGATACAGTTTAGTCCTAACCCCATCTGTGCTAACTGCGTCCAGGCTGTCCAGACTGCATCCCCAGCGCACCACCACAAAGAACAATGCACTGACCACCAATAACTGGTGTGGAGCTGGCTGATTTAGATTTGAAAAGCTAAAAGCCCTGAAAAACTCTCATTATCTGTACCGAAAGTTATGTAAGATACCTCTTATATTGATATAAGAAGTTGTATTTATATTGTCTATTCAGCTGTAGTTCCATTGAATACTGTGGAGTGAATTTGTCTTCTCTTTTTAATATATAAATATTCAAACAGGGAAAAAACAACAGCATTAAATACATTAAAACATGTTGGACCAGATGTGTCATAAAAGACATACACATGTGCTGCACTAGTCTCAGTGCTGCAGCCTCCTAAAGCCTGTGAGATGATATTCATAACGAATTAGATGAATCATTTTGCATGAACTGTGAGTGGATATTGTCAAGATTTAAAATCATAATCGCAGTGGAACTGCAGACACATTGCATAGCTGAGACACATTTTTAATTCCAGGTATAAATGTAATATGGATAATTCATATCTGAATACAATCTAGACACGAGGCGAATGTTAATGCGAGCTGCAAAGAGGGCCACTATGCTTCATGTGGCTCACAGTCTCATCGTGATTAACACTGAATGTGTGCTAGTAGATTGTGACTAGAGTGGTTAGCTTGTGCCATATTTATATGGAACAAGGAGATGGGAGGTTCATATTTAACATCCTGGAGTGAGTAAATGACTGAATGAATGTTGGTTGACTTGGAGTGGCAAACAGCAAAGGTTTAAAACCCTTTAAAAGGTTTAAAACCCTTAGCGTCAATCCTGTTAAGACCTATTGCCCATAGTAAAGGTAGAAAATGCTCATATGTTATTGGCCTTTTGACACAACCAGTAAATTCTCTTCTTAACAACGCAGCTGCCTGGACTTAAACTAAACTTCAACAAACTCAGTTTTTCCCTGAGTGACTGCTTGTTTGTAAATGCAAATAGACACAATCTGATCACTCAGCTTCCACGGGGACAGACAATGTCTGAGCGATTTATGAATGGCTCAGACAACAGACACAACAAAGGGAAGATAAACGGGTCAATATATTTTCTCTTGTGCTCTGATAATAATTTATCATCAGCATTGAGTGTCGGCAGCCATCTTAATACCACTTAACATGTGTCGTTAACATTTAAACGTTGTGCTGCAACTGCTCCACAGACAGAGTGTCTGAGCATGCTCAGAAATCTCTGACAGGGTGACTTTTAGGCAGGTAGGAAGTCTGAGAACAGTTGGAATTTACAAACAGGGCAGTTCGTGTTAGAGAGCTCTCTGCTTCTCCGAGTGGCAATTTACGAATACAACAATTTCAACAAACCCATTGAGCTCTCCTACGCTCTCTTGACTGCCAAACACCCAGTAACCATTTTGCTCCAAACACTTGTCCACGCTTTCCTCCCCCTCACCCAATCACCTGCATTGCTTATGTACAGGTCTAGTTTGCCAGTAATTTGATATTTCATATTGCTTGGGACATAAAATTGGATCTAATATCAGAATTGAGAAATGTGATCAATTCAGTCCTGCAATAGTGTTTTGGATCAAGTTTTCACCAAAGAACATACAGCACATGGCAACTATTGATACTGTTTATTGGACATCTGCATCTCACAAGAGATAACTCATATTTGGCCATAAAATTTATTAAAAAGTTATTTGAAAAAATTGACATTCAGGATTTTTTTAAACTTGCAATATGTGATTTTTTTTGGCCACTGGGGGGCAGCGAAAACAAGTTGTGAACACAGCATTGACCTATCATCACCTTTTAAGTTGAAATGGCGAACTTGTTAGCAAACAGTTGCTTATTTACACATCCAGCAGTTAGGGAGCAACATTACCATTTATTTTTTATTTTTCTCTTTTAGCTCTGTTTTTGGTCTCTGCCATCTCCTGAGGGAAATATCTGACTCTTTAGCTGCGAAATGCTCCACTACATTCACCAGTTAGTTGCTAACTGTGTCCATTTGGTATTTGGTGCCGAGCAGGTAGTGTAGAGTGGGGTTTTTAGTTTTTTAGTTGAAAAGAGCTGCTTGCTGCATCCAAAAACGATGCTATAAAGTTGCGGGCCAGACAGCTCAACAATGAGGTGAAACTCGCTATAAAGCTCTGTTATTATTTAAAAACAAATCGATGACCGCTTTGAGTTTAGACAGCACCTGGAGTAGCTGTATTTCCATTGGGTTCAAAGACTATGTGTTAGGAAAGTCAGCAATGTGAAGATGTATTTTCTCTCTGTACTGGTAGCTCTCATTGGATGACATGGATTTTCTGATTCGGTGGAAATGCGCTGGCTGAATGCAAAAGAGCTCCCTTGCTATATTGTTGTCATTTAGTAACACTGCAACACCCTATAATAAAATTACTTCGTGTCACCCCTGGTTTGCCCGCCGAGCCGGTTACAGACAGTTAGAGGAGACAAATTTGGTCAAGCAACATATACATATAAATATTTTCTACATTTCAAACACAGAACTGTATATACATATATATATATATATATATATATATATATATATATATATATATATAACAGTGGCTTGCTCTTCTGAGAGCCATGCATCACAAATTATTTGGGACCCAGTACTTAGTGTGACGCTGGCTCTCCTGGTGTGTTGGAGGTGTGTGATGAATGAGATTCTCTAATACAGGGAGACATTTCAGTGGCATGCAATTTTAAATCCTCATATTGCGGCAACAAAGTGTACAAGTTAAGGTCTAGTGAATATTCTCATCAGTAATTATAGTCTACAGCCATGTATAATAAATTCAGTGTATAATACGCCTAAGCAGCATCCACATCCTCAGCATAATGCAGAACACTGGATTGTTTTCTGCATGTGCTCTCTTGCATTTAGAAATACATAGAGGAGAACTACACCCTCCATGACTCATTATTTTAATTCAGAACACAGTGTGGCTCATTATCCAGTTTGATTCATGTAACCTGCTTTTATAATTATCAGGATAAACGTCTTTTTTCTCTCTTTTTTTGTAAATTAACTTATGCAATGCTCCACAGAAAACCAGCAGGGTGCAGACATGAGCTTCCCGTAAAATGTAATCTCTATCAAAATAATCTTTCTGAGATGGAGTTTTATGGTGAACTTCCCACAGTATGAAACAATTCACAATGTAATAGGCTCTCACACATCTCAGCACTGTAATTGCCATATCTGCAAGTAGGCACATGAATGAGGAGAAGCAGCTTTCCACGCGACTATTTCAGTAAATCTGACGTTTATAGCCCTACTTGTGCACGGATAGAGGAAAAAGTGGGTGTACACACTAGTTGTGCTGTGTGGCTCTACGGTGCTTCAGTTCAGATGAGCTCACCCAGCCGATGCGCACATCGTAGGATCCTACCACTCTGAGAAGGCGCGAGGACGGCGAGCAGCAGCCTGGTGGGAAGAGTGGATGCTTTTGTGCAAAGGCTGCCGACTTTCTACTACACAGAGTAAACAGAGAGAAGCGTAAAGGATTGTGCGCCCGTTCGTCTCTTGTTGGAGAGATTCAGTGGATTTGTAGGTTGCCTGGATGGATGTGCGAATCCACTCTTGTATCGCAGACTGGACCGGACTTGGGGCTGAGCTGCTGATGAGAAGAAACCTACTTTAAACACTCTCGCTGTTCATTTTCTTTTTTTTTTTGCTTTGCCCCCCCCCCTTTATAGGATGCCCGGATTTCGTTCATCATACTCTGTCCAGTTCAAGCCAGGCTGCTCATTTGGAAGGACGCTAGACCTCCAGCCCCTCAAATCTGCAAGTTCAGACCAATAAATTGTGACATTGTGTGTCAGCCTTGGAATAAGAAGTCGATACTCAAGAAAAGGGACGCGATATTCTTCCGGAATTTTAACGATCTATTTCCCCGCTATCCGTATAAATATGCGATTTGGTTGGATAGGTTGGTTTGGTCCAGCTTCACGCTTTTTCAGCTGGAGCAGCGCTGATAGTGACTGATTATTGCTGTTGATTTTGTCCATGCAAGACTCGGGGTGGAAACATGTCTGGCCACTTCTTTGAGAGGATCACTGCTATCAGAGATGGCATTTTGGTCCAGCACTTCGGTTTTCACCTCTAAAGTGCCCCGGAAAATCTTATTCATGTTCACCCTCTCCCTCTCTGTCACCTACTTGTTCTATAGCTTGATGAGCTGCTACAACTCGCTGCAGTTCCCCCTGCAAGAGAACTACGTGTATCAAGGGAGGCTGGTGACGGAGGAGACAACTTTTGTGACACTGAGGGAGAAACTTTATTCCGCCTCCCAGGGCTTTACCGAATTCACCGAGGCCGAGAGAACCACCGCGGTTTCCACCGTAAAGGATCATGCTGAGGCCGAACAAAGGACGGTGGAGTGGATTAGGACTCAGGCGTCTCCAACTAAGTCGGCGGTGGCGTATCACACCACCGCGCTGGAGAGGGAGCACCAGGAATTCAGCACCACGGACAGCGAACTCAGGGTGAACTGCACCATGGATTATGGAGAGAAGAAACTTCCCCAAGCCATCATCATCGGGGTGAAGAAAGGGGGGACCAGAGCCCTGCTGGAGGCTCTCAGGGTGCACCCGGACGTCAGAGCCGTTGGAAATGAGCCACATTTCTTTGACAGGAACTACGAGAAGGGGCTGGACTGGTACCGGTGAGTTACCATGTCAATCTTATCTAGCGCCAGTGTTGTCTTTTAGTCCAATTTATCGCAAATCACGCGTACTTTAAGCTGCTGTTTAATGTTTTCCAAAGAACGCCAGTGTTTTATATTTCTGAATGCGTGTTTATTGCTTTCCACGTAGTCACTGGTCTTCATTGAAATTGGTAAAACTCTGGATTGGTCCTTTAACAGACTGTAACAGTAACTGAATGAAGTGACTTCTATAAACTTGTGTTTAGAGTCTTATTGGCAGAGTATAAAATTTCATATGGACCTTTGTTTTTGAATCATAAGGTGTGAATTATTATATATTGAACCCCATTCGAAGATCCATGGTGGTCTTAAACAGCAGTTCTGTCCTGTCATATATCAAGTGATGTGTCACAAAGTTTAGACCTTTAACAGGGTTACACAATATTTGCACATGCATAGTGGCACACAAACACACACAGAGGAGTGTCACTGTATAGTTTTAGCTTTTTTTAATGTCTCATTCTAAGTTGTTTAGCCTTTAAACCAAAATCCCATTTTATTTAACATGTTTAAGTGTTTTCACAGAGCACATTGTGAGCTTCAGGCTGGTTCCTGTATCCACTGGTGAAAATGAAACACACAACACACAGTGAGAGAATAACAATATGATGCTCATATTAAATATTTAATGTAATGTTGGTAATTTCCAGATGCCATTTTTGACATTGACCAAGAGAAATTGGCTTATTATTCAGTTCATTATCCCTCTTATACACACTCCCACATACACACATGCATAGTCATGCTCGCGGATTAAAACAGAGGGAAGGAGTTCTTTTATAGAGTACATTTGTATGTGAAATTGGACTGCATATCACATATATTATATTGTAGATGCAGTCTTTTTTCCACCCTGGCGATTACTCAAAAATACTAGAGCACCTCCTTTACTTAAATTGTATATAATCTAACATGTAAAAGTGCTGTAAGTGTTGTATTCTCTGAATCACCTTTTGTCAGTGCTTTGCTGCTTGTTCTCATAGGAGTGTGAATTGTTTACATCACCTCTCATGTGAGCGTGTGTGATGGTTGACATTCACTTTGAGTCCAGGTTTATTAGCCAGAAAATAACCTGTTTACCATTGCCGTGTTTACGGGAGAAAAAAAATCAATTTGAGGGTTCATTCATGGTCAGTTGGTCATGGCTCAGTTAGGCGTTGTTCTCACATAATGATGTTTGACCAGGGGAATTCAAGATTTTCTAATGGAGTCAATGAGCTGTTGAGAATGACGCTGACTCAAGGTCCCTTCTGTTTCTCCGTAGAACCGGATCTGTTACGCTGGTGTTTGGGTTTGCAGAGCATCTGCTTTCATCTTGCTGCATAGACATGGGCGCTCTCGGCTGTTCATTTAGCCTGTGTTAATGCAAGCTGTTTCATTACGCTTACGGTGAAAGGCTCATTAGACAGGAGGATGACATGCTTACATAAATAATAATAAGTGTGCTCGTGTGTTTTAGGGCCCCTGAGTCAAACAAATCCCTAAAGGAGCCTTAATTTTGTATCTGCCATTGTCCTGTGTTGAACGCTCACCTCAGAATGGTGTTTTCAGGGGGAGGGAAAGAAACATACAGTCTACATTTGATGGTGCAACGATATAAAGTGAATGGTTAAATGGTTAAAAATAATTACGAGTTGAGCCACTATATCAGTTACCAGACCCTGATATAAAAATTCATTCAGACCACGTTTGTTTGTTTCTAAATGATGCATTATTCTGCATCTCTCTTCTCTGTCTGTGGTGCTCTGGCTAATATGCACTTAATGGAAGTGAAATTATGATCAGTTACAGATATTTGCAACCATTTGACATTGGTGTAGTTGAATGGGACCAGTAATCTGATAAAATGTGAGTCATAAATTTGGGCCTGTCTTAGTAACACCTGCTCCACATTTTGATGGATATGGTACACGAACTACGGGGAATGTAACCCAAAGGCATCTTGTGAGCGCTTACATGTACGCAAATGCTCATTCACTCTGTTCTCAATGAGTGAATCAAATGATGTCTGTGTGTTTTTGCACTAGAAGCTTTGTTCTGACTGGTGCTATTTGTCCAGTGTATCCTACACATATTCAGCTATAGTGAGTTCTACAAAGAACTGGGATTGTGTGCTTGTGTTGTTGTTTGTGTGTGTTTAGGGAGTTACTTTTCTGTCACTTTGTGTGATGCTCTGGAGGAAAGAAAACAGGATGAAGGAAAGTTCCATTGAGTTTTGTGCTGTGAATTAAAGAGCCTGCCATGAAGTGAGAATATACAGTGTGGGTTCATTCAGGTTCGCCTGGAGCCTCTGCCACTGCGGTACTGTGTGGTTCACTAAAGGTCATGGGTAGCAGGGTTAGTCCACCTGAATAAGACAGTCAGTCAGTAAACAGACTTTGATGTTAAATTGTGAACACACTGTTAACATGTGTTTATGCAACTTTTCAGTTGAATCTTGAACATTTAGTTTCGACCTTTCTGTCCAGGAGTTGTACAGAAAATGCTTTTTGTTGTCACTTTTCTGTGGCGTAGGCATATCAGCCCTGGGTAACATAAAGAAACCTCCAAGGATGTTGTCGTTATCCTGGCAAATGTCAGTGACAGTGGAAGAAAAAAAAGCAAATATGTGCTCTTTTATATAGGCAGCAGCGCACGCCCCCTCCTATTCTCCATTCACTGTGCTGGGAAGTAAAGCAACCGCCAGGCTCTCGCTGAAGTAAATACAGGCAGCTACTTTTGTTTATAATGTGTAAAGGCTGTACGTTTGTTACATAGAGGACTAATCCTAATAACTGCACTTTATCAAGTTTCAAGTTAAGTTAAAAACGTTTGATTTAAAAAAAAAAAAAAAGGTAATTGGCCATTGATTTTGACAAAACTGCAACTGAAACATTTTCTGGGAGGCTTGAATCTCTGTGTTGTTGTGTGAGAGGATGCACAGTAAGTTGTAGACTAAATCGCATTTTTTTGCAATCTGCAATTGATGAAATAACATCAGATAAACATAATATATAGGTAGGGGTAAAATAACTCAAATTACATTAAAAAAAATTTGAACGTGTGCTACAGCAGTGTCTAGATCTTAAAATCCTGCTTGTGTGATTCTGCTGCTCCGTTTGCTAATGTTTCCGTGCATCTGTTAACATGGACAGATACCTTCTTAAAACTCATGTAATGTATTTCATTTGCAATATTATCAGTAGATAGAGAAGGTTATCTGATCCATTTTTCATAGAAATGCTCTCTGAAACCCTTTTGCAACTGCTATACAGTATATTGCGTTTTGAAAAATGAACTGTCTTTCTTTATATTGACGTCATTTGCATACAATAGTGTGTCATAAAAAGGGCAATGTTGTTTTTACTGTTATGTTGTTCTGTTATACTCCATACAAGAAAACCAACCCATTACTGTCACTGTTAGCAACTGGGGGAATTTAGCAAAATGTGCAAAAGTAACTATAAGAACTATTAAGTTTAAGATACTAAGCTGGAAATCCATCATATATATCACTATATCATCATACGAATATGGAACTTTTTCCATTCTTGAAGAGGATGCTGAAGGGAAACAATGCTTTCAGACCTTTTGTATTTTTATGTTGTATTTTGCCTACTTGGTTGTTGGAGTTGTTGGGACAAGTTTAAATTCAATCTGTAAAGTATTTCTTACAGTGATCACTTCTGGATGTGTCACGAAGAAGGTTTGAGCTTGTTTCCATGTCCAATAAAAAATTCTGCACAACTCCAGCACACATCTAATATTCACATCAGGACTCCAAGTTTATTGTGGGTCGGGTATGAGCCTCCATAGACGGGCCCAGATTGGTGATTGGTGCTGCTTTCCTGTTTTTAGCACTCTTGGACAGTTTCTCCAGTGTGTTTTGGGCTTACTTGAACAAGCAATTAGCAATGTAGTGCCATCATTAGCGTACACAGAGGACTTTCAACAGCCAATTGGCGCTTCTAATGTTGCCTCTATTTCTGAGTAAAGAAGATGAGCCACCACCGCAAGGATTTAATATATCTGTTCTCTTGAGCATGCCTCAACCTGGTGCAAACGCCCATACTGGAATAGGAAACGTTTGATGCAAGATGACCAATACAGCAAATGTTACTTCAGCTCTGTGCCAGTGTTCACATACTTTAGTGGAAAGATAATGTGCCTCATAAATTGTGCTGAAGATTGTCATTGATTATCGATCACACGAGAAGATTCATGCCTGCTGTGGGTGAGCATTCTCAGCAGGAATTCACATTAGTTAGGGGCCGGACTAATGAGGGCTTATTAGTGAGGTTGACTGCTTGGTATTTTCGGCATTTTTGCAAAATGTCAAACAAATAGCGTTTACATTACTGGTAACAAATAGGGTTTGAAAGGAGCAACTGCTGTCTTTGCCATGTATTAATAATTATTTGAGGCAGAGAGAAAAACATGGTATGACCACTTACAATGGAATCGTGTTGTTTTTTCTGATTTAAAAATGGTTAGAGTATTACATTACAAAATAGGAAAATATAAAATGTTCAAGCACTTTAACATTTGAGTTAACTTGCAGATTAACAGTGGCAGTAACAGCCTTCCGCATGGTTAAAAATAACACAATTTTGAAAAGCATCAGATTGTCCGTCTCAGATTAATTCCAATTGAAAAGCATGTGTGACCAGGTCAAATAATACAGCAGGAGGCATGAGGTTTCTCATCTACTGAGGATCAATGGAATTCTGCTCTGCATTGTGTGAACTGGACAGTCAGCAAAGTGGGAGAAGTTATATCAGTCTTTTCACAAGGAGTAAGAATGGCTTTCTTCACACTCAAAGAACCTTGTATGGAGCAATTGTGTTGAGAAATATTCTATGTAATAATGGAATTATGTAATTAATATGTAATTACGTAATTCTAAATGTTGAAGCATGAATGTGTCCTCAGAAGTCTCTGTAATGTATGAGCAAACGCTAATATTCATGGTAATGAAAAGTGCATTTCATACTATATGTGTTGGTATTCTAACTTTAGGCTTTGGTACGATCAGTATCTGTATCTGCCAGAGGTGCAAAGGTGGACTGATACTTATCGAAAAATCGATACAAGAGTCAGAGATACAGCTACATCGACACAGAACCACAGATCCGAACCAAATTCTGTGAGAAATTCATCAAAAATCGATATGGCTGAGAAACACCGATCTTAAAGTTTCAAGTAACTCTGTCTCTGTGTCCTTGTGCTTCTGGTACGTGTGTATGGGTATATGTGTGTGTACGTGCAACCCACTTCCCCACCCCTCCCTGCAACACACAGTACCTACTTTAAGACATCCACTTCCTGATAATGATCCTACGAGGAAGAAAGTCAGACTCCATCACGTACAACACTGGCGGAAATCTCAGCTAAAGAAATGTGTTATGCAAACGTGCAACACTAAAGTAAAATATACAGGTGACACCATTGACTTTGTCACTAATTTAAGAAGGTGGCATAATATAAAACAATAATGCGCTGATGGAAAAATGACCTGATAGAATCCTGTTGAATCAGCTTTGAATCACAATCAAATGTGTCAGATTGTGGACCATGTAGCTAAATACATATTAAATCATCTGAGAGCCATAAATTATACTTCTCTCATAAAGTTTCTCAGTGTAAGACTTAACAGGATAAAAAAATCGATTTATATACTGTACTTCATCAAATAGCTGCCACTAAGAGTATGTACTCCAACGTAACAGCAGCCAGAAGACAACACAGAAACATTTGTCCCTCTCTGTAACAGGAGTGTAGATCCTGCATGTGAAGCCACAAGTAGCTATCTAAGCTGAATAACTTATCGCTCCGTCAGCCCACTGCCAACACAGTACAGCTGCCACCCTCTGTAACACCACAGTTTCACCACAGACTCTATGGATTTGACCCAGTGTTAAAGGATTTATTGCCAAGCTCACCTGTTTATGAGGTGAATGCATCATTTATCAAAATCATAGCTCCACAGTCGGCACTTGGCAGCACTAAATTCAAAGCGTATATTAAGGAGAAAAAGACAAAGCAACAGCAGGTCATAATCTAAACAACTTTAGTTTGAAGCAGTTTTCATGACTTTCATCTGCAGTAAAAACAAATCCAAGAAGATTATAAAGTCACCTGGAATTTAGATATCTCTGGTCCACATGTGAGAAAATCACCGGTTCAGCGTTCCCATGTATCCTTTGTCTCCTCTGGAAAGTATTTATACATGAGATAAATCAGCTAACTGTGAACCAGAACCAAAGTTTTACTGAGGTTTGCAAGCTCTAATGCCACTGTGTTATTAAAATGACACTTTAACCCCCTATGCAATAAAAGTAGAGGGGATGTGCCTATAAATCTTCAGAGCGCTGTTCTTATCCTTTCAGGGCTGCGTCCCTGTGCTGAGAAATGAGTCAACAATAGCTTCCAGCTCCGTGGTGATTAGTCCCAGTAGCCATTGTTTTTGTTCCAGCACACTCTGAAACTATTTTATTTTTATTGCTGACTTTTTTCAATCATCTTTTCTTAATGCTTCATGAGAGATGTCCCAGAATGAGCCTTGCCATTTCCAAGGACTTTTCTCTTTGTGTGAGTTGTAATGTGCTCTTATCAATGGATCCTACACGGCTACAAAACTTTTACCTCGACCAAGGTCATACAGTAGAGTGTGTTCACTCCTCACCTTATCAAAGACACGGATCCTTTCTTTGTATTCCATTGTGGAAAATTCGCATTTCTTTTAAATATGAAAGTCTATTCATGGAGGCAGTGTCAGTGTTATGCATATTCAGCTGCTGTGGGACTTTGAAGGAACAGTGTGTACTGCACCACAGGCTTTAGTGTACCTGCAACCTCCGGTCGTAAGACAGGACCCGGTGACAGGAGGTGTGTAATGGAGACATGGATCCACTGCCTAGCCCAGCAGCACAAAGTCTAAATCCAGCGTTTATCCCTTGTTTAGCCCTGCTTTCCCTCTCTCAGCTGCTCCATGGGCAGCTTAGCCCCTGACTCTTGCCACCTGACTGGGAGCCCGTGACTCCACTCAGTGGGGAGATGGGAAAGAGCAAGGTGGGCCTGATCCCCGAGTAGGCAGGATGCCATCCCTTCCAGCTGGGCCTGTGTGCTGCTGCAGTGCCTCCCTGTCCCGCTCCTTCCCAACATGGCAGAATCTGCTTACGCCTGATAAGACGGCGCCAAGACTCACAAGGACGCACCTCTGAGTGCTCTGATGCCAGTGCTGCAGTTGTGGAATTAAACTTTTTAATTAGCAGCATACCCGTGTGCTGTCTAGAGAGTGGACCGCTTCAGTACAGTCTTTCTCATTGCCCACCCTCTTTCCACTTGATTAAACTCCCAAGCATCATGGAGCTGTGAGGTTCCAGTTACCACAGGAGCAATCATGTTTATTTCTTGTTTGAGCATCTCTTTAGATGCTGCATAGCACAAGAATATTACTCATGATTTCCTACAGCTAGAACGGGCAGCCCTTTTCTCCTGCTCTACCTCACACACAGTAGCATACAAATCAAGGTATTGAACAGTAAGCCCACTATACTTTCATGTTATTCCTGTTCACCCTGTTGAAACAATATGATGAAGTCGTCTTCTCCATGAGTGAGAAGTGACTTCTCATTGTAAAAAGGCACTCCTCTATGATTATCAAACATGCAGCTGATTGTCAAGTGTAATGGTGGAGTGCCAGTGAGTGCCTGTGCAATCTCGAAGGTAAAATTGCACATCCACATATTTTACAATTGATATAATTCTAGTTGCATTGTTAATGGTCTCTTGTATAGATAAATGTATACACGATTGTATCAAGTTACGTGAATCAAACATGGTATGTCTGTCAAGTAGCATCTTTACATGCACGCTAGTCTCTGTTATGTCTTATCCTGGTTTCAGCCATACTTGAGATATGATGTGGACCTACACGTTAGGCCTGCATTAAAGGAATAGTTCAACATTTTAGGAAATACACTTATTTGCCTTCCTGCCGAGAGTTAAGAGGAGAAGCTCAATACCACTCTCATGTCTGTAAAGTCAATATAAAGGTACCGCTAGCAGCCGGTTAGCTTAGCTTAGCACAAAGACTGGAAACAGCGGGAAAATGCTAGCCCGTCTTTGTCCACAGGTAATATAATCCGCCTACCAGTGCCTCAAAATCTCAGTGACACGTTACATCTTGTGTTAATCCGTACAAAAACCACAGTGTAAACGCGACAAGCTTCCTTTTTACAGGCGGTTATGTGCCAGACTGTTCCTTGGCTTCGGTTTTTGTATGAATTAAACAAAAGTGTTAATGAGTGAGCTTTAGATGTGCTGGCAGGTGGATTTTGTTACGTTTTGACAGAGCCAGACTAACTGTTTCCCCCTTGTTTCCGGCCTTTGTGCTAAGCTTAGCTAACTGGCATCTGGCTCCAGCTACATATTTAGCGTGCAGACACGAGAGTGGTATTGATCATCTCATCTAACTCGCAGCAAGAATGCAAAAAAGCGTTATTTCACAAAGTGTCAAACTATTCCTTTAAGGTTAGGGAAATTTAATTCAGTGTTGCCTTTCCCAATATCTAACCAAGGACACAAACGTAAATCATTCAAGTCATCTGTTGTATAGTTGCAACGAGTGGAGGAAAACATATCACATACACTGTAGTAGGACACCCATAGTATGAACATTTTGCCACTTATGTTCATTAAAAACATTTCCTCATTATGTACCTAAATACATTATTCAGGCGGCAAAATACATTTCTTGCTAAACATATTTGCTGTTGCAAATTAGTAATGTTATTTGTAGGTGACAGAGTTGAACTAGAAGCACTTTCCCAGTTAAATACATTTTCCTGCAGATGGACCATCGCAGATTTGTTAGAAGGTATCAACATCATCAGGTTTTGAATTATTGAAATCTCAGGTGAAATGTTCCTTTCATAATACACCGCAGATTTGAATTTCAACAAGTACAGCCACAAAGCTGCAACTATTTCAGCACAGCTAATTAGTACAACCACTACAACACTATTCTCCAGGTTTCATATTTTCTGCAGCAAATATCCTAATAACGTGGATCAACAAAACAGAGCACAGTGCTGAATTACCTTTCAGGAGCTTTTTCCTTTCAGTGGCGTTTTGTTTTGGCTGAACAGAGGCTCCTTTTTTCATTCCATTCCAGGATTACAGATTGGTTTGATCTTATTCTAGCGATCGGTATTGTAACATGGGAATTATGGAAGAAGTAATACCGCTCCATCCTTTTTGCATATGGAGAAAAAAAACCTCTTGAGCAGTTAATGGGTATAGCCAATTTCATCCTGCCTTTGGTCCTGTTCAGAATTCATGTGCATCCCTCCTCTCTCACACACACATTCATCTCTTTCTCTTGCCCTGCTGTAGCTACACTCCGATGCTTTCAAGTGGAAGTCTATTTTACTTATGGTTAGAATTTAATTCACCGTTTTTTTCCCTCTTCCATTGCTATGAAGTGGCCGTGGGTTATGGTTCACCATCAAGGCTCATATCCACTTTATTTTTGTGTCCATCAAAAGAGCCAGATAAAACGCAGAGCAGCCTTCTCCTCCATTGTTGCTGGGACAGAAGGGAGGACTTAGGCTTGTGTTTGTGTTCCACGACATGGAAAGATTGTCTGAAAATGAAAGACATAGCTTCATCTGTTAAATTATTTATTTTGGACCCAAAATAAAGTATAAGCTGAAGTAATTTTATGCTCAAAGGGATTCATCTCTCCTAAAAGATTATTTGCATGCAACAGAATTGCCGTGATGTGCTTCTAGTCTGGAGGAACAATGATTCTGTTCGGCAGAATGCTGGTTTATAGACGTCTTTAAATCTCTGCAAATAAGACTACCTTGGGACAAATACGCATGTCAATCATACTTGTCAAGATTCCAATTTTCCTTCCACATCTCCTGGAGCACTTGCGCTGCTCATGCCCCTTATTGGCTGCGAGGGATGTGGTCTCATGACACAAGCTGATGCATTTGTTCAGTCAAAGGGAAAACCCTGACAGGAATGGTCATGAAGCCAAGATACAGGGACTGCTGGGAGTATGTTTCAAATGTGTGTCCATGAGCTGATAGGTGTTTCTGTAGTATTTATGTTGAGGGATGGCGGGGAATGAAAATGCTGGCTTCTCCCACTAGTATAGGCAGCATTATCATATGACCATTACGCAGTAGACATATGCAGCAATATGCAGCATATGGCTTTTTTTTTCCCATAAAGAACACCTTGGCCATTTTGTGAAAGCACAGAAATTAGCATCTGACGCTGGCTGCTAAACATAGATGCAATTTCATCCATTTTCCAGGATTTTTCACCAATTACCTTTTTTTTTTTTCCCAAAAATTTGATGGAAATGAAAAGTTAGGACCATTTATAGAAGTGATCTTTGGAGCCAAATGCGTCTCGTGCTCTTCATAGCATCGACAGTTCAGCAACAACCTGACAGACTTAATTCAATTATGGCTGTGTGATGTGTTGAGACTCCGGAGGTGCGAGCTAATTCCTCTGTTTACACCCCTGAGTCACTGTCACAAACAAAGACAAACACATTCATTGGCTTCCAGGATCTTGTTTGCTGTGATTGTCCCATCGCCTTTGAAGTTTCTCATCGCTTTATGTTGTTTACTTATTCATGCTCTTTCTTTCCCTCAAATCACCATGGGGTATTCCGTTAGAATAATTTTAGCACAGTGTGAAACAATGTATGAGCTGAGTATTAGATGTGTAAACTGCACTCAACACACTTCTTACATACAGTAGAAACGCCGCCGAGCTGGATTGACTGGCACTTTGAAGAGGAAATCTTCAATCAGTAAAATCCTGATTTCATAACTCTGTGATGAACCATCTCTGCCACCAGCACTCTCATTGCGTTTGGTATGTTCAAAGTCATTAACACAAGCTGTGGCATTTGCCAAACACCACTGAGACTTGGATTAAGCCAATGAAATGCAAAAGGACGCTTTAAGGGATTATGCTAATTGCTAATGGCTGTATCAGGAGGTGATTGTTTTCCCTGGATAATTTGGATTATTGGCATTAGAGATTTAGGAGAGAGTTGACGTGTTCTGCCTTTCTAATAAGGTTGTTGTTGTTACCTGCTCTCAACCATGAAGCCAACTCTTCCCTTGTGGGGGCTTTTGATATGTGTGATATATTGTCTTCTATGCACAATGCACCACACAACCACACACAATAAAATCAGCAATGAATTGTGATTCAGACAAAGAGAGAAATTGGTAACACTTTTAGTTGAAATAACGCTCATAATACAGCAATTGTGCTGCCCAGGGGCTAATGGGGAGAATCTGTTGTTGTAAAACCAACATTCACAAACCATGTTTACATACACCAACGTATATAACCTACAACATTAAAGTATTTGAATCATAACTGCTAGAAACAAGGAACGCCTGTTAATCAGCATGACTTCCCAGGTGCAGATTCACCTAAACATAAACAGGTTTAGTAGATACAAAAACAGGGTTCAGGTGAAACCCACAGCTTACTAGCTGACTATGCAGCATTTGGCATTTCTGAGTAGCCTAACTTCTGAAGATAACAATATGTGGCATGCATAGGTAGCACATGCAGTGACTATGCCATAAGCCTTAAAATAAAGGAAAGCTGGATAACAAAGAGTTAAAGGACCCAGAGTCTCATGCAGGCACATCGCACCCGCGGGTGTTAATGGCGTTGTGACACTCGCACTTTCACAGAAACATGATAACGGCATGATAAGAACAAATCAGATGTATGAAACAGCTATTTAACTAGTTGGTAATGTATAATCTTCTTTAGTAACTTTGTCTTGTTATGTGATGTGTCAGATAACATTAGTCATTGAACATAAAATGAAATTGCTAAAGTCAGAAATGTTCCTATACAGTCCTGTACACAGGGTCTTTAACTATAGAGTGTCAGATCGGAAAAATCTCCTTTGGGTTGTGTTGGATTGCCACTGATGAACAACCTATTTGAGGAAAATTGTGTACATAGTCTGTAGAAAATAATGAGTAGAAAGCCCCATGTTGACTTTCTACTATTATGTTGGAAGTTTGTAAATTTGGATTTAACTGGCAAAGGCATTTGACTTGATGTATTTTAATTATGTTATAAGACGCTGAGGTATTTGAAAAGCTTATGCCAAAAACACATCTGTAGCTAGCATGGACTGTGTTGTGGTGAAGCTGTAATCACAGTAACATTACCAAAATCAGCAAGATTGCATTGACTGCTGTCTATAACTGCCTCTCTACTCTATCAATAAAATAAAATATTGAAAATGTTATTAAACTTTTTCTAACCTTAGTTAGCCTTCAGCATCTGTCTGTAAGCAACAACTTCATCACTATAGGGGCCAAAATTCAGTATGTGTTTTATTTGAGGAGTCTGTCAGGGACAAAACTGTAAAAACATACGAGTCTGCTTTCAGGCTGCTGCAGGATTAGGATCCTTGACTTCTTTCTTTTTCACAAGGAAGTTCATGTGAACTGCGCTTGGTTAGTCATTCCATGCATTTTAAGTAAACCCATGGTGAATCTCCCAATAGTCGCTCTCTACTCTAATCGACCTCTAGTTTGTTTCATGTCTACAAGACAGGAGGAGGCAGAATCCTAAGTATGAATTGATTTTTGAATGAGCATACATTTGCTTTTAAACACCTGCAGAACACTACAGGAGCTGTGCTGTGCAGCAAACAGGCTGTCTTATTTGATTTGAGTAATGAACAAGGACATGCTTTCTGTCTTTTGACTCAAGGTCACTTTGCCATCACAATCTTAAGCTGTGTCCTCTGGTCTTTATAACGGACCAACTTACCATGAAAGTGTATCTGGGCCGAGGTGAGAAGGTATCTGCTGTAACTAATGGGTTTATTTAATTCAATTTATTGCTTCAGCCGCTGCATCATATAAGACATGCTGGTCACTGTAAGATTGAGGTTTCTTCATGAAAGAAAGAGAGATTAACCCCCTTTTCAAAAGGGCAGAATACACTCTCATGTCATGCTGGATTTTCATGCCTAGATAGCTGGATGTATGAATCTGCAGAACTAAATGAATATAGGTTGGTGGTGAAATGGGGCTCTCAAGCTTATTTCGTACAAGCCTTCTAATCAGCGTCACGCTGGGGCTATGCTCGCCGAGCTGGGAATCTGTAATAAATGAGGGCTTTGTCAACATGTCCACTGTTGGATGCAGGGAAGCAGTGTCTTTTGATTTCAATGTGTCAGCCGAAAGGCACTCCAGCATATTTGTCCAAGCAAATGTTTAGCATTCACTGCTATCTTTTTCATCTATTATGTATTTCTATGGATTGAGCATGGCATTCTGTTTTTCACCCTCAGCATATTGTAATAATTAATTCATCCTTAATACTATTATGTTGGCTACATGTCAGACCTATCTGCCTCTTAACACATTGTCTCCAATTAACATTTTCCAAATTTCTGATACAATCTGTAGAATACAAATGAAGCCGTCCCAGCAGCTGCTGGCTCTGTGTTGTCTCAGCTCAGAGCGAATTACTTTCTCTTAAATTTGTTTTGTAATACACCTCATTTTTACAGGAATAAACACGTACGCTCTGCACATTGGGTAAACTCAACAAAGGCTTCAGGGTTTTAGAAAATTAATGTGCCATGATAATTAGTTAAGCAACGGAGCAATGCCAGAGGAAGGAATTTCACACCTTGAGTTTAATAATATATAGCGTAATTTGCCGTGGTTGTAATGTGCATATGTTTCTTCATGTTATTTCATGGTCCTTGTGTTGTATTGTCACATCTGACAGATGGATCGTCATACTGGCACAATGGCAGCTATGTATTTCAGAACATCTTTATTGGTGAGGATATTTTAGTGTAATGTTTGTATGAATTCCTCATGTATAGTACGGCCATGATTGTTAGAGGCTGTCAACTCAAGTGTTTTAATCAATGTTTTCACTTGATTGTACATTCATACCTTTCTTGTATGTGGTTTGAAGAGTGTAGAGTACCCTTATGTATCCTTTTGTTAACTAATGGAGGGATGCCTTGGTTATATTTTCAAACAGACATCAGCATAGAATGCATTAATGCCTTCTGAGAATTCAACTCAAAATATGAAAATATGGCATTATAAACCACCTTAACAGCAAACACATTGTTACACAATGTTCAGTACGCCTCTATTTTCATTGTAAAAACCATTTGCTACTCTGCTCTTGAGGACCCAGAGCACTGCTTGCTTCTATCCTGCCAGGTAGTTGATTGCAGGTAATTGCCTTCACCTGGCGTCCCAGGTGTAAACCACTTCCTGATTACATGTTCAGAGTGAAAACCAGCAGGCCTTTAGGTCTAGAGGGCTTGGATTTAGAACTACTGCCTTAAACACTTATCTACTTCCAAACCAATCTACTCTAATTGCTTTCCATCAATTCAGCAAATGTTTTCTTTTAAAAACATAATTTAGTATTACATTTCTTCATGGATGCAGCCAGAACAATGTCAACAAGAAATACATATTTTAATTTTTTTTTTTACATTTTCTGAGGTTTGTCATTCTTTAGTTCACAGAGGAATGTCTGCAGATGTGTGGTGGCAAATTATTCTGACTTATAATGAGACAGTGGGTTGCACAGACACTGACATCAGAGAGGCTATGCCCCCTGCCCTGGATAAGTGCTAACCCACAGAGTCAGACATGGCTCTTTTTCTCCATGACTTCATTGCTTTTTGTTTCCTGAGTCATTCTTTTTGACTTCTGAAAGCTCAAAATCTGAAAAGCAAAACAATGTCCACTGCACGTTCTGTCAATTTCTGAAAGTCGCCAGAGAAATCGTGCGGTGAAAATTAATGTAATCATCCAGCCTCCCGTTGTTTTGTCACAGTTACAAAAAAGAATGTCAGGTCTTGGAGCTATAAGCATGTAAAACAGGGAAATATCACTCACCACCAACCACTATATATGGTAGAATATCTGTGACTGGAGGAAGTTTAGGGAATAAGAAGCATTGTTTTAACAGAAGTGAAGAGTTTGCTGTTTTCTTATCTTTATGAACCCAGGTGAGGTAAATATGGAAAAGTGATAAAGGGGAATTATATCTAGCATGTATGCATTTAAATGTAGTTCACAGTGGTAGGCAACCTCACTGTCCTGTATTTTACACAGTTAAATGACCTCTTCTGCTGTGGGCACACGGGATTCATGTGAAACCACCACATCAGAAGACACACACTGCATGTGATTAAGGGCGTTTTCACACCCTCCTCCGCTTATTGGTCAGATGTGTCTGAGGCGGGAGCAAGATAGTAATTACAGGAAGAAGGCCCTGTGTTTCGGACTAGTGCATATTTCTGTGAGAGAAACTATTTAACATGGAACAACAGCACAGTTGGCATTTGCTCATAACCGTGGTAATTATCTAGGCAATATACCAGACAAAACTATACCAGCAGAATGCCGAATGCACTTTGAGGAAACGTCTTGAAAATACTATACTGCTTCCCACTTTGCATAGAAGACGTGCTGCCTTCAGACAACTGAAAAGAATGCAAAGCACACCTGGCTACAGGAGCCATCTAGCTCAAACTTGCGGAGTACACTGGTAGTTGGGTCAGATCGAGATCGGATCAATTACAGTGACGCATTTAGCAAAGGCGGTGAAGCACTTAAGACCACATTTAGTCATGTCCCACAGCTTGTCCATCAGGCCAAAGTTGCATTTAATTTTTCTCCTAGACAGTTGACTTTATCTTGACTGAAGTTTACATACAAAATATCTGAATTTCCTACAACGTGCCTAACACGCTGGTATGATTTAGACATGTAAATTATTGGCCATGTTGCACAAAGAGTTGGTGTCACTGTTACAAGGAACTTAACGACAATAACTGCTGAAGCTTATAAACTATACTGAGCATATACTATACATGAGGTTTATAGAACATTGGCAGAGTGTGAGTCAATAAAAGTATGAAGCCTCTTGCAAACACTATGAGTTGACAGACAGATCAAGTAGATGTGAGTAGGAGTCAAGAGACTGTTTGACTATGAGGAGGCTGCATCTAAAGACTGTTGTTGCATATAGCGACAGCTCTGGGGAAATACAGCAAGTGTGGTGACGCACGGTCTTGGCCATAATGACTATTAAGTCTGTGAGAGGAAAAGTTGCGGAGCAGATGGTTGCCGGTTGTGTGCGTACCACTGTTGGCATTTAACCAAATTAACAAATTAAAAGCTAGACAACTGAAAAACTAATTTTCAAGGCATTTTTGTGATCTTTGGGGATCTTTGTTTAGAAGTTACAAATATGTTAACTTAATAGGGTTGCCAGGTTTTATCAATTGGGTGGATCTCTGTTATCATGATATTTTCAATATTTTTAGGATATTCTGAAGAGTTTTCTTCCTTGTTATAATTAACTGTATTTGTTGTGATGTGATGTACCTCTGAGAAATTGCTGCCTCTGCTACCAGTCTAAAACGTGTTCAACAGGCTTAACAAGCACAATGTTTCAGACAGATTAGATGCTCTACACAGTGGCACAGTTCCATATTCAATGTCTGAATAAGCAACAGCAACAACTTTACATTACTGTGACACAAATATGAGAAAGTAGATAGATATATTTGGCCCAACTGGTCTCAGTGTCAAAGAACTACAATAATGTATTCTGATGTTGAAGCCTTTCCATGCTGTTTGTAGTTAAGTAGTTCCAAAGACAGTTAGCTGACCAACACAAGTTTTGTGTGAGATGTTGGTCCTTTTAGCCATGCTAGCAGTGTAGCTATAGAGATCGCAATGTTCATTCGACCACTTTGATAGATTGCCATGCCAAGTAGACATCCATGGTCAAAATAATGAGTAGAAACTCCCCTTTCAAATAGGTCATTTTTAAAATATGTCCAATACTTATTTATGATCAAATTCCTGCAAAACTAATGACATTCCCATCAACCTCAGCTGTACTTTGTGTTTAGCACTTATTAGCAAGTGTTAGCATGCTAACACGCTAAATTAAGATGGTGAACATGGTAAACAATTATACCTGTTAAACATCAGCATGTTGTCATTTGGTGATGATGTTTTGCTCAAAGTACCACTTTGTCCAAGAACAACCTCATAAAGCCGCTAACACAGCTGCAGACTTGTAGTCTTGTTAAAACAAATGCTACTGAGATAGTGAGAACATGCCCAGTTCGACGAAAGAACGAAAAATGTAATTCCACTGCTACAATAAAGGGAACAAGTTGTCTTATTGGGGCAGTTTTAATTTTATCTTGACCACCAGAAGAGAAAAAGAGGTTTTGTGTCACATGATGCCAAACCTTAAAACATTTGAGAATGAACAGTTGTACTGACACATGATGGTGGACTTCCATGTTGCCTTCCTCTATATGAGAGAAGCCTCTGGGTGTGATTTCTGCCTCCTCTATGCTAGTGTTGTGGTTTGTTTGTTTTGGAGCAGGTTCAGTGCCTTAGCTGGCCTCTTTATTACTGCATTCCCTAATGCCTTGATTTAATGCACTCTCAGAGGTCAGATATTGTGCTGGCAGCCACAGACCACTTCCTTCAACACCGCCCCATTAATAACAGCAAATAAATCAGGGCACAATGTGAATTTCCTCACTTGCATATTGGAGCTATTTGGGAGTGCTATCGGGACATCTTTATTACATAGAGGAGGTATATTGCCAAACATCTGTTTACACCTCAATCCAAAGTCCAAAACGCGTGCTCGTTGTCCAAATTAATTAAAGGTACTATTCCCTGTGGGATACTTACATTTGCATACCATTAGAAATCCTCAGAGGGCCTCAAATTGATTCGAGGAAGATTCATAAGTCCATGTAATGTTTACTCACTCAGCAAACGCTTCAACAAATGATTCTTTCTCTTTTTTTTTTTGGTGATTTCATGAAAGAATGCAGACAAACATACACACCATATCAAGGCTATGATGTATAGTTTGTAACATAAACTAACATGAGCACAGTATGTGCAATGGTTTATAACTAACCTGTTTGAAATGAAAGAAAAGGTAAAATGAGTCATTCTCAGGGAGCAGTACGGTGCCAGAGATTCGCCTTTGCAGCAGCCTGGCTTCTGCACATACATATCAGATTTCGTTTCATCACCCGATGATACGGATGTGGTCAGACAGAAGAATTATTATTGTTGTCAGCATGTGTTTATCTTGATTTGGCCGTGTATAATCAACCTTACCCAGCATGCACCTTTCGTTTTATTCAAGTGCAAATGTGCCATCAAAACCCTCGTGTGTCTTTTTTAGATTAAACTTTAAATCATGCCAAATATCTTCTCTACTAAATAAATAAATAAATGCATAAAGATTAAAAAAAAAAAAACATACACGGGACACCGGTTCTATGCTTACAAAGTAATTTATTTTGTTTATTTACCATTAATTTTCCACAGCATTCTCCCCTTCACTTTACACATGAAAGCATAAATTGCTCCAGGCTGCTCTCATGCAACAACGGCTCATACTGTCCATACTGTAACACAGAATAGCAGGCATCATATTCACATAACTGCTCCCCAAGAGTAAAAGAATCAGTCTTGAAGAAAAACAAAATACATAAGACACCACTATTCATGTACATAATTATAATTTTGTGGAAATCAGTTTCGCCTAGAGTAGAATATTAACTTCAAGCTCTTCTGAAGTAATTAAAGATTCTGCATTAATTACATACACGAACAAAGGAATCTTGTTAATGGTGATAAACACCATCAAAGTTAATGAAGGAACTTAATGCAAATAGGATCCTTGGACAATTATTGTGCACACATGTGTGAGCGTGTGTGTGTGTGTGTGTGTGTTTGTGTGTGTGTGTGTGCTGGCATGAGGACAGTATCCTCTATATGGGAAGTCCATGATTCTGTGATGATTCATGATTTTCTCAAGGAAAACCAAACATGTTGGTCTGACCAACTGAATAATCAACACCATTAGCCATTCTATTTTTTCTCCCCTTGCTATTAAAAATGAACAAGCACACTATAGCTGCAAAACTTGGCAGCAGGGACTTCGTCTTGATTTGCAAGGCAGCCAATGAAATGTCTTGGCGGGGGCGGGCATTCTCTCAGATGTTAAGATGTATGAATTATGCAGAAAGCAGCTATTCCAATATTTATCACTATATTTGATATTTTTTATTGCATAGGGTGCAAGCAGCAGGCGTGGTTACATGTCATATATTTAGATTTCACAATTCCTGATAGCTGATGTTGCAAACATTTGAGTGACAAAAAAAGTGTCCAATTATCAGTTTTTCAGTTGTTCAATCACAATAATCTCATTACAACCCTGCAGTCATGTTAAGTGGATGCTAAGAATACAACTGAGAGAGTGAGAGTGAATGGATCTTATGTTTTCACTTCTATGCTCAACTAAATTATGCACTGGAGCATTGTTTATCCATCAAACCAGGCCCTGTTCCAGCAATCCACTCACAAAGAAATTCAGAATTAATTGGCAACACCAAAGTGGAAACACAGCAAACAGACAACTTTCTTCCTCTGTCCATGAAGCAAATAATATCCAGTGTGGGAAAAAGCAGAGCTCGCTGTCTTTTATGTCTCGTCCCCTCGGTTCTTCTGCCAAAACTCAGTTGCTCTGTGGAGTCTTTAACCTCTCCACCCCCGGTTCCCCAAGGCTCTGGCAGGAATATCTTGACTAAAATTAATGCAGTAGCGAGCAGCGATTGAGGAGGTAAATGAAGGATTGTGAATGACGGTCTGATAATTGGGGTCTGCTGCAGCTCTCCGTCCTCTCTCTCTGATCTGGGGACAGTGGCAGGGCTTACTCAGCAGAAGAACCCATTTGAAGTAGGGACACACATCACCCTTCTACCTTCTGCTCTTATAATAGCCCTTTACTACACTCTTATGTTACTTGCTTAGATATATTGCGTGTGGCTTACCTGTTGTGAAAGTCACTCTTCAACTGCGCTACCAGCAGCCCTCGTGGAGAGTGCTGTTCATGCTCGATGGGAAGCGGAGGGGGGAGCTGCTAAGTGGTGCACCTTGGCGAGAGCTGTGTTTACCCATGAGCACTCAACACAGTGACACATGCTTTCACTTTGACTAATAAATCATTGAAGGTCTGATGTGCATCGATGGGAATACAGTGTCAGTTTTGATACTTGATTAGCATTTCTGTCACTTCGCCTTACGTTTAACATAACTCCAGCTGTGCAACTCAATTCACACTGCCCATGGGCATGACTATGACGAAGCATTCCTCAAACTGACAGCCTGCCGGTGCAACACATCGATAAATGTGCAATTTCACTGAATATTTGAGACAAATAAGATGCATTGCAAGGGGTATTTGCATACTGTACACAACAATTAGAATGGGAGTCTACAATTCTTCCCCTCTTTCTTTGTAACACATAACCTTGCAATTTAGGTTTTATAATTCATTACATACACATCAAGGAAATTAGATATATTTAAGCTTTTCTTTTGAATTATGAGATATTCCGTTAAGCGGTGACTCCTGCACCTTCTTCTTTAAGCACCATTTCAAACCGGTACACTTTGGCCTTGAAGTGACACGCATAGCGACAATGCTTACGTAAGCTGTGTTGTTCAGATGGTCGACTGATACTAGGAAGCCCAAACTGTGTTAAGAAAACATTCCCTGCACCGCTTCATTCATCACGCCGCCCTGACTGTATGTTTGTTTTAGTTTATCACGCCATTCTCGGTTAAATATAGACACCGCAGCACGCCAAAAATCCCTGAAGATCAGCTGTTTCTGAGAGTCTGGTACCAGCAGCCATGACATGTTAAAAGTTGCAATCACACGTCCTGCCTGTTCTAGCGTTTCGATGAACAGTAGCTGAACCTTTTAACCCTGCCTGTATGCTTTATATCCATGCTTTATTTATATACTGTATGACTCACTGATTAAAGTGAGTTGTTTCCATGCCCAGTGATGTGGAAATTGTGCAGTGTGTGATATTAAATAGCATGCAGTATGCGGTTCACAGCTCCCCTTAGAATATTATGTAAACAGTGTGCCTCTGTACAGATATGGGAATTAGCATCCGGCCTTAGCGTATGTTAACCTACGCTCAGCTCCGTCCTCCCCATCTGTCAAACTACTGTTCAAAACAGTGAAGGGGACAAATCTGTCTGTGACACTGACTGTGCAGCAAAACAGACAAAGTTGAAACCTCAGCCATCTTATTTTAATTGTCACATCCCTAATAATATGACGCCCCCTCTCTGCTGACAACATGTAGCATTTAGTCACACCTTCATCATTTTTTTCTGTTTCATTCCTGTGAATATTAGAGAAGAGTTTCAGTCAGCGAAATCCGCCATCTGAGCAGAATGATCTCTGCTCTCAGCACAAGCACAAAGCATGAGAAAATAATTATAAAATACAACAAACACCCTCACACTCACACAAAAACACTTAGCTGATAAAATAACGCCCTCACATTGTTGACCTTCTTTTTTCAGAATGAATATATATCACATGCTTTGAAAAACTGATTTATTTAGACTTTTTGAAGGATCAGAGTTAATGTAGCAGTGACCTTGGAATCCAACTGTAATTGAATTGAGGTAAGTGTATGGGCCACATTTTCATGCACACTGTTAATATGGTAATGAGAGGATATGTTAATATCCACCTTCATTCTTGTCCTCATTCATCCTGGCTGTAGTGATACCTGTCTGTTGTGATGCCCGCTGCATCTGTCCTGATAGAGGCCGGCCTGCCCGGTCACTGTTAACAGTAACGCTGTCAGGGCACAGCCAGAGGTGGGATGCAGTTAACCCTTCCACAGATCTAACTGGCTTCCACTTTCCTGTTAAAGTTAGAGCAGTGCAATACCACATATCAGTGTGTGTAATCATTCATTCATTCCTTGGGGGGACTGGCAAATATCTAGTCAATAAGTCAGTTTCCTTACACCCAGCACAAACTAGAAATGACCCTTAAATGGTAAGTGGTAAAGTATGGCAGTTGATATAAACAATAAATAAGTGGCTGTGTGTATTGTTGATATTAGTGTAAATTAAGGTGTATCTTCACTTGCAAATAAAATAGTGCATTACGGGGACATTATGATCTTTCTATTGCTCATTTAAACACTTTCATCTGTAACATTTGCAGTGCAAAGAGCAAACCTTGTGCTCCTGATTACAGTTTGTTATATGACTAAATGAAGAGGAAATGGATCACTGATCATTTTTTAAACAGATTATCTTAATGTGTGAAGAACACACGCTTCATGAGGCAATTCTGAAATATTATGTATTGTTTGACTGTTAAATCTTAATGAACACAGTTACAACACGCAAATAACAAAGACAAGTGTTAGCACACATGTGTCTTGTTCTTTTTTGCACAGGGCATCTGGTTTATAAATGTCTTGATCATTGTGATTGCTTTGATTCAGTATTGTTAGAACTTTCTTGGAGCAAAATCCTCTTTTAAAATGATGAGATGATCAATGTGTGAAACACAGTTTTCCATGGCAACAGTAAACCGACTTTCTCACTCTGCTAGCCAGCTAATCAAAATCAGCTCTTGACACTGAACAACAGATTAGCCAAAGAACTACCCTTGAATCAAGAAAAGTAATGAGTCTCGCTGTTTGCGACATTATTCAGCTGAAGAATGTTCATGTAATTTGCCACTCTGTGATGGCGGGTAAATAGGGCTGCATAAGAATGCAAAATGTGCTGAAAATCCCAGGAATCTCTTGTATTGTACTCTGAGTAGATACTGAAGATACTTAAATTGCTGTGTAGTTGAGGCACATAATAGTGTGAAAGATGGGGGAATCAGCATGGAGAGTATTCGAGTGAATGTACTTAATACTAAAGCCTTATAATGTATCTATCAATAAACAAAAAACTAAACGAATGTTTTAAGATTTTTTAAGTCTTTGTGGGCACAGATAAAAAGTTTGTAAGACTGTTAACTAAAAGTACAGTATAAACCAGATTTTTCCTAGCTCTACAAGAATGCAGAAAACAAAGTTTGGGTGTGTGTCTCGAATATGCAGAATATGGTGACAACAAAACTGCTTAGTGAATTCATATGAAAAGTATCTGTTATCTAATGACACTGGGACGTTTTTAAAAAATGATCTGCCATCTGCACAGGACACGTTTCAGACACATTTTCATTCGTCATTTCAATCACGTTTCTTCCGTCTTTCGCATTTAGCTACATATTTGATTTCAGGCTGTGAGAGTTGCTAAACATGTAGCCTCAATGTTAGTTTACAGATGTATAGCAGACTTGTTGTGAAAATCAACATTTCCTGGAGATGATGTTAGCAATAAAGTGACTTTTGTCTAATCATGTATCTCAGAGACATACCAATTGTATTTAAATGGCTTACATTACATTTACTTTTTAGCTTTACAGCAACAGTGATAGATAATAAGAAATAAAAAACAAGGCTGCAACACTTTTATCTTTCTACAGTAACTGACTGATGCTTGGGTTAATTTCCAGGTCATGCTCAGTTTATTTAATGAGGAATTCACAATAATTAAGAGCCAGTTTTAAACAATATTTACAGTAATATGTACATGGAAACATGACTTAGTATGAATTAGTAATTAAACATTAATCCTGGTGAGATTAACATGTTATCATAGATTATAGGATATACAGTATTGATTAAGACCATGCAACATGTCAACATGTTTGAAGGGTTTTAGAAACGCAGCAACTAATTTTAAACATGTGATTTTGAATTATTTCATGAACCTGTAGTTTGTTACTTTCAAATGTGAAGCAACACCCAAACCTATGACCTTGTGTGATTGTATGACTTTGTTTATTCGTGAGTAATTATTAGTTTTTGATATCAGTATTCAAAATGATTCCTTGTGTGTTTAAAAGCCCTGAGACCCTGTATAAATCCTGGTTTTCTAAGCATAATTAGCATCTAATAATGTATTACAAAATGTAATGGTTTAATCAAGCTTTTTTACATTTAAGTTGCACACTCCACATCCATTACAGCCCAGGGCTACTGGCAAGAAAAGCTAAATACCACTTAAATAACTTTAAAAAATATATTTTATAGGAACAAAATTAGGCTACTAACTATAGATCATAGAAGAGAGAGACACCAAAAGGGAAATCATGTCTTACATAACAGCACAATGTAATTATTTGTGTTAAGTCAGGGTTTTGTTTGTTTTACTGTATGTAATAACTTAGTATAGAGCGTGAAAAACCCCAACAGACGAGTGTGGGTTTGGTGGTTTTCTCTGATTCTCTTCCAGAGTTGGTCAGAGAATACTCTGTGGGGCTTGACCCTTGCTTTAAGGCTTATGGCCTACATTGTATTGAACAAAGTAAATCGTCTTTGTCTTCCCCTCTGAGGGCCTCTGAATCAGAAACATAATGGATACAAAAAGAAATGGCTTTGGAGGGAAAAAAAATGCTCTTGGGTATGGTGTCCTCTTGCTGTAGCTTCTGTCTGCATTATAATGATATCTTAGTATGTCCTTGTTTTGGACATGGGGATGGATCTATACACTAAAACATGTCATTTAAATTGCAGCTGTATTTGTGGAGACCATGCCTGTGAAGTCAGTCAGTCTGAGATGAAAGCGTGACACAGCTTTCAAATCTTCTCATCTTTAGAACAAAGACACGTCATACTGCAACACAGAAGTCTACAGTCTGTGGTAAATCTGACAGTCTTTATGTGTAGCAGCAGCTCAGTCTGTCAAAACTTTGCACACATGATTATCACATAATTATTCTGAAACTCTCCCAGGTTTCAAATCATTGCAACGAAGCAAAATTACATAATTGATTGAAATGTATAAAGTAAACATTTACAGAATTCAACATTTTCTTTTAACAGGCCATAATATAAAAGACTTCTGTCATCTGGTAAAACTGTCCACAATGAAAAATAGTTCAATGTTAATTGGATTCTTTTCAAGCATCAGGTTTATGACTCTGTATTCGTAGCTGTCTCTGTATGGCTGTTGACTGTAGCACCAGTAATAGCATTTTAGAGCTTGCAGCTGTACATCTGCCCTGCTGTTACAGGCTCTGACAGGTTTAGTGGCACAACTGCATTAACCCAATACTGAGGGAAAGAGCTGAGTCTGCCAGTCCCCCGTCTCATTTTTGCAGGCTGATCTTACACCGGACAAAGCCTCACACTTTGATCTGTTGAGTGAGTTCTGCCAAAACGTCTTAACTGCCTCTGACTTTTCTCCTCGGTCTGCTCTGCAGCTCAGATGTGTGCTTGTTCTGAAGGGAACAAAAGAAAAGCTCAAATATTTGGGTTAAAAATATGTTTGACTGCCACTATAGGAAAAACAGTCACTCCCAGCTAATGTTCATCACTATTACAATTGATGTAAATTCAATCATGGATTAACATCTGCTATCACATTCATTAGTGAAGGTGAAAAACAAATATTTATTAGCTCAGTCAGATCATGATGTAAGTCTCTGATAGTGTTAAGTCTTTGGTGGTGCACACTCCATCCTAGCCATGTTGTCACTTTCAAATGTACTTAAAATTACTATTTTAACACTTGAACTTTTGTACGCAATTGTGCGCCTCAATTTACAACTGTTCCTAAAGTGGCTCACAATGATGTTAATGCCTTTTCAGTAAGAGACTGAGCCAAGTATTGTGGTTAGTCATCTCCATTTCAGAGAGGCTGGCTCAATCTGTACTAAAACTTCACAAAAGCAGCACATTCCTCTCTCTTTTTTTTTAGTTTGTAAAAACAACCTATGACTTTTTACCCAATTTCAAGGTATGATATAATAAAGAAAAGTATTAGTTCTTTGAGGAAACCAGTTCACCAAGGTTAGGCCGGTGGTGTTTGACCAGCAAACGGAAGCAAAGTCAAAGAGGTGCAAATTGAAGAAAAAAATCTTCACACTCTCTCCTTTATCATTTTATCATTTCATTTAGAATTTCATTATTGAATAATTTCTTTCTAAGGACACCACAGCTATACAGCTGTAATGCCAATTTGGTTACTGTTAACAGCAGTGAAGGTCATATATTTGGAGTAATTGTTACTCAAAGTCTGTGTAATTATATCGTTGAATAGCCAATTAAAATCCTTGTTAGAGGTTGAGATATTCCTTTATTTACCTTCTCTCTGTGGACTTTCTTTGCTCTTGTCATTCCTTAAAGCTTTGCAAGTGTACACCCCTCTGCACACACACACACACACACGCACACACACACACACACACACACACACACACACGCACACACACACACACCACCGCCACTCTCACGTCTGCTCTTGTCATGCTGGTTTAATAAGAGATAGCACAGAATTAGAAAAAAGACAATACTGGGTGTTTGCACTCCCCCATACTGGGGTAATGGCCTGGGGAAGCTGATTAAATACCATGGGAGCTTCTGTCCAACCAGCTTAATCTGGACAATACAGTATGTGGGTGAACACTATTCCATAGTGTTCACACCCGCCTATACTAAAGAATGAAATTAGCCACACATCCCACAGACTTAAGTCTTGTCTTTCTCTGCAATTTCATTACGCATTTTCTGTCACCGGCAGTAATTATATCAATAGCAGAAAGCAGTATGTGTTAACATGAACACTTTGTGTTATTTAGAGAAGCCAATAGACACCTAAAGCTACAGGAAGAATCCTCTGAATGCCTCAGCGCCTGCACCTACAGTAGTATCAGCACTGAAAATCCAGTCCCCAGGTGGAACTGTGAGAAAGTGGGAGGGGATGTGTGAATCTGAAAATAAATCCCCTGAAAAAAGACAGACTGAGCAAATGTGAAGGGCTCACTCAACGTATGGGACTTTTATTGTGAGAATGTGTGTGACAGATTATTTTTATTTGTTTATCTGTGTTTCAGCACAGAATTCAGTGATAATATGATATGTAAAGCGAGTGAGAAGAAAACTAATTGCCTGATAGCAGTATAGGAAAGCACCTCTTTTGCAACAATAGTCCTCCAGTACATCTGGATTCCATATTATAAACCATAACTAGTATTTTAATATGAGGGGCTGTGAGTGCAAAATAACAGTACTTCTATACAACAACACCACAACAACATTATAGGCTTCACAAATTGGATTTCATTATATTTTAAGCTACTGTATGCTGTATACTTTTAGAGGTCCACTGTCCTATTTGCCTGGCTTTAGTCAAAAACAACCACACCGTATTTGCACTGCCACAGTGACCCCAGGGGTTCTCCAAAGATGCCACACTGTGCATGGCCTGTGATGCCATAGAAAAAGCTAGAAAGCTGCAGCTGATCCTTTCTCATTTCAGTGCACTCAGCACGTTGGGCCCATAATGCCTTGAGTGCTTGCCTGAGCTACATGACATCACTCAGCTCAGCCACTCTCCAATTCTAGTTTCTCCTCCGATATCCAGGGTAACAAGAACAGAATAACTGGAAGAGAAAAAGGTGGAATAAGGGTTTTGGTAGGAGGGTGGGTGGGGGGCTGAAGCAGGCAAAAGCTCGCCCGGGGCAGAGCACACCAGAGAGCTCTCTCTGGTACACACTAATCTGGCCACCCACTGGTTGTGACCCATGTATTCCCTATGTGTGCTGCGTACTCCAGGACAAGCCCACCCTTCCATCACTGTCACATGCTGCACTAATGAGTGCCAGAGGGCACGGGGTCAATGACTAAGCTGATTTGCCTGCTGATAAGTGATCGCCAGGAGGTACCGCAGTGGAGAAGCTGAAAAGAAGTCTTCCCTGCATTTGCCAGGCCAACTCTCTGTTTCCCTTCCTTTAAAGAAAGACGGTAAAAATGATTGCCCACCTCGGCCTTGTTCCATATTCTCCACAGTGAGATGCCCAGGGAACTAAACTAAGCAAATAACCAAATCACTGCTACTATTACATTTTCATTATTGAGAGAACAGAATGTTACCATTGGTGTAATCACACCCCAGACGTTTTTTAACCTTAAGAAGTGTTTGGTGCATTAAAAACCCAACTCTTTATCATTCTCCGTACATGAGTCTTTGATATTCCTAATGGCAGAATAAGTGATTTGAGAGTTAAATTGCCCCTCAGTGATTCCAGCATGCCATTCACATAGGTAAGTGATAACAGCCCCCATAACTAATTTACATATGATTATGCAGCTGTTACTGTTGAAAAGAGAGCATAGCTGTAATTGTCTAACTTTTAGCATATAATTACCAAGCAATTTGCTTTCTGTAGATGCTATAGTGAGAGCTGTGTGGCAGAATTAATTAAAGAAAAAGGTGTATTGTCTTGACACACACCCCTGTTCTTTATTCACATTTCACCACTCCTCACATTTGTCCTTTTTAACGAAGTGTGATTTTCACCTTTATGTAACACTCAGAAGCTTTTTAAGGGGCACAGGTATGTCTTCTAGCTTTCCCTTCATGATGTATTGGACTCCATATTCTGTCAGAGGCAACATCTAACACCGCAGCGGATAAAAGGAGGGGAAAAAAACAGTGGAGTAATTATCCTATACCTCATAGAGCTGAAAAGATTTTTTCTTGTTGCGCTCTATGGATAGCTCCTTATCATCATGTTTCCAGCTTATCTTGCTCTCTTTTAAGTTCACCAAAAGCAGCATCAAGCTGTTGATGACTTTAATCTTCCCAAAATGAGGCCCAAAGCCTGGAGCATAGAAAAACCCAGGCGTCAGGTGGGGATGAGTCTGCAGTCCACTTGCAGATGGGCTTAGCTTTGTAATTGTACATACACACTTGATGCCTTTATTTTGGCAAGACATTGGATATTGGCAGTTCTCAGGAAGACTGGCAGTAGCCGTAATCAATCAGGTCATCCGGTGTCAGGGGGAGACAGCCGAGCCCAGCGGCTGTCCGTCCATCAGGGAGCATGGCAGCCATCCCAGGGCATGGCACTGTACCTGCACTAACCTCCATACATGTGCATAAATGAAAAGGTTGTTTTAATTAGTTGGTGCCTCCTTGAAGTTTATTCAATTTTCAGACTGCTTAATGTCATTAGAAGGTGGTTAAATAATGCATCAGGTACACAGAAAAGAGTTAAGTTTTTGTGTTCCCTCTCAGAGGATTAGCAGAAATCTCTGAAAGATTTAACAGTTTGCTCTGAAGCTTTCACGTCAGAACGGTTTCTGTTTGGTGGGGTGCTATTAAAGAGCATTAATAGGGCGAGATCTAGTTCAAAATTTAAAAGAAAAATCAACAGATAAACTAACAGAAAGTGTCCAGTGGTTTGTCATCTGTCCCAAAAAGCTATAATCATCCAGCAGTTTTTGGTTAACTTATTTTTGTCATAGACACTTTTACAGTGCAGAGAATGTACAGTTGTGTAGTCATTTTGGATTTATTTGGAGATCATTGCACTTGATTTATTCTAGCAGGAGGACAGAGACAACATATGCCATTGCAGGTGGTGTTTGTTATGAACCTACCCAACAGCAAGTCTATAAAACCAAATCCATTAAAATTTCCTCTTGATTTTGTCGGTATTGAATAAACACACATGCAAACATCTTGTAGTTGCAGCTGAGAAAATAAACACTGGCAATAAAAATATTTGTTTTTTATGCTTTTTGGGTTCTGTATTCCTGCCACATTGGATTACATTGAAGATATCATTTTTCCAAACCTGAAAAGGCACACTAGGTTTTGGATATATTCTCATTTGTTCTTGCTAAGCCTGTTTCTTCACATACACTGACAACCAGACCTTTAAAATCTGTTAATAGTCAGAGTTTCTACAATTTTTACAGTCCAAAAATGCATGTAAAATTCATATTTAGCTGTGAAGTAGTGACATGTGTCTTAAGACTATTACTAAATAAATACACCAACAATTCACCTGTGCTTGTCACGGTGCAGTTAGGGTTTAAATCATTTACAGAGAAAGTCAGAAATTCTTTTAGTTTGTATGAATTTCTACCACCTGTGTAGACAAAAAGAGGTTTGACTCGAGTGGGTGTTTCTGCATATTTGTTCTGAAACTTGGCACTCCGTTCCCAAAACTTTAGACAGCCAAAGTTTTCTTGGATTTAGGAAGTGCGCCTACATTGATGGTCCAGGACAGACTGTAACACAAGGCTGAGGGATCAAAATAATACTAGAATTATCTTGTCAGAAAACTCTATAAACATAGTCTATAAAGTTCTTTTAAAGTTCCCCTCCACTCAAAAGTATGTTTTTCTTCCTGTTCACAGTTGAATGTTGGAGCTTCACTGTACAAAATGATGTATGTGCAGAGTTTGACACTAGAAGGATGTTTTCACATTCATCTGCTGAAAGTGGAAAGTTTCTATGTGCTCACTGAAAATCCCATTTTCAAGGGCGGGCCTATGAGCATGATTTGTGACATCACAAATAGTTTGGAAGCCAATCCTGGTTCAATATTCAACTTGCAGAAGAGGAAACTTGAAGCCTCCAGCACACATACACTGAGAATGGACTTTACAGTGAAGAAGGAAACACCTGATGCCCAGCAAGAAAACTTAAAAAATTTGCATATTCATAGATTCTGGAATTTGTAATGAGCTAGAAGGAGGAGATGCCTTTTTAAGTATTTTAATGTGGAAGTTATACTTTATTTGTGGAAAAAAACATATCAGACACATATTATTGTTCCAAGCAGATTCACTGTATATATGTTTTAACACATGTCTGGAGGGGATCTTTAATTTGAAACATAGGCAAGGCAAGGCAATTTTATTTGTATAGCACATTTCATACACCAGGGCAATTCAATGTGCTTCACAGGGTATTAAAAATACAGCAAGGTAAAGAGATGTACAATATAAAAATGCAAAAAAATACAGGCAAGCGACACAAGAGAGACTAGATTTAAAAGTAGACAAGTGTAGTTTAAATACGTAGGAATAAAAGATAAAAGAACACAGAAAATACTCCCACATATACAGTAGATGCACAATTAAATTAAGTTAGAAACAATTAAAATAAAATAAAATAAGATTAAGGGAAAAACATACAGTAATCTTTTCACAAACTGCTTTAATGTTCCTGTTTTCCTGGAATCAGTTTTGGTGTGTGTGTATGTTGTTGCTAGCCCATGAATGATGCATGTCCATGTAGAGCTGCAGGGGCTTTCTAATAGTGACCCTGTGTCGCCTCGCTCCCAGCACTGGAATAGGGAAAAAAAGTGGCAGCCTGTAACCGTGTTGACATTTTGGAGTGAGTGATCCACAACAAATGTCCATTAATGGTGTGTTGTGTTTCATGCAAGTCTGCTGTATTCTTCCAACCCAGCACAGGTCATCCCAGCCATGCCAGCAGAGGTGATGCTTCACCAGGCTGCACAAATCAGCTTTCCATTTCACTCTGCATGAAAGACAGTTTTAAAAAATGGTTTCCGGTTGATAAGTGGCTGCTTCCCATGATGGAAATACAAGTAATACTTCCACTTCCATGAGCAACAAACACATGGTTATAGTCTCACATTGCCATGATGGTGAATTAATTCTCTGCTGGTGCAAAGTCTACACTGTGCATCCCCCCTGTAGAGTGTTTGGTAATCAGTGCTTAGGACCGGAGGAATGGGAGCTATTAAATGGAGTTTAATAAATATGATACAAGGCGATATTCTGCTCCCTCTGCCCCTCAAGAAAAGGACAGTTAATGTGGATATGACCTTAAGAATTTGTTTTTTAGCAACCACTGGCCAAGTCCCTCTGCTTACAGAAGGCTGTTCTACTGAAAAACCTTAATTGATTTAAGATTGCAAAAGCTCTACAGAAAGTAGACAACATGAGAGAATTGTGGTGAAATGTTCGGTCGTCAATCCAAAACAGTGGTCCTGGGGCTCATTTCTCCAAATGTGCCACATGCAAGTTATGATTTGCAAAATGAGATGTGACTGCTTCTTAGCCATGGCTCTCACAGTGGTGGTCCTGGATGCTTTGGTGCTCTAGACAAACGCTCATTTTTGCAGGCTTTTTTTTTTGCCTATATTTGTTTACAGTTTGGCGAATTGCATTGTGGAAAGTCATGCTGCATTAGCAGTTTTTGTTTGAACTGTTACCATGGATGTACAGACAACTGGAGCTGAAACAGTTAATCAATTTGCAGTGTGACAGAAAATTAATCAGCAACTATTTTGATAATCAATGAATCAGTTCCGTCATGTTTCAAGCCATTCTCTGATTCCAGTTTCTCAATAGTAAACTGAATATCTTTGGGTTTTAGTCGAACAAAACAAGACATTTGTAGATGCCATCTTGGGCTCTGGAAAATTATAATGGGTATTTTTTTTTCTGACATTTTATAGATAAAATGATTAATAGATTACTTGAGAAAATAATCGTCGCTCTAATCGATAATGAAAATAACCGGCAGCACAACAGACTGAAGAAAACATCTAATCTAATCAAGATCTATAGTGATGAGAAGTGTCTTTGTTCTTCGATTTCTAAGTGGATTAATGGATGTTTGTCCATAATGGACACTGGAGATACCACCATCTCTGTAAAATGCAGACTGATTCCAGGAGTATGTGTATCATGTCTGCGTATTCAGATTTGCCTGAGTTATGACTCTGAGGAGAGGGGGTGCGAAGGGGGTGCCAAGCAATTTTTTTCTCCTTCTCCATGTGCACCCCACGCATTGGTGCCCTAGGCAATTGCCTGCGTCGCTTATTCGAACCACCACTGGGTCCTCAAGCTGAGACACCCCATGAATATGAAAGCCTGCCTTCTAGATTATGCTTAATTTGTGCCATTTATCCTCTGCGAGAAGAAAGATTCACACGTTGTATTTTCTTGAAGAGCTTCAGATAAATCATGATAATGAGAATAATGTCGGCATATTGGAATAACATGTAATAATATTCCTTTTCAGGCATTCAGGCACAATAACGCTTAAAGGAAGATTTCTTCCATGCGTCACTCCCATTATCGTGAAAAACTCTGATTCTTAGCAGATTATTTATCTTACTGGCTTTAATTGAAAACTTGAGTATTTTCCCATTGTAGCTTCTAATTGTTAACATGTTTAAGAGGGAAGATAAAATGAAGCTTCAGGTAGCAGCTTGGGAGCCCAGTCCCAGTTATCTTGGTGTATGAAAAGAATTCTTACATTCTCTGCTTTCATGCATACAAATAAAAGCAACACAGGACATTATCCTGCCAAAGGTCCAAAATACTAATTACCTGCTGTTTACTGGGCTTTGTACACCCCACCTTTCTTGGGACAATCAATAATTACACACAAAGGCCGGGGGAATGAAATCACCCTGATAACCATTAGCATGAAACTGGATGAAGTTCATTAGCGATTCTGCGAGCATAGTGTGTAATATCCAATATCGGAGACAACTAGCTCTGTTATCCCTTTGTCTTTTGTTCTCGTCCTGTGTAGAAGGCACACAAGTTGGTATTCTGTGACAATTCATTACAGCCTTACACAACATGCAGTCTAATATATTGCCTCATAACAGCAAGATGAGCTGTTTTTGATGCATTTTTATGCCGTTTGCACATGCGCTCTCTGAATGGCCGTACTGATTCCTTCAGCTGCCACATTTGAACAACTTGGATAAAATGCCAAATGT
The DNA here is from genome assembly GCA_008360985.2 of Macquaria ambigua. Lineage (NCBI taxonomy): Eukaryota > Metazoa > Chordata > Actinopteri > Centrarchiformes > Percichthyidae > Macquaria > Macquaria ambigua. The sequence continues at coordinate 169,327 of VMKM01000111.1, read as the reverse complement.
AGAGGTGATTAATGACGGGGGAAAAAAAGTAATAATCATGTAGTTGTGATGACAGTGTAAGGTGAGACTGGTTATTTCTGTACCTCACAATTATCCTGGTGGCTTGTGTGTATTGGCATTACCTTTTCATTAGTATGTGACAAGTTCCAAGATCACAATTACCACCCTTTTCCATTCCTGTCAGATTGCCTTCAAATGCATTTGCAGTCATTTAAATGAATTCTGATTTGCTAACCAGGTGCATTCCACATATATACGATGTGGAGAGAATATGGCTGAACGTGGGCTTTTAGCCTAATTTAACTAATAGTTTAATAGTTGTGAGCATCTGTTGTGTGGTGAAAAAAAAAAAAAAGAAAGAGGAGATTATTTACATTTGTTAAACCAGCAATCCTATGTCTCAGCGTGGATACTGTGTAGTGTGTAATGTTATTGTGTGTCACCCGAGCCTGCACTTGCTGCATACACTAACATTACGCTGCATGACTAGCTCCCTGTGGCAGTACCCAAGAGAGCTCCTTTCAAGCGGGGACGGACACAAAGGGACCGCGCATGCAGAAAATAAATAAATGAGGAGATATGTTAAAAATTAACTATCTCTGCTTTTCCTCCAAATGACCGAGTGCCTTAAACAACCACTAAAGCTTCCGATAGGCAAAGTAGGCCGGTGCTCAGGATCATTGTTTATCTGAGCCTCACTAACTCTCAGCCATCCATAATGTACATCAGCTGTGTGATTCTTTCTGATTCTCCCTTTCTTTTCTGGTCAAATGTAAACTACTTTATTATTTATAAAAATGGACCCTAAGCGTTCATTTTCTTTTCAGCACTGTTGTTCATCATCTGTGTGCACTGTATTTTCACGGTCTGGGCAGTGAACCCCAATTTGTACCTTGTATAACCCACTGCAGTCATTTAAATAAGTATGTGGAGGCACATTTTCATTTACTGAATATTTATATTGAATTGCATCCTGTTAAATCTTGTCAAAATATCTGATCATTTAGAATAGTTATATGCACATGCTGCACAACTTTTGTCTTGACTTAACTGAAGAAAGACACATTGATGCATTATTAGTAAGCTATTGGTCTACAAGTGAAAAATAAGGATTAAAGGTTAAAACTTACCATATTTATGAGGTCAAAGTCTCAAGTCAAAGTTTTAAACATTTTCAGAAAGATGTACCTGATATTTAATAGGTGATTAGATTGATTCAGTTTGGATTAGTCTCAGATGAAACAAAACAGGAGCATTCACATACTTATCCCACTGCTCTCTATATAAATACATTCACTGCTGTCATAAGGGATAAAGACATTTGCTCTACATAGTAAATGCTCAGCTGGTTTTCCTCCTTCTCTCTCTCTTTTTTAAATGCCTCCTACTCCATAGTGAACCTATTGGAAACCACAGTCCGTGTAAAGTGTTAAATGTAGAGAGCGCTTGCCACATCACCACATGTCAGGAGCAGAGAGAGGAAACTTCATTTATCACAGGAAAGGCCTTTTCACCTCATTATCAGCCACTGAAGGGATATTAAAGAACTGGTAATTTATAACATGGAATTTAAGGAGAATATAAACCTTTTGATTCATGGTAAATGTTACTTTTTATGTTCAGATATTTCTTGGACAAGATAAAGCCTTCAAAGTCGCTCACTGCCTCCTACATTTGTGCTGTTCAGGCCTAATTGGTAACCAGGCAGTTTAAATACTCTAAAAGAAAATTCTAAGTACTAGTATTAGCACACGAATGGCACCGCTTTAGTCGCGGGCCCTTTACTCAAGGGTTTCTCACTGCATCTAATGACAGACCTCTGGAATGTATCAATGAGTTTTTAAACTCGCTAAATGTCACAGCAAAAAAAAAAAAAAAAAATCAGCAGCCTTTATAAAATGTAGTTAAAAATATTTTAAAAAGACATTTGAGTTACAGCACAAGGTACAGTGTCTTATTGATAAAAAGCAACTGGATGAATAAAAAATTAGGTCAATAACAAGAACTGTGGTGGTGTACTGAAGAAAATTACTCTAGGTATAAAAAAAAAGTTTACCAAATTAAACTATATTTTGTCTAACAATTTGAAGAATTGTTACATACAAAAACCTGATTGAGTGACATTTCACATGTAAACATATACAGTGTTTTTCTACCAGAAATATATCACTCTTAACAGATGTCCATCTTTCCCCCCAAAGGCTGTTTTCCTAGTTCTAGTTCTGCTTCTAACTTTCAAAGTGAAAAAGATAATTTACTGTGTGCCGGGGGGAGCCTTCACTCTAGTAAACCTGTGTCTTTCAAGTTTTCGTCTTTGCAGTCTCTGCAGTAAATCAAATGAGCACACTTCTCTTTTTCTCCTCTCCTGAGACATATTTTGTTTCAGTTTTCTGAAAATCACACAGTTTAGTCAGAGTTTGAGGGTGTTGTTTACTGCAGCAGAAACACTGCTTGGGAGGAAATCTGTTGTGAAACAAATATACACTTTTTAAACTGAATTTTGAAACTAAATGGGTTTATATTTCGCTTTGTATTTTGTAAAAACACCACCGTGTCACCCAGCTACCGATGTTTGAATTGTGCCTTGTGCTCAGGGTGTTGTCGTTAATGGTGGTATGTGATGATCACAGATAAACCTAGATGAGCGTGCTTGTCCGTGTCTGGTTTGATACTTGATGAGAGACAAAGAGTGTCTCAAGAACAGAGGGGATGTTAAAGTGTTCAGCGTACCCTTCCACTGACACTATCTCAAGTGAGACTTACTGCAAGTGGACAAGAACAGAGTGCAGAAAACATCGCAGAAAAGGGAGAGATAACATTGATCAAGGAGAAAAATAGGATCCTCCTTCAGAGTCGTTCATCATCACCTCGCTGTGCTACTTAAAGTTCAGACGGCTCTAAAGGATACGTAACACTGATTACTGTTTAGAATAACAGTTTTTGAAACCTGCTTTCTTTGTGAAACCAGAATAACTAAGTTATTGTATCTGTCTATCTCAAAATCTCTTTAATTTCTCCATTACAGCAGACTGACTAAAGTAACCAGAATAATGGAAATACACTTGGGGAATGCAGTATCACAACGCAGGGCGTCCTGGTGGCCTAGTGGTTAAGATGCATACTATATGAACACAGTGTGTTGAGTTTGTTGCATGTCCTCCTCCCATGTTCCTTGTCTGTATCTGCACTGTGTCTATCAAATAAAAGGGCAAAGAAAAAGCCACAAGGCTTTGGTGTTGTCGAGATGACACTGAGACAACTACAAAATATTGTTTACTAGATTGTTTTATTGGCACTTTGGATTGAATCTTGTCCTGAAAGAAGTCTTACTCATTGAGAAAGGAAAGATACGGCCAAAAAAAAAGGTATTTACCAAAAAAATAATAATCCAAATACATTTTCTAAATGTTTTGTATACACATATGTTTTGCTTTATTTTAGTCATTGGATGCATTGTAGACAGCAGCATTGGAGTGGTGTAAATCGAAGTAAGGTATTTTGTGAACTCTACTGCACACAGGAAGTGACTCATTGTACATTAAAAATGTTAACCATAGCCCATTTATTTTTTTAAATCAATAGATGAGGAAGAAGATGAGGAAACTTTATACAAAGAATATATAGAGAATTATATCAAAACTTCATTTTTAGCTTGTAATATATTCAATTATGAATTCTTTCTTCATGGTTTGAGGCAATGTTGTCAAGCTTAAAGGAAATGCAAAACTTCCATAGTTTGATAGAGGTATTTTGTGTAGTCGTGTTCTTTCGACTGTTATAAGGATTATGGAAAATGCAAATATTTAATACAGGTGCAAGAATTTGACAGTTATTAAAAGGTTTTGTACCCATAAACCATCTGAAGATATACAATCTAATGTAAAAAAATGTCCCTTTATTTTGCAGTCTCAAAAACTGCTCTTTGATCCTGTGACCTCATTAATTACTCGAGCATATATCAGTAGAGATGCTCTACCATTACCAACACAAACATAAAGAAACAGCAGTCCTGACCTTAAGTGTTTCCATGCCATTAAGCATACTCTGGATCAGAAAGGAGCTTTGAGCATACTTTAGCTTTTAGCGCCTTTTCACCCCGGGGACATTGCTTACAATGGCAGAACACGGTATTTCTTTTTTTTTTTCTTCAAAGTCCCTGTCTTATTCAAGGGATATTTTCAGCCAGTCTGAGAAGAAAAGTCCTCTGTAAAAATGTTCCCCCGTCTTATAACAACTAAAATAGTGCAATAAATAAATAAAACCACATACTGGTTTGCAGTTTACCCCCCAGTCTGAAGTAAAACCACTGTAGTACATCCTCTGTTTCGAGGTACGACAATTTAGGAACATCTCTTTGACGGGGGTGGTTACTTTAAGACATCCTTTGAGCAGCAGCTAAAATTGTTTGCTTGCTCAGTTCTATTCAGTATTTATCCATTCAGTCTCCCTCTCCCACCCGGATTAGCTGGAAATCTATGTGCTAGTTTAGAGAGGGGTTAGCCCTACTTGACAGTTTTTCCCAATCCCTCTAAAATGACAAATGCCATCAAAGAATCTGAAAGCTATAGTCATACTGGCTTGCAGTTTCCCAGGTAATTAAAATGGGAGGGCAGCTACCTCCCTAATGTCAGAGGGATTTCGTTATCAGCTTGGCAAGGTGCTATGAAATGAGTCTCTGTGCGCCGTAGTCTTAACCGTTCATATCTCCCCCCTCAGACTCTGGCTTGAGTTGCAGTTTTAGACAAGGTTGCCTTCCTGGGCCCATGACTCGATCATTAGAAGGTCAGAGGCACACAAAAAGAGACAGATTGTGCAGCCACCTCTCAACAGGACTCATTTCATCTCGTTTACAGCACAGTGGGTTGCTTTCACAGTGCTATGCCCAGGAATGTGACATGGCTGACGCTGACAACTTGAAAAGTACATAAAACTCAGCGAGAGCCGGCGTTCCGTCCTGCCCAGTAGAGAAAGATTTGTTTTGAGATGCAAGTTATTCGTTAAGTGCAGTCGCACCTCACAATCCTGACAGTGTTGTCACATGGCGAAGTACTGCTCCCAAAGCTTTCAGCCTAATGATGCTGCCGCTGATGAGGCAGAGTTTGATAAAGCACTATTTAACGTCCACTGAATACAAACATACATTGTTCATACAATATATGCAGAGAGCTGGTACGGAAACAGGTGATGAACAGGGTGCATTTATCATCACTTCACAAAGCAGTTTCATAGCTAAACCTAGAGCGTATGTTTCAGTCAGAGATGTCTAATTCTCTCAAATAAAATAAAAATGACAAGTTACCCAAAACATATTTTGTCACTTACCTCCCGTGGTGCAGATAGCCAACACAATACAATGGAAGTGAATGGAATTTAATTTATGGTGCTCAGAGCATTGAAAAAAACAGTTTTTTTATTGGAACTACTTTCTACTGAAGAAAGACGTTTATGAAAACTCTTCACACTGAGGTGCTTCAATGAGAAAATGTGTTTTTTGTAGTTTTGGGTGAATCAACCCTTTAAGTCAAACTGAGGTTTGAGGAAGACATCCTTGAAGTATTTGAAATACACACTTGACACGGTGTTCAATGATCTGGATGCTGTGTACTGTAATGTCACACTGCAGGACAAGAGTTCATCAGCACCGAATCTTGGTGACTGTTTGATATTCCAGCTTCATGCTGGATCAAAATATTGTCAAGTATTTCCTTGACACTTTCAGCTGAAGGATGGACACCGGAGGTAAAAAGGTCTTCCCGGCGTATCAAACTCTATTTGTGGAGGCAAAGCTGTGATTCAGACTCTGTCAAAGAAAACATGCAGCGAGCTTCAACCCTCTCATCGCACGTCCCCGTATTGCTTTCCCAAATCAGAAGCACTTATTTACACACATGCTGCTCACTACCAAGAATACCCTGGCACTTAGTAATGACTTGTAACATCTCCAGTAATGGCTTTCTCGCCCGACCAACTCCTAGCTGACGGCCGTGGTTGTTGTAATTTACACCGCAGGTTTCTGGATCTCAGTTAGGCTAAAAGCGACTCTCTGTATGAAGCATACACATAACACTATACTGTGTTACGTGTTGACTGGGCCCAATTCTACCAAAGCTGAGCGTCATCCTCAAAAGTGCTACATCACCAAAAAAAAAAAAACACAAGCAGTGCTCTCTTCATCTACAGCTTTGGGGAGTAATTAAACCCGACTGAGTATTTAATTATATCAGTTGTACACTGCGAGGCACTCCTCCTTCTGGCTAAATTTGATGTTTAAATAAAATTATTGTCTGGTGTTTAACAGACACTTTAGGTTATTTTTCTACTCGTTGTGTGCCATCAATTTTTCATACTTGTGTCCTAGTCTGCTTTTAACCAGGGTGGAGAATTAGCCGATTTGTTAGATCAGCTTGACACAAACTGTCCAGAATGAAAGACCCACTTAAGGTTTCAGAAATAAGAGGTTTTAGAGATATAGTTGGGAAAGTGAACAAAAATTACCACCTTTTCTCTATCCAGTTTCTGCTTTTTCTTCCCCCGACTCTCTCTCTCTAATAGTTTTTTTTTCTCTTGCTTTTAGTCTTATATGACAAACCCCCTCTTCTTCCTCTCAGTCTTTCCCCGCTTATAAAGCTTTTAAACATTGATAGCGCCTGCAGAGGGCACGGATGCCCACGTGGGAGGAGAGATGGTGACCTCAGGTGATTCTGAGCACCTGGCTCTCAGAGGAGACGTGCGAGGAGCAGCTCCATAGATTCTACTTTGCTTTTAGACAGACGTGAGCAGCAGACCCACTTTCTCCGACTGCTGATGAATTCTTTTTCTTCTCACCAGTCCCACATGTGCCTTTGATCACTGTGTCTATTTTTATAGTCTTTCATTGTCACCAAGAAGTAAAACCAATAGAACACATAAAGAGACCAGTATTATGTGGTATGGAAATCTGGAGGAAAAGTCTTTCTCAGGCGTATCTCGGATGTTTGACATCAGTAAATTAGTGATAGTATTTTCATCTGTATTTTCCTGTGCCTGACTGCCTTCAGCACTTGTTTTAAGCTCAACAGACAGCACATCACAGTGTAATGAAAAAGACAAAAAAAGCAGACACAGCACACAGCTTAGTTAGGATTTCCATCATAGTCACAGCACATTTTGAAATCATGGGGTTGTACCTTGGCACGCCGTTTTCTGCTGATTGCTGATTTTATGTATCTGGCACGAAACCATGTGCCTCTGCATGCTGCGATGTTTGTTAAAGAATGCAATGACTCTTTGTTTTCCGAAACCTAATGCAGCTTCATATTTCCAGGGACGCATGTAGTCATACCTCATTTGGTTTGAGGACACTTAACAGGCTCAATTAGTTGTTTTTTTTTGTTTGTTTTTTTTTGCTGCCATTCATTTTAATAATGATTATTGTCTGCTTCATTCTCAAATAAAATAATTATGGCTTACACAGCGCAACCTTTCTGCGAGCCGATGATCACATGCAATCTCCCCCGCAGAATATTTTTCAATAGACTGTTGTAGCTGCACACAAGTGACTGTCTCCCAACACATGCGCTGACAAACAGTGATTTAGATGTCAAAACCGGCTCTGTTCACTACACTGCTGTGCTAAAGCAGCATAGGCATATCAGAGTGGTCAGGCATGGTATTAGTTTCCCAAATTCCCTGAGCTCAGTGCTGCTCTAAAATTTCCAGATTTGTAGTGATTGATATTTACAGCCCTTTTTAAATCTGTGGCTGCTTTTTAATATCTGTTAATCTATTCAGATTATGTATCAGTGGCAAACCCCCCACTCCCAAAAAAAATGTTTAGCAGTGCCCTGAAAATAAAACATGTGATTGTCAAACAAACCTTGTTGTAAAGGGGAAAGGAAAGCCACTGTTTGTAATATGTCTTTTGCTATCTGTCTAGACAAAAATAATATCTAAGATTAATAAAACACTCACAGTAACTGGTGATTTTGGCTGAAAAGGGTAAGCCATCATTTCATGACTCAGCTGCATGACATGCTCATTTCTTTTATAGAGAGACAAGATGATTTCCATAATAATTCAGCTTTGGAGGAAATGATAGTGTTTCCCTTTTGGCCATTGAAATGAAACCATTCCTTGAGAAAATGTAAATAAAATTTCATATACTACTTAATATACATTATCCTTCAGAGCCACTCTCATAAATAAACTCATGAAGGTTTATAATTCAACAGCGATCCATTAAATGCCTTCTCTAAGCTATTGCTCATTAATGGTTACTGAAAAATTCATAGTGTTAGCATTTAAGCAGCAGTTAGCAATTAAGGGCAATGTAGGGACGGGCACTGGAAATTAGCTTGAGGCTATGAATCTTATGATATGTGGCTTCAGTCTAATAGATGAATATTCTATATTTATGTCTCTATAAAAATAAACAAACAATTTCTCATATTGACCAGGGCTTCACGGTTTTTAATGAACTTTTAAGTACTGGTTCAACAGGTCTATTGACTCAATACCAAAATGCTTAAACAAAAGGATTCCTTGCCAGAAGAGGCATTGTTTCTTACTAGATTTTATAGTTTGAGAATTATTAGCGTCTGCTTTTGCTCAGGTCCAGTGGGTCATTACTGCCATCTTTATTACAATGTATGAAAAAAAGCTGTTCTTTTCCCAAAACAGCTCTAATATTATTTCATTTCACTGAGCTAATTTGTTGTATATTTGTATAAGTAATTAAATCTTTGTTTTCGTTCTGATTTGCATTTGTTATGTTTTGAGTACAAGCAGCAAGGCACTAAACTGAGAATGTAACACTTGCTCAGTGACACATGCTTCAGTAAAACCTGCTGCAGTTGAAATTCATGACAGAAAGTTTCAGTGATAGCTTGTTGAAATAAAACCCAAGGAATGCACTTTTTACTGTTTAAGGTCATGTTTTCCACCATCATATGATCCCAGTGGAAGCTGTTTTTTTTATACTGTGCCTCCATATGAAGGGTTGGCCTCAGCTGAGAGTCTCATGAGCTTAGAATAGTGGGGAATAATCCTTGACAAAAAGTTTTTTGTTTACTTTGTACATATGGGGACATGTGTAATGAGTGGGTTTCTAATATTTATTCATAATATTTACATATAATGCACTGTATAATGAGTATGCGCCTACTAATGAACGATTAATTCCTGAATATTATGAATGAACGGTTAATACTTAAATTCAGTTATTATTATTTTTTCAACACATAATTTATTTTAAATCATTTTATTTTGAAAGGAACTTCAGCTTGTGTTTGAACCTTACATCTGCTAAATGTTTCATGGCCGTAAAAATACAGGTATATTTGAATCTGTTTTTGTTTTCTTTCTTTCTCTTCTTCTGTCTTTTTTTTTCTCCAATAAACAGATGGCCCTGGTATGATCCTTTCTTATTGTTACCATGGTAACCACACAGTGCCGCTGCAAACTTATCCCTCACCCTGGTCTTGGTGGATATGAGGCTGGAACAGGTTTATATATATATATATATATACAGGATCTGTACATATATTGCTCTTTTTTCAAAAACACGGCCACACTTGTCAGTAGACAGTGTCAGTGCTGTGTGTTCACACGCCTTAATTGTGGCTGTCGTGGCTGTCATTATCATGCGCATTTTTCATTTTGCAGTGCCATTTCATTTCTCCTTCCCCAGATGAAGCGATAAGAGTTTAAAAGTGCTTTTGGCATGTAGATGATGGACAAGAGGAGTAAATACAGACTTCAGACTTAAGTAAAACTGAACAGAGGTTACGTCTTCCCCGGAGATAAAACAGGTTATATAAAGAAATATTGCATTGATCATGGAATTAAGAAATGCAAAAAAAAAAAAAAAAAAAGGGACACCTACCTCTCATGTTAAAAGATGAGAAAGAATATTTATAGATTATCTTGACGGGTAAGTTGTTGTTGTATATTAAATTGCAACATGGAAGACAAATATCACACCTCATAAACAAGAAAGATGGTGGTAATAACTAACAGCAGATAAATCCATATGGATGTCACTGACTTTTGACCCCCCGTGGTCTCGCTCATCGACTAGCTCACCTTAAGTGAACTGCAGAGACGTTCAGTTGCAACACTGATGTAGAGGATACCTTATTAGTAAGAGGCGAATATTCAAAACGTTTTGTTTTATTTTACAGCTGAAATACGCCATCTTTTCTATTTGTCAATCAAGTGAGCAGATCTGCCACAGATATTCTAACCGTTTACTGTCATCACAGTAACTGAAAAATCAATACACTCATATCTATTAGTGTCACTGGTGCAGTGGATTATTCACTTATGCCAATTAGCGGACTGAGAGGAAAATGGAAGAGGCCCTTCAGACAAAAGAGTACAGCTCAAGGGCTGTAAAAGACAATTTCAAGTAGTAGCACTGATGAACATTGAACGTCAGAATAAAACATCAAAGAAATCAGTTCATCACAAGTTAAAATTTAACAGCTTTAGACAAACCTTGTCAGACTACCAAAGCCCTGTGAGTGTGTGTGCAGTTTTCCCAAGCACTTCCACAAGAGTATCGTCCCGCTGCTGAGTGGTAACCGTAATGTTTAAGATATTTTTCACTGCGATCATATCCTCTCAAAGGACCCTATTGTTTTGCTTGAATAGTCTATGTCTTTGTGTCTCAATCGCTATGTGAACAATCCATTACTTGGTCAAATACGTTGTTTTAGAAGAGAAGGCAAACATCCATATTTAATGATATTGTTTGTTTCCGACTCTCTTTTTTCTCCAGAGTGCCACCCCGGCTGGTGTACTGTATGTATAGCATCAGATCATCCAAATTCAAGTGTTTTTTTCTTTTTTTTATGCGTCAACCTGTGGAAATCTGCGCTTTAATGTGGCTGAGTGATTAACCTGTTAAACTCCAGGCAGAGTGGGATGACTGCCTCACAAAGCTGACAAAAGGCATTAATAATTCAGTATCTGGTGTGCTAAATGCTACAGGCTGGAGATTAATGTTGCATTATTTGTTTAGTTGTAGCTACTACAGTACAAAAACTCTTATATTGCACAAGGAACATCAGGCTTTATAACAGCTTTATCAGAGTCCCCCAAAAAGTAAGATTTTTGCAGCAGCCAATGCAAAGACAATCGTGAATAAAGTATCTAGGCCAACACAATCTTGTATAAAATATTCAGGCCTACACATCATGTTCAACAATAATGATCAGATTTTAGTACTCACATTATACTCAATACTCAATTTAAGCACAGTAACAGTGAGATGTCCAATGTGTGTAGGTCAGTGCATTTCGTTTCAACATTCTTGATTTAAATATCCACCACTTCCTACGTAATCAATCAAAGTTCACTTGTTTTATTCACGTTATTCTTCTAATCATGCATTTGCTCCTTATTATCTAATCAGTTTGAATCTCAAAAAGGCAGCATCCCCTCAGTTTAAACCATCCAGTCAGCTTAGCTTCTTTCGCGACCACCGCGGAATTAATGACAAACCGATAATTATTTTATTTCCATCTGTTGCTTGTCCCCGTCACCCCAGATGTTGCTTTTTGTTCTTCTCCCCGAAAGCAGTCGCTTCAAGTGCAGTCTATGCCAAAGTTTTAAATTGTCTTATTCAATAAAGCTTTTTCAATAGTCTCTCCTGATGAAATTAGCAAAGACTCTTTGCCACTAATGTAATAGTATCGCGGAAGTGTAAATATGTGATCACTTCTACGGCATTCATTATTTCAGAACTGTGCAGAACAGGAACAGAGGGTACATTGGCCTTGCTGCTCTGTACAAATTGTACAAATTTCATTCATTGTTGCTGTGTCTATATTAGCAATGTTAGCGTTACATTTTAAACCTGAGAAAAGGTTAATCGAGTGCAGAGGATAGAACAAGCAGAAGGTGAAGCTGAACGCGTTTCCCGGCTCGCATGTTGATCTCTGATAACAAGGTTCATAACACATCATATTTCTGCTAAAGTCAATGAAATAGTAGGTATATTGAAAAGATGTAAGGTCTTTTTTTTAAATAAGTGAATCAACTATTGTGCTAATGTTGCTGCTGTTATTTTGCACTAATTGACACAATATCCCCCCACTCTCATGTTTTATGGCCAGCAGTTGTTTCTGTGCTGGAAGACAATGGAGGCAAATAATTGGAAGCACATGTTAATTTTAATGGCAATGGTAGAACATTAAAAAGGTCATACAAGGTATTTCTTTATTTTTGTACCCTATTAAGGCCATGTGTTGTACAACATGAAGGACATCAACAAGCGAGGGGTAAAAAGTGGCCTGCACATCGGCCTAGAGGTCACAGGATCTGCCCTCACTGTGATACGTACACGCTACAATTGTAGGAAGCACTGTAAAGAAATCTCGACAATCTTTGAGGCAGCAAAGGTTAGAGACTTTGATTCGAGCTAACTGATGTCATGTGCCAGGTCTGGAGAGCTACTCACACTGTGCTGAGCAGCTCAGCCTTCACAAGAACTTTGACTCAACAGCGGACTAATTGCTATGAAACGGAAGTGACCTGATAACCTAACGTCTCTCGTATCAGTCCGTGGCATATTTATCTTTAATTGGCTGCAATGAAGTTTTAGGCCCTGATCCGCGATGTATTTTAGATGACATTTAACTGCTTTGACTGACATTTTCTTCATATTTTTATTCACAAGATTTCCCAAGACCACCCTATCAAAACAGCTATCGAAACACTCCTGCCTATGCTGGTAATAGCCTCACAATCTCCTTTGTGCAACCTTTGAAATAGCTCTGCTCTGGAGGAATGACAGCCGTTTAGACAAGATTTATTCTAATGTTAAAGTACAACAAGTAGTTCATGCAAGTGTAGGCAAGAACAGGAACGCAGGAGAACCTTCTACAAAATAAAGACAGAAAAGTCAGACTTATTTCCTCTGTGGCCCTCGGATATACAAGAGAGGCAGAATGACAATATGCTAAAAACATGGTTATAAGACAAAAGCTTTTGTCTTTTTTTCTCACCATGTCTTGACAGATTTAAAAATACTCTTGGATTTGTAATTGTTATGCAGAACAAGAAGGCTATTTCAGACAATCTCTTTATGTGAAGGAGTGCTATTCCCTATAGAAATCCTGAGTTTGTTGATCAGTCTCTGCTGACTCTTGTTCTAATGACTATGAGCGTCCGTGACATGTGTCGTCAATCTGCTGAAATAACTAAGTGCAGGAAAGAATGTAATGTGCACAACTCTTAGCTTTGGCAGAGCAAGCTTCACGCTGTTAATGAGAGAAGATACAACTCTTAGACTCTGTGAGAAGCAGTTGGTTGATACAGCAGTGACCTTGGTTAGGGAGGTGGCTTAAGTGGCAAAAGGAACAAAAAAGTAGCAAAATCCACCTACCAGCACATCTAAAGCTCACTAATTAACACATTACAATGTGTTTGTTTACTCTGTACAAACATTTCCCTGTTTCCACTGTTTATGCTAAGCTAAGCGGCTGCTGGTTGTAGCTTCATATTTACCATAGAGTGGTATCAACCTTCTCCTGTAAAAACTGCATCATGTTTAAGTCAGTTCATGTGTCTCCAAGGGTGGTGAGGTTTTTTTCTAACTCAAGACAAAAAAACAACGTCCAACCATATATTCATGCTGCGACGTCATTGTCCAGTTCACTGATAGGATACACTCTATGAAGTCAAATTATTTACCTTCGATGTATGCCATTTCAAATTGGTTAAATGTTTACAATTTCCTATTTGTTCTTGGCGGAGATGACACAGCTAAATGATTTTGACACAGATAATGAAAACAGTAAAACGCCACAGATTTAAGTGTCAGCACAGCTGTTAATTATTTTGTTCTCTAAGGCATTGCCCCTGGGGTGGTATTGAAGAAGACTAGTGTTCAGCATATTTAGGACAGCTTATGTTAATTGAAACAAAACAGTGACTAGCTTAGTGCTATTTTCTTGGCAACAATGGCGAGTGTCTTGGCAAGTGATGAATTGAATTCAAATCAAATTTAGAGGTCACTAGAACAACTTCATTAATGTTAACATACACTTGGCAAAGTCTGGTTTTGTTACACTAAAGCAAATTGTTTATTTTACTGACAATGAAGTCCAATGAAAGACGATGCAAGGCGAAAAAGTTTAATGTTGTAAAATGACACGTTATTTAAGTAGAAAATGGAGAATCAGAGAATATGCTTAGAAAGTTTTCCAGATTACTACATTTTAGGATGTTTGAGATTATACTACCTAGAGTGGCATGATCAGGGGTTTCAGATATGTTTGTATGAGGGGGATTGCTGTGCCTTTATGAAAAAATACACCAAACTACCAGCTGATGAGCCTGTCAGCTGTGGGGCAGGGGGCTCTTGTGCTTCCATTGTGTTTGTTGTGTTGCTGCTTTAGTTAAAATTGCCAAAAGGAACAACAATGATGTGTCTTGACAGGTTTTCAGAGCAACCTCAAAACAACTTCTATTACAGACAGTAGCATTGGCTTTCAGGGTCTGACGCAGCTGAGATAGTGTCAGTGCCATAGGCAGATTCGGCGCAGAGAAATGTGTATGCAACCATGTGCTTCTCTGTCATGGTCAGGCCAGATGACAGCCAGACGGGACACTCTGTCACTCAGCTCGCAGCAGAGGTGGAGGATTGTCTGGGGCCAAGAAACACGCACTTCAAACACAGCAAGAGAGAGTGTCATATCATCAAAACATCACAAAACACTCTCGCTGCAAGTGAAAGGGATGTTTTCAAAGCACAAGAAGCCTAGTGGAGAGGCCGAAACATCTAACTATGACGGAGGAAAGGACCTTTGTGTTAAATAATGGATAAAAGTTATTAGGGTTAAGACAGTAACTTTTCAAATTGATCATTTGCTAAACCCTGCCCCCACATAGTAAACATCCAGTCATAGTTTAGCAGCCATAACTAGGCACGACAGGCCTGTTAAACTTTGGATTATTCGGATTTGGATTTTTTGAGCCCTTCCAAAACCAAAAATGCAAGAGCAAAAGTGCAGGGAATGGAATAAACAATGTGTTTATCTGCTCTAGTTTAAGCTGAAATAGTTAGCATGTCAAGCTAACTAGCTTACTACCCACAGCAGTAACCTAGCATTAATTCCAAAGGCAAGGAGCGTGTTATCAGCTAACTATTTTGTGAGGTTACAGGTTACATTAGAAAAAACACCTGTTCAGGACTGAAACATCCACTGCGTGGAAGCCAAGATACAATACCAATACAATATCACAGTTTAGAGTAATAATAGAAGCGCTGCCTTTATTTGGTTTGTGGAAGTTTACACTCCAGAAGCTCCAGCAAAATCTGCATTAGATAGCATTTCATTTGCCAAACTCATCAGTTATTCCTCATCCTCATATCCCTTTCTCTCACAAAAGTGAAGCAAACTGTTTTAAAATTTTAAAATACAAACATTAAATCATAAAGCTAACCACGGTGTTACTTGTCCAAGTTTCTATAGTGAGCATCCTAACACCCAAGAGTTATGCTAGAACAAACATTTTAATTACATTATTACTAGGTTATAGTACTATAAAACTAAAGCTAACTACCTCTAAGGTAGAACAATGTTGCTCCTTTATTTCCATGTCTTCTACATAGATCATCAGTGAAGATGCTGCCCTCGTGCTTGGGACAAGTAGGCTAGCTTTAACCTCAGTCTTTTTACAGGGTTCTCAAACCAATAGCTGGTAACATTAAAAGGTCAGCTGGAGAAGGAGTTGTCAGCCATCTCATTGAGTTTTAGCATTAGCATTACTTTATGCTAGCAAAAAAAACTCATGTGCTAGCGACAGTCGACACCTGCTTTTGTTCAGCCGACAAAAGCCATGGTTGTTGGAGAAACCTGCTTTTGTTTACTTCTATGTAAAATCATGGAGGCATTGTTTCAAAAATGACTTCAATTGTCATGGTAAATCTGCCACAGCTTAAGAGTCAGTTGTGTTCGTATCAGACCCCCAAAAAAATCGCTTTAATTTATCAGGGATCTACTTAATATTATGTTGCCTTCCACTATATTCTTTGGGATGATACTGTAGTTTAACACACTGCATGTAGAAAATGGCTATTATGACAATTACTTTTTTATTATTTATGTTTTTTTAAATGTGGATTTTTATACTAATTCATTTTAATTATACCCAATGAATCTGAATATTCAATCTGTAAATATGCAGCGTATAGAATAGCTTATTAAAATGTGTTTTAACAGCTTCTTTTACATGCCCGTGGTGCCCCGTCAGATTGCACTGAACATCTGTTCTGAGAATAACAGGGAAATACCATGGGTACACTATGTTGCTAAATACTAATCAAATCAACATAATAAGTGTCTGATTTGATTATTAGTATGTCAGGGACATCAAAAAACACAGTCTAGGATAACAAAATTAACCTTTAAGGTATACGAACACAGTAGTTAGACATTTTAATTACCTGGGAGCAATTAGAGAGAGTGTCATAAACTGAGAAGTTGCCGCATGTCAACACCTCATCCCTTTAAAGACGTCTTGGGTTTGCCAGCGCCTTGAGTTTCGTCTCAAGAAGCAGTTATGAAATTTATAGGGATTCCAACTGTGTTGAGAAGAAAAAGACAGATTTCTTTCTAGCAAGTTGCTTCTCTTAATAAAATAAGTCAAACCGAACACTTTTTCTGCTTTGGAGCACTTAAGCAACATGAATAATTACAGGCTTTATTGGGAATGTCTGACAACGTGTTCATGGGTTTGTGCTTGTCACAAGCTGCACATTAAGTCATCATGAATATGGAGCTGTCCAAATGGGACTTGTACCATATCTTTATCAATAAAATATCAATAAAAACAATTAATAAAATAAAGTCTTTCTCTCAGACTTCATCATTCTGTCCCAGAAATGTCTGCAGCAGCTGTATAGAGACCTTTGTTTCCTCTTCTTGGCTACCAGGTTAGACAAAGATCAGTTTAAGAAATGCAATGTGTAAAAGAAGTATGCTTGTTTGCAAAAATGACATTATCATGATGGTACCTCATCATTCTTGGTCATTTAAACAAAATATAAACAGGGGGGAAAAAATGAATGCGTATGAGGCTTATCTCAACTCCCTCTGACAGGCCTGAGGCTGGTCACTTCAGGGTTTTTGTTTGAGATGTCAGCATCCTTAGCTGTGAGAAATAATGAACATCCAGAAGGAGAATAAAGCATCTTTTAATAGCCTTCTGTCTTGCTGAGGTAAAAGTCAATGTGGAGACCATTTCTAATGAGGCAATCATCAGGTGGACCTCGTGATAATATTGTTTCTCATAATATGCCCTGAAATTCTCCTGGCTCACAAACCTTCCCCCAGACAAGCAGCAGAAATCTTCCTGAGCTCGTTACAACTGGAAAACCCAGCAGCAGATTACATGCTTCTGTAGTGTGTGAATATTAACATGAAACATGCAAACTGCTGAAAGTTTCACACACGACATTCAGATGGACTTAGTAGTGCCTGTTGACTTGAAAAGGCACGTTTGAAATGTGATCATGTGAACAACTAAGCAGAGGATTAATTGAGGAGAAAATTCTTTCCAACAGGCTTTTAACTGCTATGCTCAGATATAAAAACTGTCCATTAAAAGCATTAATAGCTCTATACCCATTTCAGTTCATCTGAGATTATCCCTGTTGAAACCACTCTTAGTTCCATAATTTCTTCAAGATACAAGCGGTGGGAGAGGCCAACTGTTTGAAATTTCCAGTTTAAACCATGAAGCGTAAATCCTTGTTGTGTGAAAGCTGACTGTGGTGTGTAATATTAATCGCAACAACATCTGCTCAGAGAAACTGCAGGAACTGACAAAAATGAATGCACTGTGAATCTAATTTTACCAAAACTGAACAAAAACAACCACATTATGTTCTACATAATGATGGTGTGAACAACATAGTGGAATATAATTCAAAACAGTGCCTGTTGCTTTTTTTTTTTTTTTTTTAAAGATACAACAACACTACACATTACACCCATATGTGTTTGTTGAACATCTCATTCCAAAACCATGGGCGTTAATCTGTTGCTATAAGAGCCTCTACTCTTCTGGGAAGGCTTTCCACAAGGCTGCAGGGATTTGGTCCCAATCAGCCACAAGAGCATCAGTGAGGTCAACCGCTGATGTTGGGTGATAACGTCTGGCTCACAGTCGGTGTTCCAGTTCATCCCAAAGGTGTTAGATGAGGTTGAGGTCAGGGCTCTGTGCTGGACAGCCAAGTTCTTCCACACCAAAACTGGAAAAAACATTTCTTTATGGGCCTGACTTTGTGCACGGGGGCATTGTCATGTTGAAACAGGAAAGAGGCCTTCCCCAAACTGTTGCCACACAGCTGGAAGCACACTATTGTCTAAAAAAGTCCTTTAAATCAATTGTTTAGAAAGCCCTACATAACCTAGCACCATCTAGAACTCTCTGATCTTCCACTGCCTTTCTTCTAGATGTTAGTAATATTTCCCACAAGAAACCTGTTGAGGCCGCTTTCTGGGGGGGTTTTTTTCGGCTCTAAACTGTGGAATAACCTCCCTTTGGATCTTAGAACAGCAAACCTTGGTATTTAAAAATTAAAGACCTATCTTTTGAATCTGGCTTTTAGTTAGGGGTAATCCAACTTTGTCAGCTCTTAATCTTATTTTTATCTTTACTATTTTTCCTGTTGGTTGTATTGGTATTGTTTTTGATGTTTTATTGCATTGTTTTCAAACATGTTGTATATTTTCATTAATTTCTTTGGCCTAACATTGTTTTTAATCCTTTTTGTAAAGCACTTCGGGCTGCATCTTTGCATGACAGGTGCTATACACATAAAGTTAATATTAATATTAATTAAATATAATTGTATGCTGTAGCATTATTGTAGCATTTTTCTTAATTGGACTAAGTAGCCTAGCCCAAACCATGAAAAAACACCCCAGACCAAAAGTACACAAAACCATACAGTGGACAGATACATCTATAGGACTTAAGAAGGATTTTAGAAGTGGGTGGAGGGTAGTCCAGTTCAGGAAATATATACATACAATATGATGTAAGTACTACTACTCTGCAACTGCCTTCCTGCCAAGTTTCCTCAGAAGAAAATAGGTGTACCACTTTACTGTTAAATGAAATAGCAGCTGGTTATTCCTGCCCTCGTTCTTGTACTTCACTCCGGAGCCTCATTTACACTAAATTTCAGACTGCTGGAGATAATCATACATCACTTGAACAAACAAACTGTTTTCCTTTAACGCATTTCTGGCGTTTGAATGAGCTGATAAAGTCACTGGAGAGGGCTTTTGGCGAAGTAGTTTTGAGCTTTCCTTGCGCATTTATTGCCTGAACAGATCCTTATTGAAGAGAGTATGAAGTCA
The DNA here is from genome assembly GCA_008360985.2 of Macquaria ambigua. Classification (NCBI taxonomy): domain Eukaryota; kingdom Metazoa; phylum Chordata; class Actinopteri; order Centrarchiformes; family Percichthyidae; genus Macquaria; species Macquaria ambigua. The sequence continues at coordinate 149,966 of VMKM01000111.1, read as the reverse complement.
CATAGTGTTGTGAATGATATCTGAACTGCAATTACAAGATTACAAGACACGTCTGCTAACAGCGAGCTACAACAGGCTCTTGTTCACTGCTTTTGTACGACTAAAGCATAAGCCTTCCAGAAGCCCCTCTATCCCTGCTATCATGAGAATATATTGCTTGTATGTGCAAGAGTCATTAGGCAATTAATTTATTGTATAACTTTACACACCCTGGTGTCCAATTCAATTTATGAGAGTGGATTGATTGTAAAATTATATTCTTCAAATGACCTGGGCATTTCTTTCATACAAGGGGAGGGTCCACATCCACTGCAGCGCAACATGAAGAGTTCAACGATTGGTCAGCTTCAAAGGTGTACACACCAAAGACTGTTTTTCTTGGATGATAAATCAGTAAAGAGCTCACAGTGGTCAATGATGTACAGTAACACAGAACTCACTGCCTCACAGAAGGAAACCTGGGCACTGACAGAGATAAGACAACTGTTTAAAGCCCAGTTTTCCTCTGTTTGAAAGATAGAAAGGGAATTTAAGTCACGATAACAGCAAACACTGAATTTGCCATGTGTTGTTGAAAATGGCATGTTTTTAAAAAAAAGATTTTTTAAAATTTACATGTGGGTAACCACATATGGTGTCTTTGTAATATACCTTCAGTGTAAGACTCTCTTGCGTTACAGGAAGCACCAAAAAGCCGCAATGCAGTTTGCTCTGCCAAATCATCTGATCACAGAGCTTAATTGAATACTGATGTGAAATGCAGACAGCCAGAGATAGCAGAGCAGGTTTCACAAGTAATTAAAACATGCTACTCAGCCCATATGGATAATTTGCTTTAACTCATTTATCCTCTGTGCTGGAAGTGTACCTGCTTTAAGTGTTGGTTATTGATAAAGAATTTTCATGGTCAGCAATATGTTTGCATCTCAGAAAATGAATGCACACCTGTCAACATATGCAGTAATGAAGTTAGCATTCAGCTTTATAATTAAGCAGGTTTTAATCAGGTAGACGTCTGAAAAATATTCCATTAGAAAATGAAATCAGAGCCACCCCCTCTGGCTACCAGAAATATTCAGATACAATCAGTGTACAAGGATTTGTTTGGTAGCAGAAGTGCAGAAATAAACTGTTAATCTACATTTTAACTGACAAACAGGGTACAAGGACAACAGGAACGTACGTTCAACAGACCATAGAGTCTGCACATTGCTTTGCAAATATGCATTTATCAGTTAATAAGTATGTGCATGGGGATGGTGTGATACACAGTATGTCTCTCAATGCATTATCCAGTCAGCAAGTTTTTTTTGGCAGAGATGTGGGCCAAATAAACAGCCAATGACGTGGCTAAGATTTGGTGGGGAATGATGTCAAATTTGCAGCCGAGTTGAACCATAGCACTGACATACCATTACCAAGAGTAAACCTGCTGGGAATAAATGATGTGGCTTACACCTGGGCTTTTTTCAGAATAAAATTTCATCCTTCAACCAGAGGATACTGGTGGGAAATACTGTTTAGATGTACGTGCATAGAGGCATCCGATGGCATTGAGCAGCAGGTTGAGGTACAGGCTGCATACTTGCCACCATCAGGTGCAAGTGGTGCAGCTGCAGCAGGCTGTGCGGTTTCCTAAGCATCAACCATGTGTTACCTGAAAGCAAATGGTTTCCATGGTGCTATATCCACACCATATACAGTATGGCCCTCAGCTGTTAGTTCTTAATGCTGTTTACTTTAATGCTGTACAATGCCTCTGACAGTAAAGGTATGCTGAAACATACATGGTGATGCCCCAAATGTGGCCAACTGTGCCAGTAAATTGCCTTGTGTGGCACAAAGTACGTGCTATCATTTGGGCCAGAATTGTGTCTGGTGTCAGCTATCTTTCAGACAAAACATCAAAAGAAACACAGTTGTTGTTTTAGTTGTACTTCTCTGACTTGCTGTCAGAGAAAATGTGACCTCATGATGCTCAAAGCAGTTTGTGGGAGCGATCAAGTGTGACCGCTCCGGCTAAGGAGTTAATCACTGGCTATATTTTGAAATTCATTCTTTTCCCCCCTGCCCTCTCCCGAATGGCCTATGCAGAATACTAAAACATCGACCCTCACACTCACAAAACCATGTTAATGTGTATGTTAAATCCCAGTAAAGCACATTAAACATTTAAATAATAGACATTGTTTTCCATTTAAAAATAGCACAGAAAATGAAAGCAACATCAGAGGATGTTTAAAATGTTAAAATTACTGTAACAAGAGGTCACAATTTATGAAGGTTATTCTGTGCTTCAACTACACGAGAATTAAAACTGATAACTGCAATTTTTATCACGTTGCACTTGTCCAGATGACACAGCAGTGAAGTGGCTGCACATCTCCCAACAGAATAACTTCTGTTTATGTGTTTAGGGCAGCGGACATGTTTTTGTGTTTAACACCCTTGTCTTCCAAATTAATTGCAAATTGCTGTGTGACACTGAAGCACTCAGTCATTCCATGAAATTACTTGAAAAACCATTTGGATGAAGATCACTTAACTTTAGTCACTGAATTTTGTCTAAGCACCTGGATTTTCTTTTATCGTTGACATTTATTCAAAGAAGTATTTTGTCTTTTGTGCTGATTTAAACAGGAATATACTCAAAACCACATGCGTGACAATTAGAATTTAGAAGCATGTTGCTCTGCAGTTTAAAGATGAATTAAAAGTAGCTTAAGTCAAATTAAATATTTGATTAAATTCTTTTATCCCACAATTTTGTAAAATATGTTTTATTTAGGTTAATTGAATTGTAATTGATCTTCCCTAAACTCCCAGAATAGAGCAGAACATGTGAGGACAACACTAGAAAAAAACCATTGGAGATTAAGGTTTAATATTTGGTTTTATTCTATCTATAAACATTTGACACATTTCTTTTTAAGCTCTCCCTTTGGCAGCCTGGATTACACAAGTTATCTCTAAAACATTATCCTGCATTTGTGATGTGTGTTTATGGCAAATTCGCTTGCTGTGTCAAACTACCTCTGCTAGGGAGATTAAGGGTGTGCACGGGGGTTTACTGGAAGTGCTCAAACAAGCTGCTCAAAGGGCTGAGGGCTATACCAAGATCCATTCAAGGATTACATCCTCATATCTCCTCCCATCTTGTGTATTGAAAACCAGCGAGATGTTCAATGACTTGCAACAGCCATTTCACAGCTGAGGTGTTGTCTGTCCATTTTCTCAACAATAAAGAATATCTTTCTGTTGGTTTTGGGGCTGTCACCAGCTGAAATAATGCGGGACAGCCATAATGAATAGGTTAGAGGGCCTGGAGAGGCTTTCTGTGCATTCTGTTAAGGTCTTTGGTTCGTCCAGTATTACGGTTGCAAGTCTTTGAGTCAGCGAAAGTGGGAGGGCACTTGCCATGCTTTGATCCTGAGAATTATTAAATATACATGACAGAAAGAGAGACATTTAATGGAGTGGTTGTTTAGTCTCCATTTTCATGTTTTCTTTCTGACAGCACAGTGAACCCACTCATACTGCAGAATTTGGTGCTTTTCATAGTGGACTCTAATCCCTTCAGTCTTCTGCAGGTATGAAACTCCAGGAGGAGAAGCAACCCATTGAGATTAAGGTGTTAGATTAAATCTAACAGTGATTAAATAACCAACCATTATATGACTGTGGCAAATTGATTTCCCCTGTGTCATGTCAGCCTGGCTAACACATTATATCTGTGGAGCCAACTGTGAGCTGCTGATATTAGCTGTAATCATACCAGCTTTGGAACAGAACAGCTAACCTGGTGGAAAAGTCGCAGTAAAAATAAAAACTCCCAGCAGACAAACAAGAATTGAAAAGATGCCAAACTCTGCATTTGCATTTCCCAAAAATGACACCCTAAAAACAGAAGCACCCTCAAAGGGCTGTTTGTCAGACATAAGAGAAAACATTCACGTGCTTCTTCTACAAGTAAACAGTAAATCTTACATAAAAGAACCTTTTCTGTGCATTTCCCTGTCTGCAGTCGTAAATATAACTGTCACTCAGCACATTTGAGTATGATGTAAGTATGGCAGCTGAGGCTATTAAGCTTGTGTCAAATGAAAGCACGCTTAAGGCACTCTGGACTGGTCATAGCTGGCATTTATTTGGTAAGCAAATAGAACATCCACCATGGAAATGAACTTTTCTAAATGAAAGAAATAGCACAGCTTTTGTGCACATATGATAGCGGGAGATAAATATCTTATAAATGATATAGCAGCTCACATGGCAGGTGAACAATTTTGGGTTTTTTTTCTTCCAGCAGACTGTCTGAATTGAGCAATCTCTGCCAGCTAAAGCACAATTTGGATTAGCAAAAGCCCCACTGATAGGTCAGCTTAGCCCATAATGGAGCAGCTTACTGTAGGCCTTGTCTGCATGATTATAACATTCTTAGCAGCGTATTTCCTTGCATCCAGATGTTACAGTACAAACAATCTCTGCCTCATGTTATGCTCAACACAAATTTAAATCACAGGGACATAAAATGATGCCCCTTTTAAAATATCTCTGCTTATATGATGTATTTTGACAGGAAACCTAATTGTGACTGTTCTGCTGTTTCTAATAAACGTCTGAATAATCTTTTATAGCTGTAACAGATTTCAAGCAATACTTATTTCTCATTTATTTGCCACATTTCATTTATTGGAAAGGTAATTATCTTGGACATGATTTTGCCATTTCATCTGTTTTCTGGATCAAAGCATCATAATGTCAACTTTAACAACATTTTTAACTGCTTTAGACACACCAGAGATTTCAGCTGTGACACTTCATTGAGAAATGCTGGCATTTGAAGAATGTCTTTTAGTTAATTGATATTTAGCCGCTCAGTCATTTTGTTCACACTTTGCTTTTAAATTGCCATAAATTCTTGTTCAGAAACTATATTTCTCAAACCTTTCAGTAGTAATTTATTTTCAACGTTCAGTTTGTGGCTGCGCTTTAAATTAGAGCTCCCTCTAGACTCCCTCCAGCTGTTCTGATGAAACACACTGATGATAAAGTGAATTGTCCCTCATGTCACGGATACTAGCGCGCGTGTGTGTGTGTGTGTGTGTGTGTATATATGTGTGTGTAAAGATCAGTGCACTCACCTACACAAAGGATTCAAGGGTGTATTGTTAATAATAGTGATTCTCAGCAGCGTTCTCAGCACAATCGATAAACAGGTACAACAGGCCAAGACAAGGTTAAAGGTTTTAACGGTTCATAAGTGGTGTTGTCAATGATGGAAATTAGTTGAAAAGGAGATTACCAGAAAAATCAATTGTTTTTCCTTGCAAATGACAGTCCAAATGTTTGTGTGAGCTGCTGTGTGGTTTAGTCATTTTCTAAGTGCAGTCTGGCTTAAAAGACAGGCTCTTCTGATCATACGTTTCACTCTGAGGACTTACCTCATCATTCAAATGCAAACACTTAGACTATTTCTATTAAAGAAGAAGTTTTCTCAAAGGTGAATTCATGTACTTCACAGTATTTTCATCAATGACGGCCTGCCCCCTCACATTAGTCAACAAACCTTTTTTTTTTTTATGGGTTCATTTCTTACTAAAAACTACCTTTACAACGAGTTTTCTTTACAAGCTTCAGACATTAAAGTGAAAGCTTATGAGCGGCACATGCAGGCAGCAACACTTTTTTCCAGCAGATTGCTGCCCACAGCTGTATGAATGCAGAGCATCTAGGAGGCAATGAGATAAATATTGTGCTTTTGGATGCAGAATGTGATTGTTGTTATACTGCACAAGTTAATCGTAATAATCTGCAGTCATTTCTTTTCAGTTTAAAAAAGAAAAACACATCCATTTCTGTTGGTGGGTGCTACGCTAACTGCCTGATTGATGGTGTTTTCAGTCATGTTATATATATACAATAAATGTTATTACTAGTAGACCTTATAAGGAATACAGTTTAACAGAGTACCTGATTAAGGTCGCAGTTCCTTTGGTGAGGTTGAGATACTATTTAGTTAATTCAGAATAATGGAATAAAGAAGCATGGGGAATAAAGTGAATTAGGGGAATAATTTAACAAAACAAGACAATGTAGTGAATGATCAGTTGATGCTGATCTGTAACAATAATGGATCCTGAATTCAAGAAGCTCCTAGGGATCATAAAATTTGCACTGTTTGCACATAACCAGTTTCCTTCCACATTTTAGCCTTTCCCCGTACTGTATCTACTGAGGACCCATTTCTATCCCTTTTCCCTCGTCTTTCGCTACAGCCAACATCAATATTTTACAGTGAGTACTGGGGTGGGCCAACCTGCCCAGATGACCTGCCACAGCAGCTGAAAAGAATTTAACTTGTGCCACAGTGTTTGATTGGTATTTAAGGTGCCTTTGCAGCACACTACACACCATCGTGCCTTTTGTGTGTATTAAACATATGTGATAGATCGCTGGGCAAAGAAAGAGAGATAGGGAGCTGGTCAATCTCCCATACAAAGCCAAAGGTAAGAGATTTATTTCATGCCTCCTCTCTCTTTTTGTCTGTTGGAAGCAAAAAACCTTGGGATGCAAAGACCAAAGTACGACACTCCCAAGCATACGTAGGTGGGAGATATCCCTCAGTATATAACTATATGTAAAATACCTGGATGATGCCATTACCAGGAATAACAGTCTGACATTTGCTGGCAGTATCAACATCCTATACAGTAACTTATCACGCATGATTCACACCATGTTTAAAATGAATTACACTTTTTACAAAGGGCTATCAGCCCAGGATCATAAATATGGTGGTGGATCATCTGAAATGATCTATTATCATGGACTCACAGCCCTCCTCAGGAGAGAAAATCATTCCCGTTTGTCACGTTTAGTTGCTGACCAGTTGCAGCTGTAAATTGCTGACCGAACACTGCTTTTTTAGACTCATTTTAAAGCCCTTCAAGTTGCGCCACTATTTAAATGGCAGGATCAATACACATTCCACTGCTATTCCATGTCAGTGCGCTGCTGCACATGTGGCCATTATAACAAGGGGTCAAACAGGAGTCACTGGTGATGGAGGCGCTACTGCAGTGGACATACAGAAGAATTACAATTCAATTACATTTTTATTCAGTTATTATTCCACTACAGTTCTTCATTAAATCACCTCAATGATTCAATTTAGAAGGAAAGAAATTATAATAGAAAATGTGGAACATTTTCTATTATAATTTCTTATAATTTCTACATGGTAAAGAGCTGCAGATATAGGCCTATAGTGTTCATGATGGACGCATAACAACGGGGTTACACACACGTCATTACAGAATCTTCCAAGGCTTTTTTTTTTGCCCGACTAGCACTTCACACAATCTGGTGCATGTGAGACCTGGCCTTGTCTTCACTGGCTCAGGAAGAAAGAGAGTTACATGCTAGAATCAGTTCTCATCACTGTTGAGGTTGTTGGGCATTTAACACCACCGCGATTAGTCCACTGAGGGATTCAAACATAAGGCTGGAGGCTGGAGAGTATAGAGAGAGAGACTGTTACTGAATTGTAATGTATTGCATATTAGTTGGAATTCAAAGTCAGAGAAAGTTGGCAGGTAAACTAAGCTAGCTAACTCTTTTCTGCTGATCATTATATAAATATTTAGGGCTGTGGAGAAAAATTGTTTTTTGTCGTCTTAATTTCCTCACTCATTTTAATTCATGACAAAGTACAAGACTCCCACACCATTTATCCCTGTGAAATTCCCGCTGAGCTTGAAAATTGTCTGTGATGGAGAGAAAAATGCAGCAAAACCCTTTTTGTTTCTATCCTCCCTATCAAATTGAACTTGTTAACTTGTGAAACATGTTAAAATGTCTTGGAAAATCTGCTTGTTTTGAAAAGGGGAGCTTTTGATTTAAAATCACGGCAATGTTCACAAGTCTCAGAAAAGCCTGGCTACAGAATGGCCTTTGTATGTCATAATGTGTGCTTTGATGACAATGTTCTTGCATCAAAATAAAAACACAACTTATTAATAATCAAGTTTGTCACTGATTTTTAAGTTTATTATGTAGTTTAGCAGTTTGAGGAAAGTGGTTTGCTTTGTGTGGAGCATTTCAAACTCTCCCCTCCACTTTTCTTAAATACTATTGGTTCAAAACAAATCAATCAAAGTGTAGTTTGTGGAACTGGAGTTGTGCTAGAGACTCATCACACAAACGTGCACTGAAAAGGACTATTATTATATTAAGCTTTTGACAGCAGCATTGAAACTAATTTTAGTCAACAGAGAGAGCTGAGGATGAAATGCTGCCATGATTTGACTTGAACTCACTGCTACCATTTTGCTAATAAACTCCTAAAAGCATCCTGTATTATTCAAAATTGGCACTGAGATATTAATAGTCCATTTGGTATAGTTTTATATATTTGTGGCATTGTTGCATTTTTGTGAATTTACGGCAGTTTACCAGCTACATTTTGCATTGTTGATTTATACATATTCCTCTTTCTATAGCTTTAAATAATTATGGGTTTAAGGAACGCATTTAAGGAACAAATAAAGCCAATGACCAGTAACTATAGTCAACTCAAAGTCTAGCCTCCCTTTGTGGAAAATGTAAATACCTAAAGGTTGATGAAATATGTAGACCCAGTGGTAGTACTGCTTTCTCTGGGCAGAGAGAGACAGACGCTGACATTTCCCAGCAATTTTATGGCACACATTACCAATTTTTGCAATATGAGAAATGGCAAAAGTAGCAAGTTTGCCTGTCATAATTCTTCCCTTATATTCATCCTGACATTTTGTGAGTTACCTTAAATTTCTATAAAAGGAAAAAACTGCCAAATTCTCTGTATCAAGTTATATCTGTATTACTGGATATATGCACTAATGTCTCCCACAGAAAATGGAAAGAGTTTGTGCAGCCTCCTCCTTTGTGGTGTCACACTGACCTACAGCTCCATAATGAATTGGGAAAAAAATGTAGAAAAGAGTGACTGTGATAGGTAATTTCCCGGAAAGGTTCATGTTCAGGTGTTTAACTGATAGTCCTGCCAAAAAATAACCTCTTGCATATAAAAAGGGGGGGGAAAGACAGACAACCTTTTTTTCCTGTCAGCTTTCTCTACACCAAGTTCAACATACCTCAGGGCAACATACAGGAAGAATCAGGCATTGTATCAACAGTCTTATAGACTGTATTCAAAATAAAACAAAAATAATTTTTGTTCTCTGTTGCAAAGAATGAAATCAGGCACAGATGCTGTTTAATGACCGGTTTTATTCCATTTGTTTCTGATGATGGCTTCAGCCATATGGCTTTGCTCTGATGGAAAGCAGTTCATGTCTTCTGAAGCCACTTGTTTATCTACACAGTAATTGATGCCCTTCAATCTTGTCATCTTGTCATATGCTGTATCACTGCAGGCTTGGTGCGCAGTACGTAATTGGAAATAAAATCTGCCAAATGCCAGGAATGCTCTCATTTTGAAAATACATTTCATAATTTTACACATACTGTTGGACTTAATACAAGTATGCCTTATCAAATCTCATGAATATGTCATGTAACGAATGAGCATGAATGAACAAAAACTGAGAATTCATGTGAAATGTTGCTTCATATGCTGCGGTCAGATAGTGCAGAGTTTTATCTGCGGTCAACTTTAGTGAAATGATTGGATCCTGAAGTGCCGGCTATTTTTCTCAGGCAGGGAAATCTATCATGTTCAAACTGTCACATTAATTGGTTCTGCTTAACTGAGCCGAATCTGCAACATTTCTAGGATGTAAATTTTAGCCTTTGACTTTGACGTATTCAGGTGTGACTTCCAATTACAGTTGGCCGTTTTGTGCTTTTGTTTGAGCTAATACACATTTTGAGTGGGTTTAAGAGAATACTGTTGGAAGACGCAGAGACGACTGAAAAATAATTTGTTGATTAATATAGATAAAAGTCTAACCTTTAACTTCTATAGTTTTAACTGAAACACCACTGAAAAAACTGTGAACAAAAAAGCACAGAACAGTAGATGTTGATAAAAAATATTAATATTGTTATCCTGTGTATATAACTAACATACTAAACACCATGTAGACCATGTACCATGTGTTTCAACTTTGTCAATAAATGACACTGACAGTGGCGAGCGCTCATTTTTCCTGTGTGTGTTTGCTGCTGCTGCAGAGCGGGGACCAGCACATTGTGACTGCTTGTTTTTGTAGTGGCAACATCAATAACAGAATATTGAGGGCAATTGTGATCAAATTGAATGAATGTAGCCCGAAGTGCTCTCATCAGCTCATCCAAAGGCAAATAAACAAACAAGCAAAGAACAATAAAAGAAGTAAATCATCTTTCAGAGAAGTGGCAGACTGCTGTTCTTTTATTAGAGCACAGATGAGCCATTATGTAAGATTTTTATTTTCTTTCTAGGTTTGTGAGGAGAAATCAGTGCCTTTTTATAGCCAGTAATGTTAAAACTAGACACCGAAGTTGAAAAAAACCAATATCCTCCTTTGAGTCTCTGATTTGAGATAAGATTGCTTCCATTTTCTCCCCAGACTTTAATATAGTTAAAAATAGACTAATTTACCAGCTCATATGCACTGTTATGGACTAATGATGCAGGGTGGTACAGCATCCCAAACATCCTCATAGTTTCCCTCGTCGCCACGCTTTATTTCATGATGTTTTATGTCCAAAGGGTATCTGAACACAGCTTCAGATCTCAGCGCTGCAGTCTGGTGATGTGGGGGGAGAAGTACCTGGCTTGCCCACTGTTGGAAGTGGGACGGTCTTTAGGGGATCTCAGGAAGAGAGCGGGGAATAAGGTTTTGATCAGGACCAGCTGTCACTTCTGTCCTCAACTATTCTGCTGAAGCCCACAGTCCTGCAGAAGTACAAGTATAATGGGCTTATTTAGAGTGGGGAGGCTGTGTTGGGTTTTAATTAGTCTCACCATTTTATTCTTCCTGTCATTCAACAGACATGGTTTACTTGTCACTAAAACTAAATGTACTCAGGAGAGACCAACAATAATAATGTAGATTAATAACTTTATTCATTTATGACAGGGTAATCGGCTTAAAGCCCACCACCAGGCTCAGAAATGTTGTATTTAATTACTGAGAATCTTACTGAGTTTGTGTAGGTGAGATGATGGCCTCAAAGATCTGTGATCCATCAAGGTCCTGGACACTGGAGGTGGTAGAAAGCAGAGTACTGTGGCACACTGAAGGACAACAGTGATAAGCATATAAGATGTAAAACATATATTAAATAGATAGGATAGATAGGTTAAGAGGCTGTCCTCAGCAGTCAAACAAACACACTGTTTTGGTCGTTTATTAAATGCATTAATGGCCCTAAAAACGTGGTTTCAAATCTGAAATATTTCTTTAACACGATAAATATTCTTGACTAAATAAGCTACAAAGAAAAAAAAACATCTGTATTTAACACTGATGTGGTTTTATCTGATTTGACTGACAGCGACCAAACAACCCACCAACTGTCATCAGATTCGGATTGAAATATTGCTAAATCCTGATTGGTGCACAGAAGTAAGTGACATCACCTTTGTCCAGCTGAGCCCGCCCACTTCAAACCAGTGAGAAGAGCCAAGAGAGAAGAAGAGCTACAGAAATCCCTCACGTAAAATAACTGAAACGGTACTAAATTTGGCAGAAACTTTTGTGTTCATGTAGGATCCCATCACTCACAGTAAGAAGGTGATTGAGAAAAGACGTTTTCAGGGCCTTTAAGACAACCTCTGTTTGCATTTACTTGACTGGAACCTCTTGTGGAAAGGCAAATTGTGACTGTTGTCTCTCAAAAGCAATGGCAGAAGTAACTTGAGGATGTTACAGCTCTGTGATTTTAATGGGGTGGATTGAATTTGTTCATTTAGTTTGGATGACTTGACCATAGAAATAATTACTGGATAAATGATTCCGCAGGAACCATAAAAAGCAAAGGAATGGATTGACTGGTTTGGGAATAAAAGTGTGAGGAATATGAAGCATACTAATCGGATAAAAGGATGTGGAGAAGTAATAGGTGTGAGTGAGGAGTGTCAGGGCGAGGTGGCCTTTTTCTAGTTGAATTTACACCAGAGCTTTATTACAGGTCCAACATATAAATTAGAATGTGAAGACAGAAATGGATTATAAATATATGATGAAACATGTTGCTGCTTCATGCCCCTTTAAGAGTCTACAATTACTGCTATTATACACTATTATAATCATACGGTTTTTGCAAATGCATGGAGTAGCAGAATGTCAGTTTTTCACATTTCTCTGACTGACAACTTGCATAATACTACTAGAAGAAAAGATCCATGTAGAAAAAACTACAGTAGGTCTATTGTATATTACATAATTAGATCCAGTGGATAGCATCAAGGCGAGCCCACCTAAAAGATCCTTTCTCTGCACTCAGGTGGGAAGGTCAGATTCAGGTTGAGTAAAACAAAAACAAACCAAACTCTCCACCATTACTTGAGCCTGATCTGATCACTCTGTATTTGTTTTCCTCCTAAAAGTTGCACCTTAACCGTGACAAAACAATGCCGCCCACTCCGTAACAGACCCTCTAAGACCCTTTGCTGTGGCCTGTAGGCTTGTTTTTATGTGTGCCAAACATGTACGTATCCACTTGTTGAGAGTGGAGTGAAGAATGACTCATTTGACCAACCTTTTTTTCTCTCTCTCTCTCTCTCTCCACTTCTCAGTAAACCAATGTCTTTGTTCTTTGTGCTGCTGTAATCACAAACATGTCACTCAGGGTGCAATAATGGGATTATTCATTGCAAACTGACCACAGTATCTCTCACTTCAAATGTCCTGACTGACTGTTGTTGATGAATAGCTGCTTACACCTTCGATTGATATTTGCAGACGGACTCAGAGTAACACCTCAATACAATCACCTTTCGTGATACTTTGTATTGTCTGCCTGCACTAACAGCAAAGGCGCTGGTTTACTGAGAAATTGCCTGATACTTATTTTTTCAAAAAATACTTGTACATAAAATTGACTGTAGCTTTCATCTTTCATTATCTCTTTAATAAAACTTCAATGAAATTCTGCAAAGGGCAAAGGATCCTACAAAGATTCCTGTCACTGGGTCAATATTGACAGAAAACAAAAAAATGAGACATTTCTATAATTCACACCTCAATATCATCATATTATTTTTCTTTATTATTATTTACAGGATCACAGTAGTCTGCCCACATCACTGGCAACGTCTCCAAAATGTGCTCTCCGAGGACTCAGGAGCTTATTATGAGTGGGCTCCTTTAGAATAATTGATTGTATTTGACATGACATGGAGGAAGCTCACTGGATTGATACTCTGCAGCAGAGCTGTGATCAATCCAAATGAGAGACTGGGGGAGCTTTTATTTCTCTGCCAAAGTTTATTAGCAAGAACTTAGCTTCTCTGGAGAAATGCTATTCCTCCAGAAACAGCTTGGACCTATTAGTATCTGTGAATGTAAATTAGCGTGATCCCTCACCTAATCATGCCTGGAAATATTCCCCATGCACTAGTTTGACAGAACATAATGAAACATTGAGTTAAATGCCTGGGCATGTTCCAGAGCACTTTTGCGGTGGGCGTTTAGGCATGAAGAGTTGTGATTATCTGCGAAGATTAGTTTCTGTCTTAACAAACAAAGATTTGCCGTGATTTGGTATACTGCATGTTCTGAATGACGAATCAACCTTTAGAGACGACTGGACATGCTCTGGATCTGAATTTCATTTGGGGCGGGTGTGAAATGGATTTCCTTCCGAAGTTATAGTGCAAAACCTCAATACAACTGGGGAAATGTAGTTTTAAAGGTTGATTTTCCCCTTTGTCTGACTTGGATCATGTTTTAGCTACATTTAATGGATCTGGTTGCAAGGGATTTTGTCAGCATTTTTACGAATTATAGAACAGTAATGAGACTGCGTTCAGATGTTTTCCAAGGAAATGTAATGGCTCTGAACCATTTTCTGTGCAGTGAAGTATCACAGAGTCACATTCTACAAGAGCTACTATTAGTCTGTCTGTATTATGTACTTGCAGATCTCCCAGTGCAACAAGAGATCATTAAAAGTTACTCCATGCTCCAAGTATGAGGCACCTTTATCTTCACACTTCTGCTTTCTATGTAAATAAAGCTTTGGACATGTGTTGAAATGCAAGAAAGTAAATGTTATGTAGTATGTCCTCGTCTGAGGCAGAAAACAGCAGATGGTTCGCAGGGCCTCTTTAACGCTATGGATTTTATCTAGCTACCCACCTGAATGACCTGTGTTGAGCTGTGCAGCTGATGCGGAGACACAAAAAAAAAAAAAGCTAGCGTTAACAGTTTGCTCTTGTTTACTCCAGTTCCACTAGACTACAAGGCCAGAGGAGTCATTTGCCATGCACAGAGAAATTAGCTTGTTTATCAGCATTTTGATTTCCGTCCCGCCTCGCTGTCCCTCTGACATTTTAGACGTACATGATCCATGACTGATTCTCAATCAAAATGAAGCCTCAGTAACATAACAATGTATTTGGCTTGTGCAGTTTCCACTGTTTTATAATTAAATGTATGATGATTAGCGTCGAGCCCAATGGGGACGATAGCTTGTTAGGTGCACGCCTTCGAAAAGGTAACCTTGAACATCGGACATCTGTCCTGTCAATTGGATATGCTCCAAAGATGCACAGCACATTACCAGGGAGACGCTGCAGCTCATGTCCATACAGTAGGATACCGGTTGTTTCAAGGTGATTTACAGTGGTATATCTGAGCTTTTTTTCTATTACCATACATGGTGATGCTGCACCCTCAGACCACCTACTGTACTTTGGAGTTGAGTTAAATGGCAGACAGAGCTGAAGTCCTTGAAAGGTTACAAAAATCTTTAGCCATTCATTACTGTAAGGGAGGAAGTGTGGAAAGTGATGGAATATAATGAAAACGAATACTCTTTCTAGCCACTATGCTATCTGTAGATATGTTTAATATCCCATTACAGGGCCAGAAGTAACCACAGTTCTATACTGTCAAGAGACAAACATAATCCGGAGGGAAATTACCCATCAGGAAGGCAATACTGTTACTGAGATGCAATTACCAGGCCACTTGTGAGACTTTCAGCCCAGTATCCATGGGTGCATGTGTGTGTGAGGGTGGTCGATATGTGCATAACAGCTCTTATGTTTTGCAGAGTAAATTGGATTCTTTGCTGGAGAACAGTTAATTTAGAATATGTCCAAGATGCAAATGATTGATGTGACTATATCGTTACAACTGTAGGTTTGGGGTGCGGGGCAGCCTAATGGAAAAAACTGTGCAGGGAGAAGGAAATAGCTTTTATCCCAGAATTATGGAGAATTTTTCTGCACCAACTCTGTGAGTCTCCAGATGGAATGATTTAGATTTTTGGTTGCTTGTTTATACATTAACTTCCAAGCAAAAATTACTTAATTTGGTGTGTAAAACAGTGTGCATGCTTGGATTCTGTTTCACTTTACATTATATCGTGGAGCTCCTCCTCACAGAGGATTTAATGTACCAATTTAGCACTGATTCATAGCCTACAAACAAAGAAAACAGCGCGAATTGGAATGAACATCAGTGTAAACATTTGATAAGGATTTGCTTGAGGCGAATGCTATGCTTTATTATTGATACAAAAATAGAAACTGTAGAAACAAGACTTGCTCCTGTGCGTGTGATATACTTGCCTCTGCACTGTCGTATCCTACAACTCTTTCTCACAGACCAAGCTGATAATATTTGTGGCAATGGCAAATGGCTTTCCGTTATTCCTGGGATAAATTTCTCAAGTCAGGGACATTTCTATTGTACTACAAATTATCACCTTGAATCTGATAATTAATCACTGCTGCCTTCAATGAACAGCCTCTAACCTTAAACGTGGTTCAGAGAGGAGAAGAAAAGAGCTGCCTGCACCCATTGCATAGGAAGTGCATGTGCATAAGAAATAAAACTGCCTGCACAGAGTGTGAGCCTTGCATGCATAATAAATGTATGACAAAACAATACCCCAGGCACCCCAGTATTAATGATATGCAACAAACTCATTATTAAAGTTCCAAAACAGCTCCTGGAGTAACACAGATGGAGTCAATTAAGCAATGAGCATACTTGCTTGCCTGCCGTTTCATCTTCTTTCTTTTATCTCCTGCATATTACTCCATGGATGTAATTAGCTGTATGTTTCTCCTCACAACATAATGTCCAGTGATAATAAAAGGTTTTTTCACTTGTAATTTCAAATAATGTACTGCTTAATAAATGTACCAAATTTGCTTGCACCGTGTCCTCGGGTATTTCATTTGCACTGCAAGAGGTGTTGAGGATAATACTGAGCTAAGCTGCTTTTTTCTCTTCTCTCTCCTGTTTGTGTTCCCAGAGACCTGATGCCTTCAACGCTGGAAGGGCAGATCACCATGGAGAAGACACCCAGCTACTTTGTGACTAACCATGCCCCAAAGCGCATCCACTCCATGGCCAGGGACATCAAGCTTATTATTGTGGTGCGTAATCCTGTCACTAGAGCCATTTCAGACTACACACAGACTTTGTCCAAGAAACCTGAGATCCCCACCTTTGAGGTTCTGGCTTTTAAGAACCGGACGCTGGGTCTTATAGACGCCTCATGGAGCGCGTTGCGTATAGGAATATATGCGCTCCACTTGGAGAGCTGGATGCAGTATTTCCCTCTCTCCCAAATGCACTTTGTCAGCGGGGAGAGGCTCATTGTGGATCCCGCGGGCGAGATGGCCAAAGTGCAGGACTTCTTGGGGCTCAAACGGATCGTCACAGACAAACACTTTTACTTCAATAAAACGAAAGGATTTCCGTGTCTGAAGAAGCCGGAGGACAGCAGCACTCCCAGATGCCTTGGCAAGTCTAAAGGGAGAACTCACCCTAAAATTGACCCGGACGTGATTCGGCGGCTGCACAAGTTCTACAAACCCTTTAACATGATGTTCTACCAAATGACCGGCCAGAACTTTGAATGGGAGCTGGAGGAGGACAGTGAGTCTCGTAGCTCTCAGGACTAGTAGACTGCGGCATGGCACGGCACGCAGCCACACCACCAGCCTTCTCAATAAAACTACTATTGTCTCGCTTCGTCTTCAGAGAGAGTGCTTGAGCACGCCAATCAATCATGGCTGTCTTTGCAGTGTCTGTATCCATTAGCAAGAGTTTACTGACATGCTTTTTCTCTCCCTACAATACTAATGTTGTTGATGATGGCAAATCATTATTGTATATACTAAACATAAAATATATTTATATTTGTGAAAAGGAGATGATTTATTCATTTTGTTTTTAAAGCATAGAGCTGATATAAAAATCATGTTGACTATGGCAATGCATGCGATGAGTTAAGTGTCCTTACCTCATGAGCCCTAAGGGCAAACTCTGCCTGTTTCTTCTCCCTTTACTTTCCTGCAGTTTGTTGCCCTCACACCCACTCACCAGCATCCAGTACAAAAAGATATTCTATTTCAATGGCTAAGGCCATGAAGTGCTCTGTATTATGTCTTCTCACACTGTCCTGCTGCTTTAGAAGAAAGAGAGAAAAGAGAAAAATGATAGACATATAGTACAATAATCCTTTGACATGTGCTCATCTTTTCAGTTGTCCATATTCTGAGTGGAGACAATCTTTTTTTTGTCAGCCTAAGTTTACCAAAGTGTTCATTTACTCAGTGTCAGTGTTCTGGTTGCTCTGCACTCATTAATTGCACACATATTCAATAAGAGAGCTGATGTACAGTGGCCATCATTCAATAACTGGATTGTTTCACTGCATAGTGGAACATTAGCATACTGATGACCACGCACTCAGATGTGGTGCAGTATCAGTGGTTTTGGCATAATTTGACAAATGAATCCACGTACTACAAATAGCAAGGGTTAGCTGTTGATTAAACAATTCTGCATCTTGACAAAAACAATTTTCCTGTTGCCGAAACGTACCCAAAATATCAGTTAACTCTTGCAGTCCTCGACTGTTTGCCTCGTGACCCTCCTTTTGTCACAGTAATACATGTCAATGAGGGTGAAGAACAACACCGGAGGACGAGCACAAGTTTGTTAACAAACATCTGCTGCGATGCGGTCTTCTGTCGTTAGAGATTAATGGCGTGTTAAATAAACCGCTGCTGCTGGAACAATGTCAATGTCAGAGAGAATTTGCTGTCAAGGAAAAGCTACATACATGCCCAGGTAAATTACCAAGCCATTACTGTATGTACTTAACTTGAATGAGATGATGTCTGCCAGGGAAATGTGCTGTAACCAGAGGTTTACTACCAAACACTTGTGATCAGCAGGACTAACTGGGCGGATGCTTATGTGTTGAAAATAACAGGGTTTTGCTGTGAAATGCTCCTTTACTCATGCAATGAAATACCAACATGATCCATCGTCTTTTTTTTCCTTATTTATTTTTTATTTTGCATAACTCGCTGTGCGTCTGTCTGTTGTCTCTGGACTTTTCATCAATTGAGACAATCAATACAGTCAATGAGTCAATAAATACAGTCTGCTACACATCACTGGTTGCTACAGCTATGATGCATTGCTCTGTTAATCCTCCCCATTCTCTGGCCATGGATGGCTGGATTGGTTCACTCTCCACAGACCCCTCTGTCACCCTGGGGAGGCCAGCACCAGCAGCTACTTACACAGAGCAATTGATTCAATCAAAGCAAAGCACTATACTGCCCTTTGTAGCGCCAAGCCTGAACACTTACCTCTGAGTCTCACTATCCCAGAGTCCCAACTTCCACTTTGAGGCTTTTCTGTGCAGCCATCCCTCGATGTTTTCCTGACAATCTCTCTGTCTCTCTGCACTTTTACCTCCCCCCTTCCTCTCTTTCTCCCTCCACACACATCATCCTCTGAGCCGACACAGGGTGGTGGGAAGCTGTTTCACAAGGTGCAGAGCTCTGTATAAAGAAAATCATACCTTTAAGAAAAGCCTTTATAACTATTATTAATGTATTAATTCCCCAAGATTTAGAACATGTATAATCCATCTTCCAAACTAGACAGTCCCTCCTACTCAAGGAAATCCACAGAAGACACCCTACAGTGTTATTAGGACACCATTTTCCACCTATGAATATGCACTCCTGTTGTCATTTGCATTTCCAGGATCACATGCATGAGGGAATTCCGCTCCAGTTAAAACTTGAATCCAACCTCTCATTAACAGAAACACACACCTCCTTCTTTTGTACCTCTTGCTTGTTTTAGGTACAGGCGGAGTGCTGTGATACATCCTGCGAGAGTTGCAACGCATGAAAGACATGCTAAGATGTCCTTCATGTGTTCCTCCCGGTGGGGGTCATGCTGCGTTATGTGGTTCATCAGTGTTTCCAGCATCAAGTAAAGAAGACAGTGAGGATAAATGAGCATCGCCCTCTCGTCAAACTGTCGCTGCTTAAGTGCCATCGTTTTAAAATGAAGTATGAATTCATATTTGTCAGTCATTACTGACAATTTGGCAAAGAGCTGAAACAGTAATTCATGGCGTGAAAAAACTACCTGGATGTACCACGAAATGATTTGCAGTTGTAGCTTGTGCGTTTCATTTTAGGTTGAAGGGCTATAATCTGTGTATGAGAGGTGCTTTAAAGTGTTCTATTCAGGTTTCTGTTATATGATCTATAATTATATACTGCTGAGGGACATAATGAAAGGGTACAGCAAAAATAAGCTCAGTTTGAACCAAACCAGTGTGAGTAGTTTGGCTGTAGAAACATGAATGCTTGCAAAAAACCTTCAGAAGTAGTGAAGCCTCCATTACTACCAACTAATTGGTTTTTCACTTCATTTGAGTGAATGATTACCAGCTATGTAAAGAGGCACAATGGTGTCAACTTCTACAACTAACTTTGCACTAATCCACTCTGAATTAGTCTCTAATGTAGTCTCTAAATGTTCTTCTTGTAATGTCCACTGACATCCAAATTATTGATCCAAATTGTGCAGTTTTAGCAAAGGTTTGAAATTCTGTAAAATTGTCTATTTGTTCATTGTTTACATGCAGTAAAGGCTTTTCAGCAGCAGTGAATAATTGCAAAACAAATATCCACAAAATGAAATAAGCTGAAAATGAGATGCAACTGTACACTCTCCCAACGCACTCATCTTTTTCATCTGTAATGAAATCATTCATTTATCCATACTGCAATTGTGTCTGCATGGAAATGTTCCCAAGGTGGCTTAGTCACACGCTGAATTTAGCTGCTACCCATGCACCAGAATCTTATTGATCACCAAATTAAGGATTAAGCACAATCCCTGCCTCGCTCCCTACACATCTTTTTTTCAATATCTTTGTCTCCAGGTGTATGGAGGGGTGAAGGGAGGTCAGAAAATGAGGACAATGCATCAACTGGTTGCCAAGGACAACCTGTACATTGGTGACCGAACATATTGAGATTCACAACCCAAACATAAATGTCTATCTCCTCCATTTCTTCAGCAAGACTCCTCATTTCCACATTCGCAGCATTTTCCATGAATCTTAAATGTATTTAAGTGTCGCCCTGCTTTGTGGAGTATACGTGATATTCCACCTCATTTCAGAGCTGAAACTGATGTTGAAACTAGGTCTGAAGTTGTTGTAATAACCGTTACCAAGTCCACAACAGCAGGGCTGGAATTATTTTTAAAAATGTCTTCAATCACACATGGTTCCTTCCTATATCCTCAAATCAACAGTTTCTGTCATTTCCACAGACCAGAGTCGGAAACCAGGAGTAATCATTTCATCTGCTGCAGCTTCCTGAATCAGGAACCTCCTCTTCAACCACCTCAGGAGAGGAAAAGCATCCTCTCATAAATCTTGACTCAAAACCTATTCACTCCTCTGCGCTGTGATGTTGCATCCCCACTGCCCCCCTGCACTCTCTCATTCCTGCCTCGTCTGACACGCAGGCCTGTGTGAAGTCCTTACAGGGACTACAATTTGAGTCATCTTTGAGACAGCTCTAAAATGCCTCTTAAGCTCTCTGATCAGAGAACCATTACAATTGCAGATGCTGGTGTTAGAAATAAAGAGAAAGTGTTCAAAAATGACAATTTGATTGCCTGCAACTTTGCAGAAATTCAGGTCGACTCATTAATGCAACTGAAACACAGAGAAGTCCAGCACACTTGTTAGTTGCTACTAAGCTATTTTTACCCTTCTTGTGTTGATTACTATTAATTCAGATTTCCTGTGTTCTGTTCATTAATGGGATGCTGTGTGTACAGTGCAGGTGTTGTGGGGTGTTAAAAGGTCCGCTTGAGCAAAGATAATTTCAAAAGCAAAAAAAATGCCACTCAGCGTCAGTGCTCACAGTTATCATCTAATCACTAATTAAACAGTAATCACTGAAAGATAAACCTGTTGACAACATAGACCAATAAATTAGGCATACATAATTAATGTATGTTTAATGAAATCGGCAGAAAATCGCATTGGCTGCTCAAACTGTGCTATGATAATGTGCAATAATCCAGTTGCAACTGAATAATATTAACCCAGTAGTCTCCCCCCACCCCTCCTCCTTTATTAATACTCTCAATAACAACAACTCTCTCTCTCGCACTCACAGAAATCGGTCTTTTAGACAATCCTCGCGCATGACTGGTTAAAACTGGCATGTTCAGTCCCGTTCTTGAGAGCCAGGTGACTACAATTAACTTGCTGGTAGGACAGAAAACTCTCAGTACTCTCTTCTGCCTCAAGGACCAGGATCTAAAAACACTCTTCTCCTGTAACCTTCTTCAACAAATCATTCATGTACATTTTTCTCTACAAAAAAAATAAATAAATAACATGAATGATTTAAGGGGGTTCTACTCAACCTTAAATGACCTGCTCTTCTCTGTGTTATGCAATTTTTTGTAGTTTTAACATGTTGAAGATACTGGCTTTTTACTGGACAGAATCAAGTGGCTGTGTAAAAAGAAACAGTCAGTCTGGTATGTATTTCTAACCTCAGGTTTTGGCATTAATGCACATTATTGCACTCCAAAACAGTGTGAGATTTGACATGTATCAGATTAATATTTTCAGACCGAATTCCTCAGCCTCCATCTGCACAAAAAAACAATTATTTACACTTATTACTTTAATTCAGCTCTCAGGAGCCCAACTTGTGAAGGAGAAACACATAATGATTTTTTTTTAGCTGGTTTATTGAAGAAAATGTTATCCTAACTGAAAATCTGCTTTTAATAACCTAGAAATACATAAGTACTGCTGTGGACATTTTCTTCATGTCCAGAAAAGTACAGTGTGCATTTTTTCCTTTCTGCCAAGGTAGACATCCTTTTGAGTGAACATTATGGTCCTGTCTGTAAAAATTATTATATACTTTTTGAAAAAAGCTTGCAGAAACGGCTGCAAGGACAACATGGAGTACATGCTAAAAGGTTGTTCAAAAATACACCCATTGTTGCTTGGTTGAGGTCTAAAAGTACTATTTAGTAATGGGAAGTATAATGCTTAGTCATAATATATTCATGTAGAAAATGGGTAGGGTAGGTACACTGTATGTATGTAAAACACCCACAGTGCAGTGGAAACCAGTCCAGTTTTTGATTGTTTGTTTGTTTATTGTCCAGCTGACTGTGACACAGTAAAACACGCAAAGCTGATCTAACCCAGTAAAACATATTTAATGCACACTTATTCCATTAAAAACAACTATGAGTTCATACAAATCCAGGTTATCAGCTGCCCAGTAAGGTGTTGGGGCAGATTCAAATTGTTTTGATGAACGCATTCCTTTTAAAGCCAATGTGTTGCAGTTTGCCCTAAAAAAAATAACTCTTGGTACCAAATTTACAACTAAAAACAACTAGATAAGGCAAAAACCAAGGTCATTTTTAGTCTACATTCATAAGATATCAGTCATATTGGAAAATGATAATAGTACACAATAAAACTGAAATCAAGGGCACAGCATTTTGGCATTATTTCATCATGATATCCGGACTTGAACATCATACTAAAGTAAAGGAAATATTTGAGATACTAAACCACTGTTTCCAGCACCAAAGTCCTCATTGCTTTTATATATACACAGTAAATCAGTGGTGTCATGGCCACCAAAAAAAGTAATATGTAAACTTGTGAATATGTTTATACAAGTCTTAGTTATCTGCAACATAATTTAAATGTATGATACTAAAATCTTCTACATGACCAGAGGGGAAAATGTATGTATTGATATAATTTATAGTTAAAAGCTGATCAATGATTCAGTTTTTCCTTGAATTACCTCCCTAGACTACAAGATGTTTTTTAAAATAATTTAAGATTACCACGTCTGACTAGATGATAGTTCTTTAGGTGTTTTTGGCACCAAATAGGACATCTTTGACACTCATGAGGAAGAATAAAATTAGGGAGAACAAATGAGATGAGTGTGCAGTGCAGAGAAAATAACAACATGTGCAAATCTATTGTGTGATGCTCATTATTGTTTCCATGGATTAAGATTGTGCTGAAATGAAATGTTCAATGTCTCTCTGGGAAGAAGTCCAGACTCTATCCTCTGAAGAAATCTTGAGGTACTTGATGCCTTTGCATGTAGCTGCATGTGACTTGGACATGTGAAAAACAGGCAACTAGACTGGAAAAAAAACTGTCAAAAGACAGGTTACATTTAATTTCCCCCATATGGAGAAATTTTACATTTCTACTGCTTTAGCCCCTAGATTTAAATCTAGTCCTCCAGGACCGGTGTCCTGCAGACGTTTGATCCTCCCCGGCAGTTAACAAGCCACGCCTGGTCTGTATCTACTTGGCACATTCACTATCAAGGAGGATCAGAAGCAGGATAAAAAAAAACCTGAAGGACACCAACCCTCGAGGAGCAGAATTGAGTGGCTGCAGGCCAAAACAGGGGCTTGTCATGAAGCCCAGCACTCCACTGGTAGAAAAGCTCTTCTAAGGTGGTCCTCTGTCACCTTGAATTGAGGGCGTCCATACAGCAGAATAGTAGTGTCTGGTTTTTCAAGGTCTTGAGAAAAGACAAGCACACTGCAGAAACAGAAACTCTGGTGAACTTGAAGGCTCGTCACCAGACAAACATGGAAAATTTAGTGTGCGCTCCCTCTGTTTATTTCATGTTCTTTGTGAACCTTTGAGCCCTTTTCGGACAGAACTGTGTCTAAGAAATTATTACTCGAATGGGTAATTTCTGCAAACTATTATAGAAGTGGGAGTAGAGTCATTGAGAAAATTGCTGAACCAAGCTTTTAAAAATAGATTTTCTATTTATTTATTTTAATTCTGATAATGATGAGCCCTCAGCAGGCAGTATGAGTAAGCCTGAGGCAACAAAGTCATAGTTGGATTCAGTCAGATTCTCATCCACAAGCAAAGCCTCTGTGTTAATGAACATAGTCAGAGACCTCAGAGTTGGCTGAAGGACAGCGATATATTTATGAGCTGTGGTGTTGGAAAATCCAAGCCAGAGGACAAACAAGCAAACATCAGTGTCATAGAATAGTACATTTTGAAGCAACTGTACAAAATACCACATTAACAGTGTGATGTTTGTGTTCAATGCGGGCCTTTAACAGACCGTTGTGGTGACGAGGGAGCTGAGCCGGAAGGCAAACCTTTCCATTTACCAGTCGATCTATGATTCAACCCTCACCTATGGTCATGAGCTTTGGGTAGTGACCCAAAGAATGAGATTGCAGATACAAGCGGCTGAAATGAGTTTCCTCCATAGGGTGGCTGGGCTCGCCCTTAGAGATGGGGTAAGGAGCTCAGAAATCCTGAGGGAGCTCGGAGTAGAGCCGCTGCTTCTTCGCGTCGAAAGGATCCAGTTGAGGTGGTTCAGGCATCTGAGCTGGATGCCTCCTGGGCGTCTTCCTTTAGAGGTTTTCCGGGCACGTGCAACTGGTACGAGATCCCAGGGTAGACCCAACACGCTGGAAAGATTATATATCTCATCTGGCTTGGAAATGCCTCGGGATCCCCCAGGAGGAGCTTCAAAATGTTGCTGGGGAGAGGAACGTCTGGACTACCTTGCTTAGCCTGCTGCCACCACGACCTGGGCCAGGATAAGCGATGAGCAAAACAACAGTAAAACCATTTCTCCAGGACAGAAACATACAGGGAACAAAAGGTTTTAATTATGTTTGTGTCACTGAAAATTTTGAAAAAACCAACCAATTCAAGATGTGGAAGTAAAGAGGCTAAATACTAATGAAGGTATAGACTAAGCAACTGGCTAATGCAGCTAAGCTAGTCATTAACATGGCTAGAAGGGGCCAGGTCAGGCTTATATAATGCCATTTGCACTGAACATGGACTCATGAGAACCAGACAGTGAAGGACAGCATGGCTTTCTTGTCCTATATACTGTATATATTCTTTGTGGATGTTTATTGTACATTCAGCCAGTGCAGAAATGCAGTATTATAAGGAATAAGCTAAAACAAAAGTAGTCATGTCATGCATTCGGTTAATATTAACACAACAAATACAGATATAGCTGTGATCAGTTCATCTAGATGAAGAAAAAACTAAGCTACGTGAAAAACAGTGTCAGAAATACTGTCTGACCTTTTTTTTCTGTTTTCAACTTTTAAAAACAGATCCTTATATTGAACCTTGTCAAAATGGAGTCGCATTTTGACACATTAGCTTTTTTTCTTAAAAAAAAAAAAAAAAAAGGTTTTTATTATGATCACTCGCTACTTTTTACTCCTCTGTGTCTGCTCTCATCTCAAAGCATCAGCACAGCTCAGCTGCTGCTCTGCCAAAGTGTCTGCACTGTGTTACATCATTTACATAAATGCACACAATAGGATGAGAAGCAGCAGGCGGAGGAACCAGCATCTCTTGACTACAGTGAAGATCTCTGCTTGCATACGTCAATACCAATCTTGGTGTTTGATGCACCAATCATCTTTTATTCTTTACACTGCTGCCGAAAAATACAGGTCACCAAATGTGGTTGTCTAATAATGAAAACCACCCCAACGACCCTATAGACACCAAATAAAAGATATTTTTTGTGGGGTTTTTTTTCATGCATTTTAAACTGTTAAACAAGTAGTATCAAATTACATAGTTATTTCCAGGAAACGTCCTAGGAAGTTAATAGGAAATTAAATGAAAATAAAGCATTACCTTTTTATTTCCCAACATGAAGGTCTAAATGCCGTTTCTAGGCCCCCATCGTGCTGCCAGGAATACAATTCTGGTGGAGAAATAATGAATCCTGTTATTTATTTTATTTTATTAAAAATACAAAGCGCAGCCCTGTGGGGAAGTTGAAAAGTTGGATATTTGTGAGGATATTTGTGAGGAATATACATAAATATAAATATATATATATATAAATATAAATAAATATATATATATAAATATATAAATAGATATATATATATCAGTTTGACTGTTTAACTTTGAAGTGCTGTTCAAATGAAGAATTGATACATGAATCAACCCGTCTCTAGAGTCTTCTCCAAGTACTGTCGGACTCCCTGCCAATTAATAACCCAGTACAACTTTCAGCAGAGACATATTTCATGTGTATGAATCACTCCTGAAATTACTGTGGGGACCTGCTGATAGTTTAGCTCCTCAAGACTGCAAAAACAGGCCGGAGCAAGAAGACTCTTCAGCAAGACTGATACTATAACTATTACACTGTTGGAAGCAAGAGCCATTCCTTTCGAATTTGGGAAATGTAGACCTAAACACAGCATTTCTTATTAGTAATATTAAATTATACCATGCATTACCTCGTAAAAAGGACGTTTCATTCCAACACTAACAGTCCTTTCATTGGCTGCGACCTCCAACAGTCAGGATCGCTCAGCACAGGCCATCTGGTCAAGGACTTCACCAACAGATACATTATTTTTCAAATCAATACCTCCACATCCCACAACGTCCTGCTTTGAAAGAAGACTAATTTCGTTATCAATCCATGCAGGTAATGATCTCATTAATTCACTGTTGATTCATTTTCAGCTGAGTGGATATTAACCTTTTGCCAGTAATCATTAATTTTCGGTGGGAGAGGTGTGGTATGTTGTGATTGGAGCTACATAAACAAAACAATTAATAGGCTCCCGACATTAGAGGTCCTTTATGATGTCCAGCTGACTTCTTACACTCAAATGATCGATTTGACCACCACCAGAACTGCTCTAATCGCTCACCTCACTCAGGGTATGTTTTGCCCCAGAAGAGACAAGGGGGATTATTTGTGTTGTTTTGTGCAGTCATGCATGCATTTTGAGGACAATTATCATGCTCTGAATACTTGTGACTTTGCAGCAGGCAATCAGGGATTACCATACAGCACCTGCCTCCCAGTTTGCCTCAGACTAAATGCACTGACATTAATATTATAATAATTTAAAAGTTAAAATGTTTTAATTGATTGTTTTATAGTTCTGAAAATTGTCACTAATGTATATATGATCTGTACACAGTATCTGGACATGCTTTTACAGACCAGTCTTGTGCTTCTGGCCATGTCTGTTTTTCATGGTGATTTCCTGTTATTTTCCTCCATTAAATTTCTTATTTCTATAGAATTATTATAGTGCCCAATCCTTCAAGCAGTTATTTACCTCCTGAGAAGATATCTTTGTGGTCTTCTGTTTACTGAAACTGTCATAGAAGAAGTTTTAAAGGGAGGATGAGGATTTTTAGAGGCCTAACCTATCGATCTCTAACAAAGCTCCCTGTTTGGACCATAAAGATTGACGACACGTCTCCACTTCCTCTCACTGTACAAAAATGAGGCCAAAATATCCTGGATATGGGCGCTGCCATGTTGCGTTGGTGTTGTGAGTTGGAGCCAGAGTCTGCGCAGTAGTGATCCGTGGTGGAGCCGCGGTATTGAGGTCCCACCCATACACCCGCCTGACCCAATCGCGAGCACACCACAAGTTGTCAATCATGACGTGACACCCCCTTTTTATAGCATCAAATAACTAATTAAAACCAAACTTATCAGAAAAATTTACACGTGAACAAACATCAGAGTGATAAGAACTAACTAAAATGACAGATACCATCTTTGGGAAAAAATTAATTTGACGTGTAATTTGATTTTTTAGTTTGGCCCATGTCCTATCCACTGACATGGAGGGGGCGGGGTTTATGACCTATACTGCAGCCAGCCACCAGGGGGCAATACAGATGTTTTGGCTTCACTTTTGGGGAGCCGTCATATCGCCCATCGTTATAGACAATCTATGGTTTGGACATTTTAAGTGCCACAACAAAGTTTGTGTTTCTCTGAGAAGTTGCCACCAGCAGTAATCCAATAAAGAATCCTTTACTCTTAAAATTGAATTCAAGTTGTGTCAAACTGCACCATTACTGACGCGGTCTGTATAAGTACACTGTCTCTCCCTGACAACTCAGTCCACTCTATAAAGAACCCAAATGTTGGTGGCCAAGTGAATACAAGCTCGTACTGTGCATCATTTCTCGTAACCGAACCTGCATATTGGATAATACACCGCATAATGCTGTGAATTACATTTACTGTTTTTGCTTTCAGCACTCCTCACATGAGCCTCACTCCAGTTTATGGTCTTCCACACCAGAATATCACACTCATTCATTTTTACTGACTGGCTCTGAAAGGCACCTACAACAGGAGTCTAGTAAATCCTCCACCAAACAGGGAGTTTTACAGAAACAAGACAAGTGGAAGAAAAGGTGCATAAAGTGTATGTGCTCAGAATGACAAGGCCTGATATGGTGCAGCCAAGTTTAGTAAGTTTTGGTGAATGCATCTGGTTGTATGTGGAAGAGATATGTTTTCCACTGAAAATGTTTAATGAACAACAAAGGGTACACCGAAGTATCTTATGCTTAAAACTGTGTAAAGTTCTGAGGAGATGAAAAATACAGTATGTAAATCAAAAAGGAGTTTATAGCTTAAAGGAATCAGACGACAGAGTTCAGCTGGAGGAGGAATACTTACGTAGGTAGAAGAAAGAAGTGAGTGTGTTGCTTTACAGTTAGACTAAAGGGAGGCAGAAACTTTCACACTTCAGGGAATCAACACCCAGTGGCCCATTGTCTGGCACTAACGAGGGTATTTTGTGTGGGGGGAGAGTGTCAAAAATGTACGCATCCATTTTCCAAGTAGATTTATTGGTATAAAAAATTGCAGGACTTCAAAACATGAAATATTTCTGAAAATGAATGGAAGAGTTGGTACATTATGAAATTACAGTGTGGATTCAGGAAAATGTCAGTTGTCAGTGTTGTAAGTCAGACATAACTTAAGATTTCGGCAATGTATATTTGAATCTTGAGATAGATATTTTAGTGTATAATGTAATCTGAAATTATTTAATTATTTTTAATTATTATGTCACATGAATAACATAACTGAGGTACAGGGGACAAAGGGAAGTACAGAGTTTAATGAAAGACAATGGATTGGCACTTAAAAATAGGATCATACTGGTAAAAATAACTGTATTAGGATAGATTAAATATGCCATGTTATTATTATTATTTCCCTCGTATTAAATCTAAGCTCAGTCAAAGCTGACAGCTGCATCTTTTCATCATGTTTGATTGCTCCCTCTTCCCGCTGGTCATGACAACGGTTTACATTTCCGATCAACATAAATTTTCCCCCTAAATGTTACTAAATGATATACTGTCCACTCCTGCACCAGCACTACCTCTGTCAGCCTGGAGATAAAGTTTGAAGGAGTACACTTGACCCTACATGTGGCAGGCATAAATCTTAGGATGATGAAAAGCATCGCGGGCCTGAATGCAAATAAGACCGGAATCATGATTTTAGGCCGCAAGAGATACAGAAACTCCACTTCTGGCATGCAATATTTTTCAGACCAGACGGTTGCCGTGATGACCTTGTTACATCTTCTATAATTTAAACTGTTAGGGCCTTTGTTCAATCAAGACTTAATATTCTGCTCTCTGGTCTCAAAAATTAACTTTGTCAGAGGTCAGCTGAAAGATTTATTGAACTTAACAACCATTTTGACCACATTTTACCATCCTGATCGTCTCTGCACTAGCTTCAACATCAAAAGCACCACGGGTATGTCACCTAACCTATGTATTATATACAGGCTCTATTTGTTTTACATAAATTACACGTTTAAAGATTACAGCAAAAATCTGTTCATAATCCACAATCATAGAGTTCTAATCTATTGGTCTAAGGTTTAGACATCTTACTTGGGACCAGGACTTCCTCCAGTAGAGCCCCACTGTTTTTCTTTCCTATCTTGAAATGTCTTATTGCTACACGTGAGGTATTGTGATGCCAAATACACAATTCACAAATAAAGAAAAGCTCTTCCGATTACACACAAAGAAACATTATGGTACTTCTATTCACTTAACATGCACAGATGCATTCATGTGCACAGGCACTGTTGTGTTGTTGTTTGCATTTGCCTGTTTTTTGTTTTTTACTCCAGCTCTTTTAATAACATTACTTTCCCCCCTTTTACTTAATTTCTTTGTTTCCAGTCTCTGCTGATGTTGACAGACTTCAGTGTGAAATGCACTTTAAATAAAAATGTGATTAGTTTTCATTGGAATGACATGGAGCAAACAATTGCTCTGATTTAATCTTTCAGTGGGCGGCAACATGTCAATATGTTTGTTCACTGGACTGAGTCTGTTGCAACCATTGCATCCTGATGCTGACAATGCATAAATGATGCAGGACTCAGAGTCATGTCAGGTTTTCGCCTCAAGCAATCCAACTCCTAAGCAAAACAGTGCGGACCAATGTTAAAGTGAAAAATATGGTTAGTGTAATGAAAACATCTTTAGTCTCTTACAGATAACCAGGACTTCTATATCTCTGAAACACATGCTATGTTGCCGTACAGAACAACATGTTAAGGGAATGACAATGAGAGAAAGAAGAAAAAAAGCTCCTATAAACAAGGGAAATATAAAGACAATACAACCTCAAATATCGAGCAGTTTTGTGTGAGTGTGTATGTGTGTGTTCTTTAGATGTGTCCTCTTGGGAATAAGGTTTGAGCAGGTTTAGTGTAATGAACCTTCTTGGGATTACACTGCTGTATGCAAGTATTCCCAGCCTGCTGTCCATGCTGTCAAACAACAAGCGATATGTTAATGTCTTCAACAAAAAAGACCATCTCCCCGTCTGCTGGAAACGCCAATTTGTGTTTTTACAGCAGAAACCAGCTCTCAAAGGCCGAGTATATAATCAAGAAAGAAGAAAGGGATTCATATAACTGTAGGTGCATACAGATTCTGCAAACATATTGATTATACTTTTTCTTGAGAGAACGGAAACGGGACGAAGCCTTTTACAGGTACAGAAACTTTGGGGATTTAAACATAAATCTTTTTGAACAAAACACCTTAAATTGTAGTAGAATAACCTCTGTTCCTAAAAATTCTTTGGACACTCCACCTTCATTTGAATAGTGAAAAAAAAGGCTTATCATTTAATTGAATAGGAAATTGACAGCATATGAAATCACAGCAGATAGTAAGATGAGGACCGCTGTGCAGAAGACACAAAATAACTGCATCCCATGAAGGGCTAATAGAAAGACAGAGCAGGTGGGGATTCATTGTGGAGGAATGGAGTTGAGTTTTTGTGATCCAGCTGGTAGAAACTTCACTGTGGCAGATTCCTTTGTTACAGAAATATGTGGACGACTGGCCAGGGTGTTTTCAGAATAGTACTACAGTATGTGTATCTCCCAATTATAATTTAGATGCATAGGTTTCAGCGTCTGAGTATTTGATCTGTTTCAGGAGGAGGAGATTTGCTATGCATAGGCTAGCAGGCTAAAAATCATCATCCTGAGCATAAACACTCCTTGTTGTTTCAGGGATATGCAAACCAGACATACAGCAGCGAGAATCTGTCCCTAAATTGAGACAAAATTCATTTTGAGAAAGTCAGTCTGCAGTGAACTGAATAGCTCACCACTATGAGCAAATGTCCAAAGGCATTTACAATGTTGTGACTTGAACCAAATGGAAGCCTGAGGCCATGCACAGACAAACTAAAACATTTTGAAAACCATTTCAGCCCCTGAAAAATAAAGAACCCTTCAAAATCACACCTTCAAATGTGTTTTATTTTCAGACCTATTTTTGAAAATAGCAAAACAAAACAATTTGATGGCTGCGGATACCTGGGCACAAGGGCAATGGTGTTCTGTTTGTACATCATGTGTGCATGCACAAAAGAAATCTATGAGAAAATACACTGATTTAACATTTTATGCATTTATTCACCCTATAAGGCATGAATAATAATTATAATTAGAGCTCAGCGTGTCATGATACAGAAATTAATAGTATCTATGTGGCACCACAGGTAAACAAACACACCTCCCCGAAACACGACACCTGCATGCAGCCTTTCACCTTTCTATTTTAACACTGACTCCCAGGCACTTCTAATTTTAAAAGTGTTTGATTTGGCTGAGAATCAAACCCCATGAATCCTCCTTCAGGCATTTACTTCCTGCAGGTTGGTCCTACATATTTTTGGCCAAGTCATCATAGTTAATATTCTACGTCAACAACTGCTCATGCTGAAACGATCTCATGTTAACCTCTGTGCTAACTGTTCATGCTAAAGACACCCTCTCATACCATATTAACTCTACTCTGAATATGTAAGATTGATGAGTGATAAGGAGGAGACTTTTTTTTTTTAAATCTGTATGCATCATGTCAATGTATGATTTTCTGTCACAGTGTAGGCAGGAAAGCTCAAATAATGAGGTACTCAAGTCTTTCAGGGGTTAACATGTATATTCCCTCATCACAGCAGGAAACACTTCACTTCTCATTAAGGTTAAACAGAGAAAAAAAAGATTTTATGTGGAAGAAGAGAAAGCCATTGGACTTGTGAGCAGCCACAGTACAAGAAATGGTCCGTTTGCCTTGTATATGGATTGATAAATACACTTCAGACACTTTTTGACATAAAGTGCCTTTGTGGAGTTGGATATTGTTGGCCACTGCCATTACTCCTTGTGCATTTCAACTCATTCAACATTGGCATATTTGTATATATTTGTATTTTTAGTTTTATTATGTGTTTAAATGAATTGTTTATGTACTTATGCAAACTTGCTTGCCTCAAATGTCCCCTTGAGAGATGAATAAAGTATTTTCAATTGAATTGAAATTGAAAAAGTATTGCCAACACATGTTAATACATACAAATATGTATGGGGAGGGCATTCACAGGGTTAAAGGGTCAAAATGTTAATAACTAAAAAATAAATATTGAAACGTACAACAGAGAGACTGAGCAGTCATTACATTCTGTGGAAAATCAAACACAAAGGCGTGTCTATGACAATAATAATGATTTAATTTAAATTAAAAAACACCCAACGTCCCACCTGGTTTCACAGCTATGATACAAAATGCTAAATGATTTGACTGCTACTTCAAATTACAATAGACTTTGATTTCAATAATATTCTGTTTAATTTTGAATGAAACATCAGTTGAAGAATGCAGAAATTGGTACATTTGACAATAAGGTTGATGAATAGATTAGAAAAGATCATTAAATATTTGTCAAAGATGTATCTTTGATATAATTTCTTTCCGTTTAAGCACAACATTCCTGTGTCTCTGATAAGCACAGATGTTACCAGTGGAAGCGTGTATCGTGTACATGGATTTTTAGAAGTTTAACTTTGTCCCAGAGCTTAAAGCCCAAACACTCCATCTGTTGTTATGAGGCTTAGACATGCAAGTGCGGAGCTTCAAGATTCGGAGAACCGTTCTGTGCATACAAGAATTTGTTTATACTGTTGCTGTTACAAAATAATATTTGATTTCTTAGGAAGAGGATGTATCTGCCTAACAAATCAAGGTTATACTGAGCGACAGAGGATAACTCATCCAATTTCCGTGGAAGAAGTGTTTGCTCTTTGGATGACAAAAAATCAACTCTCATTGGCTGCAGTGCGATATAGATGACGAGGTCAAAAGGAGATGGCAGAGGAGTCTTAATTAAAAGTCACTGCTGATACGACCCAAATTCAGCCTGTCCAGTCATTTCTTTACTGACAAAGAATCATTACATTAGATGTCAGAGTGGATCAATATTCTGACAGGGTGAGGTACCCTCATTCCCATCTCCCTCTTCAAACCTGTGCATTGACTGCAAACCTTAAGCAACAAGAAGGATGAGGTCAAAGATTTGTTCAAATCAGCACCTCCATCCCCGCAGCTAAGACAGGGAGAATCACTCTTCGTTTGTTGAGGCAGACTGTACCAGCGAGGCATCATTAAATTCCTTCTCACTGCTTATTGTGCATAATTCATATTCAGCCGTTGAAATATGAATGTTGCTGTGTTGCAGAAACTCTGCTAGACCGAGGCACAAGATGAGGGCCAGAATCAAACCCCTAGTGGGACTTCAGGTTGAAGGAAACGCGTACGGGTGAGGACTCCTTTGGATAGTTCTGGATCTCCTGCAGCAAAATCAAATTTGAATGTTATCCTGAGACACACGGGGGAGCAGATAAACAAAGACGGCCATTTAATTGGTCGTTATGTGAAACATTTTCTCATTCAGATCGTGCTTTGCAAAATATTTCAAGTACTGTAGCATATAACACCATGTACCACTAAGATATTAAATTCACAGCAGAAAAATGTGTGTTTTCAAGTCATTTTCTCATTGCTGGGACGTGCTGATGAGTAGCCTGAGCTCATGTTGTCTGGACAAACAGGCTCTGTGTCTGCTTTCTACAGGATTTTACACTTTAAACTCATTTATTTAATTATAACAATCTCTATATTAAGGAAAAATATTACTAATTAAGTTTGGAAAGTTGAAAAAAAAAAGTTTTTGGTCTTTGCCCTGGACAAAGTAGTGCACAAAATATTGTAGCTTGTGTAGTCTAACCATGAAGGAAGTTCATGCTCCTGACCTTAGCAGAGACAATATTAAAATATTAAAGTCTAAGAAAAACAAAGACACATTGATCACAATTTCGCTTTTTTAAGTGTAAGAATAACGCATTTCCCCTGTTGGAGGGAATGCAATCAAGGAACTAATACTGAAGCATGACACATTATACCAATCCTATCGCCAGTCAGAAACATTGACATTGGATGATTCCGCAAAACCTTGGATTATGTTATTATTCAAGCTGCTCTAATCAGCTCTGATAAACCCACTGTACACTACCTGCCCATCACCAAACGGCTGACAGACAAAGTTAGCGACTAGCTGGTGAACATAGTGGAGCATTTAGCAGCTAAAGAGCCAGATATTTCTCTCAGGAGTTGGTGGAAACCAAACCAGATGTAAAAGGAGAGTGAATATTGGACTTACATTAATGAGGTGGAGACAGACATGACTCCAAATCAATACTGATGTTCTTCTGTGTCTTCAGGATGTGTAAATAGGCAACTGTTTGCTAACACGTTAGATATATGAGCATAATTCCTAAGGATATTTTGCACATATGTAACACGTCATAATTTATATATACAGGACAGTTACATATTACATATATATCGCATTCTGTCTATGGTTCTTCACATCTTCCAATTGAACCTTTAATCTCTTTTTTCTCCTTTCTATATAATGATGTATCACATCTCCATGAGGCTTCTCTTGGTGCTGTGTACTTTGTTCACAGCAGGGATCACTAGCAGATCAATACAGTGTGGATGTATTCTTGCCTTATTCACAGGGATCTACCTCCCCCAGCTTTGCTTGCATTTAAGTGAGCTGCTCCTCTTGTGCAGTGATCCCTACGGAGTGATTCACTGTCCCGTCTCTTTCCTACATCCTCCCAAATCCTTCTAAGTTGGCCTGCTTTCAACCCCCTGAAACATTATCAGTCAGCAAGCATCGCGTTCACCATCAAGCGCGAAGCATCATTTACAGAAACATTACATTTTCCAGCTGTTGGCACTTCCCTGCACCAAAATGAAAAACTTCCAAGAATGAAGTGCCACCTGTACCCACAATAATGGACTGGAATTTTATCTTCTCAGCGTGATGTGAACAAAAGATTTTAGAGATTTGTTTTTACCACAGACCAATATTGGACAAGCCCTCATGTGCTGTCAGGATTAGACTGCCAAGGTTTAGTGTGTGTGTGTGTGTGTGTGTGTGTGTGTGTGTGTGTGTGTGTGGGTGTGTGTGTGTGTGTGTGTGTGTGTGTGAGGATGTACAGTATGTGTGTGTATGTGTGTGTGTGCGGTCACTTAGCAGTGGCCTTGAGAGCAGGTTACTTCCTGGCTGTAACACAGTATTAATGATGGGAGTGCAGGTTGGTGAAGTTGATCCTATCTATGGAGCTCATTCATTTTACCTTTCCTGTCACAACACTGTGTGGAGAAAGCATGTAATGAATAATATACCAGAAGACTAACAGCAGGGTAATTACAGGATAATGAATGCACCTGCATTTTGACCACAATGTCAGGAAAAAAAACGACTTTGCAATATGCTGGAGCGAGGCTTGTGCTTTAAAGCGTAGCGACCAGTCTGTGTTTAATACATTAGGCCGAGCAGTTGTCTGTCAAAGCAGCATTTTTCAGTGCGCTGCTACATCTCGGTTATTTGTAAAGATGTATTGGTCCAGTAAACATTTTTCAGCTTAAAGAAATCCATTTTTTTATTGCAGCATTTAGGTACTGATGAATAGATTGCAAAAGGGTGACCAGAGCTCATACAGCGGGGTCCCAGAGCAATATACGCAGGAACAATACAGTAAAACTATACTGACAAAGATATTTAGTTTTATTTAAGTGCTGTGTCCTCTGGGTGTCCAGGTCACTGGACTTAATAGACGTCCTAAATCCACACATCACTGCTCTCATGTCTAACATGAACAGGTTTTACTAATAATAATAAAAAATAAAATACATTAAAACAAACTCTTGTGAAACATTTCTCGATCTTTCATAACCATATGACATAAATACATTAGTAAAAATAGCTAGAAACCATGCGCTTTGGTTTATTTCAGCATTAAATCACATAAGAAATAAAGGCTTTCCTCTGGTATACACTAAACATATTTCATATATAATAGTAATTTTTTCCACTTAATATAGAGAAACCCATGTTTGTTAGTGCACACTGCAGAGTTTCTTTGCAAGTGAGAAACCATTATGTTTTAATTTTCTGTTCATAACACTGTAATATAGGTTTGAAAGGTACATTTCAAATCACTTCAAGAAATGGAAGAGGACACCATAAACCTAGGATGAATATTAGATTTCTAAAAACATATTCCTTTATAGTCTGTGCTCGGGCATCTTTACAAGTCTTTTCCAATTACATATCAAACGACTGTGTCTAATATCACACGTCTGCCATTCCTTATCATAAGATGTGCCAGTTTATAGACAAGGATATAGAGAGGGCATGTGTGTGCTTGTGTGTCTCTTTTGTCTCTTTCTGGTCAATTTCAGTTTAGAAAAGAAAACACTGACTCTTTCTACTCTACCTACAGTAACTGTCTGTGCACTATTCTTGTGGTCGCAGCATGACAATTATTAATGATCCAATAGCAATTATTCAGCTACCAGCATACATATAAGCTAAAGAAAGAGCCAAATCACTGGGTTTAAATCGATGCATATTTCGTTTAGTGCAGGCAATGCAGCCGCGGTCGCCATCATTAGGGGATGTGAGATATGGACGTTTTGCGGCCTACTGTGAACATTTTGCAGTATAATTTGCAGCAAACATATGGATCATGCAGAAGAAAATCACTGTATGCAACCTTTGTTCCTATGGATCAGTCTAATAGAGTGAAAGGCAGCATCATTACCCCCGAGTACAGTCACTGCTACACACTGGCCACGTCAAGCCACTGCTGGGAAATTGAGTGTTTTGCTTTGTACTGGAAGCACAGAGTGCTCTTCATGTTGAAAGTCCAAATGATTTAATCCCTGTCAATGAAAAGTTTTTATGTTGTTTTTTTTTCAATCCAAGCAGTTCCTGTTTTGCCCTCTCTTATTTCCTGCTACACTGTAGCTAATCCATGTTTGTTAAAATCAGTGGACTGACAGATCTGTTCACGTTTCGCTGCAGGATTAAAAAAAAAAAAATCCACCGATAAAGGATTCACAATTGCTCATATCCTCTGCAATTATTTCATGCTGTACCCTGGTATTTCTAGTCTACCATGTCACAATGATCTTTTAAAATGGAAATGATTTTAATATGGCTGGTCTTCAAAAAATAAAAAATAAATCAGAGAATGTTGGCATTTGAGAACCAAACCTGTGTTGCTGAGGGCACGTACATGAGGTGTTTGTGGCTCAGTGGTGGAAATTGCTTTTCAGTGTAAAGGGCATTACCACCATCTGTTATTGTGGCAATGGAAACCAAAATCAAAAACATAGCAGCAGATCTCTTGGAACATGTTTTCAGAAAATACAAAGAAAACAATGAGACGACATGCAAAAATAAATTACTGCCCCTTTTAGCCATGCTAGCAGCCTGGCTCGAGGGATGGCAATGTCAATGTCACTTTGGTCTCGGACCGAAATATCTGAAACAACTATTGAATGGATTGCCATGAAATTTGGTACAGACATTCAAGGTCCCCACATAATACATCCCTTTGTCTCTGGTGATTCCCTGACTTTTCCTCTAGCACCACCACATTTGTTTTTATATTTGAGTGTGTATCACCAACTATTGGGTGGTTTGCCAAGAAATTCGTTACACACATTCAAGTACCTCTCGGGATGATTTGTAATAACCTGTGACTTTTCATCTAGCACCATCATCAGGTCAAAATTTAAAATTGTCCCATGCTTTGGTTAATGAAGTTCCTGCAAAACTAATGACATTCCCATCAGCCTCAGCTATACTTCGTGTTTAGGGCTAATTAGAAAATGTCAGCATGCTAACACACTGAACTACGATGGTGAACATGGTCAAATCAACACAGGACTTTCACCCAGGAGACTGCTGTTCATGTCCTGTGTGAAACCAAAAGTCAACGTTAACTTATTTTAACTTATGTACGTAACTTAACTTGTGTAACTAACGTACTTATTTGAAGCCAAACCATAATCTTTTCCTAAACCTAACTATGTAGTTTTGGTGCCTAGACCTAACCAAATTACGACCGTTTCACAACATTAAGCATGTGATTATTATTGTTACCATGATGACGAAGGTCCGATACACCTATATAGCCTATGTTTGTTTTGGGAGTCATTGGCAAACAACCTATTCTGTCATTTAGGTTGGAGGACTTGTTGGGCATTTGATACCACCACTAGGAGTTGCCAAAGTCCTACAGATAGGGGCTTTTAATAGGGGAAAATATGCTAAATACTTATCTATAATCCATATAGTTTTATTTTTGATCTGGACCAGCACAGACACACACAAAACAAATGTGTATGTAGCACATACAAAAAACTTTGCCAATACATTCTCTAGAGTTTTGTTGTACTGTACACTGCACTGTTAAACTTTAATGAGTGAGTGCATTCAGTAAATGACAGGACTGAAGTTAGCTAATGTTTGCAATAGTCACTTAGATTTCCCCTCTTGTGAGACATCTGACAACTGACAGTGTCTCAGACTTACAGTGCTGTAAGTCTGAGCAGAAACTCAGTGGTGTTTTCTGCATGTTAACCCAGCATGAATCACTCTTTTCTGTTGAATTTTATCAGGACATTTATTCAGGGCCACATCCCATTTCAGGAGCTTTGCTGACAGTTTCCTGTCAGGCCATACAAACAGAGCTTTCTAAAGGGTATCTGCACGTCATTAGTATACTTTCATATTTTTCCACAAAGATCATGTCACATCAACATACCATACATCATAAGAGCACATTAATGTACCTTTAATGTTAATAATGTAGGTTTTTAAATTGAGGACATTTGTACAGTTAACCATTAAAGCTGTAATCACAGTCATACATATCAAATGTCTTACTTTGTATTCTGCTTATTCTTCCCCCTCTATGAGAGTCTGTGTCGGTCCACACGCTGCAGGGAACTGCTCTGTTTATCCTAATCTGGTTTGCTCGCTATAACAATATGCCGAGCATGTGTTAGATCATTTTAGCCTCCTTAACTCCTTCCGGCTCCCTGTGATTGCAGTAAGATCGGCTGGAAACTACTGGGACACGGTGACTGAGGACTGACCTTGTCCAGGACAATCTTTCAAAGTTATTGAGCCGGGATGGCGATGACAGTTGAGAAATGCTGGGCTATACCACTGAGGATATATCATTGGCTAAAATTGTCTTCATATTGACCTCCTTGAAAAGAATGAACTCATTCTCGCGGTGGCCAGAACGGAGATCCGAGAACTGGGGAGGGATACGAGAGCACCCAGAAACAGCTAGTGTGTGTGTGTTGTGTTGCAGTATGCAACTGTCCATGTAATATTTGGATGTTTTTGAGTCACCCTATCAACATTAGAACATAGGTTAACCTCAATACTTCACACATTTCAGTCTTTTATCAAACCTTTTATCCACACCAGAATGAAATGTTGTATTAAAGCCAAAAAACAGGTGACCAAGTAGTTTCTATTATTATTATTATTGAACTGTGGTATTAGAGTATTGATCCTATTAGAATAGGAATTGTTATGTTTATGGTGAATTCGGTTTGCTTAAGTCGGTACTGCAAGAATACCTGTATTCACACCTTTCCCTTTTAACAAGTCAGCATAGTTTTTACAGCAGAGAAAAGTAATCAAGAGTAAGACTGAGAGAGGACACTTGGACTTGTGCACCTGGATTCTTTTTTCCACGTCTGACGTAGCTAAATCATGAAATGAGAGGATCCTATGTGATGTGGGGCGCAACCAGTCACACTGAGGGGGAGACAGGCTTTGATGCTATATAAGGAACTATATAAGAAATTAATAAGCTCTCTCTTTCTCATGCTGACAGCAGCAAATGGGCAAATAAACTACAGAAATCCCAGCCCAGACCTGCATGCAACACACGTGCATGTACAATGTAGACAGAAAGTTATTTTGACAGTGCTGTAATTGTTTTGTTGGCTCTGTATTCCCTACATTGGATTTGAAGTGAAACAATGACTATGATGTGTATACTATCTGCTTTAATTTGAGGGTAAACTGTATAAAAAAAGTAGCCTTTTTATATAAAGTCCCCCCTTTTTTAGGAGACATAAAGTCATGGGAAAAGTTAACTTAAATAAAGTCATCATATTATATTTTTGATTGCAAATCCTTTGCAGTAAATATGTATTATCAGCAGACACTTGCCATGTTCTCTGTACTGCAGACATCTTCACTTCCTGCATGTTTGGAGAGCTTTTTGCCTTCACCCTGGTCTTTAGGAAGTAAGCCAATGTTTACGAGGTAGGTTTTGTATTTTATGCTAATTGGACCTAACTAAATCTATACTGTTGTCAACATAAATAAGACGTATGCAATAATACCCTACCCTTTTTTAACACGTCTTGGAGGTTTTCTTTGATGCACAATTTTGTAGAGTGCCAAAAATACCTGAATCACCACTGATTGTAACTGACAGAAGTCAAATAGGCTCCACAAGAATCACTACAGTGCTCTTTCAACAACTTAAAATGTAGAATTGTGCCATGACAGGGACAAATCAAGCCTTTGTAGCCTGTTTCACTTATCAGGTTTGCTATAATTTTGTTAAATCTCAGTGTATTCAAAATGAATATCAACTTGATGTACATTTGTTTTTTGTATTCTTCAACCTTTTATGGAATAAAACATAAAAATAATACATTCAGCTGTAATATAAAGCATGGCAGCTACACAAGTAACAAAGAGTAAATGGTGAAGTAGATGATGTTGGTATAACTGGTTCAGTCTGTTGTATTTTGATGACACTAATTATAGCCTACGTTCATGAGAAAGTGAGTGCAGAAAATAAACAGTATTTGACAAAACACAAATAATGTGTTTTGCTTTTCCGACTCATTTTTTTTCAGTATTATTTGGATGCTTAATCAGTATGTAACTATGATTGTGGAAGAAATATGTTCAACACAAAAAGATCCACCAAATGCAGAACAGAATTGTTTGTGTTCTCCACTCAGTCTGCCTGCTGCCCAGACTGTTCTGCAAAAGAAAAGGGACAAAGGGAGAGTTTCTTGCTCCTGTGCTTTATGTTGAATATTCTACTATTTTGATCACTAATTTAGTATTCCTGAGGCCGGTTTTCCTTCTTCTCGTGCCCTGTGGGTTTGCTCTACTGCCCTGCTGATGGGAGTGGGGGAAGACTTTATGTCCTGACTCTCTGCAGTACAGCTGGGATGTTGTTCCTCCACATTGCTCCGCACTACTGATCTTTATTAAATAAAACTTGAAGACACTGGACAGAGGCACAGTGGCCAGAGATAAAAGCTATTCCTTCCAGGGAGGATAAGGAAGATTTTGATTTTATTAATTTAAACTGAAATATATAAATAAACAAACTTAAGGTTAAATGCAAAGGGCTTTGCCAAAATGGTTTCTACAAAAGAACCAAAAAAAATTAAAAACAAAATATTTGATGGGCACTTTTTATCTCTAGGATTATTGTTTCCCTACAGAAGTTGTGCAGTTTATAGCTCAAGGTACTTCATAATGAGGATAAGTGGTTTAGTGCAGGATTTGTGCAAATACACAGTATTGGCATGTCTTTTTTCAGTGGACATTGAGTTTACTTCTCAAGTGACACTGATGCATATATGTCTTCCAATACCCTGTAATTAAGAGAAATTATGCACAAAGAAGGTTCTCACTTGTTGTCATTTCTGTAGCATGAGCTTCTCGAGGCCTGAGTGGCAACGAGAACCAATCAGCTATCTCATCTAGCCCAGGATCTTAAACACTGTTGACTGGTGGTTTTCTAATGGATGATAATGCTGTTTTTCAAGGAACAGCATGAAGTACAGTGTTCTAACCTTATGCTAGTAATCAGATTACTATTACTGACAAAGAAAAAAACAACATGAAGTGAATCATCATATATGATTCACATAATTTTCATACTCATTAAACTATGAGCACATGAGCTATGATAGAATGACTTTAAATCGCTGATATGTGATGACTAAAGTAGCATTAATTCAGCTTTGGTTTGCGCTTGATATTTGGTAATAGATAGGTTGTGCATATGTTGTGTTTAAATGTTTAATATGCTCTGCAACAATATAACAAAGTACTTTTCAAAACAGTTACAAGGTGTGTTACAAAGGGGAGAAATGAAATGAAAAGAATAGTGAGGATCTGAGAAATCTGTTCTTAAAAGATTCAAATTTCACTCAAATATAGGTTGCCGCATTAATTGCAAGACAAGTCAATGAAATGTCAGGCATACAGTACACCCAGACAGTGCCTACTGTAGGTGCTGACCTCATCATTTCCCGTATACACTATGATTGTTTTTGCTATAAATTCAGGACTAAGGATATGTTCAGCTGCTTGTGTCGATACTGAGCCTAAAGCCTGTTCTGCAGAGGCTGTAATGCAAAATCCACCGTAAATCCACGAGTCCAATTACGATGCACCAAAGAGACCTCTTGCCAGGATTTGTTTGTGATAAGACAGAATTTGAAAAGAAAATACAGAGTAAAGCTCTGATTCTTAATCTAAAGATAAACCTGAGTTGCTATTGTTGAACACATTTTGTAACATCTGTCCAAAACAAATAACAGGCTTATGTATTTATTTTACTTAGTTGAAAAAAAAAAAAAAGTAATGTTTCTGTCCAAAAATGTAGGTTTCCAGTGTTTTTCAATCCTAAGCCAGGCTCACTTAGATGACAAGGGAAAACTCTGCAAAACCCAGAACACATAAGGAAGATAGAAACCTTTGTTTCAATACACAGGGTGGGGGCTGCTACACCACTGGCCTGACTCAAGGTCATGGCCCTGTGGTATGTTGGTGTTACAGCAGAGAGTGTAAGAAATACAATTAAGGTTATACATTGTAACTTTAGTTCTCTGAGAACAGTTGGAGAATTTCACCCTGCTGCTCACTGACTCGCTGTCTTAGTGGAAAGGTTAGGGTACAATGGCCATAACCATAAATAGCAGTTGTAGTGCAATGAAACCCATTAGAGACATTCACCTCTTCTCATAGAATTACGGTTACAATGAGTAACCTTCCCGTCTTTTCTATAGGATGGAA
Source organism: Macquaria ambigua (assembly GCA_008360985.2). NCBI lineage: Eukaryota > Metazoa > Chordata > Actinopteri > Centrarchiformes > Percichthyidae > Macquaria > Macquaria ambigua. The sequence goes on along the minus strand of VMKM01000111.1, from coordinate 105,778 downwards.
TTACTGTTGTACTACTGTACTGGTGTCACTGTTACTATTTTACTCTGGCTTAACTTTTTGACTTTAAGATCAATCTAATTTGTTTAAAATGAATTCAAGATATAAGACAGGGTAGTTCTGTTCTGTCGCTCTGTATGTTTGAGATAAAATCAAATTTCAAAACTTCTGAGATGTACTACAAAGAAATGCAATACAATAAGAAATATAGGGTAAGAAATAACCATAGAAAGAATTATAATCACCCATAACTGTAAAAGTTATATATATACTGAAAATACTCAACTTCACATTCTGAAAAACTGTTTCTAGATTTTTGTATTTTACAGTAACATTTCTTTAGATGACATGTTTTCCTCATTTCTGTTTCATTGTGACACTTTTCATGTGCACGGTTGTCTATCAATCAACACAGATGAGGCTGGTCCTGGTTGCTGATTGCAAAAGACTAAGTCCTTTGCAATTAGTCACTTTGCCTGACTTGAAGAGCAGTATTTCATGTTAGCGTATGGGGTGGCAAATTAACACTAGCCACCAGGCAAATCGAATGCTGCTGAATCTTTGGCAGTGACAGGAAAGCCTGTCAACTCTGCCAGACACACTGGCAGGAAGCCAGCCAGCATTTCCACGTTATTTTCACCTTTTGAAGGAAATTCGGAAGGTGGAATATTATTTTTCCATGCCAATGACAGCATAAAATGCAGTATATTTAAGTATAAGAGTGTAACAGTATAAGAGTGTTGAGCCATCCAGATTCACAGCAAGTTAGCTAACAATAAGTGGGCTCTGGTCAGGACCTTGAAAATACAATAATGAAAAAGAACAATGACACAATGGTTGAATGTTTTCATTTTTGTACCACATTCAAACTTGTGTTGCTATGCACATTGAATGAGCACAAGAACATAATTCAACTATTTAACTTCTAGTTGAGTCAGGATCTGCAGCAAAGGCTTACATCTGATTTCCTTTTACACAAACAAAGCCAGCTTCCCATTACTGACACAAAGCTGCGTGGCCATGACACCTCCATGTAGCTTCCCATTCACAAATCTGATCCTCAATCTGTACAACCAACAAAAGAACTGCAATGCAATGACGCTGCGTGTTAACAACATCAAGGAGCTAGCCTACAGATTAAACTTATTCCCACTCTAAAAGGAAGCAGAGCAAAAATATTGTATTAAATCCTGAGCAGATATAACTCATCCATCATTGTCATAAAATTAACAGGTATGGTTGCACAGATTAGATGTTTACTTGTTAAGCACTACACCTGCACTGCTCCTGAGGTAAATGGGTGGACTTTCCATGAAGTTATTATCCTATTTACAAAAGAATGCAAAGCCATTTTTCAGTCTGAAATAATCCAACTTGAAAGAATTAACTGTGGTCATAGGAATGCTTTACAGGGTATTACCTTTTACATTTAGTTTTTTGTAATAGGCTTGAAAAGACTCATTGTGGTGTGTGTAAGTCGGCATACAGCTGTATTACCATGAGCATGACCTGTAGTGCAAGAAGCAGAGAGATAAACTTTCTTCTTGCACAGTCACATTTAAATGAGAACTTGAGATGATTTCCTTTTCCAGACCTATGTAAACCACTGGAAGTGTTGCCTTACACACTCTGTCCTTCCCTGTGACAATTGCTATGGGAAACACATCTTGTGCCTCCACATGTACTGTATTGTCTCTCCTTTCTTGGCGCTTTTCTAACCTTTATGGAACTTCCAGTTTATCTGAATAAATCTCAGTACTTTTCAAAGTTAAGGTTAGGTTTCACCAAAAACAGTAAAAGCAAAAAAACAAACATGTGCAAAGCTTGTTTAATCAGTTTAATACCAAGGGAGAGGTTGTTCCAAAGTTTTAGAGCACAGATGGCAAATGCACAATCCCCTTTGAGTTATAACCTTGTCCTCAGGACAACCAGACCCTGGTGAGTGTACCTAAGAGATTTCATATTTTTATAGAAGGACAGAATTTCAGAAATGCATGCAGGAGCTTCGCCATGTAGGTCCTTACATCTTAACTCATCCCTGCATTTAGTTTTCGTCACAAACCATCAGCTCAACGCCTGGAATGGCACATTTGATTTTAGCATTACATCTTAAGTGAAAGAAACAGGCGTGAACAAGTAACTTGATGTTCATGTAAACATTCATCAAAACAGCCATGTAAACAGCTATACTTTTTAATTATTAATTTTTGTGAATGTAAAAAGTTTTCTGGCAACAGTGTTGATTTAATGCCAGTTACTAACTGTTGTGTTATGCTTCTGTCAAGTAGCCAAATGTTTAACAAATAATTAAGGCATTATTGGCAGTAAACAATAAATTATCAGTATGTAAGAAGGCGTGTTGGGGAGGTTCTGTATCTTTCTCAGCTACAATTCTTTCTCTCCCTTTTTAGCTCTCTCCAAATAAATGGTATCAGCAGTCCCGTTTGTTGCATTGACAGCTACTCTAATTGCCTAAGGGCAGCAGATTCCCTGGTAGAGGAATGGGGAAATCTGAAGGGGTAGTATGACTTACTTTTTTTTTTTTCCTCCACGGCTTACTCATAGAATTTTGGGGAAACTTAATCACAAGATGTACTGTGGGTTTTACATAATTCAAGGGTTTGAAATCTGTTTTACTATTCATGGCGATGTTGTCATGGAGCCCACACTCCCATGGCTCTTGATAAAAACTTAGACGTGGAATTATAAAATTATTAAATATAAAGAAAGGTTTAGCTGACGTCTTTCTGACAAGTAAAATACAGCTGCCGCATGGAGTCACCCACTGAAGCATCCAATGATCTCTCAGATTGAATTTCCATAACAATTTAAAATAACTAGTTGTGAAGATTGGTTGATTATTGTGCTCAGTCCTCAGTGACAGGCAGGCAGGTTATTTAGTCAGTTCCTTTAGATTTTAAAGATCACCTTTCACTGACAAACTCAAAATGTGACAATACTCTCTTGAATGTTACTTTTTACTTCCATTTAATAATTTCAATTTGAACTTGTTATATATTAAATACAGCGAATACACAATATTGAATAACTTTTATGAACAATAATTGCATGTAAGGAGAGTTAAAATATTCATTTTTTACTTTATCAGTGTAACACTTGGGACACTTATATGAAACAAAAGCTTCCTTTTAGTGGAAGTTTACTGCACTATATAAGGAATAATATTATGTCACTCATACCATGGCCACTTAAATGCCACATGAAATGAATAGTATAATTATAAAGTATAGTAAGTAAAAATAAAGTATAATTCATTCAATTAGCCTACTTAGACACCCACTTTTTGACTGTGAACCATATTGCTGCTGCTATATTGTTTCTAGGCAACATTAAGCTCAACAGGAAGTAATTCACAAGGCTGGACCCAGAGTTTTACAATCCAGTTAGTTAGTTAGTTGACTTGGTCGTCCAGATTCACACAAATATAACAACACGTTTTAAATTAAACTGACGTGGTTTTCAATTGTTATTTTTTTGGTTGCTGTTGGTCATTGCACAAATAACATTAGCTCCAAGCTCTTTAGCTAGGCTTCAATCAGTGTGTTTACATGCACTTAAGTAACCTGGTTAGTCGGCTTTCTCCCGTAAAAGTTTCAATGAGTCTAAAAGAGACAGCTTTTAAATCCCAGGTCCCGCGAGGTGTCAGATTGTTCTGTGTTGCAAGCGGGGCATGATCAGGACAAGTTCAATCTGATTTGTTGCTGTGATCAGTGAAGCAGAAGGGTGTGTTCAATTAAATATTTTACTTTGACTTGCATTGCCGAAATGTAGTTCCAGGGTTGTAGGCCGTCATCCTCCACATTCCTCTGCAAAAGAAGATCCAATAATGAGAAGAAAGAAGTACTGGTTTTCTTATTGTCGTTACGCTTCATATGACAGCTGACTGTACTGTTTTACTTCTTGTTTTATCACACAAGTGAGTTATTTAGACTGACCTCAGACTACAAGACTTTTGGAATGACTAAAGACCATGAACATGGAGAGAATATCATCCCAAGGCTGGGCAACATGACATATAAGTACATGGTGTACTTATGCCATATATTTCCAGCTGATCCAGCAACAAAAAAAGCAGTAAAAGATGTCAAAATTTAAATTAACTTTTATCAAACAAGTCAGCCGTTACCTGCTAGCTCCACATTTTTGGATATAATGCACGCTTGCAGATGCAAAACCCTCCACACTGCCAGTAATCACTATACCACTTGAATACCATTTAGAATAACACTTTGTCATGCAAATACATTGCCAGATGGCTTAAGATCTTTTAATGTTTGAGTCCTACATGATAGCAATATTAAAACCTATAGAACGGTGCCTGAATGAATGATCATTCAAAAGGCGTTTCTGTGTTTTGGAAGAGGACATGCAGAGAGTACTTATTGTGTACTCCCTGCATGTTCTACACACATTATGTATGTAATCAGATCTTACAGAGACAATGCTAATGTAGTTCCAAAATACTTGCACTTGCATCCACAAATGAAGCTGTTTGAATTCCAGTAGCTACTTAAATTAGCTATGGTTTTGTACAATAAAATGCTTTTCTTTAGGAAAGAAAAAGTGGTGGCCATTCTGTGATCTCACTAAAACAAAGCGCCAGCTGTGCCGAGCAAAAGCAGCGTTGAGGTTGGAGAAGAGAAGAGAAAGCAAAATAGTAACTCTAAGTCATACGAGAGTCAATTCTTACTTAAAAGCATTTGCTTTTTACTATCACTTGTCTTGTGACATATGATATGTGAGAATTGAGTTCAAATCCCTTTATATTGCTTAAGTGGGTAGAAAAATGTAATGTTAACCTACAGTATGTATGACAAAAGACATGTTGAATTTCCCTTGAAGCAAATATTACAGGGAATATGTGTGAAAAGGATGTGTGAAAAACTACAGTTGTGATTACATCCCTATAAACAACACACACTATTACTAGAGACCTGGCAGTCTCAATAGGAAGGAAGCCAATAAAACAACAACAACAACCAGGGGGAAAATATGCTGCAAAACCAATTCAGCCCAAACACTCCTAATACTGAAACATGAGAATTCATTTTCACCGCTATAACAATCAGCAGCATGAAAGCATCATAATGCACATGCCAGGCAACAATCAAAATAAGCACAGTTTGTACAATAAAGTCATTCAAAAGCAAACGAAAGAGTGCACATAGGTGGATAGTAGTAGCATAGGAGCAGAAATTAGCAGCCAGCAGACACCAACATTTTGCCTGTGAGCAGATCTGCAGGCAAGAAATACAACAGCCAGCATGCCATCAGCCTTGTAGCTTAATGTTAGCATATTGCTATGCAAACAAACAGAGTCTGAACAGAACCAAGACACGGGCATACACATGTTAGCATGTTAGCACAAGCAGCAAACATGTTAAAGTGAAGCAGGCATCTCAGCGAAAAGTAAACTGTCTTACTACAATTAACCAGAAAAAGAGGACAAAACTCAGACTATTAAATTAAACTGACTGACAATAAATAAATACGGATCATTCTTTGGACACCGGCTGGTGCAACATGCATTATTAAGCCACAAGACAGAGATGTTTGCTTTTTTTTTTAACTATGCCGAGGTACAATGATGCTAATCGTAACCCACAATGAAGTCATCCTTAATTGTATTGCATTGTTGTACTGTTCACTAACTGTAAGCCCCCCCGACCGCTCCCCCCCACACACACACACTCAGCCAGTGAACGTACACATTCAACGTGTTTTCCAGCGTGTCAGCTGAGTGGCAGCCGGCTGTTTCCTCTCTTCTGCTCCATTCTGACAGTTTATCGTGATTTTTTTCATGTGACTTTTGTTTTTACTCTGTAACAGATGCGACTTGAAATGCAGCAAAGTACAATACTTGTGATAAAAAGTACTTAAGTAAAAGTAAAATTATCAATTTTTAAAAATACTCAAAAAAGTACAAGTAGGCCTACAAAAAAAAAGAACGACTTTGTTACAGTAACAAGAGTAAATGTAATTTGTCACTTCCACCACATCCGTTCCTACCACAGCTTTCATTTTGATCCAATCAATTCTTTCCCACTAAGTAATGGACACAAGAGGCTTCCTGCAGCTTATACCTTCCACAATATGACACAACCATACAACAGCATGGTCCAGAGGGGGGATCGAGCACTTGGTGAAAGCAGGTTGCTGTAGGATTTTGTGCTACTGGAAAATGGTCATTAGGGCTTTTATAAATGTGCTATCTGCCTCATTCACTTAACATTCAACTTCAACAAGCTAGTGCACCTGACATCCAACTTAAATCTGTTGACTTTGTTTTACAGACAAAATAAATAGTTTAGAACAGCTAATGTGTGGGAATAGAAACAAAACTGGTCAGCATGTTAGTTATTGAGCCAGGTTCAAAAAGAGACAGTAGTGTTTACTTTGTTCAACAAACCATAAAACAAAATGAAAACATCACACATTCTCCTGCCTCTAATACAAAAACCTTTCTCACACTGCTTCCTGTATTATATTGCTTCCTGTAGTTGTTCACCCAGTGAACTGTCATCATGAGAAAGCTTCTGTAGTTAGCAGCCCAGATGTCAGCACAGGTAAATTCTCAATAGGGTATAGTGAGCAGAAGTTGAGACTTCCGACACCGACTGTATTAATTATTATCATCCTGTATTACTCCTGAGAGGTGTGGTATCACATATGTGTGGTTTATACATCTCTCATCTCAGAAACAGAGTTGTAGCATTGCATTTTGGGATTGTTTAGCAAAAAGGTGACACTACATATATCATTACACATTTTAACATAGAATTCTGACTTAGAAAATAAATGATAAACAGTAAATGTAGTGCAGGTTGCAAAAAGGGAGTGATTTCAGACATTGCTCTGCCTTACAAGCTTTCATGCAGTATGTGTTCTTATTCCAAGGCCTTCAATCGCATATCTTCAGTATTTTGAGACAGGCAGCCTTATGTCCATGATACACGTTGCCAGTGGTCTCAACAGACTGCTCACAAATCTGACTACATACTGTAGCACCTTCACCACAGTGGTGAGCTTATCCTGCACTGACATGTGGTGTTATGGAGACTTCAGGTTATTTTTGCAACATATTCTTTATGGAGAGATATGTCTATTCAAGTCAAGTTTTATTTATAAAGCTCCTTTCATATGAAGATCATCTGATGTGGAAAATGTATTTGTCATCTCTTTGCTCAGAAAAATCAGAGAGGAAAATTCCACCTGCATAAAGTAAAATATGCTCCCATTGCTCATATAAGATGTCCCGGTGTCAGCTGAGAGAGTAATGACTACAATATAATGAGAACAGATCGTGGGATTGTGGTGGAATACAGCATTTGAATAGCTTAGCTTTTATATGCTATTTAGGGGAGAGAAAAGGAACAGATTTGGGGGGATTGTCAGATTTTATTGTTCAGATTATGTTTATGGAGGGCCGGTAGAAATAAAAATTATAATATTAAATAAATTCCACTATACAACTGTGAGTTCTTGGCATCAGCATCCCCTACTGCTGCAGAGATTGCCGCTCTAAATAGAAGAATTGATTTTATTTCTGTTTGTCTGTGACAGTTGATATTTAACAACTGTGTTCAGTAAACACAAAATTCAACCTGAATTGAATTGTTTTTAAGAGAATGACAAATTCTCACAGGTGCAGAACCAAATTTTAGAGAGATATCTGGATTTTCTGTAAAAACAAACAATGTGTTGAATTAATTGTTAAATAGTGTAATTAAGTGACTATCTCACCTACAAAAAAACTGAAGTGGAAATTTTACCTTCTCAAATAAAAAAAGAATGTTAACAGTTTCTGTTTAGCATTTGTGGATGCATTATTCAGTTGTGATTCAAGTATGAAACATATGGTTAATTTGAAAGATAAACATATATATGGTTTTCTACTTAAGTATCCTGACTGTCGGCCTTCACCTCAGCTAAAAGAGAGGAGCTGCTAAACATAACTGCCCATAGCAAATTAATGGTGCAGAAAACAACGTTAAATAGCATAAATTTTCATTTCAAATAGTCCAAAACCGACTAGAAAATAGCCTCTATGGAAAAAGGGGACACATCATCCAGTAGTGAGAGTGAGGCTGCATGTTACCTGTACATCGACAGGTGGATTTATGCAGAATTTACACTGTTTTTTACACTGCCTGGTGGCTTTTATCCTTTTGTTGAAACAGAATCTCAGGGCTATATTATGTTGTCGGGTCACATTGTCACAGCCTCTAACACACCCATCTATAATATATAATAAGGTGTTCTTTCAGGTACCACCCCGTATCCAAGTGCGCCACAGGTGTGCCAGGCGAGATTGGCCACAAAATGACCAAAAGTATGCTTGGCACGCCCCAGATGCACTTGACTGCGATCTGCACCGCGGCACAGGATTTACGAAAGTAAAGCCCCCCCACCCCACCCCCGAAAATATGTTCCCGTGCACATGTTTGGCAGTTCATGGTCCCTGATAAAAACATGCAGGACTGCAGTGGATATTTACACTTTTATTTTTAGCATTAGTCTTTTTGTCCTAGATATCTTAAAAGAACTGCGCTTGAATGCTTCTTTTTTTATCATTCTTTCTCTCATGTACATGGCTGTGAATGAGTCTGTTCATTAGCATTTCATACTGCAACCAGCGCTGCCCCTTGAGCCTCTTAAGGTGGTGCAGTACACAGACTCATTATTTGCTCTTTGTCAACTGAGACTTCATTAAAAAACCTAATTACAGATTTTAATTAGAATCCTTGGATTATAGTTTTATATTATCAATATAATAATCGCATCCACTTAAAACCCTCTGTTAACTTATCGTCAGAGTAGCAACATTTAAAATCTGATACATACAAAAAAATCCTCCAGAACTATGTTTGCATTCAGAAATAAACAGCAAAACACTAATAATCTCTTTAGTTAGTAATTAAGGCATTTTTTTTATTAGGCATTTGGTTATGTTAATGCAGTAATATGCAACTATTATATTTCCATAAGATCGAAAGAGGTTTCAATCATTGAAACTGACTAAAATAACAACACTTGACCATGGCACTGGCCACTAAAACACCACTGGCAGCACTTGAAGTTATGATGTCAATAATCCGAACATCCCCCCAAAATATCTGAGAATTTTCTTTAATTCTTGCACAAAAAATCAAATAATGGTGCTGAAATATATTTTGTTTTTATCATAATGCAGATTTTTAATACTTTGCTCGCTCAGGTATCTGTGGTTTGAATTATTCATTGTATATAATTCTACAAATAATCATTTTTTTCTCTGTATTGGAGTAGCAATTACTAACCCATAGAATATTTAATGTGTGCTGTTCATGGTGAACTAAAAACAATAGTAACTCTTAATCTGTTGTTAGGTTTTCGATTAATTCAAGTAGACTAGAAACACACTGTCATTGGTTCTAATGTTTAATTAAGAGGTTGCAGTGAGAACTTGTCAAATCTAATTTCACTGCAATAACGCTGTCGCTTTGTCACAAGCATCCTATTTAGTGAATTATATTTATGAGTCAGCCTCTTTTATTTTATTTTTTCACAGAGTGCCAGAATGACCCATTGTAATCTTTGTATAAAAGTATGCAGAGGCATAATAGTCACCATGGATAAGTAGTGAGGCATATCAGCGAGGTCAGCATGCTCTAGGCCACAAGTATTCTTCCCTTACCACCAACAGAATGCTGACTGATCACTGCATGGGTTTACTGAAGGGAATAAACTAATCTGAGTTCAGTGGTACATTTCATATTGAAGGTAGTAAACGTTTACCAAAAGTCACACTGAGCAGCATTGTGTCCACTGCTAACATGAGAGTAGTGTCCTGTGAGACAGTCAGTGGCTGGCTGTAACCACTAATTTCCCCTATCGTGCCACGAGTGTGTCGGCCTCTAATGTGATGAAACCAGCCGAGTGCAGAACACTGTATCACGCTGGCAGCATGCCAGAGATAACACTGTGGGGCCAGCTGAGACGCTTACCCCTGTTGCAGAATCTCTTAAGAAAAGTCAAACACACCCTGCATTTCTGCACAGAGACAGCCAGCCATGCTGATAACAGCTGAGAGTTTAACTCTGCTGAATATTTTAAAGCAAAATTAGAGAATAAAGCAGCTGAGGATGTGGACGCCTGGGGTGTCAGGGCAGGGCCTGCCTGCAGTCTGTCGAGGTTCAGGTAGCTTTGCCCTGAGGGCTACAGATGATCCAGCTAGGTGCATGAATTGTTGCTTTGTGCCAACATGGATCCCACTGATGATGTGTTTCTGACCCTTAGCTTTGTCTTGCAGAGACAGAAAAGCATAAACATAACAGGAAGGCAAAGTATAGACATTACCTGTTTGTTAAGTATTCTAGGTTGTTTGTCTGCACTGAGAGACAATTTCATCTTGAAAAAATTAAATTCGCCTAGAAAGTAGACCACTTCCTCCCATTATTTCTGTCTTTCTGTCTCCATATTTTAACATTTGAAAGTCCCTAACTAGACTGTAAGTTTCACAGAGAAAGTAAGTGATAGTGTAGCCACATGAAAATAGTTAATATGTGTGATCTTTTGTATGTTTTAGTGGGATTTAACAGAATACATAAAAAGTGTGCTATGACAGAAAACAAGGTTGAAAACAGATTGAATCAAATTGACTGACATAATATACCACATATACACGTCAGACACAGTTCAGTTTCAATAAAGCCATAAGCCTGGATGCATTTTGATAGTGAATGTAGGCTATGTAAGAACATTTATGTGTGTTAACATGTTTCCCACCTCTCACAGATCCAGCAGGGTTTTTCTGGTCAAACTGCCTCTAAAACAACTCATTTTCTGTACATTTTCTACACCCTGCAGGCTCATGTACATAATAACACCCTTAATCCTGAATATTTAAATCAATTTCAGTTTTACTTCAAATATCATCCTGCTTCCTGGTGTGACAGCAGTGGGACACCAGAAAGGAAAGATTTATTTGTGCATTAAATATGCACCCATACATCCCAAAATTAATATATTTACAGATATAATTAATGTAAGGACAAGCTACAGAACCATTAGCATAATTATTGAATTTCACCAGCATGCATCACCTGATATGATATTGTTTTATGAATGTAAACAGAACACTGCTTGTTGTTGTGTATAACTTGCAGCACAATAATGTCTGATTACACCAATTAGATGTAGAGACGGTGATAGATTTTAACCACATATGGAGAGGGAAACACGGACCGGCTGCACTGCAGAGCGTCAAGTCATTTAATGCACGTCCATCGACCCCCATGGCACACATTGGATGCATCATACAGACAGAGGAAGTAGTCGAGGTACAGGATGTGCCAGACCAGGGAGGGAATACGAAAAAAAAAAAAAGACTGCTTTTCTGGAGAGTTGATGCGCTTCAATGCTGAAAAATATGACAGTAGTGTATCCCAACAAGCTGGCGTGTGCCAACCCACGATTATGCATGTCAAGATGCTTTTGGTATGCAGGCTATTACCCCATTCTTACAGTCTTGTCAGTAGTCCCTTTGTGTGGAAAAAGATACCTGCACATACTGTCACTGTCCTGTGAAGGCCATGTGTCTCCAACTTGTCATTAGCTAAGATAATAGCCGTGTTTTCAGCTTTGTGACAATGTATATTTCAGATGTTTAATGTAAATGGATTATGTAATATAAGAAGATGGAGAATTTTCTTAAGTTTATCTGAAAAATTAAAAATCCCCAAATTTGGAGATACATTATTCTCAGTTATGATATGATATATTTACAGTAACCTTTCCACATGACTGCATATATGTACATAATTCACATATCTCAGGTACTGGTACACCTGTGCAGCTCTTAATTAAGCAATCAGTTCTGTCTGCAACTACTGTGTAATGAATGACTTGCTATTTTTTATCTGAAAGCATGATTATGCAAGTGTGGTTTCAATCACTCTGTGCCCCCTTTGCTTTGCTGATACTTCATTTGTATGCAGACTCTTTCATTGCGTGCCCCTAGGAGAGCAGAGGTCCATATAATAGTTATTCCAAGAGCTCTGCTTTGAATATTTCAAAGAGATGCAACACAACTCTGAGAAAATTCAGATCAGTACAGATGGATTAATCAATGCTTTGGTATTTCACAAAGGAAGCCTACATTAAACTCAAAGGGGGAAACTTGTTAGCCAAACACACATGGGGGATTCTATATTATCTTCAGCTTCTCTGGAGCTGCAGTCTATGCTTCAGGTATTGACATTTTTATAGACTCCTCTGTATTGATCTGTGTAAAATGTAGGGAGTTTAATTGAAGAAAGGAGTCATAATAAAAAGGGAAGGCGGCTCACACTGTGGGTTGTCTCCGTCCACATCGCCCTGCAGTGCCAAATACATAGGAAACAGAGCTAAGTGCTAAAAATATGAAATAAGGACATGTGTCTCTTCTTGTATGTATCATCCTCAGAGACTCACCTCTCAGCGCTTAACTGAGATCTTGTGCTTAATTATGCATGTAATATCTTGTCAGAGGAATTGTCTCTAAAGTGTGTGATCCGACTTTTCCCCCGTCGTCAGTGCGAGATAAGATCTATTAATTGCTCTAATAAGAATTCTTCTCTCTCACATATGTCTCTCTGACATATGTGGACGGCTATTCTATCTAATACAAGGCCGTGTCGAGGTCTGGTGCAGGGGTTGATGACGATATTAATATTTATGTAGAAAATACCTTGTGTCCAGGTTCATACACCTAAAAAATGATCATCTTTTTTCATCATATGAGATGAAAACATTGTGATATAGTTTTTCATTGGAACAGATAATGCTAGGTTGGAGTAAAGTGGCTCTTACAGTAGAAGGTTTAAATTTGGCTTTTGATTGATGTCAAATGACTCTATCCTGGCTAGTTTTCAGACTGACAGAGGGAAATATCATACAATGTATTTGAGAGGATTTTTCATTTCATTGATTTGCATTCCTCCGCTGACATTTCTGTCCAAGCAGGCTGAATTCCGAGTCTCAGTATGAATGAATGGTTATTCTGTGAATTTATTTTGGCCACAGTTAATTTTACTTAGTCTGGGGTGAGCATCTACAGTGTATCCGGTTACTTTTAAGCTTAGAGATAGGATTCATGTCACAAAATAGGGTTAAGTTGGATTACAACTGTCAGTCAGTGTCAGAGCAGCTGAAAGATCTGAAGATGTGGCAAATTACATTTTGTTTAATATTCATTTTTGTCTTTTGATAGGGGGTTTCAACAATTGGACTACACAAATAAAATTAGTTTTAACAAAAAGTGAAAAGGTTTGATCCATAGCTTTTCATACTAAAACATTTTAACAGAAAAGTCACACTTCTAGACACACTGTTCACAATCTAGAAGAAGGGGTGTTTCTCTTTACATTTTCTTATCTTATCTTACTGTGTGAGAAACATGTGCCTATAATTTGTAATCACTCCCAAGCAACACACCCCAGAAAAGTCTTTCCATTTAAAGAAAAGGATGAATTTGTTTCTATATCAAGTGTGAATCATGTGTATTGAAGTCATTTCAAAGAATATGACAGCCTTAGAACTTATGAAGCCCCCAAACAAGATTGCGGTGTACCTAGGGCGCAGAGTCAGATTTAGTACTCTAAACACGTCATACTGGAGCACAACAAGGCTGCCGAGCCTGAATGCTTAATTTGCGGCCAGTGGGATGCTTTATCCAGAGATATAAACAAGTGCAGGCCCTATTGCATGCACCGTCACGTGGGGTGAGCATGGGCTGAATTGTTAAACAGTATATGGAGCCTCCTTGTTAACCCCCAGAGCCAGATTCCAAGCATTCAGTCAAGAAAGATTCCAGACCTTGAAAATCAAGCCGTGCATAGCAATTGAAATCATAACTCCAAGGATCTGGGCAGGGTTACGCGTCAAGTTTTTCATTATCTTTGACTCTTAGCATCGCAGCAACAATACCCTGTGAATTCAAATGGCTTGGACCAAAATGAAAAAGCCACAATTAATAAGACATGATTTTCATATCAGCATCCAATTGAAAATGATATCCTGCAACTAGAAATATAAACTGTTTATTAATTGTTCTGACAAAAGCCTTTTCTGTCAATGGGTTGTGTGCTTATTGTGTGAGAATGGCTGAAAAGTGTCCCTGTATAATGCTAAGCAAGCCATTTAATATCTTAGACTTTAAATCTTGAAAAATGTGTATTTCAGAGAACGTCTTCAATTCATTCTACTAAACCAGATGCCTTTGGTGTGTGAAAAAGCAAATAAAATAGGATACAGACTTGGGGGCTTTTACCCTGATTCATTTCATTATCATATGTGTCATTAGCCTAAATACTTTCATCTGTGTGATTCATAACTGGAAAAGTAGTATTATTCCTTTGACTGTGAACATTATTTAGTGCCTACATGACATATGAGTTTATCCTTTTATCATGTGCCAGATTTACACAATGGTGTACACTGCATGGTCTGCAGTATTGCACTGAATGGCAGTGTAAAGCTGAAGCAGTGGTTCAAGATAATAGGTGGATAGGGAGGCATAAAAAAAAACGCCTCTGCTTTTCAGGCAGAGAGGGAAGACTTTTTACCATCCAATTTAAAATTGTAACCACAAAGAAATATATAGATGTCTTTAAGATTCAGGTTTAACATGTTGTTTAAATAGTTTTAGTTTTTCCAAGCCTGATATGAACTTGTCTTAAATATATGTCAGACCACAGGATTGTTCAAATCTTGCAAAATGAAAACACTTATTTATTATTTTTTCATATTAGTAAATTTAATAAAATGGTCAAACTTAAGGATAAACTACTTGCTGCTTACCTTATGGAACAGGTATGAAAAAAACACAGTGATAGTAATAATGTTTTCAAAAAGCGCAGGTGCCAGAAATGGAACTTACTGAAAAATATTGGAGAAAGGGAACACAACCATTTTCATTCTTTTAAGAAGTTTCCTGGGATTCTGGCAGGCCGATTGAAGTGAAAGCAGTTGTCGTTTCTGGGTCATTCTGTTGAGCCAACCAGGACACAGATAAAGTCTCAATTAAAGATGGCATTCAACGCATATTGTCAGTCCTTAAACACTGTTACATCACAGGCTCAGACAGTTTCTGAGTGAAAAAGGTCTTCAGTCCAAATAACATTAATTTCTGATATAGATTCTTGCGTGTTTTTGTAAGACTTATATAATATATATATATATATATATATATATAGTGACTCATCTGTTCATTGTGCTTGAGAAAGATGGGCAAGAGTATAATGTTACAGCATTCCTGGACACCCTGTTTGGCTGATGGGCTGGTGTCTGCTGTGCAATCTGGCTCTGCAGAACATAATTCACACAAATGTTCCCTGCCAGTGGTGGAGTGTGCAGGTTTTCAATCCAATCAAACCTCACCCACTAATTTTACTAATCAGCATGCCTTCAACCAGACAGAGAGGGGGAAAAAAATCAGCTGGTGTTGAATTTGGCTGCAATTTAAACCTGCATATCTTCCAGGGCACAGGACTGGACACCGCCGGCTTAGTGGAAACATGGCAGCACACCTCACTGATCTGAGCCCTATCCATGTACAATGGATGCACTGAATGTTAAATGCGGCACATTAAAATAATTTCTTGGCTCCCTCCATGTGCCCGGATAGTGCTGTTTCTTTTGATGATGCGTTAAAATTCAACCAACCTCTGTGTGTGACAAAGCTGTGTGGATCCACATTCAGGAAACTTTATTGTCCATCACAATGTGATAAAAATTGTGCATATAAGAGTGGAAATGAAAGGCATGAAAGACTAATGTCCAAACTAAAAGCTTCCAAGCATCCAATGAAGGATAAAGATTTTTTTGTTTTTAACATTTATTTCATTTTATTGAAATTTTGTTTTTTTTTTCAAAAAATTATTAGCATGCAGATTTCAGTATAATATTGGTAAACAGCATCTGGGAAAATCACATGTTGCAGAGTTTTGGGTGCATAAAAAAGAGTGTAAAATGATCCAAGTTTAGGATCTGATCCGCATATTAAAACGTGAAGGTAGCCTCGATTTTCATATTCATGACCTCCAGTGTGTATCTTGCAGGAGGCTGCATATTCCCGTGTGTGAGTCCAAGGTTGCAACCAGTGCAGTGGGGTGTGTACTCAAAGTGGCTCTTAAGTGTGGTAGTGAGGTGGTGAAAGCATTGACAGTGTTGTTATAGTTACTGTTGGCTGTAAAAGCTTTATAGCTCCCACTTGTTCAGGATTGTTGAATTGATATCTGTTGTACTTTATATTTTTTCACCTTTGTTTGAAATAAAAAAAATTAAAAATTCAAAATTATTTTTTTAAACTCATCTCAACATATGAGCACATGATCACTTAAACATTAAATGGGTGATTAGTTTGGGTCAGATTTTATATTTAGAATCAAATATTTAAATTAAAGCTGCACTGATCAATATTCTTATATTAACAATGGATTAAATGACAATATGTAATGTGAAAGGGGTTGCTCTTAGTGACAAACGCACAGATTTATCACCCAACTCTGCAGTTCTTCTCAGCTCTACAGAGCGTTTTAGCATTTTTCAGCTCGTTGTTTTGGTTTTCAGGACCGCAGTGTTACTGTTTTGGTTCACTCTCACCGCTCTCATCAACAGCAGGCAGCTATTTTCTCTCTTTTCGCTCTAAAAAGTGACTGTACGCTACCTGCCCCACAAAGTTAGCAACTAGCTGGTGAACATAGTGCAGCATTTAGCAGATAAAGAGACATATATTTCCCACAGGAGTTGGTGGAGACCAAAACAGAGCTAAGAGGAGAGAGAATATTGGACTTCCATTCATCAAGAGGCGACATGACTTCAAATGAATGCTAACTTTGCTGGATGTGTAAATAGGCAAACTGTTTGCTAACATGTTAGTAATAACAAGGCGATAATATGTCAGTGTGATGTTTAAAGCTACAGCTGACACATGTAATTAATACTGCTTAAAAGAGCCCACAGCATCAGTCATTTCAGGAAGTGGTCCAAAACAACATATGTTTATGTTCAAGTGACAAAGTCCTCTAGTGGCTGTAGCAGTTATTACGTGAGAATGCAAAACATCTGACTTTAACATGGGAGTCCACTGTTGGTTTCCAGTTTCCGTCAGTCAATGTTGTTTTGGGCTTTTTTTTTTAAGCATGACCATGATCGTTCTCTTAAACACGGGTTTAAACATTTTGTGCTTAAACCTAACTTTAACCTAACTCAACCATAGTGTTGTCACATCATAAACTGTTGTTTAATATGGAGGACATTTTAACACCATATTTATCTATACCATACTTAAACTTTACACTTTAAGTAGTTTTTAAGCAGAGTGAATAAATGCTGCACCATTGTATCTAAAGATTAGTTAACTGAGACGCCAAGCAATCACTCTCAGAACAGTTAAGGTGTCACAACAAAAATCCATCAAGTCAAGTCAAGTCAAGTCAATTTCATTTATATAGCCCTATATAACAAATCACAAATTTGCCTCAGGGGGCTTTACAGTCTATACAATGACACCCTTAACCCTTAGACCCTTGATTCAGATAAGGAAAAACTCCCCCAAAAACCCTTTTAATGGGAAAAAAATGGAAGAAACCTCAGGAAGAGCAACAGGGGAGAGATCCAGATCCAAAACATCTGGAATGAGGCACAGTGTTTTACCAAAACAAACCCTAAAACCTAAAACTAATAATTATCTTAAGTTACACTCAGAGGTGTTAGTTGTAACCGATTGTAAGCCGTTAATCAGCAGGAGATTGTTGGTGCCACAGTGATGTGAAAGTGCACATCTTAAAACAGAATAATTTGTAGGGAAAGACATCACTTATCTGGGTGTCCTGCTGTCCATAAAGAGCAAGTAATTCATTACTGTCACCCTTAAAGTACATAGCCCTGATTGCTAATGCGAGGACACAATCACCATGCAAGCACTCAGAGCCGAGCAAATATCCTGCAACACCCAGCCTCGTCTGTGCTAAACAATAGAGGAGTATTGTTCATATAATTTATGACTCAACATTTTGTCTTAAACCCTGCAATTGACTGTATTTATTCTCCCAGACTAATGCATTTTGAGGTAATATTATTTTCTAGGTGTATTTTTTAGGTGTTGTATCGTATGAAACGCTGCTGTATTTGTTGGAAATCTAACATTAGAGATGCGATCCTGAGGCAACTGCTCCCTGATGTTAGCCCCAGTCTGACAGGCATGTAAAATATCTGTTTACATCATGCCTTGACAACAATGTGCTGACATCTCCATTTCCCATGTGAGCGCATGAAATAACCCTGTCAAAAATATATTACAACCCATACTTATGACATTTTGCTCTCTTCAGTCACACAAGGTCAACAGGGTGGGGAAGCAAACACGCTCTAGAGCGAGGAGCCTTTGGTGCAATTTTAATGACGTCAATAATCATTGGCAGTGAGTGCAGTTTCCAGTCTTCATTTTATCATGCTCAAGGTGGAATAGCTGGAATATAGAAATCTTTTTCTGCTTGAGTCTGAGTGAACCACTTATTCAACCGTTGTAAAAAAAAAAAAAAAAGAAGAAGAAAAAGAAAAAAAATTTGCCTTAACAGCATCTGACTCTGTGAGCTTTCAGTCAGCGTGTATTAGATTTATCACTTTCTTGTCCCTACACCTTGTTGATGCCTCCAGAGTACGACTACATTGGTATGGGAGGGGAGGCCTAAGCTGTGGCTATGACATCTTTCTTGGTGCATTATCTTCACACTCAATCTCCTTGGGGTAGATGGAGTGCACAGAGGAAGTGCTTCCACCGGTTAAGTCCTAACATGTAACCAGACATTGCTTTTAGGGGTCGGCTGTTAACAGGGTTGACAATGCTCTTTTACAGCCTTCAGATTAAATATTCCCTGAGTCTCCCGCTGCAGAGGCCATGTCATTACAGCTGATAGCTCCATTATTTTTTGAAAGAGTTGGCAGGACTTTTTATGTTTTGTATTTTCCCTGCACTTAATGGCTGTCAGTGTCCCTTACCTTTAGTGCACGTACTTTCACAAGGACACTTTTGGTTATGGCACCGTGGCTTGTGTTCTGTGTGCTCGCTTTTGCTTTCAGATTCAGGTTTTCCAGACATAAAATCCATGACTCTGTGAAGCTAAGGAGCTTTAGATTATAGACAAAAGAAATGTATTTTGCCAATAACTTGAGGCTCAACATGGTCCTTTTGTAAATCATTTTTGAATATCGTCTTGACATTAAGTGATCAGATAACTAAATTAACAACATGGTGCTTGGCTTCCAGTTCCACAACTGTTTCAGTGTTATAACAATCAAATATGGAGCCCAAAGTGTTAATTATTGAATAGATAAATAAGTAAGTTTGCTTGTATTGCTGCACATGCTACCTACCTAGCTGTTTAACTAGCAAGGCAGGTAGCTTGGATTATTACTCGGCATCAAAGTGAAGAGCTAGCAGTTAGCAGTGTTAGCTATAGCTCCTGTTGGCTAGGACGACCACAGAGAAAGACTCTACTCAGTATAGGCTGCAGAAAAAGATTAATCCATGAATGTGTGTTCAAACTATATAGACCATTAGAGTAAAAATTGTATGTGTGCATAATTTTGATGGGCTATGAGGCATATTGTGTGTTTGGGCTATGTCACTTATAACAGGGCTGCTTCATAAATAACTGACGTCCATGTTTAATGATGGAGAATACACTGAGCCAAATTGCCCTGACTTTCCCTTGTTCCCTCCTCTCTGCCTCTTCATTCATCCATTTTTCTGCTCCAAATCACTTCCTGAAGACAGAGTGAACAAGCTGTAGGATCCATTCATTGGTCATCAGGACTCTGCTGTATTTTTATTTTTTTTTCTGTAACCATCTAATCAGGGAATTCAGCAGAATAGGTAGGATTAAAAAAAACAAAAAGTACTCTGGGCCCTGGGCTGGTAGGAAAATAAATAAAATTTCATCAAGCATGGAATCCAACAGATCAACTCATCAATCAACTGAAAATGATTTTAGCATTTATTTCATTATGTGAGGAGAAAAAAAATAATGTGACATATTATGATGGATAAATGAATAACGCAAGCAGCATGTGGAAATAGGGGTAGGCATGTGAGAGGAATATATAGGAATATATATACATATTGTATTGAAGTTTGAAGGAATTACAAACACTACAAATATCAATAATCATGACCATATTCATTACATTAAGAATAAAAGTTCTGGTTTCTTCATTTCACCACATTCCTCACTCTGAGGACTAGAGGATTGGTGTTTTATTTACTTTTTCGTCCTGCCTTACAAATTTCCCTGAGAATAAACGAGGATATATTTATGTTGGAGTTTCTCTTAGAAACAATCCTGTATTTTGAAAAAGCAGAGCTATAATTACAGCTGATATGAAGTGCTCTCTTCCACACTTCATAGAAGTACGCCATTTAAAAGCTTTTTTTAATGAGAAGCTTTACAAGTACAATTACATGTATTAATTGCTTCCCTTTAAGAATAAATGAGAATGACAGGGTAATTAAAACATGTGGTGTTAATTTCCCTAAAGATAATATACTATACAGTACATTCAAAGTCATTCATTAAATTGTTGAAATTATCTTGAGGCAATTTTACTGCTCTCACCTTTAAAGAGGTTACACGGGTGTAGTAAACCTTGAACAGCTTAGGTGGTTTGACCAACCGCCCCCTAGCCTGGAAATCAAAAATAATAAGAATAATAAAACCACAAAAAGGGAATGGGAATAGATGTGTTCCCTTTGGGAAGACAACCTCGGTGCATGCATGTCTATAAACTAACGAACTATTTGATAATGAGGAAATGTGCAGAAATTATATATTTAGTCTGTCCAACCACCAGAAATGCACCTGGGTTCCGATACAGAATAAAAATCTCATATTTTATTGATACCAAATACTCAATATTGAATGCTAGAGTAGCTCATGAATCCTTAAAATGAGCATTAAAAGATTACCACCAATCAAAGACTAGAGCGGATCTGTGTCTACACCACAGCGCTTTTTAAAAGCAATGCTAAAACCATCCTAATGACAGTTCTTTGATATTTAGCAATTCATCAACTCATCTGTTAGTGTATCTGCTGACAAAAAGGGTGACATAAATTATTGTCCACACATTTCAGAGAATCACTTCATTTAAAATAACCCTATAGACATGTAAGTATAAGACATGTGAGTACTAAAGGAAGTCTGATATGCACAGCACAATATGTAGTGCTGTTTCCTAATTCAACAGAAATCCTGTTTTAAAAGAACAGAGGACGTTTGGATGGAATACAGATATAAACCCGTCCACAGACTGACTCGGGGCAGAGTTGGTACTCAATGGAAAACAGTGAATAATTCCATAATTAAGGCAACTCACGTGATCTGCAGCTGCACCAGTCGAAGGGAAGTTTGTCAAGCTGAATTTCAAAAATCTTAATGTTGTGCACTTTGCCCAGAAACTGTCACTGTTATCATCACTAATGTTTGTATGATTATCCACTGTTTAATCGTACATGCACCATGGTGTTTTTTTTTATTGTTACACAATTTCTCCAAAATGACTGAAACCACAGTATTAACTCCTGTTGACAAGATCAGGATCACTTCTATCTGTCAATAGTCCTTACAGATTCTCCATCCCATAATACTAGTTTCCCATTGGATTGTTTTGTCTTGGCTATAAATAAACTGCATCCATCCATCTGCATTATTGACTTGGGCTTAATTCAGTGTGTTTTGCTGACTGACTGGTCAGGCTTTCTTTTTTTCACATTCCTTTCAAAACCATAGTTTACCTCACCTCATAATAGGTTGGAGTTTTTCAGCATTTGTGACACTGATATATTCTAATGGTTGCTATCCGGGCATAATTACCTCTAAAAAAGGATTCAGAGTTCAGAACCTGCATTGAATCAGTGTAAAATAACAAGCACAAATACTTTGGGATGAAATTACATTATAACAATAACAGTTTTCCATTTGAAAGGCTACATGTTGTTTGAATGCGGTTGTCAGATATTTCCTTTGTACCATGATCTCAGTGCTTTCAACGAGGCGAGGGGCACGGACGTCTTTTCATACAGATGCACTTACCTATTCACTGAAACTGTAAACACCTTCAATAAAATGAGGAAGGGCTCGCTGCAGACTATGTACACTAAATAATTGATTTTTTTTATGTCTGTATGAGAAAACACTTTAATTCTTGCATTACTCATTTGAAAAATGATTTTCGTTTATGCTTAATAAAAAGTAATTTATCTGGGACCTGTGGCGGACTTCTATCTATGGTGCTCAATGTCTTATGACGGTTATAATATAGAAATATGAGAGCATTTGTGTTTAGTGGTTGTAAATGAGTAACCTGCTGCCTTTAGCTAGGCTGGGCAGTGCATACAGTTATTGCTTGATTGCAATAGTTAGTGTATTTTTCATAGTTTGTTCTGTACTGCTCATTAATATATGGCAAAAGAATTCACAGCAATAGTCATTTTAAGAGTGTCAATAAATGACATTAACGTGGCAGGTCGATGTTATCCTTTCTATTCTTCCTATAATTTTTATAATTGTTAGAAAATGTCTCTGAAGACTCGTAGTTTAATGACTAAAAAATGCTAAGTAACCTCCTAAAACAGCTGGGCACTGTAGTTTTTAGCAAACATGACTCAAACAAAAGTAAATAGGGCATGTATTGGGAACTATTTTCACCTGCGGATTAATACACATTTGGTACACTACTGAGCATTTACAGTGGCAGGGTGGTGTACGTGGGACTGACTCAAAGTAAACTACAGTGGCTGTGTTCATGGTAATGAAGGAAAATGTCACTCAGTGCAATGGTGTGGCTCTATGGATGGCAATGTCAGTCTGCTGGTAAGTCAGCCCACCACTTTGGTCCAGACTGAAATATTTGAGTATTTCAATCATCGAATGGGTTGCTATGAAATTTTCTAAAGACATTCATAGTCACCAGAAGATGATTTCTTCTGACTCTGGAGATCTCCGACCTTTTCCTCTAGTGCCACCATGAGGTTGACATTTTGTGGTTTTGAGTAAAATGTCTTGACAACTATAGGATGGATTGGCATGAAATTTGGTCATGTCCTTCAGGATTCATTAACTTGATCCTCTGACTTTTCATCTAGCGCCATCATCAGGTCAAAACTTAAATTTCTCCAATATTTGGTTTATGACCAAACACCTGCGCCTTTGTGTTTAGTACTAATGTCAGCATGCCAACATGCTAAACTAGGATAGTGAACATGATAAACTTTATGCCTGCTAAACATCTGCATATTAGCATTGTAATTGTGAGCACGTTGCCATGCTAACTTCAGCATTTAGCTTGAATCATCACTGTGCAGCCTCACAGAGCTGCTAGCATGGCTGTAGACTCTTTGTCTTGTTAATGGTTTGTGGAAAACAATGGAGGTCTATGGCACAGCAGAATAACCTCAGGTAGTTGATACACAGGTAATACTTTAATAGGACTGTTGGTTTTGGTCTTAATGGGATTTAATGACAACAGGAAAAAATATAGAATATCACTAGCCTTATCCTTTAATACACATTATTGCCAGTCTGTTGCTGCTGTCTCTTGTAGGGTAGTATTGCCGCTTTCACAAGTGCTAGAACACAGTATGTAGGCCAGTTGAAAACCAAAACACCCTGTACCTGTTTGTGTATGTGAGAGACATAGAGCTGGATCAAGAGAGAGTCACTGAACGCATTTGACTTTTTTGTAGAGTACATTCCAAATCATGTTTCTCTTCCACAGTAAGACCCCTGCTCCGGGCCTGGTCAGACCAATATGTTGATGTCAGATATGCCAGGGGTTTTTGTGTATTATTTAAAGTCTGCCAAGAGGTACACAGAGGGGAGTGTGTGTCATCACTGCTGAATCCAGAACCACTTGTTTCACACCATATAACAAACCTGCCACCCCCTGCAGTGTGTGCTGATCCAGCTACAAAGCACCTTTTTCCCGGCTGCTGCACAGAGCACTTCAGGCGCTCTTTTGTGCCGACAGCCATCAGACTTCAGACCGTACACAGCTTCCTGCCCCACTGGCCCCAGCCTCAGCCAGCCAAGAGGTCGCTGAAGCAGGATGCCTGCACATGCTGACTATCATGGACTCTTTATGCTCAGGGCTACTCTCTGCATACATATGTCATGTGCTTTTAATGTGTATATCTGCTTTTAATGTGTATATGTCTGTGATTGTTAAATGAACCATCACGTTTTCTAAATAAATTATTTTAAGTATATTGTAAAATGAATGTAAAATGAACTGAATCTATCAGGAAAGTGTATTTTATGAACACACCTCTAGATGACTTAACACTTCAGTTAATTTTTGAGGCTTCCTGCAGAGCTGATAATGAGAATGATAATAGAATAATGTGAAGACACAAGCACTTTTTTTTGCAGATGTTAGGCAATTTTATCCCCCATGTGGTCTTTTTAGACTCTATTTCTTTGTAATCTAAAGCTTAAATATTGCCAATTTTCGTTTTTTATATATATTTTCACCTTTTTACTGTAATAAAGTATACATTTCACATGCTGCTCATACAGAAGATGATGCTTTACTCACTCAGTATAGTGTTTTCAGTAGCATTTTTGTTGATGCATCATATTCCTAATTGCTGCTGCAACACTCCAATTAATACATGGCTAACATTAATGTTTCGTCATCTAATCATCATTTAATCTATATGTCAAGGTTGTAACAAAGAACCATATTGACTGCATTATTTAAACTGCAATACACTTGAAACTCATCACCAGATGAGCTAAATTTATAGGCAAAGAAAATACGTAATGACTACGGGGCCCAAACGCAGGCATCCGTTAACCATAATAGCGTGAATCAACATGAAAAATGTGTTGGCTTGTGTTGGTATCGGTCATATTTACCACACTGCTCCCAAATGGCTTTCAGGGACATTCTGCATATGCAACTGGGTGCTTCTGCAGATTACCTCTGCAAGTGTCATGCAGAACGTATTCTGATAGCTATCCCATTTGCACTGAGAATTCCCCTTTGTTTACTTAAAGCGCAATTCTTAGAGTAAATATTTACAGTCGGTTAATAACCGGAGGCTGTGATTGACGTGCATCATTTAACACTCCTCATTTGATGCTTCCATGGTTCAATGCATGCATATGATGAGTTTGATGTAAAATGTCAGTGGCACTGGCAACTGCATTTCACCACTACAGTGAGTGATCATATCACATTTTAAATATGTCCTCTTGTATTTGTGGACCGGTTGGTAGACCAGCTTTATTGTATAGTGATCTTATTTTAGCCATATACTGCATCTGTAACATAGTATGCTGGGTCAGTTTCATACTAAATACAAATTGTGTGTTTTGATTAAGTGGTATGTTGTAACTACTAAAAATCAGAGTAGGGGTTATAATGTTTGGGCGGAGGGTAAAAGAATGCATAATGTACTATAATGTAAGTGTACTCACAAGTATAGAAGTACAAAAATGTCTGTATGTGTGTGTGCGAATGGTGTATATACACTCTGATGTGTATTGGACATTGAGCCAAGAAAGTCAATGAGCCAAGTCAAGTTTATTTGTATTGCCCAGTATCACTTGCAGTGTCTCAATGGGCTACAGGCCCACATTTGTAATCTATCAGTCAGTCAATTGAATCTTTTTTTAGACCAGTGATTCCTATTAAAAAGATAACATTTCATCCAAATCACTCACAACTTACATTATATTAAAAACATGCATACATACACACGGCCACAATACAAGCGTTGCAATTAAAAACTTTTGCATCAAATCAGCAACAACAAACAGCCTCCACCAGCAGAGACTGGCTGACGTACAATGTGTGCAGCTTTAGCCGTGTGCTTCAGTTATGCAGTTCTCTACCTTGTCCAATCTGCACACACATTTATACATAAGGTTTGCTTATCACTGCCTCACATGTGGGTACATTTATGCTGACAAACAGAAGACTAACATCATAAAGTCTTGGCACACAAAATAACTCCCTCGTGGCATCATTGTAAATGACTGTAAGTCTGTTTACAACATGTGAGCAGTATATAGTAAGCCCTGAACAGGCAGACACATCAGTTGAGCACATCTCACCCTCTTTGCCCTCTTTGTAGAAGTTCTTTCAACCCACTTTGGAAAGCTTTACATGACAGCGATGCGATGAGTGGGAGTGTTTTCCCTTCTTGTCCACAAATATTTGAAGGTTTTTTTTCTGGTAAACCTGTCTGAGCTGATACTGTTGTAGATGAAATATTTATCCCAACAGTTGAGAGTGTGCATGACAAGTAAGTAAGAAGGTAAAAGAAGCTAAGTGCTTCAGAGCATATGGGGTGAAAGATACTTTAAGGGCTGATATTCTCACTGATGAACTCGGAGAAACTGCACACCACTCTGCCAAAAAGTCCTCTAACCTAATAAATAGGCCAATTATCAGTGCCTCCCAAAGCGAGCTACTGTATGACTGACACATGTAATTGCTTTCTGATCTGCCACGCGGCTAGAATTTATATTTTTTAATTATTTTTTTTACCAAAGTATCAGATAATGTGAAAAACCATGTGACGATGTGAAAGGGGGTTGCCTACAGAGAATTATTAACCGAATCTGCACCTCCCTCTTTATAGCTTTATAGTGAGTTTGAGCTCATTGTTTAGCTGTCTGGCCGACAACTTTACTGTTTTGGTTCACTCTCGCTGCTCTCATAGTGTTGTTTTAGGCCACAACAGGCTGCTGTTTTCAGTGCAACAGCTCTAAAAACACACTGTACGCTACCTGCTCAGCACTAAACAGCAGATGGACAAAGTTAGCGGCTAGCTGGTGAACATAGTGGAGCATTTAGCAGCTGAAGAGCCAGATATTTACCTCAGTAGTTGATGGAGACCAAAAACCAGAAACATGACTCCAAATTAATGATAATCTTGCTCTGTAACTGCTGGATGTGTAAATAAGCAACTGTTACAGTTCGCCATCTCAACTTATATATACTATACACACTGTATACGTCAGTGTTGTGTTCACAACTTGTTTCTGCTGCCCCAAGTGTCCAACATATCAGTTATTGCAGGTATAAGGTTTGGTTAAGTTAAGACAACTAAAAATAATTGGGCAAAGATTGACTTCATGGATAAAAGAAAGCAATGTTGACTGTTGGGACACGAACCACAGTCTCCACTGTTCAAGTCAAACACTTTGTCTGGCCAACCATCTACCTTTAATTTCAGACTATTTGTGTTAGTAAAACATCATGGTACTTCCACCTTTGCTACTGAATGAGGACATTAATTATTCGCACAACTGGTCTAGTCTCAAGAGGTCACTCTTTAGGAAAAAAAAGTAATTTTAAGCACTTAAACAAACAAACAATGCTGTCATTTTTCTTTTGAGGACTGTCTCCACTCTGCTCATTAACTGAAAGATCAGGGGGGAAAACACCCCAGGAACCCTGACCATAAACCCACATGAACACAACATCATTAGCCTCCCAAGGAACTGGCTCAGGGATTACAGGTGAAGTTGCATGACGCGGTTGGTGTAGTGCGTGACCTTGACTAGAAGGGACCAGATGGCTCAGCACAAACAACCAAACAGCGGTGGAACATATGTTTGTAGCGTGGTTTGACCTGGAGGCAAGCCAAGAAAAGGAGATTTCTATGAAATCTCATATTCTTTGCTTTAAAGAACCTCTCATACAAAAGGATGACTTATAATCTTATAAAAGCACAGCAAAAGATCAAGAAAAGTGAGGTTCACGATTTTACCATTACATTTAAATGCCATTTTTCTTTTTCGAGTAAAGCATCCATGATTCAACAGATTTATTTTTTATTTTTTAACATAGGCTGTGGTCATTTTCATTTGAAACACAGACAGGTATTTCTGACAACAAATCAGGAACAACCTGATAATTAATGAATCCAAAATCAATTGTTACCAGTTTTGTTTATGCAATTAACTGTAGCTGATGTATTGAATCATAAACTTGAAAATAAGTATATATTTTATAGTTATTTCCAGACCAGATGTTTTGCATGGCGTGAATGCGGTTCCCATGAATTGCAGCCATGTCCACTTATTCAAAATAATATGCAGATGCTCGACTGGATGGTTAAAGAAACCTACTGATGATGCCATCACAACATATTACCTCTACTTTATAAACAAGGCACGGTATTGTTTCAATTTACATGCTGTTAGTTTACTGCCATTAACCTGAATCAACCTGAATTTTATCACTCATTAAGGGGAGCTTATTATGCAGTAAGTGTAACTAAGGACACATATTATATTGTAGAGAAGGTGGAGGTGGTTTACTAGTAATGATTAATTTGTTTACTTGCAAAAAAAATAACGTGTGCGAAAGCAGTGGAGTGGAGACTTTGGCACCGTCAGCACGAAGAAGAATAGTGCAGGGCAGGTGCAACAAGGGCGAGGGGGCTTAGGCCTGGAAATAGGGCAGGATTGTGGAATAAGGCAGCCTCGTCATCAGGGAGAAGAAAAATGGTGGCAGATCAAATACATCCAAAGGAGGAGGCAGCCAGGTGTGCTAAAGCAGTGTCTCAGGAAAAGCAGGGTCAGTGGGTGAAAAGGGAGAATGTGGAGAGGATGAAACTGAGCTGGAGAGAGCTATGAAAGAAAACTGCATTAAATTAATCATAGGTGCAGGTTACAGTATGATGTGTTACCTTCTCCCCAAAATCTAAGCTCGCTCCTGGATCCTGGCTGTTGTGTTGTGTATCATGTACTGTTACACTTTCATTTGCATCTATTCTTTTTTTATTAACTATAATATGACAAGTATTTCACAATAATGCTTTTCAAAAATAACTTCCTGAAGGAGTTAGAATTGGCCGTCATTACTGATGACCGTTGCACAGTCACATCACCTGTCAGATCACTGTCTTGTTGTTTCAGAGTTTTGTTTTGACAGATAATGTGATGAACTGTTGATTGGGCACTGTATTTCACAGCTCTCCCTATTTATGTCAAGATATTGTTTAACAGTATGCAAATTAGGCTCAGTTACCCATAGATTTACATATGCACAAAAACTCTGCATTTAGAGCGTGCAATGAATCAAATTATAATTTTATATGTAAGTGTGTTTCACATACTCAGACAGCTGGGTTGTTATGATTTACACCTCCAGTTCATCCATTCTCTTCCGTTGGTAGGGCTCAGTGCTGTGAGTTGGAGGGATATTTGGGAGGCGAGACTATATAAGTTTTGCTTGATAGTCTCCACTGTGGTGACAAATTCTAATTACAGTAAAAATGGCACTTTGGGTTTCCCTTGATCTTGACTTGACTGAGAACGAATGGGATTGGATCACAAGCGGGAAACAACAAACATGCCTTTGACAAAAAAGTCAAGAGGGATCTTTGATGCTCAACAAACATGTCTTCACTTCTTTTTTTTTTTTAACTTTTGTGATAAAACTATTCTGCTAATACTAATGTTTATCTGTGACATGCTAAATGATACTGTACCAGTTGCACAAGTAAATGTCTGCTAGCATTAGTCACCATAAGCTACTGGTCATACCAGACAAAGTAAAGGTATGCAAAACCCATGACTGCCTGAATCTGCGCATGAAATCAACTTTTTCCTTCCTTTCTGTACAACAAAATTTCCTCTTTTAAAAGTCTGGCGTTAAGTGATATGATGATGATTACAACATTATTATTATTCTGTTGTTTCTCAGTGTATGGGACTATGTGAGAATTCTCAGACACAAGGACGGTTTTAAGGTGGAAATAGAGTCAGTGTAGACTTTGGCATGTCCTGTTTTTTGTTCTTTTGATTCAATTATTTAAAATTCAGAGTACGACAAGTATGTCTCATAAGTAATTGTTTAATTAAAAAAAAGAGGAACCCTGTGGCAAATGGAAATTAAACATCTCAACTAAGGTGTTTCTGTCAGACACAGTGATTGATTACTGCTGCTTACACAAGTTGCCTTCAGGCTGATCGAGAAACACTAGACTGTTGTGAAAATGTGTTTTATGGTTGATTTGTTTATTCAGACCTACTCGTGATACTACAGTCATTTTATTTAGATGATGGATAAGAGAACTCATTTTAAAAAATCTATTAAAAAATAGAAATATCATGACACCATGAGGATATCACAGTTACACTGTACACAGGACATTTAATTAGTGTTTTCTAAAAAGGAATTCCACTTAATTTATCCAGGTTTTATCATCAAGTGTTACGCAACTGCTACAGGAATCATTTCCTCCATCACAGATCTGTATTCGAGGTGTATAACTGTGAGAAACAAATTGTTTTCCCTCAGATGGAACAAGAGATACAAAAAAAGGTACAATTGTTTTTAACGATTTACAAGGGTTCATGATAAAGTGAGTGAACCACCTGAGCTTCAGACAATAGAGATTTTCTTTCTTTAAATCTACAGTATTTAACACATAGTATAAAGGCTGTTAGGTATATTTAAGCCAAGCGCTTTAATTTAGAAGCAAATTCACCCTCGGAGGTAAGTCATGTGGAACTCATTCTGGCAAAAATGGCTGAGTTAATTCCTTGCAAATATTGTCTCTCAAACAAGATCAAAGAGAAGCGCCATCAGTTTCATTCATGTTTGTGACTCATTGTTTGTTGCTGCACCACTGTTGTGTTTACGCGCTTTAAAAGAAATATGGAGAGAATTTCACTCTCCCGTTTGTTGTGCGACATCAATTTTTAAAGGAAATAATACATCATAATCATTTGTGGATTGAGACACAGCTGCGTTTTACAAAATTCATACAAATTGTTTACTATCGATGTAATAAAATGAAATGAAATGCCTTTTTTTGTTGAAAAATGACGCTGAGAGGTGCACTTAGATTTAATATCTATCCTTTTTATTGCAGTCGCCTAAACTATTAGATATCACAGCACAAAACACTGAGTCACAAATTAATTACAGCTGCATCCATGTAGGTAAACAGTTACAGGGGCCAGCCTGTGGCATAGGTGAACTAGGCAACTGCTGAATCCTTTTCTCTGGAGCCATCACCTACAAAGCTTTTTCTTTTATTATTTATTCATAACCAGTGTGGTTGCAAGGCTGCATCCGTTTTCAAGTCTGAGGAGGGAGATAGGAAGGGGGGGGGGGGGGGATGCAGTGTTCTCTGTCTGTCATTGTTTAAGCATTTTCTATAAATCTTGCTAAGACAAAACAATCTCCTCATTAAAGAGCCAACTCAACATGTCACCTTCAGACAACCAAAACAAGTCAGGGTTCTTCAACTGAACCTTTTCAAACAGATGATTCCTCATGTCACTGTAGGGCAGCTCATCCTCAACAACACCAAGGTCACAAAAAAACAACAACACATAAACGCTGCTCTTCAGGAATACCTTTATATCTGCCTACCTCAATTGCCAGTGGTAATGTACCGGTTCTTAACTGAGCACACAGGGACCTCTGCCTCTCTTTAAATTAAATGTTATATGAGGATCTGTGTAGTAATCCTCTTTCATTTGAACATAGTTTCATGAGCTTTGGCTTATTTCAAATCTCCTCCTTCCCTTTTATAAATGCACCATCTTGAGAGATGGTTAGAATTGTGAAGCTGGATTACCACTTCAGTATCTTTCAGCTTTTCCTGCAATATCATATTCGCTTGCTGTTTATGGACTACATCTGTGGGGGGGGTTGCTCATTTTAATTCACTTCACTGACCTCTAATAAAGAGCAATACATGCATGAAACTGATGAGGATATGGGTTGTAATTCCTTTTTTATATGACCCAAGACAGTCTGTGAATAAACCTTAAAGCCATGGGAGGTTTGAACGTCTCCTCCTGCTCATCCATCTTCTGTCTGTTGTCCGTTCTCTGGCCAGCTGACACCACAACAGAGGAAGAACTATTTTGGTGATGCACATTTTTTATGCATTAATTGCCCTTTATGAGCAGTTTAATTAGTGAAAACAAGAGCAGAGACAACACGAGCAACATTTTAGAGCAAGAGAAAGAGCAGTTAACGCCAAATCAGGGAGACTTGGCTCCGGCTGAGACAGGAAGGAAAGATCATGGATTTTATTTACAATGCGTTTGTTAAATCTAAAAAATACAAAAAAATAAAAGACATTGTATTTTAAAGCCACATACATTGTGTATTTCTAAGCCCTTAAGCAAAATCTTGTCCAGGGCCCCAGAAAGACTAACACCAGACCTAGTTGATTAAAATACAATTATAAACAACAGAATCTCTACTTTTACTTTTCAGTAGTAATTGGCTCACTGTCACACATTAAAAAAATGATTATTCCAGCTTAGTCTAATGTAAATGTAAACTGCCCCCACAATATAAACTTGTCACATTCTTTATCATGAGTGGAAGATCACTGAATCTTTTCAAACTTTAGCCCAAACAAATACACTTTTTCATTATCTTACAAATGTCCACAAGTATCATCAGTTAAGAAATGTCAACCTGTTGTTACACCTTAAATGAGATCCACTAAAAAGGTACAAAAGCACGAACAATCAGCAGAGTACATGTTGAATTATTATGACTAACAGGCATAATAACTTCACTGACTCTTAATTGCACCACAGCTTAGAACAGAGTAGTGGAAATCTGCTTACAAGACACTAGACAGCAATAGCAACTAGGATGGCCACATGACAAATCATAATATACACTTCCACAAATTCAAAAAGAGAACATTTCAAAACATTCAATTTCCATAACAGAAATGTCTTATTATGTTGGATGCAGTGTTCTCTGTCTGTCATTGTTTAAGCATTTTCTATAAATCTTGCTAAGACAAAACAATCTCCTCATTAAAGAGCCAACTCAACATGTCACCTTCAGACAACCAAAACAAGTCAGGGTTCTTCAACTGAACCTTTTCAAACAGATGATTCCTCATGTCACTGTAGGGCAGCTCATCCTCAACAACACCAAGGTCACAAAAAAACAACAACACATAAACGCTGCTCTTCAGGAATACCTTTATATCTGCCTACCTCAATTGCCAGTGGTAATGTACCGGTTCTTAACTGAGCACACAGGGACCTCTGCCTCTCTTTAAATTAAATGTTATATAAGGTTCTGTGTAGTAATCCTCTTTCATTTGAACATAGTTTCATGAGCTTTGGCTTATTTCAAATCTCCTCCTTCCCTTTTATAAATGCACCATCTTGAGAGATGGTTAGAATCGTGAAGCTGGAGTACCACTTCAGTATCTTTCAGCTTTTCCTGCGATATCATATTCGCTTGCTGTTTATGGACTACATCTGTGAAGTTTCTTTATTTCTTGTGTCCATTAGATGCAGGTTTATTGATCCTCTGTGCTTCTTTCCAACATACAATTGAACCAGCCATTTTGCAGCTTCACCACTAATGAGCTACTGAACCAACTGAAGGGTACATTTTAGTCTTTTTTTTTTCATATGTAACCTTGACAACAATCCTAAGCTCAAGCAAGTGGTTTTAGTTGCATTACACTGACAATGCTTGCAGCTGTGCGTTGGTTCTGAACCTCACAGATCTAGTATATCTAGTTCTACACACTGCCAGCAAGAGGAACTATTTTTCTCTCTCTCCACACACACACACACACACACACACACACACACACACACAGGTGAAACAGTTTGTCTGATTGAGACTGGCCGGCCCACAGTATTTGTTGAGAGCTTGGTCTGTCATTCATGTTTTGTGTGTCCTGAGGGAGGAGAGAGTTCTCCAAACTGCAGCAGAGCAATAAATTTCATTGAAGGAATTAAGTTGCTGTCCTGAACTTTTTTACTTTCTATGTCTTAACCCCGTCTGAGTTGCCACTGATAGATAGAAGGAATACTCAGTGAATATAGATGCAATTTGAACATCATTATAATGCATGTAAAGCTTATGTACTATACAAGGACAGATGGTCTGTTGTTTGGTACAAACATACTGTCCCATGAAAAGCAGCTATAGTGTAGAGCCATATGGGAAGCAGAATTTAACTAAATGTCACAGATGTCTGTGTGCACAGTTGCATTCAAGTATACTATTAATTATAGAAACAGGTAGATTTATTGGTCTCCCTGAAGAGGAAAGGTTTTGTTTGTCATGTGATTTACTGTAGGTGAGACTAAAGACACAGTCCATTTTATATGTTATTATAAGACTTGAATTGTGTTTTAGGAAGGGGAGCCTTTCTTGTGGCATTTTTTATCTGTGAATATTTCTGTATATTTTCTGCGAATTGATATGCATGATCACAATATTTTGATCTGGTTACTGTCTTGAAACAAAAACACTGAGTAGGAACAACATTAGCAGCCTGTTGTGCGCCAGTAGCTTTACTAGTCTCATTTGGAGCCACGTTTTAAGTCTGCAGACATTTTTACCTCTCTGAACTTTGCTCATTTTAAATCCACTTACTAAATAGTTCCACTGCAAGTCCTGTGACCTGGGTGACTGAGAATTCCCACAGACATATTTCTTTGCTTTATTTTTCACATTGTGCTCTCTTTTTAAAAGTGTCTAATGAAGATAAATCAAGCTCAACAACGCAACAAAACTGTTGAAACCTAATTCAGATATATATCTCCCGAAGTCTGCTGGGAAATTACTGCTCTTGTGACACATAATTTTAGCCCGGTGCTTGGTTTTATGAAAGCATCTTAATGTGGACATTAACATTTGAACCCTAACGATTCTGTGCAGAATGAACTCATCAGGACATTAGACACTGGGGAGAGACCCCTGCAAGTGGTTGTGCTTGCATTAGTGCTGTCATCTGTTGAATGTTGGAGGAAAAGTGAAACTTCTAATAGAGGTACAGTGTGTCTGTGATGAAAGTAATACAACAATAAGATGAGACCTTTTGATACTGACACCATCCTTTATGGCTGTAACATTGTTTTATACAAACCAAACATGCTCATATTTCCCAGGAGGTTTCCATTTATTTATCATTATGTTTACTTGGCACAACATTGGCTAGTGAATCCTACACCCCTTGGATTCCTTTTGCTGCCAACTGTAAATTAAAATTTGTCCTTGACGGGATACTTGGGATGTTTTTTATATTATGTCAGGCTCATATGGAATTTAGTTCATTTCCTTGGCAGCACCACAAGCGCTCTGAGCTCCCACCATGCCTTATGAATACAGAGACACTCACAGTGCAGCGGCAGCAGTAGGGGTGAGTAATGCAAAACAGATTTTGCAAAATGGATTTTAAAATTATGAACTCTTCCTTTAATTGACCTGCCCGGTGGCTAAATAATTGTATCACTACTGTAATAGCAGCTGCATTGACCATGCAATATAGCTCTCACTAGCTCACAGTTTGGTTTCTCTTCTGATGAATGTAAATCGATTTAGGGATTACGGGGAATATTTTTGAGGTGTAGCATCACTGTTAATTGATTTTCCTCAAGAAAATGTCTCTTTTGCTGTTGTGAGATGTTTCATTTTTCCTTGAGCAGTCTTGATCCTTCAGCTTTAAGTAAAGTCAAGATAAAGTGTGTTGGGTTTAGCTTCTGACTGGAAATACAGTGTATCATCAGTCTTCAATCTGTGGTAAAATATTCATTTCTCCAGCGTCACTTTTTTTCCCCTGATTTTTCCATAAATTAATATTTATCCTGATAAGAGTGACTGCAAGTCAGACATCCTCACCACGTTTACAAATGACACATGAAATACCTTTAACCTGCAAAGACAAATCCTTCTGCTGCATCTGATCATCACATCAGTCACACATTTTCTCAAGTCTTTACGGTGCTTCCTTTATTTTGTACAGTATTTTCAAGATGATAGTGAATGTTAAAGTGTAGCTGATTCTACACAGTGATGGACAGTCACATCTAGCAGCCCCTGTGCACTACAGCAGTTGTTATTTTTAAAGTTCAGCAGAGCTCCAGTGGCTGCAGGGTCCGTGTGATGCAGACGCAGCCATGCAGAACTTCACTTGGCATGACATCAGTTCATTGTTAACTGTACCTGAGGCATTTCCTTTGATAGATTAGCTGAGATTATTCTGCTCTTTTATTCACCATTAAAATATTTAACCCTTGACTGTTAGATAAAGATAAAATGCTTATTAGCCAAGACATCTTGTTGTGTTTTCTGTTGACTTGAATGATAGTTACCATAGCTATTTTAATTCTGAGAATGCTTATTATGCACTGATAATGCCATAAAAGAAATAACTTGTGTGGAATGAAAGCATGTGATTCAATATTTTATACAAGTTTCATGGTTCCGTGAATTTTGGACAAAATGTGAATGAAGACTAATGTCAAGTACAACCATGCACCACGCAGTTGCATTTAAAGGAATAGCTAGACATTTTGGGAAATATGCTTATTTGCTTTCTTTCTGAGAGTTAGATGAGAAGATTGATACCGGTAGATAAAGCCACAACCAGCAGCCGGTTAGCTTAGCATAAAGACCGGAAACGGGAAAATGGCTAGCCTGGCTCAGCGGAGACTCCACAAAAATAGTCTTTTGTAAGGATCAAACAAACAAGATATAACATGTTAATTAATGAGCTTTAGAGTTGCTGGTAGGAATATTTTTGTTACCTTTGCACAGACCTAGGCTAGCTAGTTCCCCCTGTTTCCAGTCTTTATGCTAAGCTAAGCGGCTACTGGTTGTAGCTTCATACTGTACAGTCATGAGAGTCTATTCCAGCAACTTTAAAACAAAATTCAAAGACAAGTTTCATATACAAATAAGCATAATATGTGTTTAGCATGCATGTTCAATACAAGGGGCTTTTCTCACTAGAACAGTAGTACATAGAAGACCTTGCAACATGAAACTGTATATGTACCAGCAACTCAATTTTTCCACCTTGTTGTAAGGGGTGTTCCTAGTGTTTTCCCCAAGATGGGGCTCCCTTACAGTCCATGCAATTTTCTTGTCAGTTGTCTTGTTGCCTTTTCCTTTATCTGTCGGAAATCCAAAGTTCTGCCACACAGCAGATTTAAAACTTGACAGCAGCTCAGTTTCACCTCAGTCCATGCTGTCTCCTCCAGGTTTGTCTACTCTGTAATGACTGCAGCCTGGCTCACTGCAAGTGTGATGACCCATGCTATGACTTGCTAGCAAAATAAGTGAACTTTGCTCATGCTTTAAACAGGGTTAAGCAGGAACTCCCATTAGAATACTAACAACATTAGCCATATTTACAGCACGTGCCTACTTAGTGTGTGTGTGTTTGGGGATACAAGATGCAATGTTTGAGGGCTGTGGTGAGGTATTTATCCTCAATGCATGTCATCCAGTTTTGTAAAATTTAGTAAAAACGCAAGAGAGGTGTTCAGAGGGATGTTGTCTCTGTTTCTTTTTATATGCAGCTTGTTCTGCAGGGGAGGTGATAGACGTCGTGGGTCTCTGGAGGCAGCACAGGCCTAAGGCTTGTCTTTGGGTTTCACTGGAGGAGATGCTCCAGGGAGCAGGAGAGGGGAGCCCTCAGCCTCCGTGGAAAGCCAGGAGGTAAGACGGGTGAAGAGGGAAAATGAAGCCTTGGTGTGAAATAAATGAATAACAGAGCATTATTTGGGTGGCAGCAACGAAAAAATCAACGACTTTCAGCATAAAGTTGTGAGATGATCATCAATATGAATAGAAAACATGGCAGCAGACATGTCTAGAAATGTGAAATCAACTTAAAAAGGAACGCCATCTGCTCTTGGCAGCTTATCTGGTCCATGTGACTCTCCACCTCCTGGACAAGTGTGCGAGTTTCCTGTTGGAAGAAACGCTGACCTCTCCATTAAAAAAGCAGTACTTCACAGAGAAGAACGCCACTAACACACCCACTGATAAAGTTTAACTCCTTCTCCCCCTTTACCCACTGGCACAGCACAGGTGTGAAGATAACAAAGACACTCAGTGCTCTCTGTGTGCTTTGTGCTGTTGACTTCGCTATGCACCAGTGGTTCGTGAAAATCAGGCTCTTGAAGTTCATGATAATTATTCTCACGTATTTCTACATGTAACTGATGCTATCTTGTTACACTTGGGATCTGTGGCTAATCTTCCAAATTCAACAGCAGACAGAAATCCAGAGATTTAGTGGCGTAAACACCAGGTATTAATGGTAAAGCATTTAAAATGTCTGTTTCCATTTACTGTATGAATTCTACATCTTGTGTTTGAATTGTTTAAAGTAAAATTGTACTCATTTCTGCCACAATCAATACAACAGTCCATGTTGATTAGATCAGAAATATGTAAGAAATCAGAGCTAAAACTCTCGGAGTCACGTGAATATAAGGCCAGAATGTATTTTGTACAGTGTATGTACCAGCAGTAGTGCAAACACAGTCGGCATGCAATTTTTTGGAGCTTGCACAGAGGTGGGTGGAATTGCACAACTGAGGTGGTTTTTATGCAGATCAGTGCAATCAGTTTTGGATCTCATTTTGGTATTAAAATTGTATTTGTATTTGCAATTAACGGTGATCTGATGGGGCAGACCAGTATTTCAGTATTTCCTGTTTTAGAACCATGTCATATTTCAGCTTTCAAAGGGCTAAAAATGAAAATCTCACCAAAGCAAAGTCCACCAGTCCTGCAACTAATTAAAAAGAAAACACACTTTTTTTTTCCTTTGGTGACTTAATTTAGATAATTTCATGGTTTAATCAAAAGTAACAATAGTTTGAAGTGGTGTGGCTGTGGATCAGCAGGTGGAGCCTGTATGCCTGTTGTCCCTTAACCGTAGAGTTGGTAGTTTGAGCCCCAGCTCCTTCTGTCCGAATGATGAAAGTGTTATATGAATCCTCTCTATTTAAAATACTGCTAAAGAAGTAAAGGTATTCAATTCACAATCATATGGAGAAAAGAAAGCAATTCCTCACACTTGAGAAAAGATTAACGAAGAACTGTTTAGTATTTTTACTTAAATGTGAAATATGAGAATGAAAAAGAAGGTGAAGGTATTTTGTTAGAGCTCAAGTACTGGTGCAGTAGATTTAACACTTGAACACAAATTGTTAGGCAAAAGATTCTTTTGATGTTCAGTTTTTAGTCCAGTCGAGGTATGATTGGTGGTATTATTGTTACATTAGGTCTCAGTGAAGAGGACAGATGGCATCTTCTAAAGAAAAACCAAGAATAGCCCAAATGTTCTGGTCACACATTGCTGTACAGGCAGCCATAAGGGCCAAATATACTGTATATAATGACTCACAACCTGTCTTTCTATTGTATAAGTTTCTTTTTGTTTATCTTCAGCTCTCCCACTTACGATTGGTGTGATACTGAAGGCCAACAAAGAACAACTATCCTTGGTGTTGGAGGCAGGCAGAGCTGAACTGGAAACCATGGCAACACAGTGCTTGTCTCTCTAATCCCTTGGCCCTGCCAGAGAGTAGACAAATACCTGCGCAAGCCCCGGTCTATTCAACACCTGCATAAAAGAAATCCTTCCCAATCTGTACAATATGAAAATACACCAGGGAGGAACAGTTTTGACGGACTGTTTTATACAGTATCTCCACATCACACACACTGCCACAGACAAGCAGGCTCGGCTAATGTTTACATCCTCTGTCTGTTGAATTCTTCTCGTAAAGCGTTTACAGTGTGGAGACACCAGATTTATTTTTCCTCCAATCAAATGTAATAAGATAGCATTTATGTGAGTGACTCCAGCTGTTAACATGTCAAGGTTTTTTGTCTTACAATCATGCACCTAGGAGATTTATGTTAATTAAAAACAGACATAAGTGTTGCAATAATTTGACATTTCACAATAAACTGATTGATTCATT
Source organism: Macquaria ambigua (assembly GCA_008360985.2). Lineage (NCBI taxonomy): Eukaryota > Metazoa > Chordata > Actinopteri > Centrarchiformes > Percichthyidae > Macquaria > Macquaria ambigua. The sequence goes on along the minus strand of VMKM01000111.1, from coordinate 65,969 downwards.
GGTTTCTATTTTGTGTCTTTCACTATAATTTGCCCTCTATACATAACAGAATTGCATGTATAATATTTATATTTATCATATTTTATGGTTCTTTTATGTTACATTTTACTTTGATTTTTATTTAACCTTTATTTAACCAGCCAAGTCATTATGAACAAATCCTTATTTACAGTGGCGGCCTGGCAAAAGGCAAGGTGGTAAGGGCTAAAAAAAGATGACAAATGTTCACCTTTTTATGCACCAGATGGCATACACCATGCACCTACTGTAAAAAAGCTGCTACAGTTCAATGAAAGTGTACTTGGTCGTGTAACTTCATACACACAAAAGACACCATGTGTGCAGAGAGAAGGTGGAAACTGCAGTAAAAACATGAGAATTTAAGTGGTGAACTGGTTAGCAGTTAGCAGCAGCAGTAGAAGCATACAATTATCACAGTTTGTAAGGTTAATTAAAAGGTTTACTTTAAGTTGCATTCTAATGGAGAAGCTGATCATTTGAGTGTTTTATCCAGTCACATTTATCTTTCATACTGTGCTGTGATCAGTGAACCTGAAAGTCATTGCAGTATCAAAGAAAAGAAGAAAGGCTGCGTCTTGATTCTTGTCTCGAGTTGATGTCCTTGAACTTTTTTTTCTTTTTCAAAGTCCATTATTCAAGATGGATTGTGGATAATGTGATGGACTGTGTAATTACATCTGTGATAAATAATTACTGCAAAATGGTGCTGTTAACAAAATCTAATTAAAATTCAAATGGAAGAAAGAAAAAGGTGAGATTGTCTTACATGACCCTTACAGTATCACCGTGACCCTCTGTGCCTCCAAGCCATCCAGGCATGGAAGACGGGTGTCACAACAAGAGGGCCGCACGATTTGGAGCGGGATCATAATTTGAATTTTAAAAAAGCTCCATAAAAACCTGTTTGACGGAGAACTAGTCTGTTGTTTCCTGTGTTTGTGTTTAGTCTCTTTGTGTCTCTAACAAGCATTCACATCAACCCTGTGACTACTGACAGTAGCCTACTGTTTTCACATAAATGTTTCACTAACCACCCACAACAGAAGGCCTCTACACGTTGAGTGAATCAGCACACCTTTGCTGAGGAGGGGGTACGCTCTCCTAAACTGCTGCCAACTTCCTCCATTCTGGGGCATCTTACATGCCTCCCGCTCCCTCTCCAGCTCCACTGGGATGGTGGCACTGGAAGAGGAAATGTGGTAAAGCAGCCATTACTAGGTTCTTCATATGGAGGCGCATGGGATTTTATTCCTCTGATTTTCTGGTTCACGAGAAGTCAGGAGACGTGGTCGCTAGTGGATCTGATGTTTTTGTCCTTTCACGAATCGGGTTTTCGCATGTTAGCACATCTGCTGATGCACCAAGTATGCGACTGGATGATTGTCATAGATGTGACAGATGTACTGTATATCTCCACATCGCCATACTGCTTCGCCACAGAAAATGCTAATCATTACCTCCGGGGAGGTTTTCAGCACCTCCCTTTTCGGCAGTCCCGATATTAGTAGGGATGTCCCGATCAAGTTATTTTGGCCCAGATCCCAATCCGAGTCCTTTAATATTGGGTATCCGCCTATTGCGAGTCCAGTCCAATACTTTTATTTACCTAAATGTTGACTATGTATCTTACACATTGAAATAACAGTTGTAGCCTTCTAAATTCAGCCCACCTTTATTTTTCACGAGCTACTTGATCCAAATACTAAAGGTCCTGATTCAAAGTTATTAAGATGATAAGCTCAAATTATTTACATGAAATTCACACACTCTAATTTTCACTCATATATGGAGCAAAATGCTCGCAGTGTAGAGCAGCAGTAAAGAAAGGATCGGATGTCGATGTGGATCGTACGATCCATTAAAATATGCCCCGATATGATCCTTAGCATCATCTCAGGACATCCCTAGTTATTAGTAAAGCAATGTACTGTAATTGCTGTTTCAATGAGTAATTTGTAATGAGCAACTGAATAGAATTTTTCAAGTAACTTGCCAAAAAATGTTGTTAAAGAGCTAAAAAGTCCGCAGTCAAACGTAACTTTGTAGTAGACAAAGACAACGCACTACAGCCCAACCAGCCCTCCCCTCCTACCTGTCTCTTGCAGTCACAGCTCTCACAGTCTCCGGAAGAAGACAGCCAGGGCCTTCAGTGTCTGTAGTTCGAGCCAACCACAACAGTGCTTACCATCTGCTGCCAGACTTGGCGTGTCACCTGTAACATCTGCTGCTGGAGCTCTTTATGGGTGACCCTCAGCTAAAGAGCGTGTCTCCTCTGCTTGGCCGTGGCCCCCCTGTTGTGTTGGACCCCACTGCAAGAACCATCCTGAACATGCACAGGTAACTCAGCGGTTGAGTCACCTCGACCTGTCTCAGGATCAGGCCTCATCTCAGTGACCCTCTCACTCTACCAAAGCTTTCACAACCTTACCGTCACTTTCTGACTCTTCTAAAACTAACACAAAACAAAATTTTGTTGATTTTTGAGCCAGTAGCGAAAAAAGGCACTACATCTGCACAGCACCATGTTTAGACTCTGACTCTATCCCTGCTGTGTGTTTAAGACAGCGATCCCTTACAGTGTTTTCACTCCTACCTTGGCACTCGCAAAGTCAGGCGAGTGTGACAAATTAGGGAGACACACAGGGAACATACACTGACCATGAGCATAGCATGCCAAGAGAGGCTTGAAACCTAAATGGATGGAACAGTTGCGATTTGCAGAAGCGGAGCTCTGCGTGTTTTTGTCTTGATCTCGGCGGCGGCGATCTCAGGCAGAGGCACACCAGCTTTTTGTTTGCCAGTGTGGTCACAAGATGGTTTACAAGGGAAGCACATCCACCACTAATGGAATGAATAAAATGATTTATTTAGTATGTGCTTCTAGGATATTTGATTTGCTTGGCTACGTTTAGCCCATAGCCTCATCATAATGAAACAGCAAGAAGTCAGAGTTGCAGAAGAGGCATCTTACTGGAAGAGGAGAGAAAACTGTGCCTGAGGCTCTGTTAAATTATGCTCCTCGTCAGTCACACCCTCATTTCTCTTCTTGTCAATACAATTCTCCGTGACAGAGACGGGTGAAATACATCTAAATGCGCCTGATGGCAAATGTCTAAATAACATTGTTTTATACATCAGTCATTTATAGATTTCACGATACATAAATTACATTTGTATGATTTTTTTATTTAAGCACTAGTCATAATATTATCAGTTTTGCCTATTCATATTCATTCTTATTAGATTCCAGTGCCACTTAAGTTTGAAAATCCTCAGATCCAGTCCGTTCAATGACCTGTGAAATTCCTGGAGGATGATGTAGTTCTTAAAGTACATGGTATAATGTCTTCTTAATGTCAGCTATATTCAAGTATTGCATAAATCATGTTATGCTGACATTTGGTGTGCTGTAGTGAATACTAAACTAATTCATCTTTAAGTATTAAAAAAAGAAAATAGTTAGGAAAGAGAGCTGCATCAGAATCCCCCAATGTCGTCTTTTCAACTGCTTTCTGGTATTACTGGTTGACAGAATTGTTTCCAAAGACTTCCAGACACTCATTTTATGACTCTTGTTCCCTTGACTCTCTTCAATCTTAGATGCTGTTAGTAATGCAATTTTTTAAACTGAAACCGAAAACAGAAGACGCTGTAGGGGAACTGATTCTGCTTTCAACACTTTTCCCTTTTCTGTTGGTCTAGACTGCTCAGTGTCTTCACTGGCTTAAATTAGCCAACAGTGTGCCTCAGGGATCCATCTTTGGCACAGTTGTGTTATCTCCAGCTCTAATTGGCCAAATCATTCCTAAACAGTCACATCAGAATCTAACCATAACATCTAGTGATTTTAAAAGATTGTACCTCTTCAAAGACTGTATGAAAGTAAATTGAAAACAATCACCTTCATCCACATACTGTCAACACTGGATGTCTGTGAGAAATGGAGAGAGCTTTAAAGCTGCTTGTGCCACAAAACATGTTGTAAAATATTACCCCCGATCCATACTTTCACACATGACACCAGACCAGCACTGGAGTAAAAATGCAGCTTCAAGGTTTATAACAAAGAAAAATTGAAGAAAATCCTTTTTTTCCCCCTGACCTCTGGATCCCTGTTGTGTTTAGCCCTGGCCAACATAGCTGACCTTGTAGCGACATCAGCGCCACAGGGAAAGCACTCATCTGGTCCAAGGTCAGAGTCGAGAACTACTGGCGGCCTTTGCCATCATGACACACAGGGTTTCAAATGATCTGCCTGGCAACCTCAGGATGTCACACATTTTAGTTTTATTGTCTGGTTACGTGTCTTACACTGGATTTTCCTCGCACCATACATCACTACTTCTCTCAGAACTAGACTGAGTCAATTTACTCTTATCTCCAACGGAAAAATAAATTGCAAGTTCATGTCATTGTCCATTTTCTGAAAAAATTAAAATCAATAGGGTACTTGATGTACTGTATAGAGTATTGCATTAGTTCAGGCAGAGCCCTAACATCACATTCATATAGGTGTACATGTCAGGCGGTCTTCATGGCCTGACCTTTCACATCCTGCTGATACTCTCATGCCAGCACTTCATGCTGCTGCAGCAAGGAGTTAGAAAACAAGTTTGTGTACAACAGTTCACTCTTTTTGGTAGAAATAATTGTGTTAGGTAACTCAGGGTTAGGGTTTAGGTTAGGTTATGGCCAGTCATCACAAATATGACGGGTTGGGTTTAGAGTTAGGGTTACACAAATCTATGAGGAATCACAATTTGACACTAATATGTATGTGAAGTTACTTTCATTGGTGTTGTTTGGTTGAAAATGTCATGTAGCGGCTGAAATAATTACTTTGGTTGTTTGGCTCACGCATTATTCATTCATGCTGTTGATGTTCACAGAAGTCAAATATAAATATTCAAATTCATTTATATGCATTCACATTTTCCCTACATACTTTACTATTCAATATCATAACTGGATATAAATAGCTGAATGCCTGCTGCTACTCACCAGCCACACTTATTGCTAGTTTGGCTAACTTCAGCGAGGTGATAGGGCTTCGCTTGCATGCAAGTGCAACACTGTTCTTCATAGTCTTGGTGCATTTAGTTGTGTTGTTGTTGTATTATGATACTATTAACTTGTGCGTGTTCATTTGACAGTAAGCATGCTTACTGAATTACACTAGAAGATTCCATGTAAAATATTTCCCTTGAATCAAGATATTTTCAGTATGTTGCAAGTAACTGCACTATGTATCTGCACTACATTTTAAATAAGAAAGACTTTGCTAGCATTAAAGGGGAATTACAACATACACATGTTGCATAGATGAAGTTCACAAAGGGTACAGGATTGCAATAGCTCCGTTGTTTTGGGTGTCTAACCTGCTTCTTGTTGTTAAATATTAAGCAGTACAATCCTCGATCCTTCTTGGATTCTTTGAGAGGTCCCTTCATAAGCGCAACATTTTTTACCAAATCTGTTTGCAACAAATAGTCATTTCCCTGACTTCTCTCACTGGCAGAAAATCATGTCAAACTGATCAGTTAATCTATAGCAGTTAGATCACTCAGAATTATACTGTACTGCTATTATATATACTTTTTTGGTATTTAAAATTTTTCCTCATCGGTATTTCTGAGATATCTGACAGTCATAATTTTGTCCTGAATATCTTTTATTGTGTCTTTTTTACTTTAAAAGTATTCAATAACCATAAAAATCTGGATTCTTTCTGGTGGTAGTGGTAGGAACAGCAGTATGAGCAGTATTAAAATTAGACTTTTTTACTGTTTGCATACTGCATTGCTCTTCTAATAACGCTGGGCACAGCTCTACCTGTCTGTCCTCGGGGATCCACCTGGCACTGCCTCATCAATAACTTGGCTTACTGGGAGAATCTGCTCACTGACTACAAAACACAATGGCAACAAATTAAATTCTTAATGAGCACAACCTATCACTAATGACTGTGCAGAATCAGTGTAGTGTTGCACAACACTTATATCAGCAAATTTAAACTATATGGCAATTATAATTCTGTAATTTATACAAAAAGGGGCAAATTATTCCTTGAGAGAAGACGATTAATGTCGTGTAATGCAGCCATTCTCAACCAGTGGGCCGTGGCCCAATGGTGGGCGTCGGAGCGCCATCTAGTGGGCCGAGGAGGTAGTGGTACTGCCAAATGATGAGATTAAATTAAAAAATGTTTTTGGGTAATTTACAAAGCTAGTTATTTTCACTAGTGTGAAATATAGTCTATATTTAGACTATATTTCACCGGGTTTCACCAGGTGAAATATGGTCTAAATGTAAACATTTAATCAACGCCTACAAATAGTCTGTGAAAAAACATTCAATTTTGAACGTCTTTTCAACATTCACATTTAATCGACATCTACAAGTAGTCGGTGAAAAAACATTGGATTTTGAAGCTATATTGGGATGCCTTGGAGTGCATTATCACATGTATACCACGATCACTTACCAATAGAGAATGAAGGCTTTGTTTAACTAGTCATACAGTTTGTTTCTAATCTGTTTAAACCGTGTTTAGGTTTGAGGTGTCTTATTACATTATTTCAATGGATACCTGCCAGCCAATCAGCAGAGCTTAACATTACATCATTAACTGAATACTACTAGATATTTATTTTCACATGTTTATGGATCATGTTTGAACATTTGAATTTGGTGCCCAAAAACCTTAAAGCAAAAGTTCAACATTCTGAGAAATACACTTACTCACTTTCTGGTAACACAATCCACATACCAGCACCTCTAAAGCTCACCAATTAACATGTTAATTAACACAATTAAACATTTTGTTTGTTACATCTGTATAGAAACTAAAGTGTAAAAACAGCAATTCGCCTTTTTTTTTTTTTTTTTTTTTTTGCTGGGAACGGTAACTGGTTGCCTGGCAACAGCTACCAGCCAAGAAATACTCTGGCACATAACCCCCTGTAAAATGGCCAATTCTGTTCTTCTTTTTTTTTTTTTTTTTTTTTATGGATAAAACAAACAAAATATAACATGTTAATTGGTGACTTTTGGGGGGCTGGTAGGTGGTTTTTGTTACCTTTGGATGGAGCCAGTCTAGCTGTTGCCCCTGTTTCCAGTCTTTGTGCTAAGCTAAGCTAACTGGCTGCTGGCTCCAGCTTCATATTTACCGTACAGATGTGAGAGCGGTATTGATCTTCTCATCTAACTCTCGGCAAGAAAGCATATAAGAGTATTTTCCAAAATGTCAAACTAATCCTATAAGCCAAAAATGGCACCAATACCTTAGTCTACACTGTTCATCAATTAGGGTTACTTATGCTTTTGACATGAGGGCTGGAGTTTTTGCTGGGTGGTCTTTATACAGATGTCCCTTTCACCCAAAATGTTTTCCTTCAACGTTGAAAATTAAGGATGTTTCCCCTGTGTAAGGGCACACAGACTTGAAAATGATCTGCACTCTACGGAAACTATGCCAACCTCGAGATGAGGCATAATCACAGTTGTTGATGCGAGTGCAAAGCTTGCAATTCTTCTGTTCATTAGGAATAAAAACAGAATATACATCAACTTGACACAAACAGAAGTCTTACAGTCTGGCATAATGAATCACTCCCTGACACAATCCACATCTAATGAGCTATCCAAACTGTAAACAGTTTATCATAAAATGCTTTTGAGATCTAAACTCTGCACATGCACACTACATGTGGAATATCTCTGTGGTTATATCAAAGACCGGAGCAGTAAGAGTGAGGCTTTTCACCAACAATGTCATAAACAAATAACGTGGGGAAAAAAAGGCAAAGCATCTCTCTGGTACTTTGTACTCTGGTAGAATTATCAAGATGTTGAAAACAATCTCTGCAGATTCTTTATGTTTATGCAACCTTGAAAATCTTTTAAAGTAGATATATGATCTTAAAAATAAATATGAACTGTAAAATTAAAATACTCCTAATAATGAAAACATGGAGATAATGTAAAAAAAACTGAGTAAAAACTGCAGAGTTGTACTTTAAATCATCATAGCTGAATAAAATGGTGAAGATGGTTCAAAATTATGTTTGAAATATGTGTTTAACGGTTGTTGTTGTTAGTCTGCTGGACAGAAGAGGGGTTGTGATATATTCATGTGCCGTGTGATGACATTGTACAAGTGTTTACTGCAGGATGGTGTCCTGGCATGTTGCATTCTTCAGGGGACACAAATCAAGCTTCCATTGTAAGCTCGTCAGTCATCAACTGTGTTTTGGCAAACTGCTCCGCTCTCGCAGTGGGATGCTGGCAATACTAGTTCTGCGTGTCAAAATAATGATAGGACACTGCAACATTTTAGTCTCATTATGATGTTTTTTTTGTCCTTTTTCAAAAGTGGTAAACAGAAATATATTTGAGAAAAAGATTTTTAAGCTTTTCATGCAGCAGTTAGATGATATGTCTCTCATTAAAAAACGTATATTATATTGTCTAAATGTTTTGCTCCATGCATGTTGTTTGATGAAATACTAATTAACATTTGGATAGGCTGATCCATGAAAGCATGATTACAATACATGAAAATATCGTAATGCCAGAGGAATTTTATTATTCTTACAAATGTCAATGAGCTTAACTGACGTGTGGTAACGTGTCATAGGTGTAACTGCTCCATTTCCATTACATGTTTTTACCAGTGCGATGCAGAAACTGAATTTATCAGATAAACTGAAAAAGGAAATTACAGCTTATGTAACTATCTTGGGTTCATAAACCAGCAAGAGAAACATTGTGCTTAATTGTTTGTTGATTGTTTTACCTTTATTGAAGTTATGAAGATAAAATGTGTGTACACGTTAGACAACAAGATTAAGACACCTTAAATAACCATATTAAGGCAAATCAGGATTATTTTTAAACTCTTAAACTATTACCAAGTTAAAGGTGCCCTGTGAAATGAAAAACATTAATTTACATTTACATTCAGTTGTACTCACCAAAATGCATTATGTGTATCCCTGAGGTCTAATAAACTTGTTACATGCATTTCCTTCCTCATATTTATAAAGTCTTTTTTGTTTTTAAAGTTTGAAACCCTTTTTACATCCATGTTTACTTGCTAGCCGTCTTTGTCTTCATTACTTTTGCCGGTACAATGCTGCGTTTCTTGGCACATTACCGCCACCTGTTGGTCAGTGGAATAGTGTGAAACCATTGGCAGGGCTGTGAATCACATCGCCGACGTGCACATTTGTTTATCACAACCCAAGACGGGGTCCCACTCATAAGCAAACTGCTCTTTAGCACTACAAGAAAAACCTCCACAGGGTACCTTTAATTGTAAATTGTATTAGGTAGGTTTGCAAAAAAATGAGGATGTGTGCACAGCCAGGGGGCAAAAAAAAGAAGCAAATTTTCATGGGACACTCGTTCTCTCTTTTCCACAACTTTTTTTATGGCACATGTTGATAGAAGCTAACATGACACAAGGAATACCAGAGTGAAATGGCCGCTATAGTAGCAGTAAAACACTAGCTTGGACTGCACAAGTTTGTTCATGCATGTGATGAAAAATGACCTGATTCCTTACAGTGTCGCAGACAAAACAGGCAGGATTTATTAAGAACACAGGAGGCCACTAACATCAATTCTAGTAGTCTGAATGAAACTCCCAACGTTTTCCAGCTAAATGTGCCAGAGACTACTGAATGTTTAGTGCAAAAATCTATAGTATTAGATTCCTGCCATTTATATAGGCAAAGTTTCACTGTGTGAAGGCAGGATTTAATAAGTAACATTACTCAAGCTGCAGGGAACCATCTAAAGAGACTCTGCACACATGTAAATCACTGACTGTCTTACATCTGTTTGTGAGGTTTTTTTCCACTCAGAAAAATCAAAACCAAGTGATGCATTCTCCATCCAGAGCCATCAGTCTGTCATCTCTATCAAACCTGAATTACTGCTAAGTGGCAGCTGTTACCAAGTCGCACACTGAAACTCCACGCGCCCGATCCAACACTTACTGATCAGCGGCGCACTGATCACAGAGCATCACAAACTATTGCTCACACAGTAATACAGTGAGCTGTTCTACCTTACCACAGATGTCTTTTTATTTTTTTTTAATCCAACACTTTTATAAGACAAGGAGCTGAAACACTCCTGAGTCATTTAGGTTGTTAGTTAAATATTTATGCGTCCCAATTTGGAAAACAAGCACTCTCCCACACAATTTGTGACTGGCCAGTGTGTGCTTTAAAACTCACTGGATTAGAAAAAATGAGTAGCTAATTAGGGTGCAGTAGTTGGAATAACTTGCACAGTCCCATTGATTCCTTCTTTGGGGACGGGAGTTTCTCAGCAGGAGTCGACCACACTGTCTGTGTATTAATTTGAAAACCATACAGCTGGAGGCCCATGGGTGCCGGCCCAGACGGCCCGATTCAATTTCTGTGCTTGCAAATGGGTAAGTGATAGTCCAAGTGGCCAATTTATACACCTATCTGAAGCCCAGAGAGTCTGTGTGCTTATAAATCACTGGATGCATATAATTATGTACTGTGTGCTGAAAGGGATGTTTCCTCTTGGGATATTGAACATTTTACTTCACACTGCAGTTTACTGCACTACGACTCCTCTTTAACTTGCCTTATCATGGCTCTCTCCACTGCTGTTTTCTGCCCCTTCTCTGCACATACAACTCAACTGGGAAACCTCTATGGTCACTGACAGGAAATCATGTTGGCACAGAGGATGAGCTGATTTCAAACTTTACTGTCTCCTAAACAGCAGACGGAGCGCTCCATTCAAAGAAAGCTGGGTTGTTACTGCCAAATGATTGCTTTCCAACCACCTCCCCCCTCATGAGAGGAATTTCAGTAACAACGGGTACACAATGTTTTGACGTCACTTTATTTCATACTTCTAAATTTAAAAAATTTACTTCAAACAATTATTTTCCCTCCTGGGGCTGCAAGATTACGCAGTTACCAAGTGTTGCCTAAACACAATCAGCAGAAAGTGTTGAATTCCCACACCCACATTCTTAGAGACACATACAAACACAGAGACACATATGAACACTGTCTACACGTACACTCACAGAAATACATATATTTTTAGCCATTCCCTGTTGTATCCTCACTTCCAACAGCGCTTTCAACTCCAAGAGTCGTGAGTGGGAATAAGTGTTTCTTGGATGGATCCCACATTGATACAATAGAGCAGATAACGTAGCACTAGCTGGGTTCGTAGAGTGGAGAGCCAAAAGTGGAACCATCAGTAAGGCTTGGACATGGAAATTGTATAGAGGTACTGTTAAGCACTGGAAAAACAACAACACCGGTATAGTTTGGAGATCAAGGTTTTGCAGTATGTTTTCTGTGTGTTATTAACCGTGTATTGAAAACTTCAATCTCAAAGGTTTTTTTTTCTAAAATACCTTTCAGTTAGAACAAGTGAAATCACATGTTTCAAATTTCATGTTGGAAACAGCAGTTGACCAAACAATCTCACCTCAAGGTCCATTTAGTTGCTGTTCCGGAGCTTTCGATGATATCACAGGATCTTCATCAGCAGATGGATTTTGCTCAGTTGTTATTGAACTGGAGATATTTAAGAAGAAAAAAAATTCTCAGCTTTTTGTAGCCTGGTTCCAGACCCCCACCCACATCTCAATTTGATCAGCAATTCAAATAGAATAGAATGAATACATGAAGTAAAACAATGTGGTGATGCTGTCTGATTATCAGGCTAGATTTGTTGTCCATGTTGGCTCAAAAGTTGAGTTTCAAAGTCTATTCTTGACCTTGGAAATAACAGTTGACAGAACAATATGAGCTTAAGGTCCAATTAGTTTGGATCAATTAGTCAAATTAGCTTCCAGAACATCTTCTATATGGACCTTATTCTGTGATTGTTCTGTCAACCACATGTAAAATGATTCCATAGATTATACACTGTACATAATGCACTTAACAAGCCCATTTTTGACTGATGTACATGCGATGTTCAGGCATGCTTGCGTGAAGAACTTCTTGGTTTTCCACCTAGAGGATCTTGAAAGAAATGTCAAGGTTCATTTCAACACTTGACTCCTGCCTGTTTACATGACAGATTATGCATTCATATGTTCATCAAACAGATTATAGCAAAATTATATTCCATAAATGTTAAATATGAGTTTTAGAAGTGCAAACATTTGATAATGATACTGGAGAATGACCACTGAATTTAGTAATTAATAAAACATACTGATAAAGATATGTTGCACTTGGCTAACATAGCATGAGCAGAGGGGGAATACTAGATGACACAAACCACTCTGCTGCTTTCGCTTCTCTCTTAAAGATGGTTATCTACTGTAAATCAATAGGCCTCCTCACTATTGGCATGACTGGGAGCTGACTCAGCCTAATTACCCTCTGGTCCAACCTTTAAATCACACGAATGAGAACAAATAAATAATGACCGGTTAAAGTGCCGCTGTCTTAGCGCTTCCATCAAAATCGGCATGCACAAATGAATTGTAAATTTATGGAAATGCAACAAGCATGAGAGGAGCGTCTTGCATTTTGGGTGACAAATTGAAAGCATTGAACACCCGAGAACTGTCTGCCAGAGTGCCAAGTAAGACAGTTAATCTCTACACTGTCCTGGGCCACTTAATTCCTACTGAAATGTGGCACACATTCCCCTCTCCTTCCTATTCCCCATGTTCTTTTTCCCTTATCACTGTAATTTGGTGTGCACTGACAATTGGAAATTTGACAGAGCTATTGACAGTAGCTATTCCACAGTGGGCTAATAATTTCAAGATTTCAGACAATGAGGGGAATATTAAAAAGGATTGTACTGTAGCCTGAATAGAAAAATACAGTAATGACAAGTAAAATGACTGATAGCACGGTATATTACAGCACCATCACCCCAGGAACTTTCCTTTAATTTATTTTATAAATGAGTTCACAGAAGAATTTGGATTTTTCAATTTGAACCTGAGTTAGAGACAACAAACGTAAAAATCAGAAAACTTCGATTTGACAAAAATGTAATGCCTGCCAGCAGACAATTATGACCTTTGTCTAGTTTGTCTAGGGCAAACTTGCACACAAAATGCTGTAAAAGAAACCAAAAAAGGTCTTCTTAGTGAAAAAGAAACAAGCTAAAGCCAGCAGCTCATTAGCTTAACTTAGCATAACTGGAAACGGGGGGAAACAGCTAGCCTGGCTGTGTCCAAAGCTAACAAAAAACACCTCTAAAGCTCACTAATTAACACATTATATCTTCATTGTTTTTGTTTTCATACAAAATTAAAAGTGTAAAACCACAATTTGCTGTTTTAAAGATGATTAGCTAAAGTACGATAAGCTAGTTAGCATAGTTTAGCTAACTGGCTGCCGGTGGCAGGTTCTTATTTGCTGAGAGTGGTATCAATCCTCTCATCTCTCTGCAAGAAAGCAAATAAGCATATTTCCTAAAATCTTTAAATATGACTTTAAATGTTTATTACAGTGATTACATAAGAAACAAATTAGCCAGCCTGCCATTGCATTACTTACATGCTTTTATTTGTGGTGTGTAGAATGACTTCCACACAAACCTCAACGTCTCCACGTCTGCTGCTTTGAGTACAACAACAACTTGATCTAGCTGTGCTGAAGCAATGGATCTTGAGCTTGAAGATTTTCAACTCTGGACAGCAAACTCAATTCGCTGAAGTCTCCATTGATTTATTTATTTTTTCTTTCTCTTTTTTTTTACCCTCTCATGTGCTGGGAAATGATTTACAGCACAGCTTGCCACGGAGCCACACTGTATGTACAAAATGTACAACTTCTCAGACAACAGGGAGTTTTACTTGACATGGTAATGTATGAAAATATATATCATGTGAATCCAGATTTTGAAGCTCATCACACACTTTTTGTTGACTGGCCACTTTCAAGGTTAACCACAAGAGCTCTGCTGTCTTTTTTGAGGAGTGTGTGAACAAACTCAACTTTACCGTTTTAATAATTCCAAAATTTCTTATAATAACATGATGTAATCGCTGATGAAATCTATTTAAAATGTGGCTGCAATAATTGCTTCTTTATCAACTTTATAGTTGAAGGGAGATATGACTTTTTAAGAGTCTCACAACTTTTCGAAGTTAGTGAGCTAAATATATTCTAAAGCATAACAATTATTCCGTCTTGTGAAGGGCTATAAGAGCTGTAAGAAATATGAAGTTTGACAGCTTTATTAAGTGATCCCGGGATTTTTCTCTTGTGCTTGTTTGGCCATAACACACTCTGCTTTAAAGCTGCTGCTACGATAAACATTGATCTGTGTGGTGGATGTGAACACTAACAAAGGCCAATCAAAGGCTCTTGTATTCTGGAGAAAATCTGGTAGGATATTTGACTCCTATAGATGGCTAACAAGGTTCTGGACTCTCAGAGGACTTTAACAATCCAGCGGGCTCATCCATTAAGAAGTTTGAATTTTCTGAAGAGTTATTTGATAGTTTGAAAGATTAATAAATATACATGCGGGACTCAAATTGCATCTTTGCAAATATTTTTCAATACAATCTGATACACTAACATTATAGGTTTCTCTTTTAAAAGGTTTTAGTGGAATTAATCCTACAGTCAGGAGACATTAAGCAACTGCCTTTGGCGGATGAACCTTGAATTTACAGAGCTGAGATTATATGCTATTAAAGCTGTGTGCCTTGCCACATTGTGTAAAATAATTACAGTTTTCCATCCTTGTTTCTGCACTGTCCTTAAACTGTTCTCAGCTAAGCTCAGACGTTTCACTGAATCTGTAATTTCATTTGACGCACATGTACACAACTCTTTGATTTACATGATTTATTTTGAGTAGGAGGACAGTCGAGGTGTTTTAAGCACCCAAGTATAACAACTTTCACTTTCAGTGGTGGAAGCTAAGTACAGTAAGTACTTTTACTCAAATCATGTACTTAGGTACAATTTTGATGTGCTTGTACTTTGAGTATTTCCATTTTATACATTTTATACTTCATACTTCTACTTCACCAGATCTCAGATTACGATTTCACCTAAAAAAACATGTGCCTATAAAATGCAATGTATTGTTGAAGATGAAATCAGTGGTTCCCAGTCTTTTTGGCTTGTGACCCCTTTCTTTCTGTTTCTACTTGGGACCCCTTTTTCTGTTTAAGATGTCTATTTCTTTCTTCTTCTTCTTTTTAAATAACTGTTTGAGACCCAAAGAGGTAACATTATCCAATATTTCACAAAAAAGCAAAGATGAGCAAGAAGTCCAAAATAGGAACACTATTTTTGTGAAGTGGAACTTTGTTTTTCTTCTTTCTTACCCTATTAATCATCTCACGACCTCTCAGATTTATCTTGTGACCTTTGTGAGGGGGCCCGACCCCTATTGTGGTTTGCGAACCACTGAACTAAACTACCAAACATATAAAGTAGTTCCATAAAACTAGCTCGCAGTGCACTTTGACTAGATTCAACAGTAAAATACTACATGCATCAGCATTAACTTTCTGTGATTGACATACTATACAGTAATAATATATTAGTCACAGGGACCATTTTTACTTTTACTTTTGATACTTTCGGTGCATTTTGCTGATAATACTTCTGTAGTTTTATTTAAGTAAGATTTTGAATGGAGGACTTTTACTTGTAATTTAGTATTTTCACATTGTTCTATTGGTACTTTTACCATAAGGACATGAGTACTTCTTCTGGTCACCTGCATTGTGAAAATGATCAGTATTACATTTACAATTGTCTTAATGTGATTTCATGTTTGATGAGATGCATAGAAACTACTGTGGCTTTTGTTAACATTGTCCTAATTATTTACAGCTACCTACTGTTAAGGGCCAACCCTGAGTTATAGTTAGTCACTCCCAGAGCTGAAGACAGTGTTTGCTGACTGTCATGCTGTGGTGACAGAACGAGCAGGGGTTCTCACCTGCCCCGTGGGTCATTAATAGCTCCCTAGGAAATGTTTCTGCCTAGTTCTCATTTGTCCATTAATCCTCTTTAATTAATTATCTTTCATTTACCTTGGTTAGAAGGAATCAATAGCACAGGTTTCACTTAATTTGACAAATGTTCTTTTGCTTTATCCCTCGATGTTGTGTGTGCGAGAATGAGTGTGTGTGTGTGTGTGTGTGTGTGTGTGTGTGTGTGTGTGTGTGTGTGTGTGTGTGTGTGTGTGTGGACAACATAAGTGATGTGGAGATTAGTTTGAAGTGACTAAATTGAGTCAGAGCAGAGTTGCAACCAAGGTGTGAGTTATGTTTTCGAGACTGAAGCAAATATTTTGGATGGAAATAGTTACTGGTGAAGAATCCTAATATTAGTCTCAATTTAATCCTAACACCAGTTTTTCAAAACCTCTGTCAAGTATGGAAACACATGTTTGTTAGTCAGTGTTGTGGAGGAGGTGTCTGACACATGTCTCCCCCCAGTACATATTGTTTTTACCACGAAGGGCCCTGATCCTTTGAGCTCTTTGTCTCTTTCCTAACATTTATACGCTTTTTCAGAAGCTCAAAAGTCGGTCCCAAAGGTTTCAATTAGAAAAGTGTGGTGCATCTGAGTGTATTCACTTTAATAGTAGAGAGTGATCTCCTGAGTGTTGTAGAAGGGTACTGCTGCAAGTGTTGCTCTGTCTCTAACTCGGGTTAATTGGGTTTCTTTCAGCTTCAGCCGACAACAGTAAAAAAGGAAGAATTTCTTTATTGTGAGCTGCAGATCTTAGCCAAGTGTACATTTTGATGTGTTTCTTCTGATCCACATACAGAAAAAGCTGCTACTGTGGTATTTTTGAAGTTATCTGCCATGCATTAAAACAACTATAAAAATAAATTAATTAATAATTAAAGACAGCTTCATGTCGTATAGGCTGTCTGAGGTGCCTACAAGGTTTTCAGCTGCAGATCTTACACACATCTGATTTCCCTTTTCCCCAATCTCATTATTTTACAAAACATGCCATTTTGTTAAACATTGCTCTGTATACCAGTTCATGAGATATTCAATGACACTTTAATAATTGGGCAAAAAATATTGCACAAAAAAACTATACTAAAGATAGTTACGATTCAGCTATGATTATGTTAAGTTAAAGTACAATTAGGTTAAGATTACGTGAATTAAATTTAAATTAAGATTAAGTTAATTTAAGATTAGTTGAGATTATAAATGGATGGAAAATCAATGTACTGCAAGTATGACTTTATGACATTTTATACTGTAATTTCAACATGAAAGCAAGTTGTATCACTTCAAAATCATGTATGTGCTTAAAGGTGACAATTGACAAAGTTAAATTAAGATCAAGTTTAAGATTGAGTTAAGATCAAGATTAGTCACGATTAAGATGAAGTTGAATGGATTGTGATTGAGTTAACAATAATTTAAGATTAAATTAAATTAGGATTTAACATTAAATTAAGATTACAAGATTAAAAGAGTTAATCTTTCTAAATATTCAGATTAATCTCCAATTTTCCAAAATTCAGATGATCTCTTGTTGAAATTCGGCCTGTTAGAAATAAGCAGATGAAGGCTGAGGAAAAAGATAAATCCACATAAGTGTGTTAAGACTGCATAAAGCTGCAGAATAGCCTGTGTTAATTATCGGGTCCTGCCGTCCTGCCGATGGCAGTGAAAGTGGAATATGAATACGACATTGGTTCAGTTATGGTAGGGCGACTTCATCAATAGTACACATCCATTTTTGATGATGGAGTACCAAATAAACTGTCCCAAATGGCCTCCATTTTCCCTCGCCTCCTCCTCTCCCCTCCTCCTTTTCATCCCTCTCTCATCACATTTCTTGTTGAGGAAGTGGTGAGGGAGGAGAGGGAAAGATCTACCGGAGTGGTACTCTAAGGGGCCGGGATGGAAAACCATTGTGCTACAGGTGTGACCTTTTGTGCTGCAGTTTCAACATGAAAGCAAGCAACACTGCTGCTAAATCACAAGCGTGCTTAAGAGTCAAAATATGCTTTTAGAGTTGAATATGATGCTGAGAAAGTGCAACAGTGTTCGGAAGAAGCTTTCTGACTATTTGTGGCTTTGCTGTTTTCTATCCCTCTGGAGCTCACTGATGTCTGGAATCAACAGAATTAAATGATTTTTTATTTCTTTTGAATTAGTTGAAATGAGATGAAAAGTGTTTGCCTCAATTTGCGGTGAAGTGGAACTACTGGTGACATTAAGGCTGTAGAACTGATGGAGAAAGTACAAATCTTTCACTTAATTAAAAGTAGACATCATCTAGTGGGATACTGCTCTAAATGTCCTCCAAGGAATCCTGAGGGGTTACGCCTGCCTTCACTAAAAGCTGCTACATTAGAAAACAGCATTTCAGACTTTCATAGCTTCATGTTCAGCCTAAATTTAAACCATAAATTGCTACAATCTATAGTTTTGCACACATTATTCTGACGATTTGGAATTTTTTTTTAGAGCCGTGGGCTATTAATTGAGTTTTTGGCCACTTTGGAGCATTAGAACATGCTGTAAACACAACACTGACTTATTATTACCTTGTATAATAATAGCAATAATAATAACAACATTAAAATCTTAATTATTAAGCATATTTTATACAATGTGCTTCACAAAAGATGAAAAATACACAGATGCAAGAAATAGTAACATTAAAAATATGGCAGAATTCTATTTTTTTTAAATTATTTTAATTATTTAATTATTGATTAGTGTAGTTTTAAGGAAAAACGCAGGGCAGTTTTGTACTGACTGCTTTGATTTGTAGCTAACGTGTTAGCAAGCAAGTGGCCTAAAAACATCCAGCAGACACCGAGCAACATTAACATTATAGGTCCAATATTGACTCTACTTTACCTCTAGTAATAGTAATGCCTTTCACACGAATATAGCACACACAAAAATATTGATTAGTACAGCTTTAAGAAAAATTGCAGTGCAGTTTTGTGCTACTTTCTTTGATTCATGGAGGTGAGGACTGAGGAAAAGTGAGAGTCCAAACACGAGGACATGGTGAACAGCTTGTTAACAAGCATTCTGATTAAACTGCTTATAGCACAACATTTCTGGTGGTTTTCCTACAGTATACTGGCATCATTTTATGAGCACTGGTGGGTTCGATGGTGTAAAAGTGTAATTACATTTTACTAATTATAATTTCAAGCCCAGGTAGCATCTGTGGAGATCCGCTGGTTTTGCCAAAAAGGTTGCGACTGCGAAACTAGAATCCTGCAGTAAGAGAGTAGTTACTGTACAGGAATCCACAGCTTCCCACACAGAACAGAAGTTGAGAAACAATAGATGGCAGAGCAGCGCCAGAGACTTCCCATGGTGCAATAAAACCACATGAGCAGAACTGAACACTGACAATAAAAAATAGAATCGATGGGAGTGCTTCACGTTTCCTATCCCATTGACAGATTATTTCATGGATCACAGCAAACAAAACTGTGGCTCATTCAACAGAGGGAGTGTCTCAGCTCCCATTCTCCAATATGTTCTTTTGATTACTTTAAAGCTGAGACTGTTTAAGCTTTTGTCAGGAGTAGAATTAGACAGACAGCGAGGGCATGGGAATGTTGCAGTCTGACATACTGCAGATGCCAAAAAAGAGACAGGCAGACGGGGAGATTCACATAATCTAAGTCATTATCAGACGTAAATGAACAGAAAGTGCAACCATCTCAAACGAACAAAGTGATTTCACAGATCACTGATGCCCTTTTCTGGAGATGGCAAATTAATGGCTGCACTATATATTTTTTTCCTGTGCTGTGCGAGTCCTCCTGAGTGCAATAACACTGAGTGTAAGGGCTTGCCATCAAAGAGGTGAAATCGTTTTCTGCCCTGGACATAGAGGAAAGTGAATGGGGGGAATTGATAATGGGATTCACTTAATTGTAAATTAACAGAATCTTGTTAATAGGATTCTGTTAATTTAAGATTTATTTCCTTATTGACTAATTTACTCTTTTTGCAGTGTGTGTAAAATGATGTTAGAGGATAATTACCAGCAACCTTAAATTACTAAGAATTGAATCTATAGCATGTCATTAATCAAGCTGGTGATCATGAATAAGGATGTAGATTTACTTTATGTTCACCGTTGTTGCCAGCAGCAGTCTGCAAATTCTAGTTATCCCAAATTGGTATTGATGCAGTGGTGTGAATGTACCACTGCATTGATGTAATTTATGTTTAGGCATCCTTCATGATATGTACATATGTATGTTTCAGATACATTAGAGATAAAAATGTCTCTGTTACAAAATGACTAAAGATTTGGAGGAGGCTCTTTAAATAACATCTATTGGATTCGTTTGGATCAGTTTGTTCAGTCAATACACACCAGTAAATTCTGAAAACACTCCTTCAGGATGTTATTGAACAAGTAATTTGAATCTATAGAAATTCCTGCAGGGGTGTGTGCTATTTATTATCCTCTAAAAGCTGACTGTCAATACAGTCAGTGTCTTACAGTACATTCTGTAAAATTTAAATACTGTTTGTCCCAGCCCACCCTGCAGTCTCGTCCTTTTCAGTGTTGCCAAACTGCCACAGTGAATCATGTTTTGTTTTTATTCGTCTGCTCTGGCACAGAATCAACAGGTAACAGACAGAGAGACAAGAAAATATTTGTGCATCAGCACCGCCTCCGAAAATATTGGCGAGGTGCTTTTGAGCCCCAACTGTGACCAGCAGGGGCAGACTGTGGTTTGTATTGGACAAATGGCTCATAACCATCTTTATCTGTGTAAATGTGAATGTGGAGTAAAGTGTTGCTGAAAAATGAGTGTTAGCGTTTTTCAAGTAACACAGAAATCACTTCTACAACTTAAAGGAATAGTCCAACATTTTGGGAAATATGCTTCTTGGCTTTCTTGCCGAGAGTTAGTTACGAAGATTATTGTACATATTTTTTTTATAATATTTTTTCATATTTCTATTGTCAATTTTCCATTTCTGTTTTTTTACTTTTGTAGTACTTTTTTTTTTTTTTTTCATTTTCTCTTACTGTGTTTATTGTTATGCACCAAAATACCAAAGCAAATTCCTTGTATACTTTGCGATAAACCAAATTCTGAATTTCGAATTTGAATTTGAAGCTGTGGCCAGCAGCCGGTTAGCTTAGCATAGCAAAGAGACTGGAAACACAGGGAAATGGCTAGCCTGGATCTGACCAAGGGCGGCTGGGTCACAGGGTTAACCTGCAGCTGCCTGGCATGTCTTGGCAAGAAAGCAAATAATCAGATTTTACAAAAATCTAACTATTCCTTTAACTATTGTTGCTTACATACACATAGCAATTGATGTCTGTATTCAAGACATTGTCATCCCAAACACACATATCTGTGCGGGTGTTACAAAGTGGTCTACATAATTCTTTCCTCATATGTTTAAATGATAACACAAAAAAGGGAAAAATCCCAATAAACCTGACATTTTCAATAATGATATCAGACGCTTTCATATGTGATCATAAATCTGATATCTGATTTGTGGTAATGTGACCTCAGGCTGAACAGTCATATCATAATTCATGCTTCTTCTACCACTAACAGCAGCAGTTAGTCGTCTCTGGCATCCTCAAATTCTGCATGATTTTCATCTTTCTGTGAATCCATCCATGTAACTAGCCCACCACTCCAGACTCCGGTCTCACATCCAAGTGTCCATCTGCACTGGAGTGACCAACAATGCTCCACAAAAAAAACTATGATTAAAATCTAGTCTTCCCACCCTTTTTTATTGTGTTTTTGCAAATTTGCTGCCTGCATCCACTGCACATTTACACACAAATGACACCATACACAGAGGCATTAGTCAAAGCTGCCTACATTTCATGTGTTTATTGATGCATGAGAAAGCTGTGGGTCAGTTGAGGAGTTTTAAAGACTTGACCAGTTAGATTACTAGGGATGCTATCTTCAATTTAAATTTTTCAATTGAAATGAAGGGCAAACGAACAGCCACTACAGTATGGATTCAGCCTGGTCATCGATCCACGTGTGGAAAACAACACATTTCGAACAGTTTGTGTAGCAGTGACAGAAATGTGATCACACCTTACTGTAGCTGCAGATGTCACATGTCAGTGAGAGGAGAGAAAACATCCTCAGGTCATTTTCACATGCGGTCTATTTAAAGGAGAAAGCTAAACAAAGTAGCTTCACATGTGGAACAACTATTAACAGTTTTGGTCAACAACACCTCTGAACTGGTTCTTAACGAGCATAATCCGACCCTTAGTCTTCTTAGTAATAGACAATTTATTTTTGGACAAATTATCACATTTAATACAGGTGAATGTCTTTAACTGCGTCACGAGGGAAATGAGGGGGGTCTGACAGACAGATAATAGATTGTCAGCTGTGAAAACTTTGAAAGAAAAACGGCCGACAGTTTGACCAGTTGAAATGTTATGATTGTACTTGCATCAGATCTGTTGGCAGAGACTTCTAACGCTGCTGCTGACGACTTTAGGCTATCAGCTTTTTTTGGTATAATATCTTTGATATTTGACTGCTGTGGCTCACTTTTGTCAGTGCTTCCATGTCAAATTGTCAAATTCTTGAGCTTTTCACATGAGCAGTGTGGATTCAAATATTCAACTTGTATTTCTGCCCATATTTTTATGTTAATGACAGAAAGCTAAAATGCTAATTTGCATTTTCTCTTATTTTATTTTACTTAAACACAACTAAATGTAGGCTTGTTAACACTCCCTGTACAGTTAGCTCAGGCAGTAATTAGGTTTTAACAAGGCAAGCAAATCATCAGCATTAGAAACATATTATTTAATGAACAATGCAGTTCTTCTTGATAAAATAGTCTCTTTTTCCAAGGATACAACCCTGTCTTGGCAAAACACTGATTAATTCCCTGAACCTTGTTTAAGATTTTGCCCGAGGGTCTAGAAATGACTTTAATCCTCTTCCTTTAGTCTCTTTGAAAAGCAAAACAAAGGGACTGATTTGGAGCCTTTGAGAAGCCATCCCCCTAATCAACAACAGATTCCAGTAAATATCCTGACCTTTTGATAGCACCCGGGCACGTCTTTCCTCAGTAGGAAACAATAAAGTACTCCAGTTGTTTGATCAAAATGACTGGTCGGAACACATGCACACCCACAATTATTTCAGCCAAGGTTAACATCATAGTAAGAGAAAGAAGTGGGAGATTTCTGTGAGCTGCTTCCCTTCAAATGTTCTGCACTCTCTGTGCTGCACATTTGTTTTAGTGTCGTCTAAGAACCGTAATTTCTACACTCTACTGGAAATGATCGGATTAGCCGTACACACATTATCTTTGGTCTGCTCAAATTTCAGTGTAATTATTCACATTGAAGAGACAAACCAGGAAATAAAGTCTACATGCCGCCGCCATCGAAGGCGCCCTTATCACCCCGTTCAAACCAGCTCAAGCTGCAGACCCCCCCTCCTCAATGAAAGAGGAAAGGTTTTAGCCGTCCTCACAATTAGACGGAGACACTGAGCTGGGTTTGGCTCGATTGCCTGAAATTATTAGCTCATGGTAATTAAGCTTGCATTATTCTCCACCAACATCAAAATGATTTTTTGCAGTTTTCTGTCATTGTTGGCAGGGCGTTCGCCGGTCTGACTCGCGGAGATACCCATGAGCCGACCCTGTGAGAGAATGAAGACATAGTGCCAGGAGGAGGGAAGGGGGTGACATGGGGGAGACACAGAGACTGTCCTCAGCAAAGTGAAAACCTTGTGACTTCAAAGGTCTGTCAGTGTCTCAGTAGGATTTTGATTGCTAGGGTTTGGGATTTGAATGGTTGAACCATTGTGTGAAGGGTTGAATAAAAGAAGAAAAATGTGTTTCTGGTGACATTTTGTAAAATGTATTTTTTAGACTTTACATAGTTATTGATAAGGTTTATTAAGTAAGGAAAACAGGCTCATAATGGCTTGTAGCATATAGTATAAATGGTTTCTTCCGCTTTAAAGTCGAATTGAAATTAAACTTCATTTTTGCTAGGAAAATAGCATATTGGTGTTTGTTTTGACTTGTGGAATTATTTGGTCCAACTTGTTATTACCAAAAAGAAAAGAAAAATACATTTAATTTAGCCAATTTTTCTGGAGTGACAGCGCCCCCTACTGTACATTCTCCTGGGGGTGTGAATGTTTCTGACTGACAGTGTCAGTGCTGTAATTTGATTGGTCCAATATCTGTGTGGGCGGGCACTGAAAACAGTTTAAATTCCAAAGAACACACAAACACAGTTAACAAGCTTGTCAGCTGTTGCTTAGTCCCATCTGTGATATGAGTGCTCTCTACGTTACTCCACGACTGTACATACAGAGTACTGAGGTTACAGTAACAAGTACTCACCACAACTGGACCCATGAAAGAGAGACAGCTAACGCTAGCTAGCCCCACTCCTTTCTATAATGTGGGACGAACACAGCACTGAGCTGCCGATGACTCAGCAGGTGTAACGTGAATGAAAAGTAACGTCTGCTGGAATCAGTGCTAATGTGAAAGTGGAAGTGGAAGCTAACAAGCTAGGCTAACTAGCTTCCATTGTCTGAGTGAAAGTTATTTAGCCTAGCTTGCAAGCTTCCACTTTCCAGGTGAAATACAAACTTAATAGTACGATATTTCTTCCTCCTAAATGTTTAATGATGTGAAGGGACAGAACAATCATAATACATTTGTTGAGTGGGCTACTTTTCTTTTGGTACTTATATTATGATGCTAATACTTTTACATTATATTGGAACGAAGAATTTCTACACTGTTTATGTAACCCCTGTAGTCTGCTTAGTGGTCACAGGACAGTGGAATGAATATTGGACCAGTGTTAAGGCTTGTAGGGAGGGGTTGAGGATGAGTAAGGGACAAAAATCAGTAGCTTGAGCCAAAGGGTAAGTTTGATGTGGTAAAAATGTATGGAAATCCCTATATGGAAAAATAAAAATATTACAACCTAAGCCAGCATCATTACCTTTCAATAACCAAAAGAATACCTTATTTTAGTGCACTCAAATAGTATGCAGGCTTAAACATAAACCATGTTCATACACAATATCTCAGTATTGAACAGAGAGTGAAGGAAGGGATGTTTTTCTCCTCAGGAATGAGGGATGATGAGGTTCAACAGTGGCTAGAAAATAATACATAAAATAAAATAATTTTATGTAACATTTTCTCTACTGGGTTACAGCTACTTTTACTTAAGTAAAAGATCTGAGCACTTCGTCCACCACTGCTTGAATATGAAGTCATGACCGAAGGAGGAGTGAAAGGATGTTGATGTTGGCAGATAAAACAAAACAACAAAATGAAAATGAAAATATATATTTTATCACTGACTCCATATATTGAAAATGTTCTATAATTCATTGCTTCACTCTTGCAACTGCAAAACCTTTTCCTGACAGCGACAATGGTAAAACGCATATGTCTCACAAAAACAAACAAGCCCAGTGCAGGTACATATGTACTGTAAAATGCACTGGAGCCGCCGTGGGACTGTTCAGGCTCTACTTGTTCTGTCAGAGCAGCAGTGAGCCAGCTGAGAAGCCAGCTAAAATAAACACAGCCTTCTCTTCTCACAACTCTGGTAAAAGCTCATAGCCCTTTATTAATTCAGGGCCTTTACTGCATTTTTGGATGACTGGAGGTTTGCCTGTCAGTACGTCTCAGAGAATAAATAAATTAAAAGCAGTTGCAACTGGAGCTCTAGACGCTGATGACTGGAACAATGTAGCCTGGAATTCCTTTTTCATCTCCTTAACAGTGACATTAGCTCTTAATTTCACATGAATATGTATAATCATAGATATGTCTTCATTTGAACAACAGCCATTGGCCACATCTACCTCCACAGGATGAAAAAAAACAGCAATTTAAAACTGAGTGGGGAACATATTTCATCTAAGGTTCTAATACATCCTGATTTACCTCTAATGGATCGGAGTCTGAGTCAGTGTATGAACAGCAGTCATACATTTCACATTAATGCAGGTGAAACAAAATGAAACTGTCGGCCATATCCATCACTTTGAGCCCATCAACATCAGCACAAGCCTTCAACCCACCTGATGCCCAGTAAGTGACACTCTTGCTTCCTGTTCTGCTAAAAGCTACAGAAGAAATTCGAGCAGCAGAAGGAAGACAGCAACCTTGTGATTTGGATTCAGTCTCAACGTCAGAATGTCAATATATGTGAATTTTAAAGGAACTATTGCTAGAGTCTGCATGCATGGTGGTTTACTGTCCTATATTTGCGTACACACTGTAAATACTGTGCATGTTTATACTTGTTGGAGCAAGAGCTTGATACATAAGATTACAGTGCCCAAAGGTTAGAGAAGCAGGCTTCTGGGTCTTTCTATGAGTAGCACTTGCCCCTCACTCATTACCCACCGGTGAGATACCCTTGAGCAAGAAACTTATTCCTACTCAGTGGCCAAGACTGAGATGCTGGGCTGCTTCCAGGTGTGACTGTTGGACTGAACAGCAGGACATCACAGGAAAAGAGCACCAATGCTAAGCAAACCGTCCCTGGATAAATGAATATAAAATGTGTGGCTTGTAGTTATAATGTTGTTGCTTTGTGTTATGGGCTTGTCACGCTACCAGTACAGAATTGTGTTGCTCTTGTAGCTCTACTTTCAGAATGTTTTTAGCTATGCTAGCAGCATGGCTTTAGGGATGGCAATGTCAGTTAGTCAGTCAATCCACCACTTTGGTCCAGACTGGAATATCTCAAACAATATTAGATTGTCATGAAATTTCCTACAGATATCCATGGTGACTAGAAAATGTATCCTAATGACTTTGGTGATCCCCTGACTTTTTCCAATACTGTTTATAACAAAATACCTAACTAGTGTCATTCCTATCAGCCACAGCTGTACTTTGTGTTTAGTGCTTATTAGCAAATGTTAGCAGATTAACATGCTACACTAAGATGGTAAACATGGTAAACATTATACCTGCCTAACATCAGCATGTTAGCATTGTCATTGTAAGCTAAGATGTCAGCCTCACAGAACTGCTAGCATGGCTGTAGATTCCTAGTCTTATTATTTTCAGAACAGTCTTCAAAGGAATATTTTTCTTTTAATAAGTGTTTCAGTGTTTGGATTTGTTTTGTAAAAGTATCTCAGTTGGGCTCAGAGACACTTCAAAGCAATGTCAGAGTCCATCACCAGTAAAGTTTTGCCAAATCAAGTCTTGTGGTGTTTTTAAAGCCCCTTTAAGTAGGATTTTGAAATTTCTGACTCTGACGCCCCCTAGTGGTAATATAAAAAATGAGACCATGTCAAATGGGATTGTCTAATTTCTCTACAAACAAAAACGTATGCTTTCAGAACAATTTTAAAGATTCTATAATCACATAAACATCTACTCACAGAGGCTTTAAATGTTGAAAACATTTCCTCAAGTTATACTGCCCTGCGAAACAAATAAATATTTATCAGAGTATGAAAATAAGACCATCTGAGATATTGTCTATGAGTTAGAAATGCTTAACCAAAAATCTACAGTAAAGCCATCATTAAGCCAATCAATGTAATTCTCAAACGCTTGAATTAAGTCCAAAGACAAGAGACATCACCCGTCTAGGTTTTGTCAGCATTAGACCATATCACATTTGATAGCACAGAGCATCCTAACAAATTAGTGTACCGGTTGTTTTGTTTCCTGTTGTGCAGAAATCCCTTTTGTCATTCGCCTCAGCCTCCGCCTCACTCGACCTGCTGTCTCTCTGGCTCAGAGTGGCTTGGCTAAATTAGTCCCAAAAAAAACAAAAAAAACAGACAGACAGAGTTGGCATCCCAGGCGGATTATTGTGTGGATGTCTGAAGCCCAGAATGTATTTTAAAGCTGAACTTTTATCTCTTGATGTCATTGCTCTGTAGCCATAGCACAGTGTCTGATCTTTCAGTTAACTGTCTTCAACAAATCTTGTCCACAAAAGTGCGCTGTGACTCCTCGGCTACTTTACCGACTTGTTTTCAATACTGATCCTATCTTGTAACAATTACAGCTTGCTAGCTTTTCTATAAATGTTTGACTGTGTTGTACTGAGGTAAAGGTACTGAGGTAAAAGCATTGAAATTCATCTGATGTGTGACCATGTTGTTATTCTGGCAATTTTCCATTTGTACTATCCAACAGTTTGCAACAACAATTGATAAGAAAAGGGCGACAGATAGTGATAACAGGATCAAATCTTAATCTGTTAAAATACTTTTGGCATAAGTACTAAAGGGTCTGTGGCTCTTTAACAGTTGGCGATGGTGGCCATGTTTATATAATATACATAAGATACAGACAGTAGGTTGTAAGGAAAAGAATAGCACTGAGTGGTCCTTCTTTTATTACAGTGGAAAATGAATGATCAATCAAGGAACATTCATGTCAGATAACATAGATAACATACAGTACATCTGTAATAAGTACATCTTGTTTGTCAAATTTGTCTAAATGTATCAATTAAGTATTATTAGAAAAATGTACTTTTCATTTAATGAAGAAAAATTCTGTCAGTGAGTGTTATTCTATTATAATATACGTATATTATATTATTAATATGGATGTATTAATCAATGCAATTCATGTAGTTGGTCGAGGTGGAGCTTATTTGAACTATTTTTATACTGTTTAGGTGGTATAATTCCCATAAATATACATCATATTTGATAAACTCATCACATGTTATGTATGTAAAATCTTAATTTGTAACTAGTAACTACAGCTGTCAAAAATGTGGAGGAAAAAAAGTACATTATTTTCCTCTGAAATATAGTGGAGTGGTAGTATAAAGTGTGAAATGAAAATACTTAAGTAAAGTACCTCGAATATGTACTTAAATGCAGTTCTTGAGTAATTGTACTCAGTAACATTCTGCAAATGAAAATCTATATATCATAAGAAATCTTTCTTCCTGCATTTTAATTGATTCTTGGAGGAGGATTGATCAGGCCTTGGAATGTGTCCAGGCAACATGTATAATCTATGGGTGACTCCTCTTAATCCACAACCATCATAAGACCCTGCCTGCAGCCTGTGCTGCAGTATGTGCACATCTGCGATGCCCCCGGAGACTTTCACAAATGATCCTGCTACAGATCCCTCGGCTACTGCCCTGTGCACCCACCCCCCTCTTGGTGGTCCACCTCCCCAGGGAGAGGTGTCCTACATGCCTGCTCAGTTAATCCAGGCCTGCCAGGAGAGAGCAGGGTTTGTGGAAAGACAACGGTGTGACCTTCCTTGATGAGCACATACTGTGTACATCACTCCTAGCTGTGCTGTCAAGCCCTGATACTCTGTCATCTTCTCATCATCAGGTCTCCTCTGGCTGGTTCTCTCAGGACACAGTCAGCTCACTTTAAGTACCTGTGCTGATATGTTAGACAGCGGCACATTGTTTGGACTAAGCATGGTCACAGGGGTGTGAATTTGAGCTGAAAACACTGCTGCACTTTGAACTGTCTGTCTTAAACTGCTCAGTTGACCCTCTCGGCTGTGGCTTCTCCCCTGCTCTGATGAAAGTGGAGCCATGCCATGCTGGTTGGAGTATCTCGCCTTCAGCACCTGGCTGTCACAACGGTGATGACTCTCTCCTCCCAGAGCTTAGAGCTTAAGATGTCTTACAGTCTTTCTCTTTTGAGGCACAGAGGACATAATAGTCGCTCAGCAGAAGAAATAGGAGAGGCAGAGGAAGACAATATAAACCGACTGTATCATGAACTTGACACAATGAGGCATGGCCTATCAGTGCTAAGAACAAGAGATCTTATGGTCCATAGCCTGCTCCCATCCTGTCCATGCACCTTACTGCTTTATTCCTAACATCTTATTGGTGTATAACTCTTGCACTGCTGCTAGCACTTCCTCCTGGACCAGTTGTCAGTGGAACTACTGCTTCCTGTCCATCTGGATGGCATCGGCATCATACAAATACTGTCCTCTTCTGCAGGCCGGCTGGATTGTGTGCTCCGGATGGCCTCTTTTCCACAAGTAACCACAAAATTAACACAAAATGCAACTTTATCTTGTCCTTGTCCTCATGTTCGATCTTCCACTGAGAGCTCTCAACAGCAGACAGATTTTGCAGACAAATCCAGGTCTTGAACTCGCTTGGCAGCCTTGATTTCCTCACTGCCACCAAATGTGGGTCTAACACCAAACTAATCATCACGATGGATGCTACGTCCTCCAGGTTGCAGTCAAAGCATGGATTGGATGATGGATGTAATCAGTGAAAACACTTCCCATCTTCAACAGAGCTTGTTTTGCTGAAGCTCATCTCTGCCCACATGATGTGAATCTTGACGCCCTAGATCACTAGGTTTTTGAGGCAATAATCACTATAAAATGCTTTTTTCATGAGCAGGTAACAACCATTGTTCATAACAAATGCCCTCAGTTGACCAAAACTGTGTAAGTGTTTATATCAAAACGTTGCTGCAGCAGATTATGAAACACTCTTTACTCTTTTATTATTTGAGTCACTACTTGACTAGAAAAAATAAATATTGCTTGTTTACTAGTTGTTCAAAACATTCCCTCAATGTTGATTCCCATCAGGTTAATTGTCAGTGTCCAACACAATTTTCCTAATAGCAAAAAGAAGCAAAGGAATCCTGAAATACACTTTACTGTATAGAGATGCCTCCTTTTTTGCAGAATGGCAATAAGGCAAATGTGTAATTTAGCCTTTTTTGTTGCATTTTTCAACATTATTTTTAAACCTACAGCTGCACTTTCAATTACATTTCCAAAATTTGCATGTGTGAAGAAGAAGTGTTAAAAGACATGCCACCGCCCTCAAGCGTTTGTGCATAAAGTCGTCTTTCTTCATCGAGAGACAAAAAGAAAAAATCACATACACATAAATAATGCATTGTTTTGAGTTGTTGCGGAGCACTCAGCGAGAGGAGAGAAAAGCAAACGCGACACATTAGAAACATTCCAGTTTGTTCTTGCTCTTGCTCGGCTCTCACGACATGGAGACTATTTTCACTTCATCTGCTGCTGCACACGGGGCTTCTGTCAGAGTTATGATACCAAACAACTTCAAGAAAAAAACGTTCTGAGATACAGTAGGATAATTTATGTCCAAATATGCTGCTTCTGCTGCTCAGTATTCAACAAACAGAGGCTCTTTCTCTTTCTCACCTCGTCTAGATGTGCAGCTTCTTGATCTGAATCAATACACCGCCAGAGCCAGCGAGTGTGTCAGTGTGCAAAAACTACATAAAACAGAAAAATGCCATCACTTAACCTTGATAGTTACAGCCTATTGCCTGTTTATAATCAGGGGCTATTATAATAATAAAAATGTAAAACAAAGACTTACATTCAAAGCCCTGGTTCCTGGCAATAATAAACTGTACATTATTAGTTACATTGTTTATTCAGTGTAATAAACGAATAAACAACTTAAAATATTTGTATATCAATATATCAATTATAATATCAATAAATAGCTGCTATTCATATAGCCTACAGCTATATGACAGATCATGAGACAACGGGGCCCTGGGAACAGACATGTAAAAGGCCCCCCACCCCTCCTACATAGGACAAACAACACGGCAGCATCAATTTAATTCACCTAGAAAAAATGCATGTTTGTTTGTATTTGCATTGAATTGTATGGGCAAATAATATTTAATAAATATACATTAAATAAAATGTAAAGAGAGGATAGAAGTAGCTAAGTGTATTCCATGCCTACAGATGCTTTGTATAGGGAGGAAATTCAGGGTCTTAAACTTCATAGACATCATTCCACTATCACTTACTGCCGATCATGAACTCATGAACAGTTATTACAACAAAGGATGAGTCTCTATATACTATGTCAGGTTTTGTTTTGGTCCAAACAGAAGTATATGCCCGTGTTGTGCAGAGCATTTAAACATTTGTCTGGATTTCTAGTTACAGCAGTTTAAGATCGGGGCAGGGAGCCGCAGTGTTTAGAATGGATGTGGTTTCATCCACATGCTATAAAGCTGATACTCACTCACTGGTTTATTGCAGCATTTGCTGCTTCCTCGAAGGGCGCAATCGAATGAAGGAACACTCTGTGTGAGTTAGATTTGCTCAGTGACCCTCTTCATAACACTAATGTTCATTACTGGCTAATGTGAAACTTTGAAGTTTCCCAGATGGTGTTGGTTGTTATTATTCATGCTCAGTTTTCAGGCTTCATGACCTGTAAATAATACTCTTAACTGTGTTGTTTTCAAAGCTGGAACTACATATGGGAGCTTCGCTTTCTGAAAGTGTCAATTTCACTGGCTTCACTTTTACATACACGACTGCACTGCTGTGGAATTATACATATATGCAGAATATATTATATCGCTTTTTATTTTGGCAAAGTGTGTTTACAAGTTCACAACTTTGTATTATTCTAAGGCTGGTGACAATAAATGAAATGAGTTTAATGATTCCATGCTGGAATCTGGATCATGGCAGAAATCTGCAGTCACAAAACACCAGTGTGCAAACAACAGAGCATTTTATACATTAATAAACAGAAGTGCATCAGCAAGCCCACATAGCGTAGTAAAGGGAACACATTGCATTAATAAAATGAGATAGAATAAGATGGTAATAATACAACTGAAACAATAACAGTTTTTAAAAAATGACAAGAGAGAAATATTGAAAATTAGAATTTGGTGCCAGTAAAGGTTTGTGGTCCCTTATTTCCTAATCACACACATTTTGATACTTAATGTTCGGCAAGTCCAGGACGAGATGCAGCCTGCTGGCTCACAGAGATCCATTAAGCCTTGAACAAACACCTCTATAAACTCCAAAATACAACATTTCAAGCTGCAGGGCACAAAAGACCTACTTAGAAAACACAAGAAAACACAAATATAAGGTGACTGTCAAATCAATTGAAGACACATAATGGCAGTAGCTACAACTAAAATGTAATTTCCTCATAACTGACAGATCCACCAACATTGTACTGACATTATCATGCTGTTATTCGATCTTTTAAAACATAATATTGATAGGTCACATGTAAAAGAAAATACTGAATTGATGATCATGTAAAATATATAAAAAGGCTTCACTAACAACAAGGGGGAGCACCATGAAAACTGGATGAAATAAATGTCAATAAGGAGGTACAGAGAGGTAGGATAGAGGAGAGGTTGTTTTGAAAATTAAGCTCTCACATTATATTTACGTGCATGTCTGAAAACAGGCTCACCTCCTAAAATAAGTGGAATTCTGCAAAATCCAAGAGGGATTTTTTTTTACCTTTTAATAACACAAGTCCTGGGGCTTTGCTTTATTTGCCTAATAGAAATAGGACTTGGGTTGAATGTGAGAACCTCCTATTTAAAATGGCAGCAAAATTTAAATAGACCAACTCTGCATATTTGGATTTTTCTGAGGAGGATAAAGGTTGAGAGTGAGTACTCATTTCTTATCAGGGCTCGTTGGTCATGCTTTCCGCTACCACCTTGGATCTTGTCTAGCCTGTTAAATGGATTACTGATAAATCGGTTATGTTTTGGGTGGCATATTTGGCTTATCACTCACTGCAAATTTGAGCTGTGCGAGCGATATTTTTGGATTCCTCTGCACAGTAATTTGGACGAATAAAAGAGTCTCTTTAGTATGCAGGTGTAGTTATGGTGGCTATTAGAGTAGCTTTACACCTCAGGAATCAGAAAGAGAGCTCCTGACTGATCCTGTGCTCAGGGCAGGCCTCTGCTACCAGCACAATGATTCATCCTTTCATACGATACATTTATGTAAAGGATAATATTTGAAGATATAAATCCACTTTCAGTGTCCTTAAACCTACAGTATATTGTGCAAAGGCCAACCTTCTCCATTCTAGCTTTAACTAGCTTCAGTTTTATCTGCCTTTTACTGGCTCTTCATATTGTTTTACACACATTCTGAGCTTGTCGACAGATATATAATAGCACACAGTCAGTGAATCGGGTAAGTGTGGTTTATAGAAGCCTAAAAATGAACAAATCCTTTCAACTTCTTTTTGATGAAGATGTTGCAAACCTCCCTGTACTCTTTGTTTTTTCTACGCACTCAGTCTCATGTCTGTAAATGCCTGCATGCACACACACAAGTGGAAATCATCAATGATCATGGAGGTTACAAGGGCTGACATTAACAAACAAAGGAGCGGATTTAAAAATCGAACCTAAAATAAAACTGAAAATAAATCAAAGTGATTAATATGACAAGAAGAAACATAAGTGAAATTAATAACATAAGCTAAGGTAAATGGAAAAATAACCCTGTACCATTGCAGAAACAGTGAATGAAGCTATAAGAAATCATGTTTCTAAATTGAACCAGCTTACGTTGTTTTACAGTGTAATGTTTGAAATGAATTCACAGATTGCACTGAGGGACAGACAAAACAAGAAAGAGTCTTGTGAAACTGAAGAAAAATATGAAGCCAGCTTGTATCCAAAACTGTAAACTGGTACTGTTCAGTCACCAAACCCGTCTCCTAAATATTACATTTCTATATTACTACATTGTGGTGGCAAACATAATCGCTTGGGTAATGTTCACAGGCAATGTTTTTGTACATTTATGCACCGTGCTGGAATCATAGGGAGGTAGCCGGGGTGGATGGTGGGCGTACAACCTGCAGGACTTTGACACCAGTGTTCACATCCAGAGTCCTGTCTGTGGTAAGAATTAAACAACAAAAGCACTTGGGTTAAGGTTAGGGAAGATTGAAGTTTTGGTTAAATGTTAATAAACACGTTGTGTGTCAAGTCTTTTGTCCACTATCTTTCTCTAACTTTAACCAAGTGCTGTGAGTGCCTAAACAGAACCATAAAAAGTTTAATAATGCTGCAGTCACTACAAGCGGATATTTTATTGCGAGATTGGATATTTTACTGATACGCTCAGTATCAACACTTTGCAAGCAAAGCAAGTTGTCAGAGACGTTAATTAACAGCATTTCCTCATTATCTTAATAGAAAACATCATCTGGTCGGCAGTACATTTCCTTTAAAACATATTTTCTGTTGCCAATCAGTGGCATATAATACAACTAGGAGACAAGATTGTGTATGAAATCACAGTAAACAACCTGATTCTGAAATTGTGCAGGACAGAATGCAGTAAATGAGTTTGACTTGTGATTAAAACAAAACAAAAGTGGTGCTCTGTGTTCAGGCCGACTGCTGTAGTGTAGCCTGACAAATCTCCTGTGTAAATTATGTGGCAGACAAAACAACACCGAGGTATGTTAGTCAAAACTATAATGCCCGTGAAGGCCTGTCTGATGAACCAAACCAGTGAGTTGGTGAGTTGGATTTGTTCAGTCATTTCATTGTAAACCAAATGAAACTGTTTGCTTTCCAGCTCACAGATTCTTCATTCATTATGTCTGACCATCTGCTACATGAAACATGGCTGATTTCAATCTCTCCAGGTTCAGAACAGTGGGAGGACACCAACGATTAGTGTCACACGCCCCATCCATCCATCCATCCATCCATTGTCTACACCTGCCTTTTCTCTCTAGTCAGGCTCAAAATGGGGCTGCATGGCAGGACAGGTCAGCAGTCTACCACAGGCTAACACACTTTCACACTCATATTCACACATGTGGGAAAAGTCAGAGGCTGCAGTCAGCCTGACCTGCATGTCTTTGGACTGCAGGAGGAAACTTGAAGCACCCAGAGGAAAAGCCTCATGAAGTCAAGTCAAGTCAAGTTTATTTGTACGGCCCAATATCACATAAAATGTCTCAATGGGCTTTACAGGCTCACAACGGGCAACTGTTCCCGACCCAGCCCAAGCGCTCTAAGAAGACAAGGAAAAGCTCAGTAAAAAGATAACCACCGAAGAAAAAAGAAGAAACCTCAGGAGAAACAACTCAATGAGAGATTCCCCTTCCTCTGACAGCTGAGATACAATATGAGTTATAGGTGAGAAAATGGCAAAAAAAAGAACAAAACATGGTAGCAGTTAATAGAAATATAAATGCATGAAATGGGTGAAGCCAATGGTAATTCCTGCTACATAGTATTTACCATTAGGTGATCACCCACATACTAGACACTTAGTGGTAAAATACTATAATTACAAAGTTGATTGCCCCCCACTGTGGTGATTGAATATTCTGATCTGTGTGATTATACCCATTGATAAAATTGATTTATGAGGCTTTTCTCCTCCTCACGAATCAGTTCATCATATGAATGTATGAAGAAAAGAATCTGTGTGGTAAAGGGTTATCGGATTATGGCACTGAACATTTACCATAAATGTCATAGGAAAGTGAAAAAGTGTTTTTAGTTTTGATTAGCATTCACATTGTATTCCAGACCACATTACATCCTAATGCAGCAGTTGTTTTTCTGTTTTGTTTTAACTTTGGTGGTACACAGGGGAAAACAAATCTGTATATAAATAATATTTGTGATATTCCACTTAGTCTATTTATATAAACGGGTTAAAAGACCCCAGGGGGCAACAGTCATTAACAGCATATGTGATGACACGTCTTTGACACGTTACACGTTAAATGCGAGAGTAAAAATTGCATTTGACACTATCAAATAACAGTTAAAAATAGATATTTGCTGTATTAATATGAAAACTTGTGGATCAATAGTTTGAAGTATAACTGCACACCAAAATACCATCATATTTATACCAGCATTCTCTGGAACAGCAGTGTTATTATAAGCAATAAACTCAAATATTATCTGGATGTTGATGTTCCATTGTTTAGTAAATGTTGTTGTCTTACACAGCTGGAGGTAATATACTGTATACAGTAAACGAGAGAAAACGAGAACTCTAGCAGAGCAGTTTACTCTCAGGAAATCATGTTCAGTATCTTATGTGTGTATCGAGTGCATATGGATAAAACTAGCCAATGGTTTAACTTGTGTCCTCTGTCATGAGGTCTGTCTCCCTCCCTCCCCAGCCTCTCCTCCTTCTCCTCTCTTGCACTCAGGCTCCTCTGTGCTGGACCATCAGCCGTCCTGGGACCTCTCTCTCTCTCCTGGCTGTCGGTGCCTCATCCCGTCGTTGATCTGGATCTTCGTCCCCGATTCAGCCTCTCTCCTTCTCTCCCTCTCTACCTAGTTTGCTCTCTCTCCCTCTGGGTGTTTGTTTGTCTCTCCTCTCTGTGTGAACGGTGTTGTCCTCTTCTGTGTGTTTGTGTCCTACTTAGTGGCCGACACCTGAAGCTGCTCAGTTGTCCTCCTGCGATCCATCCTCTTCACTTATGTTTTACAATCTAAATTTTGTCATCATAATTGACTTGACTTGACTTGGACATTATGAAAAAGTAGGGAGAAGAAAACATAACTTTGCCTGAGTTTTCTTGCTGTATTATTGTATGTATGGCACTACATGCACTCAACAGCCTGCGATTGCATGCAGAAGATATAAACGTAAACGTAACATAAATGTTCTTTGACCTGTTTGTGTTTCTGCAGCACAGTTAAATTTAATTTATTCCTTAAACCTGCAAAAACAGATTTTCTTTTTTTGCCACTTGGGAGCTGCGGAAACAAGTTGTGAACACAACACTGACACATCATCAGGTTTTGAGATAATATGACACACTTGTTAGCAAACAGTTGCTTATTCACACATCCAGCAGTTATGGAGCAACATTATCATTCATTTGGACTCGTGTCTCCAGTATTCACTCTTTTTAACTCTATTTTTGATCTCTACCAGTTCCTGGTTGGAAATATCTGGCTCTTTAGTTAAATGCTCCACTATGTTCACCAGCTAGTCGCCAATTCTGTCTGCCGGTTGTTGCTGAGCAGGTAGTGTACAGAGGGTTTTTGGAGCTTTCCCGCCAAAAACGACACTATGAGAGTGGTAAGAGTGAACTAAAAAAAGGAAATTTGTGGGCCTGAAAACCAAAACAATGAGCTGAAACTCGCTATAAAGCTCCATAAAGCCGAGGGGAGCTGCAGATTCAGGTGATAATTCTCTGTAAGTTCATCACTGCGAGCGAGTGACCCCTTTCACATTATCACATTGCTCTCACATTGTCATTTCATACATTTTTAAGTGTCAGTGTATTGACGCACATGACTCAAAATTAAACATAGATGAACAGAATATTTTAAGTTATTTGTCTAAACCTCATTGCAATACACTCTGACACTCTGACATTTTTTCTGATTTTTAAGCCTCTTCATTATGTGATCTAACAAACTGGTTTCAGTCTTGATGTATATGACGATGTGACATTAGTGCATAGCAGGCTGGAGACTAGGTGGATGAAAGGCAGAGCTTCAGCAGTGTCCTAATTTACTAGTGGGAGCACTTCAGGGCAAAACTATACATATGGTTCTCAGCAGTAATGTGCTAATTACATTTAATTATTTTCATCACACCTGTGATATTCTCTTTTGATTAAAAAAATATCTTTCCCGTCCTGCCTTTATCAGGACCTGTAAGACCCACAAGAGTTCTGCAATTATGCAGGCTGTCAGGTACAATTCAGGCCATGTGGGGATGCATGTACAAAATGATTGAGATGGCCTCACATGGATCCCTGCGGAAGTCAAGTGCTGGATGTAGAAATATACTATAGGTGGAGGTAGCAGTATTCCCAAAGCATCACAGCATGACAACTTACTACAAAATGAACGTTTAATCCCAAACATGTTGATGCAAAAAAAAAGAAATGCGACTGAGAGTAAGACATAGATGAAACTAGTATCTCTAGATGAGATTCTTCTTGCTAGTTTATTTGAAGGTGCAGAAAAAGGTGCCACAGCTAGCCATTACCTCAAATTACATTCACATCTTTTCAAAGAATCATAACCACTTAAGGTAAAGGCAGATGTATCACAGTGTAAGCGGGATTGTTTTAGCAGCAGTCGGCTCTGAAAAAGATCTACAGCCCTCATCTCTCTTCTGAGGAAGACACTCCACCAACAAAGCATGTCTAATTTGAAAAAGAATGAAGGGGAAAAAAAGCTATTTCAATGAGCCAAGAAATGTAATGCATCTGGCCCAGCAGCTTTGATGGGAGTCTATCAACTCCAATATTAATGCGAGGATTTGAGTGGCCATTCATGTGTCATGCTCTGCAGCTGAGAGAGTACACAGTTGTTCTATTACATGGGTTAGCACTTCTATGGAGATCACCTGAGACCTGCTGGACATTTTCCCTCCATATCCCACATTGTCACCGCTGTGCTGAGTGAAGGGAAGACAAACAAATAACACCGACTGTACGCAGATGAGACAAGCCTGAAAATGGCCGATATACTGTTTGTTATTTGATTCACTTAAGAGCTTTCATGATGTCATCAAGAGGCAAATTATGGAGCTCTTTCACAGCCAGTGAATGGGAGACTGATTTGTAGACATGGTAACAGCACCCAGGTTGATTTTACAAAAATATGGGGATATTTTCTGGTTCATAAAAGTACAATAAAATGAAGCAAATGAAGCTCATTTATATGTCGAAACCCAAATATTATGGAAGTCTAAAAAAGATTCTTTGGATGTCAAGGTTGTTCATAATCACTGCATATTGTGTGAACAAATAGAAGCAACAGCCAGTACGTGGATTCTGTTTTGTTTCCCTTTTTGTTTAGATCTGATTAAAGGAACTTTCTTGCAGAGAGTTAAATGAGAAGATTGATACCACTCTCATGTCTGTACTGTAAATATGAAGCTGGAGCCACAGCCAGTTAGCTTAGCTTAGCACAAAGTCTGGAAACTACAGGGAAACAGCCTCATTCTTTCCAAAGGTAACAAAATCAGCATTCAAATTCTAGCATATAACCCCCCGTCAAAGGGACGCTAACTGGCTCAAAATATAAGGGCTAAAAGACAAAGTAGCCTATTTAAAGACATAGTTTGACAGTTTGCTAAATATGCTAATTCTCTTTATTGAGTGGTATCAATCTTCTCATCTAACACTCAGCAAGAAAGCCAGTAAGGGTATTTCCCAAAAATGTCGAACTATTCCTTTAAGTTTGAAAGATTTATTGCTAATACATTTATTAGCAGTTCAAAGTCATTGATCAAAGATTAACCATTAAGAAAGCTAAAAATAAGACCTTTAAAGGCAGCTAAACATGTGTGGATTCAAGCTCTGTAGCACCTACAGTACTTTCTTGAAATGATCTTTCTAATTCACAGCCAGAAACGGGAATTGGGACAGACCAAGCATTCAAACATCATGGCAGCAGTCTGGCATTCTGTGCAAGTGCAAATGTCAAAGGGCATTTAGGTGCAGTGAAGAGCATGCAGAGGTTGGAGTTTCTCGAACAAGCAGCGGCGCAGTTCACCAGCGGTGGGAAATGGAGGACATCTTGCCAGGGTTATGACTTCAAACATGTAACAGCCTCAGCAGCTCCAGGCCAAGGGAACAGATTGCTCCAATTACAGCAAGCCTCACGCACCAGAGTCCCCTTGACACATGCAACGGTCTATTGGAGTGGACTTAGGGTAGTGGTATGTTGCTCTGGAGCACTGGGGGCCCTCACATCCCTCTGCCAATCTGTATTCTGTTTGAACCCACAGACATCTCCTTTTACCCCTGCTTTCGTTTCAAATTCTGTTCAGACTGGGTGTTTTTGGCTGCCAACACAGGTGATTGGCACCTTCTCTCTGAATTTATAACAAAATCAATTCTCTAACAGCATCCCTGAGCACATCAATCTAAGAGAGATGCTTTCTACCCCCTCATTTTCAGCTTCACAGGCACACAGAGTGGTTATAGATGAATCCCTCAGTATACTTACCCGTATCAGCTCTGAGAGCTGTGGCGGAGCGCTGCTTTAATTGGCAGCGGCAAGTAATGCACAACATGTTAGGAGCCAGCAGCATTGGGAATCACCTTGTTAATTGAGGGCCGCAGTTGAGAGATTGACTAATTGATCAAGGCCTTTACAGAGGTAGATAATTCATGGCGGCAACACCGCGGGGGGAGGAGCCTTGTCAGAGATGATTCATGTGTCTCTTGGAGGAGAGTTGGTCTCCGTGGTCTCTTTTGTTCCGTAGGCACGGTGTGAAGGGGATTGTATCATCAGCACCTCCACCCAAGCGCTCGCTTCTCCCTCTAAATCAGAATTAAAAAGGTGAGGCTGGTGTTGATAGGTTGCCACAAATGATACAGTGTCGTATGTCTGTATGCTTCCCCAGATGGTTGCTGCACTCCCCGAACACCATCAAGATACAGGGAAGATGTATGGTTGGGTTGTAATGAAAGCATGAAGGGACCCCAAGTCATGGAGGAAATGTCTCCATCACACAGGTAGAGAGGTAATCATGCCCCTGTGTAGTGTACTGTGGGAAAAAAATGAAATGTGTGGCAACAATGCAAAGCTTATAAATTGAAGGAGAGGCTGAAATACCTGTGATCAGATCTGAGGACTGAGTTGGCACACTATGTTGTGGTGTAAATAATATCTGAAGTTTGTGTCTTTCTGTCAAAATGTTCATGTTAGGTGTGGATGTGGTATGTGTGGACGTAGGAATGCAGGGTAAATAATGATTAAACACACATTAACGAGACACACGGCACGAGGTGACATGTTCCTTCATTGCAGTGAACCTTGTAGTAGTTTATTTTGAGCCAATCCCAGATACACCGTCTTAGATATTTACCAGCCAACAAGTCCAACTCCAAATTAAACCACAAAATACGTCTTTTGTCCTTGCCCTCTAGGAGCGTTTTCTGATCTGATGCCCCTGACGCGAGATCTGCATCTTTTTCTCAGCTGCAGCGTCTACTGTTTATATTTTTCCCAGAATTGAACTCATCACTTCCACATAAAATCAAGCAGGGCTGGAGGGTCTCCAAATTTAATTTTGTGAGAGTGTCTCAGGGGAATTCAAATAAAATATATTTTCGCATAGTGGTAATTTAGGGGTGATTCCTAATAGTAACTTGGCGCTAAAATTATAGGTGAAATCTTCATGTATTATTCATTTTTCTTTTAAACTTTTTCTCTATATTGGGGGATATGTGTTTATTTTGCAGGCATAAGTATATTTATGTATACTGACTGTGCAAGTGTGAAAGTACATCTATATGTGTGCATATACAAGTGTACATGTTAGTTAGTTAGACATGTGTTCATACATCTTTTTATGTATGATTGATATTGTTTGATACACATAATGTTTTTTTGGTAAGGAATTGTTTGTCTTTACAGTGCATTCATTCGTTGATGGTGTTTGTAGTGTTTGCATTGCTCTAATTATACAGTTACATTTAATTCACTGTGATAATGCCGATGATGGAGATAATGATAATGATTACAGTGACCACGCATGCTAATGTATCATGTCTGAATAATTACAAAATGACCTTTAAAGTTGGCAAAACACAGTGGAGGCATGTTTCATCTTCCTCTTCTCACAGAGCTGGAATGTGGACAAAAGAAATTCTTGGAGAGTTGAAGTGTTCAAGTCATGATGTATTTTGAAAAATTCGTTTTTTTCTTCCTTTTCTGTTCTGGAAGAGGAGTCACCGACTGCAGTGAAAAATGACTTGAGGTGAACAGCTTGAATTATTTTCATGATTTCACACAGGCTGCTCGCTGCTACAATATTACCATAATGAATCACAACATTTGTATGTTTTACTTAGCATTAGTATCGAGATTAGAGGTGCACATCAGGGGAGAGGCTTGAGTTTGTTACACCAGATAGACTATAGTCTATCCGAGGTAAAATACAAACTAGTGAGGCTTGCCAAGTTTGCCTGGAGTCAGTGAACTGCCAAATCTTCCACATCCTACAAGTAAAGGATTCATCTCAGTGTTTAAACGGCAGAAAATATGGCAACTGGAAATGTTTTCTGTGGCCAGACAGAGAATCAAAGGATCTTCCCACTCACATTTTAACTGTTTTTATGGATAAAGTCTACAAAGGCTGTTATTGATTACTGCAGGACTGCTAAATCCTCTTTACTTTGCTGCAAATAAAAGTGCATTGTGAATTATGTTGATCAAAATGACACTTCTGCTGAGGAAAATGATATGCTGACCAGCAGTGTCTTAACACTGAATTCCTTTTTTTTAAACCAGTGCAGTTAAAATGCTGTTGAATAAGTATAACTTATATAATTACTTCTCATATAGGTATTTCAGTTGTCAATGTCAAAAATATAATCAAGTTAACATGAGATAAACTGTGAGGCTCACAGGCAAGGCAAGACAAATTCCCCCCA
Organism: Macquaria ambigua; assembly: GCA_008360985.2. NCBI lineage: Eukaryota > Metazoa > Chordata > Actinopteri > Centrarchiformes > Percichthyidae > Macquaria > Macquaria ambigua. The sequence continues at coordinate 22,745 of VMKM01000111.1, read as the reverse complement.
AGGCAAATCTTCTCTGAACTAGACAGAGGGAACTAATGAATCGGTTGGGTTTTGATTTCAAAGGAAATATAAGAAGCTTATGGAGGACAGCAGTCCTTCAGCCAGTTCAGCTATGTGTCCTCAGTATCATTTTTAGACGTTTATTGATTCCCCTTTTAACAGATTTTTCAGAGAATACATAGGACGTAGAGTATTAATCTTTGTCATCAACATTTGAACGTGTTCCTCTCTCTTTTTCAGAGAGCTAGTACTGTGTCCTGACAAATCTGATGAGGCAAGAACACATGCAAAGTTGATTTACCACATTTTATGTCTACGTCAATGACTAACATAATACATGAAAGTTGGGGATGGTTGAATAATCTGAAATTTTGAAAGAACTCTGCTACAGCCATTTCAAACAAGACTGCAGTTTCCAAGGTAACCAGTAATGCAGCTTTGTTTTTGTTTTTTTTAGGTAGCAGGACTTGGGAATAGATCACAATTTGTATTTGATGAGGAGGAAACATTTGTAATAGGAAATCTGTAAAAGTCTGCTGTGTTGGGTGGAAGAACTAAGTGCACGAAAGACTGGCATCAACTGGCCACAGTGTGTCTGTCCTCGATGAATTGTCCCTCAATAAAACGATAAACACCTTCTAAATGGTGACATATACACACTCAAACCCACACACCATATAAATCTGTATGAGAGAAAAGTGACAGCTTTTTTTGGTAATTTGAAAATTCATCCCTGTAACTTCCAGCACAAAAACCAAGAACATCCAACTCATTCAGACATATTAAAGGTTTATTCAGAGAGGTCAAAGTGTCAGAATGTGAACACAGAACCTGGATGATGTATCAGCACCCATTTGACAGCTGAATGTGAAAAGAGCCATTGGGCATGTTCAGGGATGTGTCTGTGTATTTGTTCCTCAGAGAGGCAGGTGGCTGAAGGACTGAATTACTTTGCTCTGCTTTGTTCATGTTCTGTCTATAGATCCTGCAAAGTTTTCATGGTATAATGTAAAGAAAGTAATGTATATTTGTGCATTTTGAAGGGGGTTCGGGGTTAGTGATTATTATTAAAAGCAATGGAAAATATGGCCACTTTCCCCCCCATATGGAGCATCTCTGTCACACATGCAGAACCGAACAGAGAGCCAATGAAAGGGAAGCCCCAGCGTCAAAATCATCAATCAGCTCCTCAGGTTTCCTAAATCAATACCATGTGATGACATTGTGGCAGCGCTTTGCATACGTCCGCCCAAGACTGCTGGGACAAAAACACAAGACTCTGCCGCAATACATCTTCCTCTCTCACTCCTTATTTACCGAGGCAGTTGTTTGTGGCAGAACCAGTGGCAGGTCACAGGTGCCACGAAAATTAACCATCTTCTTCCTTCCACCGCAAACAAGTGCGAACATTTACCCTCCCATATACTGACACACAACTCTGTGGATGCATTCACCCGTTGCATTACATTTCAACTTGCGCACAAATGAAGAATAGACTTCTTTTCACAAGTAGAGGTGACTGCTGACCTGGTTTGAAGCTGATAACGTGTGCCAAGGTCAAACACCCACAGCTTTTATTTGTTCACAAACCGCCAAAAGGCATTCTTGACTCAGGTGTATACACCGTTATGTGGGTTTTTGTGCGTGTTCATTTTCAATTCTGGATGTCTTTCTGGTCTTCTGTCACCTTTGTGAGCCTGTGCAATACAAAGAATAAAATAAAGGATCCTTTTTGTACCTGTAATAGGAACAAAAATATATATTTTACATCTCTTTTTTTTTTTGATAAAATCCCTTTTTTTAATCTTCCAACTTTAAATTCAACAAATACGGAAACAGGAAAAAGAGACCTATATTCTAGATAAATTTTGTTTAGAAGGATTGGATGCATTCAAGTTATTGTTAGAAAATTATATAGTTTTAATAAGGAGCACTCTATTAGCCATTTTCTGTTTATAGCTGTGTCAGACACACCTATTTATTTACCTAAATTAATCATTCTGCTTTATATTGGAAAGTATAGCAAACAGTACATTTTTTGAGTCTGTAGTATACATAGCTAATAATAATTTTCTGTCTCTTGACAGGGTTTTGAAGTCTTAATCTCTGTTTTACAGTCTCTCTCTGTAATGTTGGGGATGTCATTCATTTATCTGACCTGATGAAAAGCCTTTGGAGTCAAAACACTGTCAACAAAGAAAGCATGAGATACGCGACTATCTCTGTTTCCTCTTTGCATACTAAATTATTAAGCCATGATGGGGGAGGACTTTGCTGCCACAATACTGCTCTCTGCTGGTAAATGAACTTCTAATGTTAGACTGACCTTTGAACTGTTTCAGAACAGAGCTGGGAGAGGATGAGCATTCAGGTTTTCTATTTGTTAAAGGAAAGTGTTTGAAAGTCATCTCTTTGCCATTTTCAAAAAGATCTCTTTCAATTCCATGTGTAAATTCAAATCCCTGGATGAGTCTATACTGTTACCATATTATTAAAAATGCATATACTGTGTATTTGCATATGTATGAAGAGAGATTAATCATCACACCGGTGTCATTAATTATTTCTTTCCTGTACCTCAGAAGTGCATTACATCAGGCATGCTCTGTAGGGACTATAGGCAGATTTAGAAATGTTCTGTCTCTCCAGGTTTATAATACAGATTCTCCACCTTGTGACTTGCAGATTTACAAACTATGGGGACATGCAGTTTTAGTAATGATTCACAGGATCCCCAGCTTCAGGGGCCTCCTGAACATTTGGAGTAATATCACTTTGTTCAGTCGCATGCATGAGCTCTACACCCTGTCAGGAGCTTAGAATTTCCTGCAGAGCCCCTGGAGCTGACCACCCACCTCTTTTTAGCCTTGTTAAAGAACCAAAGGGAAATCATATTTCAAGATGGATACCTTCTCTCTTCATCTGCACTATGCTTATTACTGCATCCAAGAAAGATCAAAGCTACCTAAACTGCCCTCAGAGCTTGCAGCCCCCTGAAGATTCTTCACAGTACTAGAATAACGAGGTGAAGACTGCCTCCACTTCTATCTTCACCTTGCTTTAGCAAGTGAGTCATATTTGTCAGAAGTGAGTCTTTTGGGCCAGAAGTGCCATACTCTTCTTATAAATGCACTGGGGGAGGAGTTAAAAACAGGGGGATTATTCAAGCAGGCATACACATTCAATGTCATTATTACTTTTTTTATGCGCTCCTAAAGGGTGAAACCTATATTTCTCCACTGCCAGGTATTGATTTATGTATCAGCATTACCCAAAACCTGCAGCAATAATCAAATGTGACCAGTATTAAGCGGTGAGGCAGCAGTCTAACCTGGGGAACCTCTCCCTCTCTGTCTATCCTGAAACAGCTGTTTGAGCTCTAATTAAAGGGAAGTAGCAGGTGTCACCTGAGCCCCAACTTCAGGGGCACACCTGGTTGCATTAATTTGATCCAAAGTGATTTTGACGGACTGCCTGCACTCTGGCGTCCCACATTAAGCCACTGGAACTGAGCACCTGCTTGGAGCGAGCAGGCAAGAGCGCTCCACTAACACCGCTCTGTGGAGGCACGCCAAGCTGGCGAGCCCATGTCTTCGCAGTGACCCAGGGGACGGCTCCGTCATCCCTGCCTCTGACTTACCAGCAACATCTGTAAGTGAGCAGACCTGCGACGCTGACCTGTAGTCACACTGAGCTGAGGGCTGGGTGTGCCCAAGATAATTGTCTGTGGAAACCTCCCAGAGGCTGTAAAGGCAGCTTGTTTCAGATCTCCTGGTGATTTCACAGGACATTTAACTTTACACCTCTCATTTGTTACTTCCTCAGGGTGTTTCCAAATATCCATTACCAGGTTCCCAAGGAATGTAGCAACCCTTAACCTCCACTAGCTTTTATGTATGCATAAATTGCCTTGGGGATAAATGTGGCACTGCATTTGGAGGTAGGGACATGATGTGTGTTTGTGTGCAAGCTTAAGCAAACAGATGACCTTCAGAAATGCTCAGATTGTGGATTTACAGATGAAACATAGCATTGTCTCTCTGACACTTCAATTGCCTAATGAAATTTACATCACACACCAGAATGAAGCTGCAGCGGTTTGAATGGGTCCTGCCTCAGGTCGTGCTGCACTCTCTGTTGCAACAGTTTCTTTGTGCCACGACAATACATTAATTTCATGAGTCAACAGGCTACGACTGGCAGTTTGTGTAAAGCTAAACAGTGTTTAATTGGATTCTGATCCATGGCAACACCACCGGAGGCTTGTTTCCATCTTTTATTTCAGCAGCACCTGGAGCGTAATGGTGGTGATTACATCCCTCCTGTGGTGTCCCAGTGGTTCAGCCCTCGCAGGCCTCTGGGAATACGCTGCTGACAGTCACGGTCCATGCTGCCCTGCTGCCCTGTTTGGCTGCTGGCAAAGCCTGAGCTGCTGCTGCTGCTCTTTTTGTTACAGCACTGCTGAGACAAGCAGGTTCAAAGGGAATCATGATAATACAAACCAAATTAATTGTTTACTACACAAACTCAGGCACAGATTCCAAATAACATATCAAGAAAGACTTGTAGAGGCATAAAATTAAAACTGTTTACTTCAAAGTAAATTTAATTTACTTTGAGAGAACTTTTATGAAACACAATCAATTTACTTTTGAGCTAAAACAAACCAAGCACGCAGCACTCATGGTTACAGTGAATATCAACAGAGATTATTAAAATATTTTTTCAGGGAGAAAAGAGTCAGAGTGGATTGAATGGTGCGATTGAAAGTTCATTCTTGACCTTGAAAAGAGCAGTTGACAAAACAAGGTTCATTCAGTAGCTGTCCTGGAGCTTTCAATCATATCACACAATCTTCCTCAGCAACTCGGGCAACTCCGTCTGCTGAGGAACTGAAAGCCCCAGAAGAGCTACAGAACAGACCTTGTAGTGGGATTATTTTTTCTACTGTGTTGAATGTGTTTAGAAAACATTTTTTTAGTTTCCTACTGGCTCACAAAAATAACTTGATTTTCAAAATAGTGTCATTGATGAGGATGCATGTTGTTTTAAATAGTTGAGTATTATCATGTAAAACTCCTAAATTAGAAGGACTAGCTCACCATTTTGTGAAATATGCTTATTTGCTTTCATGCCGAGAGTTAAATGAGAAGATTAATACCACTTTCGTATCTGTACAGTAAATATGTAGCTGGAGCCAGCAGCCAGTTAGCTTAGCTTAGCACAAAGACTGGAAACAGGGGGAAACAGCTAGCCTGGCTCTGTCCTCTGTACAAAATTTGCCTAACACCTCTAACGCTCACCCAGACTATTTAGGTTAAATTAGATAAAATGTGTTATTTAGTGAGCTTTAGAGGTGATGGTAGGTGGATTTTGTTGCATTTGGACAGAGCCAGACTAGTTGTTTCCCCCTGCTTCCAGTCTTTGTGCTAAGCTAAGCTAACTGGCTGCTGGCTCCAGCTTTATATTTACCATACAAACCTTGAGAGTGATATCAATTGTCTCATCTAACTCTTGGCAAGAAAGCAAATGTATGTAAAAATTCAAAAATGTTTTGGGGTGAAAATAACACCACCAACTTAAAGTAAACAAAAATACAGATTGTCTCAGCTGGATGTCAGAAATGGATTGAAGGTGATTAGAAAACCTCTTCCTAACTTCTCAGCTCACCAAAATCCTTTGATTTACAAAATAGTGTCATTGGTGAGGATGCAGTCATCACAGTTATGAACTGTTCAGTCTCATGTAAAAGTCTCATTTAAAAAAATGAAAAAATAGAACATACAACATTTCAAAATGAAATCTTTAAATATCTTCAGATTGACACCAGCTAACGAGGCCCCGGGAGGAACTGATAGAGCGATCGCCCTAGCCTTCCACGTAAAGTGGAGAAAGGTCACTGACCCCTGCTGATGGAGATTTGGGAGGAGGGCAGGCGCGTGAAGTCAGCGCTGACAGCACAGAGAGGGATAACATTGCTGGGCCTCTGACCTTCAGTGCAGCCCCACACCGTCTTACAACCACAGAGTCAGACACATCTGAATAATACATCGGCCTCTCCTGCTGGGACCACCCCCCACCGCTCACACAAGCAGAGCTACACAAACACAGCATTCACATCATGGTGAGAGGTTTGTCTCCCACAGCATCCCATACAATAATGAACACAGTGTGTTTGACCAGCTGAGGCCAAGTCCATACAGGGACTTATGTTATCCACAGGCTTTTTTGGCTGCAATGCAGGTTGACATAGATGTTTTTTGGCCCAACATTTTATTGTAATTGATTGTTATTAGTCTTTTTTTGATGTTACACACAATTAGTTATCCTTAATTCAGTTTCCTGTGCGGGTCAAACCTTCAGCTTATCAAATATTCTGAAAGTTTTTTCTGCTCTCCATGCTTTCCTTTATTCTTTTACATTAAATGTATTCTAGTCCCTTTATTCCAAAAGCAATAGCAAGAGCTTAAAAGAGAAAACAACACACTGCAGTTTTGGCCTCAACAGTAATTTCTCACCTCCATGCAAGTAAGTGAACAATAGATCGAGCCACGAGAATTCTGCTGTTTACACAGTGAGAATGAACAGAAATGCATGAAACATTTTAAAATCCCCTGTGATTCCTGGAAAGGCAGGCTGTCTCTCTCTTGTTTCCATCTGCTTTACATACAGGAACAGCTCCATGGTTTGCACTGAGATTATTTGAATTTCATAGAGTGTTTGACATTTGATAATAGTGCCGTGTGTTTATAGATTCTAAACTTCCCTGCCGAAGGTTTCCTATCATGTTTGTTCAGCCCACCCCCACCACCACCCCCCCCCAAAAAAAAGCAATTAAATACAAAAAACTAAAATATCTGTGTGACATCAAAAAGACAAACCCAATTACTGTTTTACCTTCGCGTGAGCAGATACATATCAGCCTTCTAGGAATATCTGTATTTACATAAAACATTCTGAGTAGCAGGTGCAATGAAAAGAGGGGAAAAACAAATGTTTGTGTTACAATTGCACCATCATTTATTATGATGGAAGAATTGTTGTCTCAATACCACATAATGACTGGATGTTGTTCACCTGTTGAGACAGATTTATTATTTATTTAAGGTGTCTCTATGTGTATGTAAATCAGGCTGTGCTGCCACAGTTACTACAGTTGGTTGATAATCTCAAAAAGAAAGAGCTCAGATGAGAGAGACAGATTTTTGTGCAGCTACAAGTCTGAGAGGTTGGGACAGATGGGACAGTGTAGGAGCAGAATGTAGGAGGGTGTATGCACAGTAGGATACTGGCAAGGTATGAAAAACAGGTGTGTGTACAGTGTGTGTGTTGGGGGGCGTGGGTCTCCGATACAGTCCAATCACTTCACAAGATGTCATTCATTTCAATGCTAAATTGGCTCTACAGGATATTGTGTCTGATACTGCATTTTACAGATTAGGGGATGTGCAGATGTTAGTACCCTCTACAGGAGCACAGAGTGAATGCAGATCAAAGTTTGTGCTATGAAAAGAAATCAAACATAAAACGTCGACATCTTTGAAGTGGTTTAAATTGTCATAACGGTGAGCTCACGTATTTTTGCACCGTTTTGGGACGCTTTTTACTCAGCTTTAGACACCTTGAACGTAACGTGGAACCAATGTTTTCCGAAGCCCGAGTTCCCTTCCGGTATGTTATTATTGTCCCACAGGCAGTAAAGTTGTGGTAGGAGTTGTATCATCTTCGGTACCGGTTACAGTCTGCTATTTTACATGTAGTATTGGATTAACGGTGTAAATGTCGTTATAAGAGGTAAATATAGCATTTACCGTCTTCAATTCAGTGTAGCTAGCAGCGTTTAAAGATGTGTCACTTTAGTATTAGCCTGCCTTACAAATCAACCCAAATGTTACACTTGTTACTTTATTTACAAGATTTTGTTACGTTTCACATTAAATGTAGCAGAGACCATTCATATTTCGTAGCTGAGTGTTTTCTCTGAATGCCATATTCAAAGTTTTCCTCATGATATCTAATATATTAGAGCTGTGGTTATTGTCATTGTCACACTTTACACAGTGGAGACTTTTGGGACGCTTACAAAAAGAGAAATTTGTATGTTATATTGTGCCTATTCAGCCAAATTTGACACCCCATTATTTAATTTTTGTCTGTGCTTAAGGATGTACAATCAAACTAAACACATTTAGCAACATTTTCATATTTAACTTGCATTTGGGTGTTTAAATATACCTTTTAATTAAAGTTGTTATGTTCCAGCCTTGCAGCAACAAAGCTGACATCAGGTCCTTCAGTGAATGTTTTTTTGTGAGATTGTGGGATAAACATGAGCATAGAGTGGATACAGGGTTATCTAAAAATGGCACTAGAGTGCAATTTCTGTGGTTTTTAAGAAAAATATTATCTTCCTCCTACAACGGAATTAGAAAATGGGTGAGGTGCACTTTCACTCTGCCCATCTTCCTTAATGACATCCATAATAAAATTTGACAGCAGAACCATAATTCCCCAAACATCCTAACATCCTAAATCCTAAAAGAGTTTTTGCTTGTTTTGTTGTTTTTTGCAAAATGTGCATAAAGTCAAAGGTTTCAGCTGATGTGACTGTGCAGAATTTCAGACTGATATAAGTCCTGTTGGCGTGCACGGCAGCGTCATACCTGCCCTGACACTGGTGATTACCTCAGGCATGTGGCATATTAAATGCAACCATTCAGTTCTGGTCAGTCTGCCTCAAAGTTCACAAAGCTGTGTTTCTGTGCTCAAATGATTCAGGTGCTCAGAGTTGGCTGCCTCGTACTTTGGCATCATCTCCAGCTAACCAGAGCATCCAAACATGGATGGAGTCACACGGAGGCAGAGTTGGCGGTTTCAGAAACCATGCGACAGAGTGTCTTCATTGTGCATGTGTCACATTCGCAGTTCTGGCTCATGATGTCCTCACCTGCGTTTTGTGGTTGCCAATTTGGAAATTAGGTGCATACATCTGTTTCACTGCAGCAAAGAGGCTGTCAGCGACAGAGAAAGCAAGTGTCCTGTGTATGTGTGTAACGATGGTGGGCAGTTTTAGCAGATTGTGATATCGGTGGACCCATGACCAGCTGAGCACAGAACAAGTGATTATATGACAACCTTTGCCTCCGAAAATCAGTGAATTGTTGAAATCTCCAAACAGTGGACGTGGAAATTAAGCTTAAAATTAGAAGTGCATCATTTTTTGGGATTCAGTCTGAACAAGTGCTATCCTAACTCACCTTCACTGTCTGTCCCACAGCATAGGTAAAGACCTTCTCATCAATGGCCACGCTGTGGTCAAAGATCTCTGCTGTTCTGCCTCTTAATGAGGAACAGTTTCCACTGGAGTTCAGTGACAAAGTGGAGTCAAGTGTGGTGGAAATGCTGAAGCGGTCCAGGCAGCAGCTGTACAGCGACACTACGCGTACCAGCCGAATGCTTAATGCTCAGATCATTTTGGATTTTTCATGGGAGAAACTCAACACGGGAACGTGGCGCCACGTGGACAAAGACTGGAGACGTGTTTATTCTTACGGCTGCCTGTTCAAAGTGGCCGCTCTGTGCCGCGAAGGTCCGTCAGCAGATGAGGTCGTGCAGGCTGTAAGGACTTGTGACATGGGTTTACTCATGGGTGCAGCCATCATGGATAATATACTTCAGGTTATTGTTCGGATTCTGCAGGTGGAAGTCAGGAAATCCACTAAAGAAGAAGATGAAAGTGAACATGCTGAGGTCAAGGTCAGAGGTCTTTTTATTCAAACATTGTTCTATGTAAGTTTGTCACTTTAGTTTATCATAAGCTATTAGTTACCTCAGTAGTGCCATAAAAAGTGGTGTAAAAGGATTTGAAGTGGGGATAGTAAAGTGATGTGTCAGTAAGATGTGAACATTGTTTTCTTAGAATTCTTGAGGCTTAAAGTAATTGCTACAGCACATTTATTATGAAAGTTACAAAAACAGAAAGAAGGAAATCATCAGTCATCATTACCATAAAATAAGATGTGTACTGCTGGTTTAATTTAGGTGACCAATGGTATGCTCATTTATCCATGGAAAACTACTTAGAAAGGTAGTTTTCTCACAGTTTTACAGGAGCAGTTTTATGTGGTGCAGCAAAGAAAAGGTTCTCTTTTAGATTCTCGATGATTCAAAGTTTGTGACAAACGGTGAACGATGAGGACATTTGAGAATAAGGCCGAAGTTTTAGAGACATATTTCCTTTTGTTGCCCTTTATCTTGTTGCACTCCATCAACAGACACTTTGTTTAGACGCTATCAAAATTGACATGGAGAGTTTAGAGTAAGGTTAGCAGGATTCTTCTGGATTACATGTTTTTTTCTCTTTGCCTTTGAAAAATTCAAACTTAAAAAAAAGCCTTCGATATATTAAACCACCATAACTATCCGTGTCTAGCTGCACTCTGTAGTGGGGCTGCAACTAACCACTATTTTCATTATCTTTTAATCTGCCTTTTATTTTCTCGGTTATTCAGTTAATTGGTCAATTAAATGTCAGAAAGTAGTGAGAAATGCCCATCACAATTTCCTAAAGCCCATAGTGACATCTTCAAATTGCTTGTTTCCCACCAACAGTCCAGAACCTAATGATAATGAATTCACTATCACATGAGACAAAGAAAATCAGCACATCCTCACCATTGAGAAGCTGGAATTTGGGGCATTTTAGCTTGCGAAATGTCTTAAAAGATTAATTGATTATCAAAATAGTTGCCAATTATTTTTCTGACAAATCATTTCAGCTATAGAGAAATAAGATCACAGACACACAGTCTTTCTTGTTATTTTCCTCTTAAAGCTCCTCATTTTAGAATGCAATTACAGCCTTGACAAACCCTTGTTGTTTTGGCATCGTTAACAGAGAGTAAAGATCGAGTGCCCACATGTTGCTGTGATCAAAGAAGAGTTGGCAGTTCCCAGGATCAGGTGTCCTTCACTGGAGAGCTTCAACACAAACTACCTGCTCCCCCTCAAACCAGTGATTCTAGAAGGGATCATTGACCACTGGCCCGCCCTCAACGAACACCCCTGGAGGTTTGGTTTTTTTGTGTGTGTGTTCTTGTTAAATTAAGTGTGCTGTTTGCATGATATGGCCTGGTATCATCCATCAGTATCGTCCTGCATATTTTCGTCCAAATGACAATGTCATTTTTTCCCCTATTATGAACCCATTTATCATTATTAGCATGTTAAACTCATTCAGTCAAACTCTCTACCAAAGGTCTGCCAGAAAATTATAGATTAGGTTAAATCATAGTCACAAGGTCACAAAGTAAATTTTCATGTAGAAAGCCACTTCTGTCTATAAGCACTGGCATCATGGTATTAGTATGTATTAGCATATACATCAGTAGTCCTCCATCATGTACTACAACCTTACTTATGTTCAGTCTAGCCATGTAATCAGACTGATTTACACTTGTAATGCCAGCTGTGTGCACCAGCAGGATGTAACATACAATTTACATTAGGCTAGTTTGACCAGGCACTATGATGTATAGTGTATATGTTTAAGTTTCAGTCTTAATTGCCTTAAAATGTGGGTAAGTGGGAACAACATGAACTGAGTTTAGATTGGTTTACTTGTCACAACACCCCTGATTCCTGACTCTAATGTCTGACACTAGAGTCTGATATAACTGCCTCTCCATTTAAGAATATCCTTCACTGTCCTCCCTCTCACTGCTGACTCCTGACAGCTGACTATTCACTCTGACATCTGACATACGGCTCCTGGCATCTGACTCTCAGCTCTGATGGCGGAGGAGGACATCCAGAAGCGCACACATGACATATTTTTGAGCAGTGCTAGATTTTCTTTTTAATGAATTATGCTGTAGGCCTAGTATTACCGTAATGTTTAATTCATTCATGTTCTCCCTCCTGCAAAGCATAGAATACTTGAGGTCTGTTGCTGGTTGTCGGACCGTTCCTGTTGAGGTGGGATCCAGGTACACAGATGAGGAATGGTCACAAACACTGCTTACGGTCAATGAATTCATTGATCAATACATTTTAAATAAAGTAAGTGCATCCTCATCAAGTCCTGCGCCTGAACAAAGAAAGATAAAACACCTCCATGTGATTTCTAACATAGTATTTTGATTTTTATTTGCTCTGCGGATCAAAATCACCCAGGATGGAGTGAAAGGTTCGGGTTATCTCGCTCAGCACCAGCTTTTTGATCAGGTATGGTATTGTATGGTATTGTCTTTGGAAATGACTATATGATTCTAAAAATAATAATCTATTCATTATGTCCATTTACTAATTGATTATTCAGCGTATATTTTTCAGCACTATGAAGAATAGAATTCTCCTTTTTTTCCAGCTTTCATCCTCACACCACATTGCTTTCAACATTATTGACTTTTTAGTCCTAATTTTACCATACAAGTCAATACATTGTCTGGATTGAACTTTACAAAAAGGGCACCTTGTCAATCTAAAAGGTGGGTATTTTGGGCAGTTTGATAGATCAGAATGAGGCCAAACGAGGCGTCATCACTCATCCTGATTTTTCACACTACATCCTCATCCTTCAGGAATCACCTGTAATTAGCTGTTTATTTATATGTATCTAGGAACTGACTTTACAGTGTCATATTATTACCTGGAAAAGACAAATTTGAAGTTTTACTTATAATTAACACAGGATACAATTTGTGATCTTTTATGAATAATTATTTAATTTCTTACTATTAATAAGAATAACTGACTATATCCCTGATTGCCATTAGCAGCATTCAGCATATGTACATACCTGTAAGACTGAATGGTACTAAAAACATCAAGTAAATAAATAAATAAATGTTAAGACGCAGAGTCTACAGCCATGCTAGCTATGCTCTGTGAGGCTGTACTTAGGCGCATCGGTGATTTGAGCTAATTGCTAATGTCAGCATGCTAACATGCTTGCAATGACATTGCTAGTATGCTGATGTTTTGCAGGTATAATGGTCACCATCTTAGAATGTTAGCATGCTAACATTTGATAATTAGCATGAACCACAAAGTACAACTGAGGCTGATGGGAATGTCATTAGTTTTGCAGGTATTTGGTCATAAACCAAAATTTCACCTGATGATTGCACTAAATGAAAAGTTACAGGTTTTACCAAAATTATTGCAATTCATCCTGAGGAGAACATGAATGTGTGAACCAAATTTCATGAGAATCCATCCAATAGTTGTTGAGAAATCTAACTAAAAACCAAAAATGTCAACCTCATGGCGGTGCTAAATGAAAGGTCATGGCTCACTAAAGTCAGTGGGCTTCATCATCTGGGGACCGTGAATATCTGCACCAAATTTTATGACAATCCATCCAATAGTTGTTGAGATATTTCAGTCTGGACCAAAGTGGTGGACAGACTGACAGACCAACCTTGCTGTCCTGGAGCTATGTGTTTTTTGGGGTGGCTAAAAATACTTAAAATACCACGTGCAAATGCAGAGTAAAATGTAAAAACTTGCTGGGAAACGTCAGCAAATGTTCTGGTAAGAAACAACAAGATATTATTTAGTCAGTGAAATTGGTCTTAAATGCCCTCTTGATGGGATTTTGTTTGTTTTGATGTTGCCTTAGATACCGGAGCTGAAGGAAGACATCCGCCTCCCTGATTATTGCTGCCTTGGTGAAGGAGAGGAAGATGATATTACTGTAAACGCGTGGTTTGGGCCCGGAGGTACAGTGTCTCCTCTTCACCAAGACCCTCAGCAGAACTTCCTGGCTCAGGTGATGATACCAACGCTGCTTTATGAATCCAGTTAGTGTCAAAGATCTGTCACGTGATTGCAGTTTGTTTACCACATGGGATTTCCCTCGTATATACATCAGGTGGTCGGAAGCAAATACATTCGCCTATACACCCCAGAGGACACTGACAAGCTGTACCCTCATCAATCACAGCTCCTTCACAATACCAGTCAGGTGGGATTGACAGTCCATAGAGATAGTACATGTCGAGCCTGCAAATATATGCAGTGTTTCCAATTTCTGACTCCTTCCATGCAGGTGGAGGTGGAGAATCCAGACACAGAGCGGTTCCCGGAGTTTGCCAAGGCTCCGTATCTCGAATGTGTGTTACAGCCTGGAGACGTGCTGTTCATCCCTGTCCGACACTGGCATTATGTCCGATCCTTAGAACTCAGCTTCTCTGTCAGCTTCTGGTGGTCATGACTGCAGATCCATAATAAAAAAAATAGTTTTGTAGAGTAAATTTTGAGTTTAGCTTGTTTTTTGCTGCTGTGGAGGGAAATCAATCTGGAGTTTTTAACTAATGCGAGGCTAATTCTCATAAACGTTAGCACAACCACTGATCACACAAACCTTTGATCCATGAACAATGAACACACACTGCTGAATGATTAGTTTAATTGTGCTGCTGATGATTGCAACATCTATTGTGTGGAAAGCTACCAGCAGGAGAAAAAAAAAACAAATGAGCAGTAAAAAACTGTTTGTGCTCATTTCATCCTGCATATAATTTACAGAGGGTTGTTAGCCATCTAATTTGATAGGACATGTTTCTCTTTTCAAATTGGCTTATTTAATTGTGTTCTCAACCTTATTCCTACAAATACCCTCAGATGTGTGATTTCCATAATTCATGGAAATGAGGCAAGTCTTCAAATTTAATAACTGAGTGAGCTACAGGTACAAAAACGTGGTAATAAACACGGGTCTCTGGTTAAACTGACAGTCTGAGGCAATCAAGCAGGTCACAGATGAAAATTAATAAATTAAATGAATTAATCCCCTGGGCACAGACAGACTTTGAAATTAAAACGGTCTCATTGGTTAAGTGCCCTGACAGTACAACTCTTGTCGAGCACCAAAAACACAACACCTGACTACAAAGACAGCAGCGCTTCATTTCAGATTTCAGACCTCTGACAAGCCCCAGTCGTGTATCCCGTAGGTCCGTTTCAATCAAGCCCTCTAATTAGAACCATGAAGTATGTGTGAGGATGTGACAAAATGAAGTAGATCAGCACTGATGTACACATTTGATCTGTTTTGCAACCAAATTCGCAGTCAGCTAAAGTAGTGTTCTGGGAAATCAAGGCTGCACAAGGCAGAATACTTCTGAGGAGAAGGTGAAGAGTTATGTGGGAATTTTTTTAATAAACAAAATGGCTCAAGAAAATTGAATTAAATGTGCAGTTTTGAAAAGATGAGCGAGAATTTTGAGTATGAACGAAGACATTACAGTCTAAAACGTGAGGAACTGGCTAAAACAAACTCAAGTTTGCTGCGAATGTAAAACATGGGTTTAAATAGTCGGACTGAAATTGGAATCAGTGTTTTCTTGGAAATGTTTTAAATATGTTCTCATAAATGCATATTAAATGATGAATAGTTAAGTTTTACTTATCTTGACAGTGCTGCAGATAAAACAGTTTTTATTTATTACGTTATGATTTTCAATTGAGAAACATTGTGGAATAACTAATAGCTGATGCATTAGACATGCCAGTGTTCAGGTAGACTTATCCAAACCTAGTTACTTGCCTTACAAGGTTATCTCTTTAAACCAATAATATGAACCCTGCCATGATTTAATTCTGAGTAAATTCTGTATACTTCACTTAGCCCATCAGTGCTTTGTTGTTGTCAAATAAGTGGCACAATTGACTTAAGATCACACAAAACTGCTTACTCTCATTATAATGTAATCAATACTCAATTACCAGTGAAGTAATGTGGGACCTCTGGGCCTATAACCCTTTCTCTTCCACCTCGACCCTCTTCCTCCTGCTCCTCTTTTGATTAATGGCCTCATGGGTTTTCAAATAAATCTGGCAAATCAGGATTAAAACCAGTAGATTAATCTTGTTTTGTGATACAATAAAGTGACTTCTGGATGTGCACTGGCTACGTTATGGTGAGTAAAACCCCCAATCCAGTTCAATCTGAAACGCACTCTTTCTCAGTAAAGTTATCCAGATAATTCAATAAACCTGCTTCTTAAAACAGGGCCCTGCTCTGGGAATGCCACATTGTAAAAAGTGTTGGGGTGCTGAAGCTGCAGGCTGAAGGGAACATTTAAGCAGTTCTGTAACTCAGTTCAGGCAAGGAACATAAAATTAAACTGTGGGCCTTCAATTTGTCGGATTTACAGGTCATAAGCAACTTAATCAATAAGCATGACCTCACTAAACATTTCTCATTAATATTTATCTATAGATCGAACCTTTTATTTCAGTTGTTTTCAGTGGCCTTGGCTGTTTTACATCTTCACCATTTGAACTACGTGTTTATTACAAAATGCTAACTAATACAGTAAATACTTTTGCTCGCCAGTTTCGATTAAATCACTGAAAATGCAAAATGCATTGAACTTTATTCATCAAAGACTCACACAAAAAAAAACACTGACAACATGTGAAATTTACAAAATAAAGTTAACAATGATTGTCAGGCATTAATTAGTTAACATTGTACTGAAACATGACAGGAACAATATTGCATTATTTTCTCTCATCTAGTTTTATCAAACTCAGTCATTCTGACAAACTATGAACAGATTTAAAAGTTATAAACAGTTTTAGATGCATACAATATTTTCAACAATATGACATTTGTCTTTAATAACAAACCTGAGCTGGAAGCAATGCGGATAAGTACGCGATAAGGTGAGTGGTTATTTTTAGAATCCTACACTAAGTGCAACGGTGCAGTAGAAAAATGTTAATGATTAACGATGATACTGTGTATTGTTGGGTAATTAGAACAGCCAAGGTACAATCCAGGCTGATAGATGACCATGTAATGCTATTCAAAAGTTTTCTGAAGGCAACTTGGTTTCAGTTGTGGCAATAATTTTGAGTGTGAATGTTATTGAAATATGTACGACCTACAGTGCATTATATTAAAAAGAGATTTTAAAATGACCCCTCATGAAATAAAAGATACAGGATTGTTTTTCTGATGGCCTCAGTTCCTCCCAACAATGCTGATATACAGAAATGTCTCCTTTCTAATATTCCTGCAAATCTACAGAGACGTTCTGCATCCTCTCCACCACAAAGAAGCAGAGTGTCCCAGTGAAGCCCAGGATGACCATCAGCAGGAGCTGCCACATCAACACGAGGTAACCGCTGTAGAAGAACGCCACTGCTGCAAAAACAGACTGACAAAGGATCACAGATTTGAGTTTGTTGTTTAAAAGATAAAGTTCCTCCCACAACACTGGACAACAGCTCACCCCTGGACTGTAGGAAGTAACATATTTTGATTATCAATCTACCATTGCTTTGTCAAACAGATCCATGACCATTCGCCAAGCAACTCCCTCGAACAGCGATGGTCCAATCATAGTTTAGCAACCGTAACTAGGCACGACAGGTCTATTGAGCTTTGGAAGCTGTTTCTGTTGGATGTTGAAGCAGTGCTCATGGGGCTGCATAAAGAGCAATACTCTGTGTATAAAGAGTTTGGACGGTGGTGTATTTTTCCCACAAGAGCAAAAGTATAAGGAATGGTTTAAATTGTGTTTATCTGTTCTAACATAAGCTGCAAACGTTAGCATGTCAGGCTAACTAGCTTATGACTTAAAATAGCTAGCTAACTGCATTATTTTGTGTTACAGCTTATGTTAGAAAAATACTTCAGGATTAAAACATTCACCTTGTGGGATTCAGAAGCTACAATATCACATTTTAAGAAATGACAGTGCCCCTGTCCTGCTGTTGGGTTTGGGGAAATGTATACTCCACTAACTTGCGTTCGATAGCGCTTCGTTTACCAAACTCATTGGTTATTTGTCATCGTCAAATTCTTTTCTCTAGTAAAAGTGAAGCATACTGTTTTAACCTTAGTTTTTTTTAGCATTGCATCATGTATTGAGCCATTGAAAAGAAAGGACCACACCAGAATCTAACCAGACCCAAGTGGCATTTGTAGGTATGTTGAGCTGATTAGCTGCCTAGCCTGCAAACTGATGTTAGCAGTGCACTTTTACCAGGTGAACGTTTGTTTGGTCGCTCGTTCAACAAGCTAAAGTGCAGGTAAGTTAGATAAGGAGACTTTAGCAGGAAAGTTAATGTGGGTTGTTCAAAGTCTGTGGCTCTTGTGTTGTGTAGGAGGCTTCTGTCTGGCTCAGAGTGACCGTCTCCCATACCTATGATTTATGCAAGATTTGATTGGCTCCATTAAAATAAGGTCTTAATTTACATAGACATATACACCCCATCATAAAACATGAAAAAGTATTAAATATACATTTTGGTTTCTGATTTTTTTCTCAACACAGGACAAGTGATTTACAGAGCAGATATGTAAGCTGTAGTGGACAAATAAAATAAAATGCAATTTAATTTCAGTTGAACTTTAAGAAAATACCACAATTTCTAGGATTTATTCCTTGTTGGAGACCAATTTTGCAGAAAACAAAAGGGGAGATTAAGAAGCGTATGTGGGTCTTGTTCTTTTCCTTTGTAATGGGGCTTCAGGTGAATTTATTTCGTACTTGACGAGACAACATTTTAACCCAGCTTTGCTCAGCTTTGCTAACAATGTCTGAGAATTGGCAACTCGGGATTACCTGGATGAATTTGAAGATGGCAAAAGCAGGCGTGCTTTGTTCAGCATAAACACGGCCTAATATGCTGTAGAGCTGTGTGTTGAAACAACTGTCCCCAAGTCCAAGCAAGAAGCTGCACAGCAGGGCAATGGATACACTGAGAGAGAAAATATAGTTATTATTAAAACACAAAACAGAACCGTGACTGGCCTTCCCTGTGTTCACTCTTCCTTATTGTTAAATTGTTAGAGAAATTAACTACCTTGGAGTCAGATATGGCTTCTTCTGGGTGGTGGTATTAAAGACAACAGAGGCATCATCTGGGATGTTGAGGAAGATCAAATAGAAAGCAACGAAATGGACAACCATTCCCAGAAACACCACAGAGGTCCGTCTGAAGCGATTATTCTTACACAACAATCCAAACAAGCCTCCGCCTGATGAGAAAGAACATCTTTGTGAATTCAATGACCTCCAGTGACTTTAAATCACCTAAACACGCTGATAGAGGAATGTAGACTTACCCACAATTTCTCCAACGCCTACCACAATCCCAGAGATCCCAATCAAGCCTTTAGCTGCTTCTCCAAACTGTGTAGTTGCTCCAATACACGTCCCATACACTCCACTGTAGAAAGATAGCTCCAGGCCTGGAGAACAAGGAAGGCATGCTGTAGCTGCAAGCCTTCACTGGAGGCTAAGATACTTATTACATTAATGCATTCTCCATTCGACTTACCGCTGTATGCCATGCAGGGACTCAGGAGCAGTATAGTTTTAGCCTTCAGAAGTTGCAGGATGGTTTCTGAACAGGACACACAATACACCGATTTGAATTGTTAATAAATACATATCATAACACTTAGATACCTTATTTACATCTGGATTGAGCTCAGATAAAAATGCAGACGTTAAGGCACCATTACCCTCTGACAATTAAAGTTCAATGCAGATAGAAGATGGGGAAATATTCTGTCTCAATAAGTCAAAAAGCCATATTTAAATGCAGGTGGAAAACACCCAAGAGAGAATTTCCCTCAGGCGGTTAGGGAAATTCAGATTTTAAAAGAAGAATCCCACTAGGTTTGTTTATATATGCCTGGATGCCCTTTCTTGACATAAATCAGTGTGCATCTTCGATAAACCCGATACCTTTAAGGCAGGTGTACACAAGTCTACATGCACACAAGATACACGCAAGACAAAGAGCAATCTGATCATCCAAACAACTTCAGGCTGCACTGAAGGCGGGAGCAAGAGCAGCAGAGTTTCCTGTTGACAAACAGAGATATAATCTGAAATAAAAGTCTCGCACAGGCAGTTTTTTGTGTACTTTGTTGTAATGCTAGAAGATTTTTATCCACATGAAAGCAATTTTCACTTGGGAGAAAAACAAAACTGCCTGTGACTGCCTGCTAGTTTCAGACTGAGAGCAGTGAAGTGTGGAGAACCAGAGGTTACCTGCAGTATGCCAAATAACTGGAAAAAAAGGAAAATAACACACATTTCTGTAAGGTTAGTGCCCTTTTCTGTCATCAACTGTGAAAAATCTGTATCTCAGATGACACAAATTTACACTGCAAGGGAAATGCAGTATGCATGTGCATTTTTAGCCATGCTAGTGGCTTAATGGATGGCAATGTCAAGTCTGTCGGCCGGTCCACCACTTTAGTCCAGACTGAAATACAGTATCTTAACAACAATATCTGATGGATTGCCATTATATTCTTATACAGACATTCATGATCCCCAGAGGAGGATTCCTACTGACTTTGGTGATCCCCTGACTTTTCCTCTAGCACCACCCGCAGGTTAAACTTTTCACTTATCCAGTGAAATATGTCAACATCTACTGGATTGATTGGCACAAAATTCCATACAGGCATCCATTGTTCCCAGACGATGAATCCTAAAGACTTCGGTGATCCGGTGACTTTTCCTCTACTGCCACCCTGAGGTTCAAATTTGTGGTTTTGAGTGAAATGTGTCAACAACTGTCGGAAGGATTGCTGTGAAATTTGGTACGCGCATTCACGTTCCCCTCAGGATGAAGTGAAAGAACTGGTGATCCAGGTTCATCTAGAATTTCAGTTTGGCCAATCAATGATTTATGACAAAATACTTCCAAAACTGATGACATTCCCACCATCATCGTTGTAATTTGTATTTTGTGCTAATTGGCAAATGTTAGCATGCTGACATGCTAAGAGCTGATAGAATAGCCGTAGACTTAAGCTGTGTCCCATATCCATACTAATTCTATACCATATGTACTACACGCTAATCATCGCAGTATATTGTGTTAGCAGTATACAAGGAAATAAACACTTTCCATTTTATACTAAAAGGAAATGATACAATATGTGCAACACAAACTGCGACTTTGGAATGTCACTGCCAGATAAACTTCACAAATAGACATCAAAATCTTATTTTCTAGGATTTTACCAGTATTTTTTTGTTTTCAGAGGTCTTTCTGGAGTTGTCTCCCCAGCCCCCACAATTTATTCAAAATTTTCCCAGCTGTGAGCAGCTACTCAATTTCCTTTGTGCATTGTATTATGGGAGAATAATGACTCAAAAATTGATGGTATCTAGTATGCATATCGTCTGGTTGGAGTACACTTCAATTTGTCACTTTTCCAGTGTGAACACGATACATACTAAAAACCTGCCTAGAATGAGTATGTAGTATGGATTTGGGTCACACCATTAGTCTTGTTACTACATATAGGTCATTATGTATCCATATATACATATGTATATAAAGATACATAATGAATACAGTAAATGCATGCTGATGCAGTGTAAATGAGCAAATCCCAAGTAACAAAACAAATGATAGTGTGGTATTCCAAAAGCACTGATAACACTTACTGAATTCTGACTTGGCATCCTGCATGGCAGTGTTTGCTCTGTGCTTATACCTAAACAACAGAAAAGAAATCAATTTTAACTTCTACAAAGCTGAAATTAATCAATAGAAATAAAGTGCACATACGAACAATGATATAACTTCCTTCAAGGGCACAACAGGTGAAGTAATTTACAAATCAAAAAGACTTTAGCTGCATAAAGATCACAAGGATGCCTGAAAAGACCAACACACTGCAGAAAAAGTGTTTTTCCCAGTAAATGATGGCTCCCTATAGGATTCCTGCTGGAATTGTGCACACACAAGGATCAAATACCTGCATCTAGGAGATACCCAAAAGAGTTTGTAAACACAATCTGCTGCCACAAGACAGACAGAAACAAGCTAAGAGAATACGTTTGGTCCAAAACAAGATTTCTATATGATCTACTAATTTTAGTCTCATCATAAGCTGATTTTCTTTGTGTTAAAATGTCCTATACATATCCTTGCACCTGGGCTTTGTCTGGCCATGTACTTTTTCCATGACTTTCAGTGGTCTTTGATGACAGCTATATTTTTCTTTTTCTTTTTTCATCTCATGATTTGAGTCTTTGTCCAGATTCACTTCATAAAAAATGAAATATGTCTGAAATAATGTTAAGGGGCCATGGCTGGAGAATTTGGTGTGTTTAACCGCTGTCACTCTCAAAGAGAAAATCTCCGTCCCAGCTGCCCCAAATCTGCCTGATTGCATCCTACTTGTATAAAGTCCAATGATTAGGCTTGACTCTGTCAAAAATGCAGGGATCTGGAGAAAAATGGTGTCATCAAGAGTGTTTTAAAACTCCTGCAGAACTGCAGCGGAAAGTCATCTTGAAAACCCTTGCAAAATCTGAGGTGGGTTATTTGAAAAAAAAAATTATTTCTGAGGTGGTTTGGTTATAGCTTCATGTGGTCGACTGGGTGAAATTAAAAACTTTTATTTGTATATGTAGCATAAAACATCACTTTTTATTCATCACTTCAGGTTCGTACCCTCCTTTTTCAGTAGTGGTTCAGACATTTTTATATATTTTGAGTGATTTTGTGAGACTACAGTGAAAACTGTGTGATTATCTAAAGGCTATTCATTTACATCATGCGAGTTGAGAGCAGCGACTGCCCTTCTTCTTCAGAGAGCATCTCCTCTTCATGATGGCTCTTTCTCAGCACCAGGAAGCTGAGTGTACCGAGTACGGAGGCGACCAACAGGGACAGAAAAATGTTTTTTCTGCTGCTGTCTGAGAGAAGAAGATTGAAATAAGCTGCTTAATTAAAATACA